>OZ023334.1:9337312-9727312 GCA_964007535.1 Brachyptera risi
AACACCTATTCCAATAATATCGATGATATGATATTACTCTCACGGCTACCAGTTGCTATGACTGTGTCCGTCACGGCTCTTACCGGTTGCTTTGTGTCCCTCGAGGCTCTCTCTGATAGTGGCAACGATTGCCAAAAGAATCACGACACCAAACCCAAACCTTCGAACAGAAAATGTGTGCATGTACGTGATATGAATATGAATAATCGAATCATCTTTCCGAGAATCAATTGAACTCAAATCAATTCCTGCCTGTTTGTATGTAAAATAAGGTTGTTAGCCTCGGAGGCGTACCCGAACAATATATTCCCATACAAAAATGTACATATATACACACATATAAATATATATATATATATATATATATATATATATATATATATATATATATATATATGTATATATATTTATATATATATATATATATATATATATATATATATATATATATATATATATATATATATATATATATATATATATATATATATATATATATATATATATTTTTATATATATATATATATATATATATATATATATATATATATATATACATATATATATATATATATATATATATATATATATATATATATATATATTTATATATATATATTTATATATATATATATATATATATATATATATATATATATATATATATATATATATATATATATATATATATACATATATATATATATATATATATATATATATATATATATATATATATATATATATATATATATATATATATATATATATATATATATATATATATATATATATACATACCTTTGTTTGGTTTATTCACGTTTTGAGATGATTGCTTACGGCTAGCGCTGTACTCACATCGCAAAGTACGTTGCAACATGGAGGCTCTTCTTGCCAGCGACGTAGCACATCTTGTCCTCTACTCGGACAGTGAACTTGAGGCCAGGCGTGGGAGCAAGGATACGTCGCATCAGCGTCTCGACGCTCTCGGCCGTGCACGACGCCGGCAAACACACGGCCCAATTGATGGAAGTGAACTGAGGTATGAAATGACCAGGCTGAAAATAAGGTACTTTTTCATACTATAGGCATACGCAGTAAGCATTTTGAGATGAGCTTAGAAGTATAGAAATCTAGAATAGAAAATATTTTGTCTTTCCGATCTAAATCTACAGACCTTGGACCATTTCGAACGTTTGAAAACCTCACCTGCTGCTT
Source organism: Brachyptera risi (assembly GCA_964007535.1). Taxonomy (NCBI): domain Eukaryota; kingdom Metazoa; phylum Arthropoda; class Insecta; order Plecoptera; family Taeniopterygidae; genus Brachyptera; species Brachyptera risi. Next base: position 9,338,531 of record OZ023334.1, read on the forward strand.
GTTGCATGTTATAATGCGACCACTTGCAAAACCTTTTGATCCAAATAATATATCAAATTTATACTTTTAATGTGTTTTATCTCTGCCATTTCGTACCCGATTACCCTAAAAGTCAATGAGAATGTATATAACTGTTGTTTACATATTCATTAGGAATTTCAGAGCTTTTGAATGATTTTTATCCTTCAAGTATTTTCCTTCCGTGTTATTTTCTCGTGGATTTTCTGATTTTTCCGATTGCATGACACTTCACTGATCATTCACCCGACGCCAATAGATCCTATAGCTATCATTACAGTGCGTTGGTAAGCCTAATGTGAATGAAGAATGAAAAGTGTACAATGATAGTAATGAAGCTCACTCACATCCTCCACCGTGCTCCTGATGAAGCCCAGCGCCTGCGCCCTTCTGACGGCTTCGTCCAGAGAGTCGGTGCCATTGCCCGGCCCGGTATGCTCGACGTCGACGAGCGCCAGGCAGTACTTGCCTGCGACGCGGGCGTCGGCGTCGGCGGCGTCAGATCTGTCCAGAGCGACGTCCACGGACAGGCACTGGTCGAAGTCTCCCAGCTGGTTAAGGTTGCCTCTCAGAACGCCCGACGGTAGCTTCGCACTCGAGTCGTACACTGAGGCAGTAACATTGCATTATAGAAGCCAGATAGGATTTCACGATTATCTTACACAAGGCAATCGCAGCATGCGTTGTAAGATGAGCGAGATATCTGATTAACGTATAATGAGAGTCGGTAAAGTAATTCCACCCTTGCTACTTTATCGGCTCTGGTATAATTGAAAACTCTACACACCTTGACGCTTTTGAAACCTTGAAATTTACTTCATTGTTGGGCAAATATCTAATCTAGAAAGCAGTGAAGCTTGGCAACATAACTTTGCTATTATTTCTCTGTATTTGTTGAGTGAGAAATATTTCATTGAAATATTTATATTTTTAAAATTTCACAATTTTTACAATTTTAAATCTCAAATTGTGTATTTCTCCTCTTTCCCCTCTCCTACCTTCCTCCTTCCAACATTCCTTCCCTCCTTCCAACATCCTTCCCCCCTTCCCCTCGCCCCTCAGCAACTCAACTCAGTCGCACCACCCCTCCACCCCCCTCATCAACGTGTTACGAACGCTCGCTCGCAAGCTAGCACGCACACACAGTTCTCGAAGACTCTATGTATAATTAAAAAATGGGGGATCGAAGATATATACGAGAGGTCGATGAGGCCATCGTTCACGACCGCCACAACATACAGGAATAAGACCCCCATCATGCGTTTCATCAACTGAAGTTTGAACTGGAGTAAATAGGAACTCAGATTGTGTGAGATAAGTCGTACTTACTCTGAAGCGCCCACATTTTGTACCGCCGTAGCTGATGCAGAAACACCCTCGCATGCTCTCTGCAAACTGGATCCGGTATTCTCTCGACAAAAGGAGCCAAGATCTTCACGGTATCATTGAAGAAGCTCTCGAAATCGTCGTCTGTAGCAAATGCTCTGGAATCTCCCAGATTGTCAGTATACCCAGGCTGGATATCTTCTGGAATATTCGAGACATACAAGTGGAGGTCCGATCTGTCGGCCACCTGCTCGCAGTTTCCGTCCCCGCATCCGTAGAGATCACTCACCGTTATAGTCGCTCCATCAACCAGACTCCCTGCGGGCAAGAACAGCACATCTTGTGATCTGGGCGGGGGCTCTGTTTCATCCCACGTGGCACATCATTTGATGATTGATCAGTAGACAATCATGCAGAACTTTTTTTTTTTTTTTTTTTTTTCTATTGGGTTTTTAACGACGCACTGTAATGATTACTAAGATCTATTGGCGTCGGATGAATGATATGATGGGATGATGAGATGAAGGTTTTTTATGGGTATTGGGAAGGATAGCGGGAAAAAAGCGGTCGTGGCCTATATTGTGGAAACCATCCCGGCATTAGCCTAGACTACAGAGGGAAACCACGAAAAACCCATGTAAAGATGTACGGTGGCGGGGATCGAACCGGGTCCGATATGTCCCTTCACCTCCCGGGTCACATGAAGTGAGTGCGTTAACCACTCAGCTACTGTGCCGGTCATGCAGAACTAATGCAACTTCAAGTGTAAAATGATATTGTTGATGAGCCAAAGTTTGATCCAGTACACATTGTCACGCATGGAGATTCTAGTGCACCATATATAAATACGGATATTAAAGGACATAACCAAATTAAATTTTAAAAAAAGCCATGAATAAAAAGAAAAATTAAATTGAATTTAAATTAAATGTGAAAAAAAAAAAAAAAAAAAGGAAATTGCCAATGACCATCCTTTTAACACTCGACTTGCTCAATGTGATTATTTTCAGATACCTCTATGGAATAATAAACATGGAAAAAGGCGCCTAATGAACGTTATCCCCTTGAATTTTAATAACTTACCTCGCAATCTTCAGAATCTTGACAATTATAATTCCGTTGAAAGATGTGTTAAAGAGTGGCTTATCTCTACTATTCATGACATTTAATTTTTTGTAGCTATATGGCTGGATGAATTCCCTATTTTCACTTTAATATGTTTACTTTTCAGTTTTTCGATTTTATGTCTTTCTTGTGTGATAATTGTTTTCTTGTATTTTCGTTGTATTCTTGTATTTTTGTATTTTCGTTTTCGTTGTAAAATTGTGATAAGGTTCATTATTCAGATTAATTTTATAGAAGCAAGTAATTTAACATACATGTCTGTTCACTATCTAATCATTGTTATATGTGTACTTATCCCACAGATAAACCCTTTTAGGGTTTTGTGGATTTATGTTCAGGGTCAATTTCTTATGTTATCCAATAAAGAGCCTTGAAACAATCCTGAAATAATATTTTCTTATAACCCCCGTATAACCTAGCTGTTGGTGGGGTCGTTAGGCGAACAATAATCAGTCAATAAGATTTTAACAGAAGATGACGACACTTATCTCACTGATATCAGACGAGAGTAGAGATCATCATCACAATTATTCAAGGAATCTAAATCGATTCCGCCATGTCCTTCAAGAACCAACCTCTTTCAGAGTTGTGACGTCGACATAACTCGATTCTATTCATGTTTCTATACAGAATGGAGATAATGCCCACATAATGACGTCTGAAGATTACAAGAGTCGATTCGGTTTATGACATTAGGATGATGACTTCCAGTTTTCTCTGAGGTTAGAGGAATAAATGTCGTTATAAGTCACTGAAATCCAGTTTCAGGGTTGTTATGTCATTTAATGTAGATATTACCATCGGGATCTCCATTATCATTACTCTCTGTTATTGCATGATGGGTATATATATATATATATATATATATATATATATATATATATATATATATATATATATATATATATATATATATATATATATATATATATATATATATATATATATATATATATATATATATATAAATATATATATATATATATATATATATATATATATATATCTGTATCTACGTCCATCTATCTCTCTCTCTCTCTTTCTTTCTCTCTCTCTCTCTCTCTCTAGCTCTCTCTCTCTCTCTCTCTCTCTCTCTCTCTCTCTCTCTCTCTCTCTCTCTCTCTCTCTCTCTCTCTCTCTCCCACACATATATAATATTAAATATATATATATATATATATATATATATATATATATATATATATATATATATATATATATATATATATATATATATATATATATATATATTTATAGGGAGAGAGAGAGAGAGAGAGAGAGAGAGAGAGAGAGAGAGAGAGAGAGAGAGAGAGAAATATAAAATCTCGATATTGGATCGTATCCAAGAAGTTTAATTATCACACATATATATATAAATATATATATATATATATATATATATATATATATATATATATATATATATATATATATATATATATATATATATATATATATATATATATATATATATATATATATGTGGGTGTATACTGGTACATATATCTATAGGCTGAAATCTTTTCGAAGAAGAACGAAACTTGGTACAACAATTGTTCCCAATTATTAAGACCATGTATGCGACACAAGAGCGGCCTCAACATTCCGAAATCAATATGATCCATGATCAGAAATCAATCCATTTAATGGGGGCACTGAGCAGCGTATACCGGAATAAAGTCGCCTCGGACATGTGATGGTCTTCGGGGTTCTCATGGATGGATCATTGTGAGATGTGAAATGAGATTCAGGCAAGGTTGAACATACAAACCCATGTCACACGACTGAGTCGACCTGATTCCGGTTTACGCTGTTCAGACGCTCCCATGCCACACGACCAAGTCGACTACATTCCGGTATACGCTGTTCAGACGCCCTCTTGTCACACAACCGGGTCAACTTTATCCCAGTATACGCTGTTCAGACGCCCCCATGCCACACGACCGAGTCGATTTTATTCCGTTATACACTCTACAGGCACCCTCATGTCACACGACCGGGTCGAATTTATTCCAGTACACGCTATTCAGCCGTCAGCGCCCCATGCCACACAACCGGGTCAACTTCATCCCGGTATACGCTGTTCAGAAGCCCCCATGCCAAGCAACCAGGTCAAGTTTAATCTGGTGAACACTCTACAGGCGCCCCCATGTCACACGACCAAGTCGACTACATCCCGGTAAACGTTCCTCAGCGCCCCCATGTCACACAATCGAGTCGACTTCATCTCGTTATACGCTCCTCATGCGGCCCCATCACACATATCATTATCAGCTGGAATAATCCTCTGAGAATGCGTCTGATTAGTGACTACACACAGGGAAACGGTGATGTCGTCATACACATGTATTACTTCACCGAGGTACGTTACTCCTGCAGTCGATAGCGACATGTGCTCGTTCCGATCTCGGCGCCCATATTGGACATTCACAAACATAACCTAAGCGAGGCGTTCACTGACATATTTCCAATATGACGAAACTTCCCCTTTAGTCAAGCGTTGTGAAGCTACTGCCAAGACACGAATATGTACGCCTTCTCAAGGTACGTTCACTCTCGTGCTTTATGCTACGAGCAACATGCTTTGAGCAACCGACCACGTGCGCTGACCAATCAGAGAGCGAGTTTCTCCTGGTTCATGAACACTTGCTACGTGTGCCAAGAGATGAACCTTGTCCATCTTCTTCAGAGGTAACGTGCGCTGAGTCCCACAACACAACGGGAAGTTTTGTTTACTTCTCTGAACTGTCAGAACCAACTGGTCGAATGTGATTCATAAACCGGTCTGCACGAGATATTATATCAGTTTTGGCCACTATTATTCGGATGATTAATGGTACGAAGGTATTAAGAAGCTCCTATTAGTTTGATTCCATGGAAATTTGAGGATTTTTTTGCGGTACCGGTAATAGCATTAACCACAATTCTATTTTTAGACACATTCGGACAAGAAAATGTCCGAAAACAGTCTTCTTGATTACAATATGTCATTAAAATTCACATTGAAGAATCTTAAAATTCAATGTGGCTCTGATATTTGACGTCACCAAGTGGGTAATTGTGGTTAATGCTATATAACCACAGTTATAAGCTAACTATACCGTCGTCATGGCGCTCAACAAACGTATCCGTGCGCTGAGCGCATGTTGCGGGTTGCTCAAAGCTTGAGAGTGAACGTACCTTTGACCTTGAGTAACGTATCTCGGTGATGGATGTGATCATGTTGTGCCCTGCCTGTCAGCTGTTGAGGCCCCGACGGTGGCTCACTGGTGTCGACACTCTGCCTGGTTGGCTCACTGCGCACCACAAGGAAGATGGCGCAGCACGCTATCAGCCGGTAAGGACTCAAAGACACAAGAACAGTGTTGAAACCAGCACGGTAACCCATAGTAACAACACTCTAGGACTGACACCGCCGACCCGACTAGTTAGTTGACTCGAACAGTTTATAAATACACCTTGAGACTGACTTGTGGTTACGTCAGCAAGCACAGCCTGTTGGACTGGGTAGTGAGAATGGGTGCCAACTAAATTCAATTATTTTTCTATTTTGTAAACACTAGCTTATGAGACATATTTATAAATAGTTTTATTGAAACTTTAAAAATATTATATGATTTGCAACAATGTGAGACAAATTCGGATTATCAGATGAGCGTAGCGAAGATTCCCATTTCATGTACCGAAAGCAAATGGTCTTCGCATTTATGTTGTTTTTTTTTGTAATTTTTTGCGCGGTATACAGGTCAAGAAAAAAATGCAATCCACTTGAAAATTGTTCCACATCTTGATGTCACACCAGAATAGGTATAGGTATTGTTTCAGAGAATTTGTTCTAGTTCTCACGGTTTTTCCAAAAAAAAATCGGAAAGTTTGAAAAATCCCCGTATGAACAACCCGGATGGAAAATACTTGCAATATGCAAATTTTTCGAAAGCTTTAAAATTTGCACTCAGTATGGAAAACACCAACAATCATATTTGCAGTGACTTTCACAACAATCGGATGGGAAATAACAAAGCAAACACAATAGAAGTATACATTTTATTGAAAATTTGAATCAATTAATGGTCTTGCAAAGTGTAGGTCTATATGCGACAGGTTACAGCACTATGAATGTCAACAAGTTGCAGGTAAGGTTTCTGAACGTTTGAAGTAACCCAAGGTCCGTAGGTGTGGATTTTGAGCTGACACAATTTTTCCAATTCTAGATTTCTTTACTTCTAAGCTCACCTCACAACGCATAACCCACGTTTTCCTAGTTTGATTGTAAAAAAAATGAACAGGTTGAAATTATATATATATTTTTTTAATAACATCGAAACTTGATACAAAATCATTGTTCCCCAATTAAGGCTATGGATGAAAGATAGGATCGTTTGGACGGGGCACCACAAGGGTGATCTTACCACCCCATTTTGATTACTTAAAACAAGGAGCATACTAGAATGTATGCTCCATTTGTCAATCATACGCAGCCGAGTTGGTTTGATTCACAGAGTTTATCTCTAGGGAGCAATAACCTAAAGGTCCGTGAACCTGGCCCCCCAACCTGTCACACTAATTCTGAGACTTGGAATATAATTAGTGTGTCATGACAGGATCTAGTGTGCCAAATCTCAGAATTAGTGTGCCATTAGTTTCTGAGATATGATGGAAATATAAATGAGGGGCCAAGTTCACGGTGGCCCCCCCACATGTCACACTAATTCTGAGACTTGGAATATAATTAGTGTGCCAAATCTCAGAATTAGTGTGACATTAGTTTCTAAGATATGATGAAAATAGAACCAGTCACCATATTCTGATGTGTTCGATTGATTATTGTTTGCTTAGCGACTCCACCAACAGCTGGGTTATATGGGGGTTACGATACGAATGAACTGGTGGTAATGGAACTATGAAGCGATGATAAGTGAGAGGACGTTTTACAAAAAAAACATGACTTATGTGAGACTCGAACCCACACCCAACGGTGATTTCAGTTTCTGAAGCGGTGCCTCAGCTGACTGAGCTACCGAGGGCGGCTCGACGACAAGTTCGACTTCGGCAATTCCTTATAGCGAGTGTTTTATTCATTCATGTAATCTTTGTGTCATTCATTAGTGAATACATTAGTCAGCTATTTTGTGCATTCAATCATTAATTCATTAATTCATTAATTCATTAATTCATTAATTCATTAATTAATTAATTAATTAATTCATTCATTCATTTATTCATTCATCATTCATTCATTCATTCATTCATTCATTCATTCATTCATTCATTCATTCATTCATTCATTCATTCATCAAATCAAAATTTATGAAACTTGATGGAATATGTAACAGACATAATTCATTTGACCCAATCAACCAGTGTGATCCACTATATAGCTCACTCATCCAGCGAATATATGTAGATTTATAATGTTTTCCCAATGTTGAATGTATATCTTGATGAATTGCATCGTATTTACCACGAAACACTTCCGTTGGAACATGTAATATCACGTGCATGCATAGAACCATATTGCTGTGAAAACACTTAGCAAAATACTGTAATGTGTAGGCCTATGTTATGTAAGGGATTAATTACATTCTTGTAATTGTATGTTCAAATGTAGTTCTACGGAAACTTCCTACTTTTACTTCATCATTGCAATCCACATTAGTCTAGCACGTGGTGCAATGTGACAACATGCTCATTATCTCGTGATCATCTATTGGGTTGACCGACGCGCTGCAGGGTGATAGATCAGGGTGGGATCTATTGGCGTCGGTCGGTGGATGATGGATCAGTTGATGGGAAGTGAGATGATAACCTATTGCATTTGCTGTTTTCAGACATGGATTCATATATCTTGTAACAAATCACTCTTAAGACACAATGGGAGTCAATTTAGCGAAATATCAGTCTTTTGGTGATAACTTCTGAAAGGGATGAGATGAGAAAATTCGAATACACGAGAATAATGATAATACAAATAATAATTATAATGTTTATTCAGCAATTTTGGTATATTTTATACACTACATACATAAAAACATGCTCAGCATGAAAGTACAATTTACAATACAACAATGATAACAATGATGATAACAATGATAATAATATAACAAGAATGATAGTATAGACATATCTGATGAAAATAATGAACACATATTTCAATTTATATTGTCCCGAAAACGCACACTTTCACTTGAATCTGGAACCAATTTTCCTTCCTTTATTTATTCAGAACACACATTCCTGAAACTTCCAGATATTGTTAGTTTGGCGATTGTTTCAGGAAGGCGACTGTATATTCTGTATGCACAGATAATTATAATAGCTTCACTTCAAGGTGATATAAGTTACACCTATCTAACTCATGTCGCATAACTGTCAAGCGTAGGCCTATATACAGTAGCTAAAAATGTGTTTTTCCATGTGTATACGCCTAACAGTTATGCGATATGACTTGAGTAGTTATAACTTACATCATCTTGAAGGTATTATAATTATCTGTGTTTCTAACGTATTAGAATGTTGATATCTCTCACTGTTTTCAAAAGTTATTACCAAAAACCTGATATTTCGCCAAATCGACTCCCGTGGACTGTTAATTAAGGAATGTGTATTTCTTGTTCGCAGTGATTGGTCCTGTGGGATGAGATGAAGTCTTGTTAGACGATTTCATTGAGGATTACAATGGGAAGCAAGCCAGAGTTAATGAAGCAGTCCCACTTGCGCCATCTTTCTGCCCCCTTCTGTACCATCTCTGACTGCATGTGCTACTTTACCGACGCTGGGGTAAAGTGAGCAAGAGATAGGACGTGACGGTTTCATGCTACTCGTTGGTCTGAAGGTAGCTTTTGGTTTGAACCGATCTAGGAAAACGCGTTTTGTGTGTCGCGTTGATGGATGACTGATGAGCTCAAACATATCACCAAAGACCTTAGTATCTAACTTCGTTACTAACTTCGAAGTTAGATACTAAGGTCTTTGATATCACCCTATCTCAGGATTTGTAATATATATATATCCAGCTTGAGACCTGAACAATCAGGTCACTGCCCTCCTCTTACCTGATTGATTCCTAGGATAATAAAGAAGGCCTTGTTTTAAACGTTTCCAATTAATTGGTTACACTTGTTGCTTGGATTTGATTGGTATCTTAAAGCTTTGACTTATTTGAAAGCATCACGTTATATATCTAGTCTAGAGGTAGCTCGACGAGAGCCAAGTCCGTGCGAAGTATCAGCTACACGCTTTACACTATCTACACGAAGTACTTCCAGGCGGTTTTGAACAAACTGTATTTCCGGAACTAACAAACCTAGATACCTCTAGTTTGTTGTAATGGAATGAGGCGCCATCCACGACACGACATATCAAATTGAAGATATATCGAAAAAAACGTCTGGAAGTTATAGCACTGTGAGAGGACTCCTTTCTCCGTTTTCTTCTCCTCCTCCTCCTCCTCCTCATTCCTTCGTCACATAAGAACTCGGCTACAGGCCAAACGAATCGTCTGATTTGTCTTATTTTTTCAGGGATTAGGTGAACTTATATGAAATTGTGACTTTTAAATATTCAACCGGAAGTTGCTTTTGAAAACTGGAAGTTTTATAGGGTCATTTTACACTCATTTTTCAAGTTTTTATCATTTTTAAGAATCATTTCACGACATATTCCGATGATGTTTCGAAAATATGTTCATATGGATATACCAAATCGATTGTGTGTACGAGATTTGTCAATTAATCATTTTTAATCAGAAGAGATTGGAAATTCGAAATAATAACTTTCAGAATTGAAGAATACTGTCGTATCGACGATTAAATCACGGCCACCAATAGACCATAGAGAACTTTGTGTACTTTTTTCTCCGCTTCATCTATCTGAATGATCGTCACCAGACACAACAGAGAGCTAATGAATTTTCAAATGAAACAGCTGAAATTTATAAATTATTACGTTGATACCTGATAATGCAAAGTTTAGTAATGAGTATATTTCAAGTTCAAGTATGGTTATTGAAGAATATTTCGACTTGACGCCCATTTTGGGCCATCCAATGCTAATATACGATATGCGAACAAATCAATAAGAGACAGTATTTATTCGAACTAAAATGTGATAACACGGACGAGAAATGTATTCTGATGTTATTGTGAACAAGCAAATGCATCTGGTCATTATGAAGCAACAAAAATTACTGATATCCCACCAAAAACCCTGACGGGTGAGAACTTGGAGCCAAGTCCTGAAATATTTTAGCAACGACAAAAACTTCCTGATTTAAAAGGTGCGGAATCAAAACTGTGTGCCGAGTGCAACTCATTATTCATCAATACGGCCTGGAAAATAACAGGAATCACTTGGCTCGTTGCCCCCCCCCCCCCCCACGTCCCCTCAAATAACACCAGCCATAATTGAAATTTAAAACATTGAGCATCTTCAGTTCAAGATGAAATATGAGATACATATGACTAGAGGGATACCAATATAGTAAAATATTACACTTGATACAACAAGGCCTACCTACAAAACAATTGACGACTAGTGATTGACCCGCCCACAAACGTCACAAAACAAAACATCCAATCAAATGGGCTGTTTATTATGTGGGTGAATTGACATTACCTATCAGAGTAACTCTGAATGCCCACATGAAGTAAAGATCTAGGTGGCCTGTCGATAAGCCACGCCTATCACTAGTGGCCAATTACAAACTAACACACAGAACAGCATAATCAAATGGAATCATACGCACACCTCGATACATTTTGAAAAGTTAAAAAGTGAATCATGCTGTATTGCTGTATTTCATGAAAGTGTTGCTCATGGTCAAAGCTATAAGCTTCTTATGTAACTACCGTGAATATAACTAATACTTATGAGAAATATGATTATATGTGAGTGGTGATTTATTGCGTGAGTGACAGTATACATGAGGAGGAGAATATAGAATGTATTGGACATGCTAGAAATGGAAGAGAGAACACGTGATCAACAACTCCCATCGCATGACCCACGGAATAACTAACCTACACAACGTTATTCATATTTATCATTGGTCCGGTGCTGTAACAGTTTCTGTCATATTCGGTCATGACTCAATATGTATCAATATATATATATATATATATATATATATATATATATATATATATATATATATATATATATATACATATATATATATATACATATATATATATATATATATATATATATATATATATTTATATATATATATATATATATATATAAATAAATATATATATGAATATATATAAATATATATATATATATATATATATATATATATATATATACATACATATATATATATATATATATATATATATATATATATATATATATATATATATATATATATATATATGTATATATATATATATATATATATATATATATATATATATATATATATATATATATATATATATATATATATAGATATATATATATATATATATATATATATATATATATATATATATATATATATATATATATAAATATATATATATATATATATATATATATATATATATATATATATATATATATATATATATATATATATATATATATATATATATGAGTACATGACATTCATATGGTTTTCCCGACGAGGTGGTGTTTTTCAGTGAAAGGATCTATTGCCATTTTGAGGAAACCATCTTTACTCATCACATTCTTAGCATAATTATTCTTCGTTTTTTTTTTCATCATTATTTTTATATTATTTTCATATCTTTGTTCATATTAATACTTTTTCATATCAGACTACTGTTTATTACTTTCTCATTATTTCCTACAATCATTTTTGTATCAATCATTCATGTGTGATTTATTATTATTATGTGTTTTTCTACTTCATTAATTTTGTATTTGATTATTATTATGTGTCAAAAGGCAATCATGTATACCATGACATAGTCTAATAAAGATTTATATATATAATAACCATCATATCGAATATATACATACATACATATATATATATATATATATATATATATATATATATATATATATATATATATATATATTTATATATATATATATATATATATATATATATATTATATATATATATATATATATATATATATATATATATATATATATATATATATATATATATATCGTTTTTTGGAGGTTTCAGTTGAAGTGATTGATTATTATTCAGGAAGAAAATCAAGTAGTATTTTGGTAGATAAAATATTTTCATTCTCATTTGCCAACGCGTTTCATTATAGGATTGCACCTATCGTCGTTAGGGTCAGAACTGATTTGAAAACTCTAAAACAATACAAACGATCACTGTGACTAGAAAATATATTTATACCATATTAAATATATATATATATATATATATATATATATATATATATATATATATATATATATATATAAATATAAATATATATATATATATATATATATATATATATATATATATAAATATAAATATATATATATATATATATATATATATATATATATATATATAAATATATATATATATATATATATATATATATATATATAGATATATATAAATATATATATATATATATATATATATATATATATATATATATATATATATATATATATATATATATTAGGCCTATATTAGTATTATGAATATTATTATATAATAATTTATATTTTCTAGTCACAGTGATTGTTTGTATTGTTTTAGAGTTTTCAAATCAGTTCTGGCCCTGACGACGATAGGTGCAATCCTATATTGAAACGCGTTGGCAGATAAGAATATTCATATTTCATTTACCACCAGGCAAAAGCAACATATACGTTGGAAGATGAGAGAGATATCTGAATAAGTTATCTCATCGTTGAATCTAGTAGTTTTATCTGTGCCACTTGATCGACTTCGGTATTTTTTTTTTCTTTTTTCATAACATCGAAACTTGATACAAAATCTTTGTTCCCCAATTAAGGCTATGGATGAAAAGTAAAATACTTCGGTATGAATGAAAACTTGAAAATCCTATGAATCCTATGAAAAATTCGGTGAATATCGAATCCAGAAAGCAGTGAAACACAGCATTGGTTCATCAATCATTTCTATCAACTAGGAAAACGCGGGATTCGCGTTGTGAGATGAGCTCAGAAGTTTAAAAATGTACAATGAAAAATAATTTGTCAGCTCAGTCTATATCTACAGATATTGGATCACTTCAAACGTTTAAAAATCCTACCGGAAATAATTATGTCACGGCCTCCCTGTTCATTCATAACTGATTTCAATCGTTTTAATTAGATGAGCGTAGCGAAGATTCTATTTCACATACCGGTACCGAAAAAATGGGCTTGGTTTTTTTTTTTTTTTTTTCGTGATTTTGTACGCGGCATACAGGTCAGGAAAAAATACCTATTGACTTGAAACTGTTTCTGCATATTTCTGTTATACCAGAATAGGCTGGGATTGTTATTCAGAGAAATCGTTTTGAAGGTTTTTGCCGAAAAATAATTGGAAAGTTTGAAAAGTCATCCTAAGAATAACATAGAGAATAAATACTTGAACAACAAGAATTTTTCAAAAGCTCTCAAATTTTCAACGAATATGAATAATACTATTATACACCTTTTCAGAGATTTTTGCAACAATCGAATGAGAAATAACAAAGAAAACGCAATAAAAGTGTACATTTCATTGAATATTTGAATCAATTGGTTTTGAAAAGTGTTTATGCGACAGGTTGCAGGTTACTATAGATATCAACAACTTGCAAGTAGGGTTTCTGAACGTTTGAAATAATCCAAGGTCCGTAAATGTGGGCTGACAGAATATTTTTCATTCTAGATTTTCACACTTCTATAAGTTCATCTCACAACGCGCATCCCGCGTTTTCCTAGTTTAATTGATGACACTTGTTGCTATAGATTTAATTGGCTTTGTCTGAAGTGCAAGTACATTTTGAATGCGTTTTCTTCGTTATTTCTCAACCGATTGTTGCAAAAATCTCTGAAAATGTGTATTATAGTATTCTCCATTTTCGGTGAGAATTTGAGAGCTTTTGAAGAATTCTTATTTCTCAAGTATTAATTTCCTCTGGGTTATTCTCATAAGTATTTTTCAAACCTATATTTTCCTGGTGAAACTTTCCAACCGATTTTTCTGAAAAAAAATCCCAATCTATTCTGGTATGACAGAAATATGTAGAAAATGTTTCAAATCGATAAGTATTTTTTCCTGACCTGTATGCCGCGTATAAAATTAAAAAAAAAAAAAAAAAACAAGCTCATTTTTTTTGGCATGTGAAATTGAATCTTCGCAAAGCTCATCTAATTACAAACACTACGCTCATCTAATCAACATTATACTTTACACGGAATGTGCAACATCAATACTATCAAGTATCACCTTGTTACCCTATATACAGGAAATATAACAACCACTGCAATCCACAGTTGTTGACACATCATGGTGAAAGTTTGTTGACCTTCATTTATATCACAAATTGACACTCAAACTATAACTATTGACCAATTGACTTTTAACTTCTAACTTTTAATTTTTAATTTTTGCTTTCAATTGAAACTATAACCTTCTAATTTTAATATTAGTGTACTTTGTATAGTGAATTTATTTCATACTTGTTTTTATTCCGTATTTGACTTGGTAGTTGCTAGGTATTTATAAAAAATAGCATCTACCATTTATTTCAATTCATGTATATTTTCTTGTTTATTTGTTGTGTATGATACGGTACATTATCTTGTATAATACCCTTGACTGTCCATATGATCAAGCATAACAATGTTCCATTTTAATTGTAATCCTCTTGGACGAAAATGAAAATAAATAAATAAATAAACATATCCCCATTGGAGCAACACCTTTACACTTCTAGCTGACCAACACATTCTGTAATATATTCTGATAACATCGGAAATTACCAATCAATCCAATTCTGGGCCACAACAGCTGTTGATCGAGAGAAGTTCCGAGTGCTTTTTACTCGGATGTGTCGAGTAGACGAAACGATTCACAGTTCACAAAGTTGGAACAGTATTGGAAATTGGTAAAATTATTCGAATCGAAAAGTGAAATGGATAAATTGAACCGTTTGGTCTCCGGCAAAGAAGTAGTATAAGCATCATGAATACTTTTTTTTATACCATAACTTTTAATATTGTGCTGTTATCTATCTCTAATTTTCTGCATGTGACATTCATTTTTAATTTTTTTTTCAATGCCCAATTTAATTGGTTACCTGGGTTTGAGATATATATAATAACATCGAAACTTGATACAAAATCATTGTTTCCCAATTAAGGCTAAGGATGAGAGATAGGATCGTTTAGACGGGGCACCACAAGGAAGATCGTATACCACACTAAATTCATTATTACTAGGAAAACGCGTTATGTATTTCCGTGTTGATGGATGAGTTAGAACATATCAACATATCTTTAGTTGGTTATATATATCCACCTTGAGATCCAAACAATTATTTTTCCCCTCATATTTCCTGATTGATTTGTATAATAATAAAGAAGTCCTTGTTTCAATCGTTCCCAATTGATTGGTAACACTTGTTGATCCGATTCAATTGGTATCTTATAATTGGTATCTTAATATAATTGGTATTCAATTGGTATCTTATATTAATAGCTTTGAGTGATTTCAAAACATATTACGTTATATTTTTTTCAAGATCAAAACGGCCGATCCGAATTTAATGCAAGTTCGGAATAATGTGTATAATTATCATATTGAAATTCCATGAGAATTTGAATTCTCTCGAACAAAATAGTTCTCACAATTTTTTTCCTCTGTGTTATTCACGTGAGATTTTTGAAAACTTTGAAATGAGTTTTCTCAGAAGTGGTCCAACCGATCGCGTCTAAAATCTATTCAGTATCGAATCAGATAAGGACACTTTTGTGTATGCCAAGTTTCAACTGCATTTTTGTTTCCGTTTGACTGTGGAGCGCGAAAAAAAACTGAAAACGGAATTTTGAATTACAATGTCTCACATAATACAAAGTAAAAGTAAGGTTGAAATCTGATTCATATGGATAGTCAAATTAGTAAGTTAAAATAGAGTCAAAATACCGTAGTAATGAAAGGTTTGGCTCATTTATAAATAACATTTTACCAAACATACATCACAAAAAGATTGAATATCACAAACAAATATTGAAATTAGTACACAATGTAACAATTGTCAAAAATACAAGAACAGAAAATCGAAAATTCAGTGATTATTCGAAGGAATTTTCAACTATTTCCAATAAGTATTAGTATGAATGAATATTAGGGCTTCAAGGCGCGTCGATGGTGAGGTCAGTATCTAAGATATAGAAACGAAATAGAGGTTTCTCCAAAAATACACCCTATACAATACCTAGTGCCTAATGTCTTTATACTGGGGGGGGGGGGGGGGGGCAGGCGACGAGCTGCGGGGGGAGGAGGGCGGGGGGCAAACCCCCCCCGCAGGTATGCCTGGATTCAACATTGAGTGAAAACCTGAATATCCCATCGTTTGTGCTAGAAGCAATCTCCTCGCGGTTTTCCACAGTCACAGTCACATTCACGAGAATAACTTACCTATACCACAGATTTGTTACACAACTTATTTCTAAACGATCTCAATGAAAAAAGATTTGCCTGAAAGTCTTAGTTAAACGTTCCAGTCCGATGTCCGACCTTCGCCAACAACCAGTTCCTGCGAGACTCGTGTGATGTATTGGTGGTATTGCTTATACGTGAGATTCACTGCTCAGTCCGCACCGACCCAGGTCAAGCAACAGTCGATTGCCAAACTCTCGCTCTTTACCTACTACACAAAATAGTCATTGAAGTTATAAACAAATTAATTAATACGTCATCTGTTTTTTTTTTCTCGATACACAAAAATCGATGTATTGTTTACGTTCGATTTTTACCAGCTGAAATAATACGTTATTGACTGTCCTAGTTTCTGTCGCACTATATTTGGTAATAATGAAGTCACACTAATATTATTCACATCCTGCCGGTCAGTTTGTCTTTCCATTTATTAGTCAATCAGCGTTTATTCATGAATCGTTTGATTGCAGTCTGTTATAAGCGTGTTTAGTGTCCAGTCTGCGACAACAGCGGCAACGATGTCACACGCGAGAGTGTTCCTGTTGTTCCTGTCGGTGTGGATGGTCTGGAAAGTCAGGATAGTGGAGTCTGGAGATTGGGATAGCGCCAGGAAGAATGTCGATCACGTAGTGTCTCGGGATTTCTTAAATGCCGGTAAGTTGAACGTCACTTTTTGAAGGTATTTCCGTTTCTATAGGCAAACGCAGCATTATAATAATGCTGATATGAATAATAATGTATTGTAAGATGAGCGAGATATGAGGTATAAAAGTCGTTAAAGTAGTTCCACACTTGCTACTTTATCGACTCTGGTATTCCACACACCTTGATGCATATGGAAAATACTTCATTGTTGGGCAAATATCGAATCTAGAAAGCGTTTGATGAATGAAAACGGTTTTTTCTTCAAAACTGCTGATTCGAATTGCATACAAAATGGTGATAATATTGTGTATCAAACATCTGTACACATATACAGAGAGAATTTTTTTCGAGAGAGAATTTGTTTTTTCAAATTTTCTTGCCCAGCCTAATGTCATGGGGTTTTCAGATACTTTGAGATGATATTTCTGAAGATTGGTTCAATCGATCTATTCCCAAAACTATACAGTTCCAAGTTGGATGAGTTTGCATGTACACATTTTTTTCATGTTGATCAGTCTAACCCTGCGACATGTGAAGTGCTTACAAACAAACAAACAAACAAACAAACACACAGACAAAGCTCTATGAAAGTGGGATGGAGTCTCCGCTATTGCTCATCTATATAATAACTCAGTGTTACAAAAGATATTCGATATATTTCATGAAAGTATAACTGCGGTGTGAGGACCACTATAATAACAGCGCGAGGGAAATAATTATAAGTTACACACAATTTTCAAATCAATTGAATGAAAATTGCATCTCCGCAATTGATTTATAAAATTCTAAACTTTCAAGCTCCATATTCGCAACAATATGAATTGCCCATAAAAATGCAGTTGCATCATTTCACTTTCTATAATCAATGGTGCCAAAACACGCGAGATAAACCTAGACCTGTATTATTTAATGACTGATTTTTTTCGAAATTAATATGGCTTTCATTTTAATTTGTTTCATGTAAGAATCGTGTTCAAATGTCGTAATTCATATTTTAAAATATTATGTCTTCTGTCACGAGGGTATTAGCTGTGTCCACCAAGTACTAACATGATAACCCTCAATATGTATGTGCGTTTTAGTTCCTGTCTAACATTGAAAAGTACAAGTATTTTTCATGTCTTGATGGAAAATGTACACCTAATCATCGGTGTGGGTGTTCTCTGTATCTCTAATCCAGTCATGTTACTAGCTTGTTCCGAGTGGCTGTCTTCTAGGCCTCTGATACGACATTGAGTCTGCAGTGGGATTCTTCATACTAGGAAAACGCTATAAACGCGTTGTTAGACGAGCGGAAAGTAATAGTATGTCGACTTTTTTGCCAAACTTTTGCCTAAATTCGCGAATTGAGTGACATTTAAGTTATAAATGGGTAAAAACTGCTTCGAGTGGTACCATTTTAGCACATTTCATGTTTTTTCTTCAAAATGGCTGACCCGATCAAGCTGAAAATTCCTAGAAATGTGTATAAAGATGTAATTCAACTTCACACAAAATTTCATTTTTTTGGAAAATAAAAATATTTTTATTTTTTTCCCGCCGTGTATTTTTGAAATTTCTAAAATTCATAAAAATGGAAGTTACCACCCGATGATGCCACAAAACTATATACAGATCTAAGTTAGATGAGGAACCAGATTGAAAAAAAGTATGAAGTTGATAGCTGTAGCCATTTGACCTGTAGAGAACCGACAAGAAAACATGAAAAAAAAACGAACACCAATTTTGTTCAGTATGTCCAATTGAATCCTCGCTAAAGCTCGTCTAAATATTGTCGATCGAGATCGAGTAATTCTGGTCGACAACTTACCTGGCGTGATTCTCTACGGCAACTTTACGATCTCGATCGACTAGACTTCTCGACGTCGAGAACTGTCACGTTTAGATGAAAATGGCGGCGATCTTTTTGTTTTTAAATATTCCAGACAGAAAATAACCGTCATTCCACCGTTTTTAATCGTGAAATGATATGATTTAATACCAATTTCATGTTTTGAATCTATGACTATCAATAACGTAACGGGATAAGCAACATGGCGTAAGTCCTATCCTTTTAACATTAGGCCGTTTTCACCATGATGGAATAAGCGCTTTCGTGTACATTTGTGAGATTCGCAATTTCAAATCGCATCGTACGTATTAGGCTCGTATTTCAATATATAGTACATAGTTGTACAATTGCATTGATTTTAATCTTTCTCGTAGATGATGAGTAATTATCCAGTTATCAAATGGTAAATATAGTAGTAGGGCTCTTGACTAGGGGACTAAATGCTTTTACAGACGTATTTTAAATTTAGATTGGCTAATTCAAATGAAATTTACTCCAATATTGCTTAATGCAGTTGGAAAGAGCTGGATTCATAGATTGCATTACATATATTACTTGTATAGATCAACACACAATAATACCAGCAAATCATCATAACATTTGTGAGGCGGCATCCCTTTGATATACGCATGGTGCGAAAAAAAACGCCATGTTGCTTATCCCGTTACGCTATTGATAGTCATTTGAATACAGTATTCTACATCAACACTATTTCCAAACGCTCTTTTTGATCCATGTTAATGTAATCCACATTGTATCATCAATTTGACAGCTGAAATTTAAGGTTATATTTCTATTTTTTTTTTGTCTTGGCGTCGTTCGCAGCCTGACATGTCGCGCCGGCGCACTGGCGGTTCTTGTCCGAGTTGGATCACAAAGGCCTCCTATTGGCCAATAATTGACATCATATGACGTATATAGTGACGTATTTGTCGACTAAAAACTTATCGACATTCGTTAGCGATCGAGATCGTGTACGCGTAGAGAATATACTTTTGACCTTGAGTGAGTTATCAATCGTTCGCAGTCTCGATCGGGAACGCATCGACAGAATTTCAATGAAGATATAGAATCGCAGTGCTGGGAAGCGGCCAAGCGGGCTGGCTTATAGACATGCACCGTGCGTACGCAGTGACATGTCGACAACAAACATTGGTTTGCGCTGTTCACGTATCATCACGAACTTCAGGCGTCCTCACTCTCCTTCAGGATCAAAACTCCCAGCCAGAGGGATTTCACAGATATAAAAGAGCACAAAACTTGAAAACTTGAATAACTTGAATAGTTTAATATTTATTGATAAATATCCCAAATCACTAGGAGTTATGATTTAATACACTTCAGGGGGGTTACGGCCAGTTCACACGAGGCATTGCAATGTCACCGTTGGAGGACTGGGGTTCCAATGCCAGGTTTTAGAACCAAGCTCTAAACGTTTCCAGCCCACCAATGTCAATGTTTTGTTTATTCACACGACAGCATTGGAAGGCTAACATTTCAACCGTGATATTGCAATGCCTCGTGCGAACTGGCCATTGAGCCTCGACGAAATGGTTGGAAGTGTTTTTGCGTATGATTTAGCCACAGCCTTCTTTATTCAAATCATTCATTTCTTATATCAGAGAAGAATGATCTGTATAAAGAAGGCTGTGGATTTAGCGAATTCCCTTTTGAACTAGATCATAGAGAAGTCATTCTCTATGACTAGATGCAGATAAGAGTGGCTACGGTACCGGTGGCATTGTTCAACTTACAAAATAACTTTGGTAAAAAACAAATACAACTGCTTACATAATAATTCTATTGAGCTGTGTCTAGCATTGTTGAGCATTGTTGTTTTATATGGATCGATATAAAAGCAACAGTTGCACTAAAGGCAATCGGGACCGTGAACTCGGGAACTGACCCCGGAAATATTTCATATTCAAGACCCGAGTTGGGTGACCGGTCACCATCTTTATTGGATGAGCGTAAGCGAAGATTCCATCCCACTCTTATAGGGCTTTGTCTGTGTGTTTTTTTCGTTTTTTTGTTCATTTGTGGGCACTGCACAGGTCGCAGGGGTTGACTGATCGACATGAAACTTTTTTGTGCACGCAAACTTCTACAACTTAGAACTGTATAGTTCTTGGTATGAATCGGTCGGACCGATTTTGAGAAATATCATCTCAAAATTTCTGAAAACCCCATTAGATTAGACTGGGCAAGAAAATTTAAAACATAAAATCTCTTCAAATGAAATTAAATTTTCTCTGAATGTGTATATACATAAATGATACACATTATCACTATTTTGTATGCAATTCAAACCAGCCGTTTTGAAACAAATGATTAAGGCCCGATATTACCACGGCCAGTTAGTATTTATCTGACAGTTGGTGAAAACAAATATCATGGGTAACCATGGTGATAACAAGTTTGAACTGTCAGATAAAGGCTAACTGGACTTGGTAATACCGGGCCTAAATCAACTGTTATTATTCATCAAATATATTAGGCCTATGGAAATGAATAAAGATTTAGGTTGCCAAGATTCACTGCTTTCTAGATTCGATATTTGCCCAACAATGAAGGATTTTTCTTATACCTCAAGGTGTGTAGAATACCAGAGTCGATGAAGTAGCAAGAGTAGAACTATTTCAACTACTTTTAACCTTATTCAGATATCTTGCTCATCTTACAACGCATATGTTGCGTTTGACTAGTATTATGATAGAATAGGTTGGTATCACCGCATCATGTACAAACTGTCCTTAGCATGCTCGTGGTACTGTTGAGTTATGATTGACATTGTCACCGATACGTGGGCTGGGTAGTTGGATGATCGACCAGGTGTGGACGTACTAACTAGGAAAACGCCATATATGCGTTGTTAGACGAGCGGATAGTAATGGTGTGTCGATTTTTTCGCCAAACTTTTGCCTACATTCGCCAATTGGGTGACATACAAGTTATAAATGCGTAAAAACTGCTTCGAGTGGTACCAATTTAGCACATTTCATGTTTTTTATTCAAAATGGCTGACCCGATCAAGCTGAGAATTTCAAGAAATGTGTATCAAAATGTAATCAAACTTCACACAAAATTCCATTCTTTTCGAAAATAATTTTTTTTCTGCCGTGTTATTCTAATGGGTATTTTCAAAATTTTGAATATTCATGAAAAAAAAGTTATCACCCGATAATGCCACAAAACTTATCAAATCCAAGTTAGATAAGGAACCATGATGATAAAAGTTTGAAATTGATAGCTGTAGTCGTTTGACCTGTGGAGAACCGACAAAAAAACATTAAAAAAAAACATAAAAACGAACACCAATTTTTTTCAGTATGTCAAATTAAATCCTCGCTAAAGCTCGTCTAATGATCACGCGGGTTTGAATGTTTCTCCTATAGGAGGGATGATCGATGCGGACGACAAGAGAAGAGGAGGAAGCTCACTCCACGCTGTCATCCCGGACGTGTCCCGGTACGCAGGACTGAATGCCAGGATCGAGAACCCGGCCTGTCGCAGGGACGCTGACATCCTGTTGGACAAGATCAAACATCTGGACATGTGGGCTCTAAAGAGTGAGTTCTACAATCATTATCAGGGGACAAGTGGAAGGCATCGTTTAATGTTGAACAATCATTAAAAATGAGGTATATATATACAATTGTCATGAAAAACAAGCTGTGCATTATTTGTATTTGTATTTGTATTTATTTAACGTTTTTTTTAACAATGGTATTGTATAAACCAAGTCGGATATAAAAACATTGAATTTCTCAAAGCACAACAAGAAGTCAGATGGCTAGAAATTCATTGGTACTGTAGTAAGATTTTGATATATCTTCGATGCATTTTTAAAAACGCCTCTGCCAAGTTTTTTAAATGAGCTAATAAATGGTTAAAAAAAGTCGCCTGCCGGACTTGATAATCCGTATTCCAATAATCGTATTTCTTTATTTCATGAATATGTGCACATGAGTGATTGTCAATTCACAATGATGAAAATAGAATAATCATTATTATTATTATTATCATCATTATTATCACAATTTATTTGCAGAATATAATTCAGAAAAAATCATCACTAACAAATATTTGATTATTACTGTCATGGATATTGCATACATTGCCTATACTGTGCAATGCCTCATTAAATAATTTCAGTGTATACATTCATATGTATTGATATATGATTCACACCGACATATGTTATTGAATAACATAAATTCCCTTAATTATTCTATTTGAGTCCCATAATATAGTTTATATAAGCCACTAATTTAGCAGTAGAATACTGAAACTAAAAGTTTTGATTGGAGTAACGATTCGACACAATTTGAAAGTGATTGGACTAATTATATATTCAGTTAATAACTATGCAGTCGACTCCTTTTACTCGACGACGACCTTAACCTGCTTCAACGAGACATTAGCTTCTTGACCTCGTGTGTGGCGGCGCGAACCAGCCGTGCGCTAGTGGTGTGGGATACGGGGGACGGTCGATCGGAGCAAGCATCGCACGTGGCCACGTCACATGCAGTCGAGCCGAATCGGAACTACCGGCCGGTAATGCTACTTGATACGCGGGACGGTCAATCGGGACCAGCAATACTCGTTGCTAATGGCACATCAGCACTGCGACAAATTGGCAGTTGCTTACTATTTTTTCTGTTAGAATCTTGAATCTTTATTATACATCACGTTTTTTCATGTTTTTTTATTATACGTTATTACAAATATTTTCACGACAGTCAAGATGGATTATTTTTTTTATATATTTTTATCATCAATAAACCTACATAGAATCGACTGAGACGTGTGGCTGAGTGGTTAATACATTGAACCGTCATTCAGGAGAACGAGATTCGAATTCCGCCATGGTTGACCATCCTGATAGTTTTTTTTTGTGGTTTCCCTCTGTCGTTCAGGTCAATTCTGGGATGGTTCCTCGGTATAGCATCAACCGCCTCTCAAACAACTGGCTTAGAAACCATACTGACTTTAACTCATATTGTCTCTAGAAGAAAAAAACTGTACCTCAGGACAAATGTCTCTCAAAAAATCTATCTTTCAAACGAAGTGAACTTATCCGTAATTCCTCCCAGTGTTGAATCCAGGCATACCTGCGGGGGGGCTTTGCCCCCGCGCAGCTCGTTGTATGCCCTTCGGGATAAAAACATTAGGCCCCCGTATAACCTAGCTGTTGGTGGGGTCGTTAAGCAAACAATAATAATAAAAACAATAAAAACATTAGGCACTAGGTATATAGTCTACTTTTTGAGAAACTTGTGTTTCGTTTTTTCGTTGCCCCCCCAGGAAATACAAATGCCCCCCGCAGCAAAATCTCTGAATTCAACACTGATTCCTCCACAGAGCGTACAAAATGGGGTGGGAGTTTCTCCTACTAGTATGCAAATGATCATACTATTCATCTCAAAATTACACACAGTTGCAATGTCCCGGCTTTTCATGATAGGCCTATTCCTGTTTTTCTGAATTCACAAAAAAAAAACAATCCGCGTAATCTTGATACTTTTTTTTCAAGTAATTTAACATTGCTCCTATGAATAGGTAGTTTGTTCTGAGAGGCAGTTGTTCTGAGAGGCAGTTGTTCTGAGAGGCAGTTGTTCTGAGAGACAGTTGTTCTGTGAGACAGTTATTCGAGGTTTCTTCGTTTTTTTTCAAAGTCAATTAACATTGTTCTTATGAAGAGGCAGTTGTTCTGACAGACAGTTGTTCAAGATTTCTTCGTTTCTGCATCTCCGTAAAACCAATAAATGACAGACAATTTAACCTCACCATCTCCGTTGTTTCAGACAACTGAGCAAAAGTGAACGTCATTTCGCGTGTATATGTGAACAAAGTTAGTTTTTATTTTATCACTACTACACTATACGCACGATAGTCAGTTCTGCAAATGTGATCCGTGAATTGGTACACATTTCGAATATGGGAAGGATAGGAAGTAAAGTCACCATCTCCAACCATCGAACGCAACCAGTAGAATACTCATTGCTCAGAAACGAGCAGTACGACCTATGGTAGGAGCTTCAAACAGATCTTCATGCAGACCTATTTTCAAACGACTGAATTTACTTACAGTGACAGTAATATACATTTTCCGAACTGTTTATCTACACAAATAGACCTAATCAACTATCCAGCGATACTTACGTAATCACCAGGAAAACATCACTTTCTACATCCGAACAACAATAAAACTGCTCACAGGTCAAGTACGGACTATATGGGTGCACTTCTTCACAACTATTTACCAGATCAGATCAAAAACAGTAAATCATTTACTTTGTTTAAATCCAACCTTGAACATCATCTTACTACTATTAGCCCGTATTCCATTTCTGACTACCTTGGTGCATAGCTCTCTTTCAATTTTCAATATTATTATTATCCTCTCCTCATATTGTACTTTGAATATTACTTAATTTTTTACTATCCATCTCTTCATATTGTACTTTGAATATCTTTTTTTTGTGCAATATTTTATTCTAGTATTATTAGTATTTTATTATTTTTCACTATATATGACAGTGCTATAACACAATTGTACATTTGTTCTATATTTATGTATGACATTGTGTTCCATTGAATAAAGATATAACCCTCAATGCATCTTGGAACAAACAATCAGCAAGTAGTTATACTTGTTGACATTTAGATCGACGGTTCAATTATAATAAGTGGGTATTCACACCTTGTATTCATCCTTGGCTAGCAGGAAGTGAATACAAAGAGTACAGAACATTAACGACTAGTATACGTGAATCAGCTAGGCAAACGCCACACATGTGTTGTTGGGTGAGTGTAAAGGCATACGCTGTATGCATATTGAGTTCGAACCGACTTCCTGTTTTATTCATCACTCATCTCAAAAGTGTAGGAATTTGATTGGTTTTTGCGTGTACACAAAAAGTTTCATGTCGATCAGTCAAACCCTGCGACCTGTGCAGTGATCACAAATAAAAAAATTAAAACAAAAACACAGACAAAGCTCCACAAGAGTGGGACGGAGTCTTCGCTGTCGCTCATCTAATTATTAAATCGAAATTTCATGAAGATTTGAATCCACTCAATGTAAATATTTTGCTCCAATTATTGTATTGAAATTTCATGAAGATTTGAATCCATTCAATGTAAATATTTTGCTCCGGATATTGTCCTTCGTGTTATTCTGATGGGGTTTGGAAAATCTTCGAAGAAGGTTCTCACAGAAGTGATGCAATCAAGCGATTGCGCCTCGAAAGTATGCTTCTTGTGTGTCAGCTTGATGTTTGATCCCTGGAGCGCGTACACCAACGCGTGGTTGCTCATCCAATGAGCAGCATGGACCAATGCATGATGACTTGTTACAGTGTTGGACTCTTCTGGCAGCTGGATGAGCTCGATCAGCAACACGTGGTTGCTCATCCGATGAGCAGCATGGACCAATGCATGATGACTTGTTACAGTGTTGGACTCATCTGGCAGGATGAGCTCGGGTCTGCTGAACGGCAACGTCAACCAGCTGGGAGACTTCGACCAGTGCCTGTCAGTGGACTCCGAAGCGGACTCCTGGGACTCCGACGTGGACTCCCGGGACGCCGACAAGACCAATCGGAGCGTGGAAACTGCCATCACCGGCAAATATTGTCTCGCCTTCCTGGATGTGAAAATTGTCAACAACTCGCATATGGATCAGTTACTACATTCGTACGGAGCCTTCGTGAGCAATCTGTCAGACGTATGTAATCAATTCCATCGAATAGATTTGGTATTTCAATCGTCCTTGTGGTGCCCCGTCCAAACGATCCTATCTTTCATCCATAGCCTTAATTGACCATTGTAGATGGGCGTGACTTATACGAAGCAGGGTCATTTTAGATACCTTGATTGGTTATTTCCCTATTTCCCCTGCTTCACTGTCCACTTGATTGGTTTTTATATTTTGTGACATCACGAGGGTGGACTATCTACAATGGTCAATTGACAATTGTAGATGGGCGTGACTTATACGAAGCAGGGGACATTTTACATACCTTGATTGGTTATTTCCCTATTTTCCCCTGCTTCACTGTCCACTTGATTGGTTTTTATATTTTGTGACATCACGAGGGTGGACGATCTACAATGGTCAATTGACCAATGTAGATGAGCGTGACTTATACGAAGCAGGGGACATTTTAGATACCTTGATTGGTTATTTCCCTATTTTCCCCTGCTTCACTGTCCACTTGATTGGTTTTTATATTTTGTGACATCACGAGGGTGGACGATCTACAATGGTCAATTGACCAATGTAGATGGGCGTGACTTATACGAAGCAGGGGACATTTTAGATACCTTGATTGGTTATTTCCCTATTTCCCCCGCTTCACTGTCCACTTGATTGGTTTTTATATATTGTGACATCACGAGGGTGGACGATACTTGCACCTACGTACTTGCACTTCAGACAAAGCCAATTAGATCTATAGCAACAAGTGTCATCAATTAAACTAGGAAAACGCGGGATGCGCGTTGTGAGATGAGCTTATAGAAGTATGGAAATCTAGAATGAAAAATATTCTGTCAGCTAAATCCACATTTACGGACCTTGGATTATTTCAAACGTTTAAAAACCTAATATGCAACTTGTTGATATTTATAGTGCTGCAACCTGCCGCATATACACTTTGCAAAACCAATTGATCCAAATATTCAATAAAATTTACACCTTTAATGCGTTTTCTTTGTTATTTCTTATCCGATTGTTCCAAAAATCTTTGAAAAGGTGTATAATAGTATTGTTCATATTCGTTGAGAATTTGAGAGCTTTCGAAGAATTCTTGTTTTTCAAGTATTTTTCCTCTGGGTTATTCTTATACGAAGATTTTTCAAACTTCAGGATTTTTTTCCGAAAAAACCTTCCGACCGATTTTTCTGAAAAACAATTCCAGCCTATTCTGGTATGACAAAAATATGTAGAAAATTTTTCAAGTCGATAGATATTTTTACCTGACCTCTATGCCGCGTACAAAATACAAAAAAAAAAAAACATAAAAACGAAGCCCATTTTTGTTCTGGTATGTGAAATGAAGTCTCCGCTACGCTCATCTAATAAAGGCACATTCAATTCAGAGTTGAGCTGATTGGTGATTTAAATGACCTCCAATATCGGTGGATATTCATAACGTCACGTCTGGACACTTACATTACCGGTATACCTGCAACAAAGATGAATTAAATGGTAATCATCACGAATAATTACAAGGTGAGGCAATCTGACCGGACAGAACACATATTTTCATTAATACTTCTTTGTTTGGAGTTGAAAGTTGTTCTGTATATAGCGATCGCGTAATTTTTGTTCAAAATCCCCTGTAATCATTTTCTGAGTGCCTAATTACCGTCATCCGCTGGTAATTCATTATAATTCGTTCTATACAATTAATAAACTTCAAATTGGATGTTGATTCAAATGCAAATGATATTCAGGAAATTTAATCTGAATAATTATTAATAGCACATTTCAATGACCTTGAAAATGCTGCGATTACCGGACACATTTTAGTGAATGGACGGCCTCGGTGCATCTGATTAATGGATAATTACGTATATTTGTATATTATTTGAGTGGATTATAATTTCACGATGTTCAATTGATTCGGTTGAACACAAAGTTTCATCAAATAGTTGTGTTTATTCTGAACGTTGTGCAGGAATTTGTTAATTAAGGCACGATGTATAGTGATACCAACCTATTTCATCATAATATAAAGAAGGTGACCTAACTCGGGTCTTTACTAATGAAGGCCTGGATGTTTTATCAGCCACTGGCATCATCACAAACCAGCAGACAATCGATTCCAGTTTTTTCTTACCATCTTGTACAACTGTCTCCTTTTTTCGCCACTTGATTCAACTTGAGTGCTAAAAATTATAATTAATGGTAATCAAAGATACCTCACACTTTGTAAGTAGAATGTAACAAATCACTCAATGTTTTTCTTTTTCTCTTTTTACTTCAACTACTTTATTACTCTTAATGTTTGAGAAATACGTCCGAATTTGAATTGTACTTATAATTCACTATTTTAACCTACAGTTAAGCTTTTTTTGAAGGGCTTTGTGGATGTTTTTTTGCTGTAATTATGTTTTTCTTTCTGTGTCGGTGTATGTGACCAATACAAGAAAAAAAAGTTCAGATGGACCCGATGGTGGGAAAAACTCAATACTTGATAAACGATGTAGTGATACCAACCTATTCTATCATAATATAAAGAAGGTGTTCCAACTCCCATACTGATAACATGGAAAGCATTTGTGGTTTCTTGCGGTCAGTTTATAGCCAAAGGTCCCGATTGCCTGTCGCGGTTTAACGGATTTCCTTGTGAACTGGATTTACCGGTGGCGTCGTTGAACTTACAAAATCTATAATTCTTGTAAAAAAAAAAGCAAGAAGGCCTACTAACATTAAATAATTCTATTGAGCCGTGTATAGCATTGCTGTTTTATATAGTACGATGGAAAAGCGATAGTTGCGCTACAGGTAATCGGGACCCTGGACTCAGATTCTGACCCCGGAAATACTTCACTTTGAAGACGCGAGTCGGTACACCTTATGATGAAGTATGTTGGTATAACTACATGGTGCTGATATTGAACGCACTAAAACTGTAAAACACTGCAGATACGCACTTCACGCATAGTTATACAAAAAATAACGACTGATAGTGCGTTGATCCATTTGGAATTGAAATGTTAATTTCGGATTAAACGACTTGATGCTACCGCGAGTGTACGTTGTGACCTTCAACTGTCCTTGACCTGTGATGACCGATCACGAACAAGGAAATGCAAGGAAAGAAAAGCTGACATTTTTGATGCGATATCGCAACCTCATGCGGGAGCGGGACGGTGCGACGCGATTAAACAAAACTGCTGCTGCCTAGTGACGATTCGAGCAAGTTGATCAAAGAGATGGGCGTGTCTATGGTGTCCCGCGATTTTCGTGGCATGACTCAAGTTCGTTGATTGTTTGTTGTGATTTTGTCGACATCGCTGGTGTCTTCTCAATAATAATTATAACTATAAAAACAAAATCTCATAAAAGAAGTCGCATGCACGTGGGCAAATTGATCAATTATGGAACTATTTTAGAACAATTTATGCTAAAATCGACACAGCTGTTCTGGGGAAAGTAGTTCGACGGCGACCTCAAGCGGATTTTACCTGAACCCAAGCTACATCCGGTCATTCCACATGCGATTTATTGCGTCGCGAGCCAAAAGTTGAGTAGAGTTGAATTGGTGCGACAAAACCACACACCATCACGCAGTCTTCGCCGATTGGTCAATAGTTCAAAATGGCCGATATCGCTCCCGCATGCGGTTGCGAGATCGCATCGAGAATGTTCATGTGAGGCCAGCTTGTAGTGATGTGTTTGACCTTGAAATTTGCAGCCAGGGCACCGCGTGGCGAGGTTCTCGGGGGTCAGCTGGGGCGTCTGCCTGCCTGACAGCTGCTCAGCAGGTGACCTGCAGCTGTGGCTGACGCAGCTGTGGGCTGACAATAGCGGGGTCCAGGTGCAGGTGCAAGTCCAGCCTGACATGTGTTATACCAACCACAGCGAGCCTCTCTCAGCAGCCAAGGCGGCCACCTAGTAAGCACGTGTCCGAATTACTTCATCTATGCGTACAATTGTATACTTGACCTTCCTCAAAGCACGGAAGTGACGTCATATGGAGCGTCTGAATTCATAAAATGAGATGTCAAGTATGAAAGTTCACAAGCATACATGGCATGCGTTCTTGGGCTTCTGTATTGAGTCACCTAAATCTGTATTACATTCACTTTCCATCTTTGAACAGAAATCCACAAAAATATGCGATTTCATTTCTGTAATGAAGTTGCAGCTTTCAATTGGTTAGGAACTCATCACTCATTATAGAAAATATCACTGTTCTATTATAATAAATAGATAAAACATTAAAAGTGAGGTTATAACAGTTCCCACCATTAACCCGTTGGGGACTTGACTAGATAAGGCCTGTCATCGACACCACGTTGTACATACACTAGTGTACAAGTGTACTACCGAACTAGTGTACAAGTGTACTGGTGAACTAGTGTACTAGTGAACTAGTGAACTAGTGAACTATAGTGAACTAGTGTACTAGTGGGCTGGTGAACTAGTGGACAAGTGTACTAGTGTACTAGTGTAATATTTCAATAGTATACCACTTAACTGGTGTACCAGTGTGAATGTGTACTAGTTTACCAGTGTACTAGTGTACGTAGTAGCTCCTGGTATCAATAGTTTCCACCCAGAAGCTTGATGAAGAATTACAAGTCTGCATGGGTTCGTTTTGGTCAGGACGAATGAAATGTTGGTAAAGCTCAGTGGAAGTAGTCTCTTATTCTATCCGGGAACCGTCGCCATAGTTTCCCTGCTCCTCTCTGACCGCTCCAGGTGTTATCCCCTGGTTCCTGCTTGCAGTGTGCTGTTCGGCGCAGTGCTCCTGATGGCGGTGCTCGGCTCCTGTATGGAAGAGGACGCCGACTCAGCTGGGAGCCAAGGTGAGGTCACATTGCACCAGCATGTTCGACCAATAGACAGTTTATTACTCTAGCACTAAGTGATGGTTTCATCGAGGGGTCAGCAACTTGACACTTCTGTTCATACCAGATTTTTGATTTTCCGATTTTTTTTATATTCTCTTGATTTTTCTTGATATTTTCGATTTTCTTGATTTACCTCGTTTTTTCTACATCCTTTTGATTCATCTTGGTCCTTTCGATCTCTTGATTTTTCTTGTTCACTTTCATTTTTCGTGACATTTTTCCAATATTTCGTGATTTTCGTGATTTTCATGATTTGAATGAATAAATGTTGAAGTCTAAAGGCGCGTCGACAGCGAAGTCATTTTGATGGATAATATTTTATATGCTTCAAGGTGTGTAGAGCTTTCGAATATACCAGAGTCGATAAAGTAGCAAAAGGAAGAACTACTTTAACGACTTCGATTAAACGTTATATTCAGATATCTCGATCGCTCATCTTACAACGCATGCTGCGTTTGCCTGGTAGTAAGAATTGAATGAGACGTGTGGCCGAGTGGTTAATACACTGAATCGTCATTCAGGAGATCGGGGTTCGATTCCCGTCATGATCGACCATCCTGACAGTTTTTTTTAGTGGTTTTAATATGTGGTTCACGTAAATACTGGAATGATTCCTTAACAACATGCCACAACCGCTTCCTTCCCACTATCTAAAATACACTCGATAGAATTGATTTCCGTCTCATCCTCCCATCATCTCATACATCATTCACCGACGCCAAAAGATCGTAATCATCAGTCGAGTCCGTCGTTGAATCCAATATGGATTAATGAAAGCTGTATCGACGGCAGTTCCTGATCTGATCCCTTTTCTAGTGAGCGTGTCCAGGATCGTGCGCGCCTTCTCCCTGCGCAGAAACCTGCGCGCACTGTTCGCGACGTCCAGTCCTCCAGACGACGTCCCGTGTCTGCACGGCGTCCGAGCGCTCAGTGCCCTGTGCCTCGTCATCTTCCACAAGTCAGCAGCCGTCATGTTCAATCCCTACGCCAACAGAACCGCCATGGCCAAGGTAACAAGACTTCTGGTGATACCATGAAAATGTGACCACTCTGGGACTTGAACCCATGACCTATTGGTTTGTGACCAGAGCTCTAACCAACTGAGCAATTCTCTTTTTTGTATTTTTCTTTTAACCATTACCTGGGCTTAGGATTTGTATGGAACACCATTTTCTTCATTGATGCGATCCATTACCGAAGGACATATGCTTACGTTTGATTGTTACACCGTGGAACCTGTTGATCTGTAAAGACACAGCCCATGAGAGTCGTTTCTCAAATTTGTCTTGACATACTCGCGTTCAGCAGTGATCCAGGGGCGCCACAGTCGAATTGTGGGTGAAACGTCAAAATGGCCGTCCGGAGGCAGTTAGATGTCATGTTGATGTATGCTTACACATAGGCCTACGTATCTGTCTCCACCCAGTTCACTGGAACGCCACCAGATGTCAGCCACTTCGCTTTTAATTGCGAATGAATGTGTCGATTATTCGACTGGAATCTGAGTGGCCAATTAGCTCAGTTGGTTGGCGCTTTGAGTACAGACCAAGAGGTCCTGGGTTCAAGTCCCATAGTGGTCACATGTTCATGATTTGACAGAAACGTTCATACATATCGTTAATAGATCGCATCCATAAAGAAATGTCAAATATATATATATATATATATATATATATATATATATATATATATATATATATATATATATATATATATATATATGTATATGAATATATATTTTCATTGGATTAGCCACAGGTTAAACGAAAATCCAAAATAAGTTGAAACTTGGCATACACAAGTGTCCTTGTCTAATTCGATACTGTATAGTTTTGAGGCACAATCGGTCAAACCAGTTTTGAGAAAACTTATTTCAAAGTTTTCAAAAATCCGATGAGAATAACCCGGAAGAAAAAATTTGTGAAAAATATTTCATACGAGAGAATTCAAATTCTCAGGGAATTTCAATATAATACTGATACACATTATTCCGAACTTTCATTTGAATCGAATCAGCCGTTTTGATGTAAAAAAATATATAATGTAATTTTTTTGAATCATTCGAAGCTATTAAGATACCAATTTAATTCAAGTAACAAGTTTCACCACTTAATTGTAAACGATTAAAACAAAGCCTTCTTTATTATCATATAAATTCAAAAGAAAAAATAAGATGGCAGTGACATAATGGTTTGGATCTCAAGGTGAATATACATAAATAACCAATCCAAAGATATAAGTTGATACAAGTAGCTCATCCATCAACGCGACAACACATAACGCGTTTGCCTAGTATATATAATTCCACACCGGCCAACGTTGAGACCGAATGTCTTCTGTTTTCAGTCTCTCGGCTTGGCGTGGTCTGTGATTGGTCGCACAGCAATCATCTACACAGATTCCTTCATCTTCCTGAGTGGCCTCCTGACTTCCTACATCTTCATCAAAGATCTGGACAAGAAAGGCAGAATCGGTGTCAAAGATAAATACTGGACACGCTTCTTCAGGTAACGTCAATTGTATTTCATCACATCGTAGATGTTATCATGTGAAATTCACTTTTATTATTATTATTAACTCTTGCAGTTGCACATAAATGCGCGGTGGCAAGTTCCCTATCGATCCTATCCTATCGCCTCCCTAACTTTCTGACGGAATAGCTTCAACCCTATTTCATCCTCCTCAAGTATACTTCTACTAAGCCCATTCCAATCCCTACCTGTCCTATTCAAGAAAGAGAACTTACCGACATCTAATGTAGCCCCCTTTATAACTATTGCTCTATCATGACTTCGCCTACCCCCATACCCTGACTCATTCCTTTCGATCAACCTATTCAACTTTCCCCAGCCCCCTTCTCCTTCCATTACCCTGAAAAAATTACAGATCCGATCCTCCTTTCTCCGTATTTCCAATTCCCG
Source organism: Brachyptera risi (assembly GCA_964007535.1). Classification (NCBI taxonomy): domain Eukaryota; kingdom Metazoa; phylum Arthropoda; class Insecta; order Plecoptera; family Taeniopterygidae; genus Brachyptera; species Brachyptera risi. Next base: position 9,373,602 of record OZ023334.1, read on the forward strand.
CCATCCCAAGTCTCGGATCATCTCAGATGGACTCTCCATCTTGCGGTTGAACAGGGCCAAGAGAGCCAGATGAATGGTCAAGAAGATTCAGATTCATGTCCTATCAGATTCATGCTGGTTATGTTCGGATATGTATCACAGAAACGGTTTTTACTTGTAATGTGTTCCGGACTTTCGGAAACTGAAATACTTTCATCTACTGCGGAAAATTATGGTCACAGACTGCGCAGTCCTGGTGTTGAAGTTCATTGGTTCAAATAATCAAAATGGGGTGGTAAGATCGCCCTTGTGGTGCCCCGTCCAAACGATTCCATCTTTCATCCATAGCCTTAATGGGGAACAATGATTTTGTGTCAAGTTTCGATGTTATTAAAAAAAAAAAATGTTAAATTCATTTTGTATTGATCATGAAACATGATAATATATTGATGATATGGTCCATGTGTATGTACAGCTACGTACATCACTTCCGGTTAGTGGCACCTGAACAGCAAATACTGGAATGAAGTGATTTTATTCATTTATTTAACCATTCATTTTCATCCAATTAGGAATCACAATGTCTCACATAATACATAGTAAAAGTGAGGTTGAAAACTATTTCATGTGAATAATCAAATTGAGAAATTAAAACAGTCAGAGTTGAAATACCGTTGTAATGAAAGGTGTAACTCATTTATAAATATCATTTCACCAAACATACATCACAATAAGATTAAATATCACAAACAAATATTGAAATGAGTAAACAATGTAACAACTGTTATTTATGAATGATAATAATAATGATCTCTCTTTAGTAATCTACATTGAGCAATATATGAAAAAGTAAGTCTATTCACATATAAGGCAGCAAGACACCACCAAGAGTGAACTGGTGTACGGGCAATTTGCCAGCGGACAATTTGCCAGGCTGGATCATGGGGGAGGACAATTTGCCTCTCAATGTTTGAGGGGGGGGGGGGGGGGGAGGGAATTCGCCAGGCTTGACTGTGGGGGAAGAACCTATTGCCAGGCTTGATTGTGGGGAGAGGGCAATTTGCCAGGCTTGATTGTGGGGGGAGGGCAATTTGCCAGACTAAATCATGGGAAGAGGACAATTTGCCTGTCAATGTTTCAGGGCGTGGGGGGGGGAATTCGCCAGGCTTGACTGTGGGGGAAGAACCTATTGCCAGGCTTGATTGTGGGGGGAGGACAATTTGCCTGTCAATGTTTGAGGGGTGGGGGGGAATTCGCCAGGCTTGACAGTGGGGGAAGAACCTATTGCCAGGCTTGACTGTGGGGGAAGAACCTATTGCCAGGCTTGACTGTGGGGGAAGAACCTATTGCCAGGCTTGATTGTGTGGGAAGAACCTATTGCCAGGCTTGATTGTGGGGGGAAGACAATTTGCCAGTCAAAGTTTGGTCAGTTGAATAGTTATTTTTTCCATATAAATTACTAACATGATCATGCGATAAGAGTTGAATATTTGTCAGTGATACCAACTGAAGGGTATCTGTGTTTCTCGTACCGCTCGGAGCCAACAGCTGGTATTGTTGTGCTGCAGGATCGTGCCTAACCTGGCGGCCGTCATCTTGTTCTGCACATACGTGATGGTGGACCTGGGCTCCGGGCCGCAGTGGAACCTCGTGGTCAAGCACCACTCGGACATGTGCAAGGTCAACATGTGGAGGAACCTGCTCTTCATCCACAACTACTTCGGCTTCGAGAACATGGTACGCACCTCTTTCCGCGCATGTCAGTCTCATTCAGACACTATAGTACTGTTCATATTCGGAGAGGATTTGAGAGCTTCTGAAAAAATCTAGTTTTTCAAGTATTTTTCCTCCGGGTTATCATTATGAGGATTTTTCAAACTTTTCCAGAAAAATCTTTCGACCGATTTTTCTGAAAAACAATCCCAGCCTATTCTGGTATGACAGAAATATCTAGAAAAAGTTTCAAGTTGATAGGTATCTTTTCTGACCCGGAAGCCGCGCACAAAATTACAAAAAAAAAACGAAGCCCGTTTTTTTCGGTATGTGAAATGGAATCTTCGCTACGCTCATCTAACAATTCACACATCTTGTTTCTATATTTATCAGCCTATATAGGCCTACTTCTCTTCTTTTTCTTTTTTGGGGGACAATTTGTAGACGTTTTTGTTGGGGCGCCTGAAGAGCGAATACTGGAATAAAGATACTACCAAGCGTGAACTTGGCTTGGCGTGTTTACTTGGAAAGATGATGGCCTATTCAAGGAAACGATGATAACCTGACCCAAAAATCCCAACACAGCTCCTCTATCCTCTAACCAATTCCCCGAGATGGAAGTAATTGACCATTGTAGATGGGCGTGACTTATACGAAGCAGGGGAAATTTTAGGTACCTTGATTGGTTATCCCTATTTCCCCTGCTTCACTGTCCACTTGATTGGTTTTTATATTTTGTGACATCACGAGGGCGGACGATCTACAATGGTAAATTGTCCACGACATTCATACACGCTAAGACCTCCTTCACTTTTAGTAGTTTCGCTATTCCAGTATTCGCTCTTCGACGCCCCCACGTGACCAGCCGTCACGTGTCATGTGTATTGTTTACAGTGTTTGACGCACACCCACCAGCTGGGCATAGACATGCAGCTGTACGTCGCGGCGCCGCTCGTCGTCTGGTTGCTATGGCGACACACCAAGGTCGGCATGCTCGCCGTGGTCTCGCTGGCCGCGCTATCCACCGCTCTGAGATACACCGTGGCGCTAGACAAGCAGCTCAGTCCAGTGCTGTACTTCGGGGCGACGTGAGTCTAGCCAATCAGGGTGACTGTTTCTTGGCGAATTCTGAACGCATGATATATGTATAGCGGGGGGGGGGGGGGGAACACAGATATGCATGTTCTCTACACGTACGAGGTGGTCAAATAAATTAAATTATGGTTATTTAATCAGATTTTCTCACTTATTTATACAACTTCCATTCAAATCAGAATCTAAAATTCGATGGTGTTCCAATGTGCCTGATATCCGAGGGGTTAACAACTCCTGAAATCAGGTGTTCACTTGTCACGCAATCTTCCTGAAATCCCTTGAAATTCCTTGAAATCTTTTTGAAAACCCTTGAAGTCCCTCTGAAATCCCTTGGAATCAGAAATCAGGTGTACACCAAATTTACTAGTTGTTTACCCCTCGCTGACATTTATCATCCTATTTAGTATAGCTGCACAATTCCCGATCATAGAAAAGCCTCTTCAAGTTTGAATATCGAACTCAAATTAGGAAATAGAAAATGTATTACAACATTAAATTCGACTATAAATTCTACAGTTTTCATCTCTCTCTCTCTCTCTCTCTCTCTCTCTCTCTCTCTCTCTCTCTCTCTCTCTCTCTCTCTCTCTCTCTCTCTCTCTCTCTCTCTCTCTCTCTCTCGTCTGTTTGACTGACGTGACGTACGCTTGTCCTCAGAGTGTCGCAGATGTTCGCCACGGCTAATCTGTCGTACATCCTGCCTTCGCACCGCGCCACGGTCTACCTCATGGGCATCGCTGTCGGCTACATGCTGAGGCGAGTCAAGAGTCTCACTCTCAACAAGGTAATCCGATGTCTTCCATCTCACTCACATGGAGCTTCGTCTGTGTGTGTGTGTGTGTTTTGTTATTTTTGTGTTCCTTTTATGTTTGTTTGTGAGCACTGCACAGGTTCCAGGGTTTGATTGGTCGACATGACACTTCTTCTGTACACGCGTAGACTCGTCCAACTTAGAACTGTATAGTTTTGGAATGAATCGGTTGGACCACTTTTGAGAAATATCATCTCAAAGTTTCTGAAAACCCCATAAGATTAGGCTGAGCAAGAAAATTTGAGATATAAAATCTCTCGGAAAAAAATCCTCCGATGTTTACACATGAAAGATACACATTATCACAATTTTGTATGCAATTCGAATCAGCCGTTTCGAAGAAAATGATTTGATAAGCGATTTTTATCCACGAGGCAAACGCAGCATATGCGTTGTTAGATGAGCGAGATATCTGAATAAGGTATATAAGAGTCGTTCAAGAAGTTTTATCTGTATTGCTACTTCATCGACTCTGATATGAGTGGAAACTCTACACACCTTGAATCCTATAGAAAGTTTGGTGAATATCGAATCTGGAAAGCAGTGAATCTTCGTGTAAAGCCACCGTGCGTTTCCGTCAAAATCTGCACAGGCTCGGACTATTCTGTCCTCAACAATGATTCCCCCTATTTTTTGAGTACAAAACCCATGTAGTTATTTTTTTCAAAGTGGTTGGTCCGAATTGCATACACATTTGTGATAGTTGTAGGCCAATAAATTGTATGTTTATATTCGGGGAGGAAGTTTCATATTTTTCCTACGAGATTCCTTTTTACTGCTCAGCCAAATCTTATGGAATTTTCATAATATTTGGGATGATAATTCTCAGAAATTATCCAACCAATGTACCCCGAAACTCGACAGTTCTAGGTTGGATTATAGTCTACGAGCACAGAAGATGTTTTATGTAGATCGGTCAAACCGTGTGACTTGTGCAGTGCTCAAAAGAAGAAAAACACAAACAAAGCTCTATGAGAGTAGAAGTAGGATGTATGTACGTCTCCGCATTCGCTCATCTAATCAAATAATTATGTTGTCAAATTTCACTGCTCTCTGGATCTGATATATGTCCAACAATGAAGTATATTTGATACAAAGTCAAGGTGTGTAGAGTTTTCAATTATGCCAGAGTCGATTAAGTAGCTAAGATAGAACTACTTTTTGATCAAACCTTATTCAGATATCTCGCTCATCTTACAACGCGTGCTGCATTTGCCTGGTAATGAACGATTCAACCAGGTAGAATTTACCGATACACCTCGATTAAAATCAAGATCTATTGGTGTCGGATGAATCGCTAATGGGATAATAGGATGAAGAGATGAGAGTTTCTTAGGTCATGGGAAAGCTTAAGGGAAGGAAACGGTTGTGACATATATTGTGGGCTGGGCTGGTACGTGCTGGGGTTGGTCACATACGCTATGCTCGAGCCCTACCAGCTATAGGTGGCGCGCAGGGATCAGTGTACTCGGATAACCCTGCAAGTGCTTGTTCACAGTTCCAGGTGACCGTCATGTACCTGCTGGGGCTAGGGCTAGGTGCCTACGCTATGCTCGGGCCTTACGAGATGGCGCGCAAAGGCTACGTGTACTCGGCGCTCGACGCGGCCAAATGGAACGCATTCGCGCCCATCATGTGGTCAGCCATGATCTGCCTCTGCATCGTCCTCTGCACTTACGGATACGGAGGTAAGATTACTCACTCTCTCCTCGGCGAGCTTGAACCCTCGAACCAGGTCTCAACTATAGTAATGACGATATCAATCTTAATTGACGCCTAGTGATTGACCCGCTCACAAACGTCACAAAACAAAACATCCAATCAATTGGGTTATTTGTTATGTGGGAAAATTGGCTGTGCCTATCAGAGTATCTATGAATGCCCACATGAAGTATAGATCAAGGTGGCATGACGATAAGCCACGCCTACCACTAGTGGTCAATTTTCAGAGAGAACTAGAAGTCGTCATTCCAATTTCAAAAATTTGAATCATCTCCAGGTCCCAGGACCCGTACCTAATACATTTCGTGCTAAGGCTAGCTAGCTCCACGAGGCCAGGACTTGGATTGGTTAATGATTAACACAAGAGCTACCTGCCATGGCAACATGTCTGGTCTCTGTGTATTTCCATTGTAGTTAGCACAAAATACTAGACCTGCTTATGAGGTGGGCTTCAAAATGTGATGGAATTATTCAGTCTGGGAGACCGTGAATTTGTTTTCATCATAATTTGTCATTGTTGGTAGCTTTTTTAGTGAATATCAACCAATGAAAGTCCTAGCCTCTTGGAGCTAGCTAGCACTAGCACGACATTTATTAGGTAAGGGTCCAGCCCTCTCCAGAGTCATGACGTGGACATTACTTGATTTGGTTTGTCTTATCATATCTAATCGATGATGGCCACGTCATGACTCATGGTTTCTGAGGGACAACAGAGTTGATCATGATCCATGACGTTGTGATGACGGTTCCTAGGTTTCTCTGGAATTAGGGGATTAAATATCGTCGTTATGGATTAGAATGTATAGTGTCAAGCAATTGATGCATTGAGAGTTGAGGCGATGGTGACTTTACTAATTTTAAAACACGTAACATTTCCAGAGTACTTTTCAGAGTGATATTGATCGCTGTTTCTATCTATAGTGTTGTTTGTAGAAACGGCTAAAAGGCTGGCAAACTCTATGACGGCTATTATCAGCTGAGCTGACGTCGTTGAGTGAAGCTATAGTTCGTCTTATCACCACTCATCTACGCACGGCCAATAATTCTTTAAATGTGGACCGTGAATTGGAATATATTTTGAAACATGGGATGGATAGGAAGTGAGGACAGGCAAACTGACGCAACCCTCAATGCATGTTGGTTTCAGGGTTGTGATGCCCTATAGAGACTCGAGGAGGGTCATAGCGAGCCAGCTCCCAGAAGTGATTGAATGGGACCTAGGACGTATTCTTTATTGCTGATGGCAATTTATTGTATAATTTTTTATACAACACAATATATATTCCCACAATATAGGTCACGACCGCTTCCTTCCCACTATCCTTCCCATTACCCATAAAACCTCCATCTCATCATCCCATCATCTCATTAATCATACATCCGACGCCAATAGATCTTGGTAACCATTACAGTCGTTAAAAACCTGATATACAAAAAAATAAACTGCTTGCTGAATATAAATACTGTGAAAGGTCATAATTTCTAGCTTTTCAAATAGGGGTTCACAGTGAGCTCTTTGTTTTGCATTCATTATTATTCTAATTGCGTATTTCTGAAGTATGACAATTCTATTCGCATGTGCTGACTGTGATTGGTGATCTTCCCGCAGGCTTCCTGAACGACATCCTCTCGTGGAAGGGTTTCCTGGTCTTCACTCGGATGGCTTACGGCGTGTACCTGACCCAGTTCCCGGTCTTCTTCTACAATGTGGGCTCGCAGCGGACTCCGGAGACCTACTCGCCGCGCATGCTGGTCAGTTCCCTTCAACAGTCCGTACATGGTAGTCAATCCAGCGAAATATTACATTTTTGGTGATAACTTTTTGAACGGTATGAGATATCAAAATTCTAACCCGCAAGAAACACAGATAATTGGATGAGCGAAGCGAAGACTTAATTTCACCATATAGGCCTACTCAAAACAAAGTTTTTTTTTTCTTATATTTATATGCGTCAGTATAGACCCACTCTATACTGATGACGATCTATTGGCGTCAGCGAATGACATATGAGATGATGGGATGATGTCGATGTGATGAGAGGTTATTTTATTAGATGTTTTTGGATGGTGGAAAGGAGTCGGTTGTGGCCTGCTGTTACGGAACCATCCCAGTATTGATCTGAACGACAGAGGAAAACCACTTAAAAAAAAACTGTGAGAATGGTTGCGAGCATGACGGGAATTTAACCCCTGTCTCCTAAATGACGGTTCAGTGTATGATCACTCGGCCACTCGTCTCAGTATAGAATTGTGTGAAACATTGTTGATATCGTTCACTCATTCGTACCCCCACATAACCCAGCTAATGACGGGGTCGTTGAGTGATCAATGCCAGCCAATCAGTAGACTCTAATCTCTATGTCTGCTGTACCTCGTTCTAATGGCTCACCTCTGGTTTCCTCCAGTTCGACTTCGCCGAAGTGGGGGCAATTATGCTGGCTTCGATTGCGCTGACTGTACTCATTGATTTACCATTCCAAACCATCAAGAAAATGTCGTGGAAATCGACGACTGCGAAATGTGAGTAAAGGAAGGAATCCATCATCAAGGAATAAATGATAATAATAATAATTTTTTTTTTCTTTTTCTATTGCTTTAATAGATAAACATGAATTACAATTTCGACATTCACTTGTCAATTTCCACACCAACACTGTTCACTAAGCCCGAGCTATAGGGGCCCACCAACACTGATCACTTGGCCCGAGCTATATAGGGCCCACCATCACTGATCACTTGGCCCGAGCTATAGGGCCCACCATCACTGATCACTGGGCCCGAGCTATAGGGCCCACCATCACTGATCACTGCATGACTTTATCCAGTTATCCGCTGTTCCATCTTCAATTCAGGACAGCTTCATCATTCCTATTCTAAGAGAAACATTGGATATGAATACCTATTCGATAATATCACTTAGTTACACACCATTCAACTATAATCGTCAATTGCATTCCAACATATCTTCAATCGTTAAATCCGTTGGATTATTTCGATGTTTCATGTATTTCTTCTGAATTGTTTCAATATGTATCGACCGCACGCTGTTGGCCCTCCTGTTTGTATTCACCACCACGCAGTGGCCAATTCGAGAGGATCTGTCTCTCTGTTGGTACGTGATAATAATCTCTGTATCTGTCTTCCTGTAGATCTGGAAGCGAGGTCTGAAGAGAGAGTCGACAGCGCGTCCAGTGGCGCCGAGGTGACAACTGGTCACGTGGTAAAACCGAGAGGCAACGGAGACGTGACGCAGAGAATTATCCATGGAGCTAGAACAGGTTAAGACGTGGGAGAAACAATAGAAGGCTGTACATAATGTATTAAATCGTAAACGTATTTTCTTTTTTATAATAATTCCGCAGTTTTTTTTTATGTTTCACTCCAAACTCTTTCCTATAATTACGACCGACTTCTTCCCACCATCCAAAACACATGATAAAATAACTTTTTATCTCATCAACCCATCATCTCATTCATCATACACCGACGCCAATAGATCGTAGCCATCAGTATAATGCGTCGTTAAAACCCAATATATATATATATATATATATATATATATATATATATATATATATATATATATATACATATTCTGACATGTGAGGGGCCAACTTCACTGACGTGACCAGACTACGGCGATGTGTTACTGGAAATATAAACCCTTCTAGGTGTCAATCACCAGACGAGCGACTGTATTCCACCTCGATTCCTTTACTCGAAGGATCAAGTGATTGTTCTCTCTCCTTGCTCTGTAACCGTCTTTCTCTCTCTTCATTCGCTAGCTTCAACCGACACCCACTGAGGCCAGTACTGACTTGATCGAAATGCGGTTCACATTTAATTGGATTCATACGCCTTCTAATTCAGTCAGCCAAATGTCATTGACTGGTGGTATAAGAAATGAACGTATCAATCTGCACACGGAAAAATCAGAATTTTAAATCATCGAATTCTCAAATACCAATTTTAATTCAATTCCAATTTGATATTCATTTTTTTTGCACATAATACATAGAAAATCTAATTCAAAATTACAAAATACAAAATAGAAATAAACATTTATATGTGTGAAGCCCGCGTAAGGATAATATACCTTGTGTGCGGGCTAGCTAATAGATAAATAATTAAATGATAAATTCAGCAGACGGACATACATATAAGAATGATAGTAACAATAATAATAATAATATGAGTAAAGTACATTTCTTTTAGTGAGATGAATCTATATCAACGTCATGATGTAGGCCTACCAGTAGTGAAAACTGAATGAATAATGATAATAATAAACTGATACATAAACATCAGATAATTAAGAGTACACATGTGCTATCATACCTTACATAAATTTCTCGATCTCGACCTGATTGGCTAATCCAATTAGCGATATATAATTTGAATTTAAATATATTGTTTACTTTACGGATTTCAATAGGAACTTGATTGTACATTTTCAATCCTATGTGATCAACGTGTTGTTGTCCAATTGAGGCCTCCTCTGCAAGAACCAGATAAGTACAATAAAAGTAGCTCTGAGATAAATGACTTTGAAAGTGGAAGCCTGCTTCAATTATGCTGTGATTTAGCAACACAAGCAGTTCATTTTCTGGGAAGTGCTACCACCTAGTAGTTAATATTAACACCAAAATAGGTCAGGTCGATAAAGAAGACATCAATAAACTGAATGGCAGTGGAACCCGCAAAAGTATGATATTTGTACTTGTCAGGATCTTGCAGAGGAGGCCTCAATTAGTTTTTTTTCACGTGGAATGTCTAAATAACAAGTCATATCGAGAGAGAAGCTTCTTGTTTTATGTATTGGAGATGATGTAACTAAATTTTGTTTTTCATATAATCGAAATTTTTGAACACATGAATAAGTGCATTTCTTATGAATAATTGTTCAACGTCTATCAAGTTATCATATATTTTCGTCTCAGTTGTCACACCTCAGGAATCATTTGAGGGATTTAAAAATATCTCCATTGAAGCGATCATTCAATTTCCAATGGGACTGTCTTCTTTTATTTTTTTCCGATAACTGAATACGGCCAGTGGAAATATTTTCTTGAGACCATTCACCCCGTCGTCCCATTCACCCATGAAACAGCCTCAATTTGCTCGCATCACCGAGCCTCCGTGTCACTTTCCGTCGCCCGTGAAGGCTTGGTTATCCACACTGCCACGTGGACTGCTGTTGTCGCCGCCTGTGAAGGCTTGGTTCTTCACACTGCCACGTGGACTGCTGTTGTTGTCGCCCGTGAAGGCTTGGTTCTCCACACTGCCACGTGGACTGCTGTTGTCGTCGCCCGTGAAGACTTGATTCTCCACACCGCCACGTGGACTGCTGTTGTCGTAACTCGGGTCATCGACCTTGTGTAACTTCTCCGCGTCCCGGTGTCCCGACTGCCCCGCTCGCCCGCCTGGAACAGAACACAGGATCAGCCTGGATCGCATCCGTTCAATACACCCGTTCAATACACCTGTTCAATACATCCATTCAATACATCCATTCAATACATCTGTTCAATACATCGATGATGACTTCTTAGTCACGTATAATCACACGACAAATGTTAACTTGTACGTTCAGAATACATCCTGAAGATAAAATGCTGATTCTATACGCACTGGAACGGAGGGACAATGTACCACGCGTGCCACGCATGATATGTGGACAAATCAGCTGTAAATGTGCGAACATTCAATGCAATGGGAATTTTCTCGAGTTGAAATTTCTATTTCTGATTAATCCAGGTATGTATGAGACCTCATGTTGGCGATAATCGATTCACGGGATGAACAATTATCATATTGATATACTCCATTGTATATCATTAGTCATAGAATGGGTGTATAAATTTTTATTGATGCTCAACACATTCTCGCCCTGAAATTTTTGAAGATTCACTCACCATTTCCCAGAATATATTTCTCTATGACAATGGCCGGCGATTCGAACATCACGGACAGCACGAAGGCGCAGGCGAACGAGATTATTACGTCACCGAAGTATTTAGTCACCTAAAGCACAAGAAGATATAATAATATTGTTTGCTTCACGACCCCACCAACAGCTATATGTTATTTGAGGGTATGAATGACCGGATGATAATGATTACCAAAACCGATGCCATATGTGGGACTCGAACCCACGCCCAACAGTGACTTTAATTTCTAGGGCAGACTGAGCAACGAAGGGATGCTGAGAAAATATATCAGTAATGATTTAGACGAGCTTTAGCGAGGATTCAATTTGAAATACTGAAAAAATTGGTGTTCGTCTTTGTGTTTGTTTATGTTTTTTTGTCGGTTCTCCAAGCGGCTACAGCTATCAACTTCAAACTTTTTTTCATCATGGTTCCTTATCTAACTTAGATCTGTATAGTTTCGTGACATTATCGGGTGGTAACTTTTATTTTTATGAGTTTTAGATATTTTAAAAATACCCATTAGAATAACACAGCGAAAGAAAAAAGAAAATATTTTTATTTTCCAAAAAACGAAATTTTGCGTGCAGTTGAATTACATTCTGTTACACATTTCTGAAAACTTTCAGTTTGGTCGTGTGAGCCATTTCGAAGAAGAAACATAAAATGTGCTCAATTGGTACCATATACTCGAAGCAGTTTTTACCCATTCATAACTCAAATGTCACCCAATTGGCGAATGTAGGCAAAAGTTTGGCAAAAAAATCGACATACATTCATTATCCGCTCGTCTAACAACACATATATGGCGTTTTCCTAGTAAAATACAATATCAGAAGGATTCGTATTCTATCAGGCCTACTATTAGCATCACTACATCGTGCTCGTTGTATCGACCTCCTCGGTATGTTCTGAGGAGATAGCGGATATCGCACTCACAATGGCCGTGTCGCTGATGTACTCGGGCGTCCTGACCGATGCGCTGATCCAGGTCATCACGGTGAAGTGTGTCAGGTACACGGTGTAGGTGAAGCGTCCCAACACTTGGAACACCTCCCACGACAGGAAACTGTTGACGAAACCTGACGAGCAGAACAAAATGTGAGTGAAAAGTGCACTGAAGACTTTTCCCGATCACAATTGAATAACGTGGAACATATTAGTTGGTAATCGCAATGAATAGAATGGGTATACATAGATGGAGTACATAAAATTGGAGTGATTGAGAATTTTTCCAATGACTATTGAAATAGTACTGGAAAAACGCGGGATATGCGTTGTGAGATGAGTTTAGAAGTATGGAAATCTAGAATGGAAAATATTCTGTCAGCTCAATCCACATATACGGACCTTGGATCACTTCAAACGTTCAAAAACCTCACCTGCAATTTGTTGACGTTTATAGTGCTGCAATCTGTCGAATATACACTTCGCAAAACCAATTGATCCTAATATTCAATCAAATATTCACTTTTATTGCTATTCCTTTTCTATTTTCCATTCGATTGTTATGAAAGTCATTGAAAATATATATGATGGTGTTTCCCATATTCAGTGGAAATTTTAAAGCTTCTGAAGAATTTGCATATCTCAAGTATTTTCCATCCGGGTTATTCTTACGGGGCTTTTCTAAACTTTCCGATCTTTTTCTGGAAAACCCTTGAATCCATTTTTCTAGAAAACAATTCAAAACTATTCTTCTATTCACTATTTCTTCCATTTATTTATTTTCTTTCATTTATTATTACCTATTATTCTATTGATTGTTCTTTTTTCCTGACCTGTATGCCACGCACATAATTCAAAAAAAAAAAAAAAAACGAAGCCCAATTTTTCCCGGTGTAGACCTATGTAATGGAATTCTTTGCCACGCTCTTCTGATGAGCCAGCAGTATAATATTATACTACATGAATGTATCAGATATAATGGTATTATATTTGAGTAGAGTCGACAGAAGACATGGAAACGATTTGATGGAATCAAAGATTCAGGTGTGAGTGTGACAACATGAACGAAAAAAAGTCGTCAACATTTCTAATATGGAAAGTTGTATTCAAAACAGGAAGATATATTTCGAAATCTGATAAAATATTCAAAATGTAGATCACAAAAGCAATCATAAGTATTTTCAATTGTTTATATCTCAACAAACTCAACTTTATTAGACATTGCTACTTGACAATAGTTGAGAAGGCCTCGAGCCTATATCCAATGTCATATATTTTATTATGTTTAAGCCTGAATACAGTTTCTTTGTAATAACATGCGTAGTGGAAGATTTACCACCAAGACAGTTCACTCTTGTGTCTCTACAAGAATACATCCCCGTGAGGCGTGCTCCCCTCTATTCCCCTAGCATACATCTGCAATTAGTACCTATGCTAGCCACTGGAGGAACGGCCCATATGACTGCTCGACAGTAACACAATCCAGCGCGCATGTAGCGCTTTATAGCGAACTGCCCGGTACTACAGGTGTTATAGGAGAGGGGGTTAGAAGAGAGTGGTGATGAATTAGTGGCGCGTGGCATCTCTTGGGAGCACATCTTTCGTCGTCCATGGTAATTATGTGTCGCAAAATGTTTGCCAATACTACGGATATTATTACAAATTACCTCAGCGGTTCCAATTGTCTCCAGATTTGAAGTGACCATTCGTCGGACTAGAAATGGGTTCTGGATCGGTTTCCGTTCAGTTTGATTCACTTTAGGATGTTTGTTTTGTTGAGTTAGTTAGTTAGTTTTTATATCATTTTGAATAGGTCAGGTTCGTCAAATTAGTTGGAACAGTTTGTTTAGGTTAGTTCAGGACTTCAGGTTGCACTAAACAACAGCAACAATGTCTGCATGTGGCGACATAGACGAGTGGCTGCTTCCTGTGAATGTGTTGAGCTGGCCTTACATGAACATCTTCGATGCAATATCGCTCTAGCATCTTAAATCTTAAAGCATTGCGATTAAACAAAACAGCTGCTACCTAGTGGCAATTCAAACAAGTTGGTCAAAGAGATGGGCGTGTTCATAGAGTCCTGCGATTCTCGTGGCATGACTCAAGTTCGTTGCTTGTTTTTTGTGATTTTGTTGACATCGCTGGTGTCTTCTCAATAGAAATAATGGCTATATAAGAACAAAATCTCATAAAAAAAAGTCGTACGCACGTGGGAACATTGATCATATTTTGGAACTATTTTGAAACAATTCATGCTGAAATCGACATGGCTGTTCTGATTGAAGCAGTATGACAACAACCTAAAGCGGATTTTATCTGATTCCATGCTACATCCGGCCATTCCGCATGCGATTTGCTACGGTGCGGGCAAAAAGTTGACTAGAGCTGAACTTATGCGACAAAAACACGCACCATCACGCAGCCTTCACTGATTGGTCAATAATTCAAAATGACCGATATCGCTCCCGCATGCAAAATTGCGATATCGCATCGAAAATGTGCATGTGAGACAAGCTTTACCTCCGTATCCCGTGACGCAGGCGAAGATGACCCAGGCCAGGCCCAGGGCCCAGCCGGGCCTCATGAGGCACGTGTACAGAGACTCGAACACGCGCTCGTAGGCGTGGCCGGGCTGCTGGAAGCGGTGCGCCAGCAGCCACGTGGTCAGCAGCAGGCCGACACTGGCCAGCCAGCCGACGCTCACCGCCAGCGGTGACAGCCGGAGAGTGTCGTGCTTCGTGCGCCGGAGCAGGTAGCCCAGCGCTAGCCCCACCAGCCAGGGCGTGAACCGGGTGTGAGCCGGGAAGTACTGCATCTTACCAGCATCCCTGTGAATGTACAGGAATGGAATTTGATGGGTTTTTCTTATTTATATTGGGTTTGAAGACGCACTGTTCTGATGACCACGATCTGTTGGCGTCGGTGAATGATGTATGAGATGGTGGGATGATGAGATGGAAGGTTGAATTTCATCATGTGTTTTGGGATAATGAGAAGGAGTCGGTCGTGGTCTGTTGAAGGAACCATCCCAGTATTGACCTAAACGACAGAGGGAAACTACGAAGAACCCCTGTCAGGATGGTCGACCATGGCGGTAATCGAACCCCGGTCTCCCGAAAGACAGTTCAGCTGCTGACAACTGGACTACCCGTCTCGTTATCTTATCTCAAGGCGTCTCCAGACTCCTAGGGCAAAAAGTATCCGCCAGGGGGAATTCACAAATATAAATAATCATGAGACTTGAATCATACAAGATACAGAATTATCAAATACGTTACAACTAAGATGCAAACAACAGACTATTCGTCAAAAATGGCGCGACCTGTGGCGGGATGGGGGCACCGATCAAAGAGGAGGAAAGCTTGATCAACTCACCCTCCCCCTGCTATCGCCGTGACCTTGAACTGGTTGACGTAAGGCACCAAGAAGGCGATCAACAGCCCGGCCACAAACAGCACGGCCAGAAGAAGCTTGCCATATCGAGGCCATCTGCAACAAATCATCCCGATCAGTGGTCGAATTGGGAAATTTCTTATGGGGGATGGTAACTTGAGTCATGAAAGGAAGCGCTCTAAGGATTAAGGGGGGGTGTGGGGGGAGGGCCCTTTACAAAACCTCGCAGAGAAAATGTGAAATAATGTTTTTTATCCCGTTTCCCAAGTTTTGGGAGTCTGTGGGTATATAGTCATGTACTATTTTACCATATGTATTCAAGTATTTTATAAATTGAATCAATTGTTGGGATAGGTTTTACGTATAATGAAGCGAGGAAGAACCAATATTTTTTGTATAACCTAACGATGAGTCACCGCCTCACCGGTGAATTACCGCGAAATGTGCATGATTTCGCTCAAAAGTAGGCCTACCGCGTCACATGGGTAAACTGGACTATGAAGTATAGCAACATGTAAATACTCGCAAATTACGCAGATAAAACGCTAGATTTTGAAATAACTGTGTTGATAAACTATTAATTGATAATCTATCAAATTGATATTAATTGAAATTAATTGCTGGGAGGAAAACTAATAACTGGAATGGTATCGGTTTCCAAACACGTAGGAAAAATATAAAAATAGAATAGTCAAAAACATAATTTAAGAGGGGATGGTGTAAGTGTATGCCACCTTTTCTCTTTGGGGGGATGGTGTAAGCAACGTTTGCTCTTTGGGGGGATGGTGTAAGTGACTATTTCTCTTTGGGGGGGTGGCATCTCCCCGCTTCCCCCCCAATTCGACCACTGATCCCGATAGCTTCATTCACTTATTGCTTATGGAAATTGAAGTTCAAACAAATTTGCAAGCTTATATTCATATTGCCTATTGATTAATCTAGATATTGAATACCTAATATGTTGCAAAAGTAATTATTAAGTTTGCCTACTCAAAACGTAAACATAAAGAAATGAATATTTTGATTCATCACTTTATTGTACGTACCTTTGCCGCCTGTCAATTTCAATTTTTTGTTAAAAAAATTGTAGAAATTGACGTATTTGAAGGGGGGAGGGTAATAGGTTTTATGACCAACTGTGACATGGAAGGGAGGGGAGGGGGGTTCAAAGTGGCCTAAAGCAGAGTGTCCTAATTTATGGACGTCCCCTCATCACAGATATTAACGTTCCAACACACAATTCCACGAACAATATTCATTGCTACTCCACACTATGGATTTATTCTTCGGAGAAGGTCAACAATTTCAAGATTATTAAATAACACGACATGGTAAACATAGTATTTTGTAATACTACGCATCTCGTCATTGTTTCCATTTATTCAGGAAGAATCAACAATTCTTATTATACAAAAGCTGGTGCAGATTATCGTTTGAAAGCTTCCAGTGAAATATGACATTTCTCTATTAGATAATCTTGAATGAATATTGAAATAATGTCAACTTGCGAGATGAGTATTGGGGCACTCAAACAACCTGTAGAGATTGATTTGATGGATCTAAACAGGAGTTATTTGTTGACCGCGATTACATGCAGTAAATCACTCTAATAGACATCAGCTCAGCCTTCTGGCTCGATGTCGAGCGCTAGCTGACCTCAAAACGGGGACCTCTCACCTTCTCGACTTCAGGACTTCTCATCTTCAGTCGTGTAATAATAACCCTCCAGCCTGAAGATATATACTCCATCATTTCTCAGTATGAGAGTCAACACTCCTCTTGAAAATATCTGATTATATTCGAGCAGTTGGAAATTTTGCAGAGCAAATACACGTATATTCAATGCTGAAAACTTTGAAGGATTATAGTAATTTCGTTTCATCATACCTCAAAATCAGAACGGTAAATCTTGAGAAATTAATTCAGTTAAAATCAAAACCTTTACCAAAAAAATGTTCGACATTTTATTTGTCGAGGTTATGTACAAGTAACTTGAAGTTGATTGAGGTCCGTATGCAACATTTCCCTGCATGTATCCCGCATGTTCCCTACTCACCTCCAGAGGGGGTAGAGGATGAGGGGAGAGATCCAGAACAGCTGCATGTCGACCGCGAGGTACCAAGCCTGCCCGAGACACTGAAAACAGATCCCGGAGGTTCTCATCACGTGACGTGTAACAACATAGGCAATAAACCATTTTCATAATTCAATGCGCAGGCGCGTACCGCCTCCTAGCAGACGAGATCGCTGGTATTGCATTCTCGGAGTTCTAGTACTGTTTAAAAAGTCAGCCCGTTTATCCGCAGGGTTAAAGGCAAAACACGAAGATATGAAACTTGAATTATCTCTCATCTTACTCACTCTGACAGTGTGTAAATCTCTCAGTACATAGTAAACATATGAATGTTGAAACTACTATCATATTATAACTTGATACGTTCACTGTAACGCACAATAATATAAATCAAACTTGCTAAATAGGTTTGGCAGCATGGGACTTTCAGACTCGGGGGAACATCCCGTTCTAGTTCAAACGATCGACGCTAGATGGCTCATTTTTTTCGAAAACGGTCTATTGGTTTCTGTTGATGTTCTTATAGAGCCTATTGTACCAACTGACATTTGGAAATTGATTGTTCAATTATCAATCAAGGTACACATATTAAACATGTACTCAAGGGTAATAAAAAGTTATTTCGATAAAATGTGTATAATTCACCAATTATCAGCTGGTACAAACGGCTCCCACGACAATTTGAACATGAACATGTTACGTTGCTGTGGATTTACATCTCACAATCCATGAGTAAAACCTGCAGGGAACGAACAAAACAGGACAAAAAGAGTCAATACAAGCCTTTAGCTCCCAACACATGGTGAGTAAACGGTGGGACCAATCAGTATAATTATTTTTGCAATGAAACAACAATGAATATATCTGTGCCTCTACGTTCACTAAAAATCATAATTGTCCATCAAATTACTCTTAAAAAATCGTGAAAACAATGAAAAACAGGTAGAAACACGTTGATTTTCAACAATTATTTTGAAAGGATTGAAAAAATACCACGAACCGAAGCTCTTCGTACGAGCACGTATTGAATACTAGTGATCATCTAACCGAAAACTTCAAGTCAATACCATGATTGGTTTTCCGTTGCCAACTTGGCCTCCGAACGTCTGCAATCAAGCCGATAGGCAAGATGTAGAGGCCTCTTAAAGGTACGTTCATAGAGCCACGGCAACACGAATTTGCCGTGCCGTCAAAATGAATGAGCCAATCACAGACTTGCCGGGCTTGTCGTTCACTGTGGCCTTGAAAGTTGAATGAAGTTGAACATTTTGCCGGACGACAAACTTGCCGTGATGACGTAGACCACATCACGGCCACATTTATACTCGAACTGTGTGTTCTGCGTACGAACTATCGACTGTCAAACTCGATCACTATCGACGTTGCCATGGTTATCGCATCGATTCGATATATAATTGCCTTGAGTCGGCGATAGTTTGCCGTGGTAGTATGAACAGTACAAATCATTTGACGTCCAACGGCACCCGACAAGATTGCCGGCCGGCAAAAATGCCGTGGCTCTATGAACCTACCTTAAGTGTACTGATTAGTTGACAATGTCACGACTTACCATTGAATCTATCTTGACGTAGTTGTTGACGTATAACATGCTGGCCCACCAGCTGTCCTGGCAGTTCTCCCGGGCGAACTGCATGTTGGTGCCCCAGAAGGGGCCCTCGCCCCCGTGGCTAACCAGCGTGGCCGTCAGCAGCATCATCACGCCAAACGCCGGGGTCAACCTGGGTCAATCATCAGTCACTCATATCATTGCCATCACTTAATATATGGGACAATATTAATACACTTAATAATATAGAACAACAAAAGTGATGTAAGTGATTTAGTGGAGGATTGAAGAGACAAGGGATGAACAACAACAGTGATGTAAGTGATTGAGTGGAGGATTGAAGAGACAAGGGATGAACAACAACATTGATGTAAGTGATTGAGTGGTGGATTGAAGAGACAAGGAGTAAACGACAACAGTGATGCGAGTGATTGAGTGGAGGATTGAAGAGACAAGGAGAGAACGACAACAGTGATGTAAGTGATTGAGTGGAGGATTGAAGAGACATTAGATGAACGACAACAGTGATGTGAGTGATTGAGTGGAGGATTGAAGAGACAAGGGAAGAACGACAACAGTGATGTAAGTGATTGAGTGGAGGATTGAAGAGACATTAGATGAACGACAAGAGATTTGTGAGTGGAATTGAGTGGAGGATTGAAGAGACATGAGATGAACGACAACAGTGATGAGAGTGATTGAGTGGAGGATTGAAGAGACAAGGAGTAAACGACAACAGTGATGCGAGTGATTGAGTGGAGGATTGAAGAGACAAGGAGAGAACGACAACAGTGATGTAAGTGATTGAGTGGAGGATTGAAGAGACGAGGAGAGAACGACAACAGAGATGTAAGTGATTGAGTGGAGGATTGAAGAGACATGAGATGAACGACAACAGTGATGTGAGTGATTGAGTGGAGGATTGAAGAGACGAGGAGAGAACGACAACAGTGATGTAAGTGATTGAGTGGAGGATTGAAGAGACATGAGATGAACGACAACAGTGATGCGAGTGATTGAGTGGAGGATTGAAGAGACAAGAAGAGAACAACAACAGTGGTGTGAGTGATTGAGTGGAGGATTGAAGAGACAAGAAGTGAACGACAACAGTGATGTACGTGATTGAGTGGAGGATTGAAGAGACAAGGAGTAAACGACAACAGTGATGTAAGTGATTGAGTGGAGGATTGAAGAGACAAGGAGAGAACGACAACAGTGATGCGAGTGATTGAGTGGAGGATTGAAGAGACAAGAAGTGAACGACAACAGTGATGTACGTGATTGAGTGGAGGATTGAAGAGACAAGGAGTAAACGACAACAGTGATGTAAGTGATTGAGTGGAGGATTGAAGAGACAAGGAGAGAACGACAACAGTGATGCGAGTGATTGAGTGGAGGATTGAAGAGATAAGGAGAGAACGACAACAGTGATGCGAGTGATTGAGTGGAGGATTGAAGAGACAAGGAGAGAACGACAACAGTGATGCGAGTGATTGAGTGGAGGATTGAAGAGACAAGGAGAGAACGACAACAGTGATGTGAGTGATTGAGTGGAGGATTGAAGAGACAAGAAGTGAACGACAACAGTGATGCGAGTGATTGAGTGGTGGATTGAAGAGACAAGAAGTGAACGACAACAGTGATGTACGTGATTGAGTGGAGGATTGAAGAGACAAGGAGTAAACGACAACAGTGATGTAAGTGATTGAGTGGAGGATTGAAGAGACAAGGAGAGAACGACAACAGTGATGCGAGTGATTGAGTGGAGGATTGAAGAGACAAGGAGAGAACGACAACAGTGATGTGAGTGATTGAGTGGAGGATTGAAGAGACAAGAAGAGAACGACAACAGTGATGCGAGTGATTGAGTGGTGGATTGAAGAGACGAGGAGAGAACGACAACAGTGATGCGAGTGATTGAGTGGTGGATTGAAGAGACAAGAAGTGAACGACAACAGTGATGTACGTGATTGAGTGGAGAATTGAAGAGACAAGGAGTAAACGACAACAGTGATGCGAGTGATTGAGTGGTGGATTGAAGAGATAAGGAGAGAACGACAACAGTGATGCGAGTGATTGAGTGGAGGATTGAAGAGACAAGGAGAGAACGACAACAGTGATGCGAGTGATTGAGTGGAGGATTGAAGAGATAAGGAGAGAACGACAACAGTGATGCGAGTGATTGAGTGGAGGATTGAAGAGATAAGGAGAGAACGACAACAGTGATGCGAGTGATTGAGTGGAGGATTGAAGAGATAAGGAGAGAACGACAACAGTGATGCGAGTGATTGAGTGGAGGATTGAAGAGACAAGGAGAGAACGACAACAGTGATGCGAGTGATTGAGTGGAGGATTGAAGAGACGAGAAGAGAACGACAACAGTGATGTGAGTGATTGAGTGGAGGATTGAAGAGATAAGGAGAGAACGACAACAGTGATGCGAGTGATTGAGTGGAGGATTGAAGAGACAAGGAGAGAACGACAACAGTGATGCGAGTGATTGAGTGGAGGATTGAAGAGACAAGGAGAGAACGACAACAGTGATGTGAGTGATTGAGTGGAGGATTGAAGAGACAAGAAGAGAACGACAACAGTGATGCGAGTGATTGAGTGGTGGATTGAAGAGACGAGGAGAGAACGACAACAGTGATGTGAGTGATTGAGTGGAGGATTGAAGAGACAAGGAGAGAACGACAACAGTGATGCGAGTGATTGAGTGGTGGATTGAAGAGACGAGGAGAGAACGACAACAGTGATGCGAGTGATTGAGTGGAGGATTGAAGAGACAAGGAGAGAACGACAACAGTGATGCGAGTGATTGAGTGGTGGATTGAAGAGACAAGGAGAGAACGACAACAGTGATGTGAGTGATTGAGTGGAGGATTGAAGAGACAAGGAGAGAACGACAACAGTGATGCGAGTGATTGAGTGGAGGATTGAAGAGACAAGGAGAGAACGACAACAGTGATGTGAGTGATTGAGTGGAGGATTGAAGAGACAAGGAGAGAACGACAACAGTGATGCGAGTGATTGAGTGGAGGATTGAAGAGACAAGGAGAGAACGACAACAGTGATGCGAGTGATTGAGTGGAGGATTGAAGAGACAAGGAGAGAACGACAACAGTGATGCGAGTGATTGAGTGGAGGATTGAAGAGACAAGAAGTGAACGACAACAGTGGTGCGAGTGATTGAGTGGTGGATTGAAGAGACAAGAAGTGAACGACAACAGTGATGTACGTGATTGAGTGGAGGATTGAAGAGACAAGGAGTAAACGACAACAGTGATGTAAGTGATTGAGTGGAGGATTGAAGAGACAAGGAGAGAACGACAACAGTGATGCGAGTGATTGAGTGGAGGATTGAAGAGACGAGGAGAGAACGACAACAGTGATGTAAGTGATTGAGTGGAGGATTGAAGAGACAAGGAGAGAACGACAACAGTGATGCGAGTGATTGAGTGGTGGATTGAAGAGACAAGGAGAGAACGACAACAGTGATGCGAGTGATTGAGTGGAGGATTGAAGAGACAAGGAGAGAACGACAACAGTGATGCGAGTGATTGAGTGGAGGATTGAAGAGACAAGGAGAGAACGACAACAGTGATGTGAGTGATTGAGTGGAGGATTGAAGAGACAAGGAGAGAACGACAACAGTGATGTAAGTGATTGAGTGGTGGATTGAAGAGACAAGAAGAGAACAACAACAGTGGTGTGAGTGATTGAGTGGAGGATTGAAGAGACAAGAAGTGAACGACAACAGTGATGTACGTGATTGAGTGGAGGATTGAAGAGACAAGGAGTAAACGACAACAGTGATGTGAGTGATTGAGTGGAGGATTGAAGAGACAAGGAGAGAACGACAACAGTGATGCGAGTGATCGAGTGGAGGATTGAAGAGACATGAGATGAACGACAACAGTGATGTGAGTGATTGAGTGGAGGATTGAAGAGATAAGGAGAGAACGACAACAGTGATGTAAGTGATTGAGTGGTGGATTGAAGAGACAAGAAGAGAACAACAACAGTGTTGTGAGTGATTGAGTGGAGGATTGAAGAGACAAGAAGTGAACGACAACAGTGATGTACGTGATTGAGTGGAGGATTGAAGAGACAAGAAGTGAACGACAACAGTGATGCGAGTGATTGAGTGGAGGATTGAAGAGACATGAGAGGAACGACAAGAGATATGTGAGTGATTGAGTGGTGGATTGAAGAGACAAGGAGAGAACGACAACAGTGATGTGAGTGATTGAGTGGTGGATTGAAGAGACAAGGGATGAACAACAACAGTGATGTAAGTGATTGAGTGGTGGATTGAAGAGACAAGGGATGAACAACAACAGTGATGTAAGTGATTGAGTGGTGGATTGAAGAGACAAGGGATGAACAACAACAGTGATGTTTGTGATTGAGTGGTGGATTGAAGAGACAAGGGAAGAACGACATTAGTGATGCGAGTAATTGAGTGGTGGATTGAAGAGACAAGGAGAGAACGACAACAGTGATGTGAGTGATTGAGTGGAGGATTGAAGAGACAAGGGAAGAACGACATTAGTGATGCGAGTAATTGAGTGGTGGATTGAAGAGACAAGGAGAGAACGACAACAGTGATGTGAGTGATTGAGTGGAGGATTGAAGAGACGAGGAGAGAACGACAACAGTGATGTGAGTGATTGAGTGGAGGATTGAAGAGACAAGGAGAGAACGACAACAGTGATGCGAGTGATTGAGTGGAGGATTGAAGAGACAAGGAGAGAACGACAACAGTGATGCGAGTGATTGAGTGGAGGATTGAAGAGACAAGGAGAGAACGACAACAGTGATGCGAGTGATTGAGTGGAGGATTGAAGAGACAAGAAGTGAACGACAACAGTGATGCGAGTGATTGAGTGGTGGATTGAAGAGACAAGAAGTGAACGACAACAGTGATGTACGTGATTGAGTGGAGGATTGAAGAGACAAGGAGTAAACGACAACAGTGATGTAAGTGATTGAGTGGAGGATTGAAGAGACAAGGAGAGAACGACAACAGTGATGCGAGTGATTGAGTGGAGGATTGAAGAGACGAGGAGAGAACGACAACAGTGATGTAAGTGATTGAGTGGAGGATTGAAGAGACAAGGAGAGAACGACAACAGTGATGCGAGTGATTGAGTGGTGGATTGAAGAGACAAGGAGAGAACGACAACAGTGATGCGAGTGATTGAGTGGAGGATTGAAGAGACAAGGAGAGAACGACAACAGTGATGCGAGTGATTGAGTGGAGGATTGAAGAGACAAGGAGAGAACGACAACAGTGATGTGAGTGATTGAGTGGAGGATTGAAGAGACAAGGAGAGAACGACAACAGTGATGTAAGTGATTGAGTGGTGGATTGAAGAGACAAGAAGAGAACAACAACAGTGGTGTGAGTGATTGAGTGGAGGATTGAAGAGACAAGAAGTGAACGACAACAGTGATGTACGTGATTGAGTGGAGGATTGAAGAGACAAGGAGTAAACGACAACAGTGATGTGAGTGATTGAGTGGAGGATTGAAGAGACAAGGAGAGAACGACAACAGTGATGCGAGTGATCGAGTGGAGGATTGAAGAGACATGAGATGAACGACAACAGTGATGTGAGTGATTGAGTGGAGGATTGAAGAGATAAGGAGAGAACGACAACAGTGATGTAAGTGATTGAGTGGTGGATTGAAGAGACAAGAAGAGAACAACAACAGTGTTGTGAGTGATTGAGTGGAGGATTGAAGAGACAAGAAGTGAACGACAACAGTGATGTACGTGATTGAGTGGAGGATTGAAGAGACAAGAAGTGAACGACAACAGTGATGCGAGTGATTGAGTGGAGGATTGAAGAGACATGAGAGGAACGACAAGAGATATGTGAGTGATTGAGTGGTGGATTGAAGAGACAAGGAGAGAACGACAACAGTGATGTGAGTGATTGAGTGGTGGATTGAAGAGACAAGGGATGAACAACAACAGTGATGTAAGTGATTGAGTGGTGGATTGAAGAGACAAGGGATGAACAACAACAGTGATGTAAGTGATTGAGTGGTGGATTGAAGAGACAAGGGATGAACAACAACAGTGATGTTTGTGATTGAGTGGTGGATTGAAGAGACAAGGGAAGAACGACATTAGTGATGCGAGTAATTGAGTGGTGGATTGAAGAGACAAGGAGAGAACGACAACAGTGATGTGAGTGATTGAGTGGAGGATTGAAGAGACAAGGGAAGAACGACATTAGTGATGCGAGTAATTGAGTGGTGGATTGAAGAGACAAGGAGAGAACGACAACAGTGATGTGAGTGATTGAGTGGAGGATTGAAGAGACGAGGAGAGAACGACAACAGTGATGTGAGTGATTGAGTGGAGGATTGAAGAGACAAGGGAAGAACGACATTAGTGATGCGAGTAATTGAGTGGTGGATTGAAGAGACAAGAAGAGAACAACAACAGTGGTGTGAGTGATTGAGTGGAGGATTGAAGAGATAAGGAGAGAACGACAACAGTGATGCGAGTGATTGAGTGGAGGATTGAAGAGACAAGGAGAGAACGACAACAGTGATGCGAGTAATTGAGTGGAGGATTGAAGAGACAAGGAGAGAACGACAACAGTGATGCGAGTGATCGAGTGGAGGATTGAAGAGACAAGGAGAGAACGACAACAGTGATGCGAGTGATCGAGTGGAGGATTGAAGAGACATGAGATGAACGACAACAGTGATGCGAGTAATTGAGTGGAGGATTGAAGAGACGAGGAGAGAACGACAACAGTGATGCGAGTGATCGAGTGGAGGATTGAAGAGACATGAGATGAACGACAACAGTGATGTGAGTGATTGAGTGGAGGATTGAAGAGATAAGGAGAGAACGACAACAGTGATGCGAGTGATTGAGTGGAGGATTGAAGAGACAAGGAGAGAACGACAACAGTGATGCGAGTAATTGAGTGGAGGATTGAAGAGACAAGGAGAGAACGACAACAGTGATGCGAGTGATCGAGTGGAGGATTGAAGAGATAAGGAGAGAACGACAACAGTGATGTGAGTGATTGAGTGGAGGATTGAAGAGACAAGGAGAGAACGACAACAGTGATGTAAGTGATTGAGTGGAGGATTGAAGAGACAAGGAGAGAACGACAACAGTGATGAGAGTGATTGAGTGGAGGATTGAAGAGATAAGGAGAGAACGACAACAGTGATTTGAGTGATTGAGTGGAGGATTGAAGAGACAAGGAGAGAACGACAACAGTGGTGTGAGTGATTGAGTGGAGGATTGAAGAGATAAGGAGAGAACGACAACAGTGATGCGAGTGATTGAGTGGAGGATTGAAGAGACAAGGAGAGAACGACAACAGTGGTGTGAGTGATTGAGTGGAGGATTGAAGAGATAAGGAGAGAACGACAACAGTGATGAGAGTGATTGAGTGGAGGATTGAAGAGACAAGGAGAGAACGACAACAGTGGTGTGAGTGATTGAGTGGAGGATTGAAGAGATAAGGAGAGAACGACAACAGTGATGCGAGTGATTGAGTGGAGGATTGAAGAGACAAGGAGAGAACGACAACAGTGGTGTGAGTGATTGAGTGGAGGATTGAAGAGACAAGGAGAGAACGACAACAGTGATGCGAGTGATTGAGTGGAGGATTGAAGAGACAAGGAGAGAACGACAACAGTGATGCGAGTAATTGAGTGGAGGATTGAAGAGACAAGGAGAGAACGACAACAGTGGTGTGAGTGATTGAGTGGAGGATTGAAGAGATAAGGAGAGAACGACAACAGTGATGAGAGTGATTGAGTGGAGGATTGAAGAGATAAGGAGAGAACGACAACAGTGATGCGAGTGATTGAGTGGAGGATTGAAGAGACATGAGATGAACGACAAGAGATATGTGAGTGATTGAGTGGAGGATTGAAGAGACAAGGAGAGAACGACAACAGTGATGAGAGTGATTGAGTGGAGGATTGAAGAGATAAGGAGAGAACGACAACAGTGATGTGAGTGATTGAGTGGAGGATTGAAGAGACAAGGAGAGAACGACAACAGTGATGTAAGTGATTGAGTGGAGGATTGAAGAGACAAGGAGAGAACGACAACAGTGATGAGAGTGATTGAGTGGAGGATTGAAGAGATAAGGAGAGAACGACAACAGTGATGTGAGTGATTGAGTGGAGGATTGAAGAGACAAGGAGAGAACGACAACAGTGGTGTGAGTGATTGAGTGGAGGATTGAAGAGATAAGGAGAGAACGACAACAGTGATGCGAGTGATTGAGTGGAGGATTGAAGAGACAAGGAGAGAACGACAACAGTGGTGTGAGTGATTGAGTGGAGGATTGAAGAGATAAGGAGAGAACGACAACAGTGATGAGAGTGATTGAGTGGAGGATTGAAGAGACAAGGAGAGAACGACAACAGTGGTGTGAGTGATTGAGTGGAGGCTGCACCTAATGTATCTGTGCAGGTAATAGAGAGGCAGGCTGAAGCGAGCTCCCCTGTCCATCTCCCTCAGGAAGATGTAGCACACCAGAATACCGCTCAGCAGGAAGAAGGAGTCGACAGACAGCGTGGCGTTCGTGATGACTATGTGCTTCCAGTCGGAGAAATACTGGAACAAACAGGAACAAGTGTCAATAAGTGCGTCCATCATCCTGGTGGGACGATATTCTCTCAAGGACGATATCGTGAGGATCTGATCAGATATACGCTGGCTTAGAACCTGCCAGAATATGGAACAATTACCCACTCAATAAACATCATAATTGAATATCTTGAATCAGTGATGACATAACACATAGGCCTGCATTGAGAATATGTGAATATATATTCACATTCATACATGAAACAAAAAACCACATTCAAATTATGTTGTTTGTCATGACACGGTGATTTGTTGTTGTGATTATGGTTGCAAAATAACTATGCTCATCATGGACATTTCGGAATTTTTCGTCAGTAATATGTGTTCAATGTTTGCTTTCCATCAGTGTTTTGTTGGTTCGTAATTTCACTTGGTATTTGCTATTGTTTATAATCTCTCAAGCTATGCATTCTCTTATTATCATTATTATCACCGTCATTATTATTATCATAACTGTTTATTTTTCAATCAAGAGTAATTTTGCAAATATTTATTCTAGATGTTTCAAAATTTGTTTCTGTCTTCTTCGTTAACAAAATAGATGTACTTATTCTACTTATTTTATTGTTTGCTTCATGCTTCATTTAACTTTTGTTAAATAATCATAGCTTATGTTGCCCGCACACAAGAATTCGTTCTTATGCGGGCTTCATATTATCAATCAACTTATTTCGCACTAATGGCAGTTCTTCTTTATTTTTATTATTTTACCGTTATATTCGTATTGAATTTATTTTGTTATTATCTCCGTGTGTTGTTATTCTATTTCATATTTGTCATGTTATTGTTTATTGAGAATAAAAAACATGTTGAAAAAAAATATTAGATAGAGATTAGTAATTATTATTTGACATGGTCAAAGATCGTTATAGTTCACATGTCAATGTGGTTTCCGGTTATATCAAGAATAATTGTTTGATATATAATAATCATTGTTGGGGGATGTGCAGCTGGATTAATATTCGTCAATTGCTCGCATCAGATCTGGAAGAGGGATGTACTAACCCCCACGACGACGGCGGTGTTGATGGCCGGCGTCAGAGCGCTGAAGAGGTAGCGATGGCCGAGAACCACCCACATCATGCTGAAGAACCTCACCCCGTGCAGGGCTTGCAAGGAGTCGCTACTAGGCGGCCCGACGTGCAACAACTTCCGGCCGTTAGTGTACACTGAGAAGGACAACAGGAGGCTGTTGCGAGATGCTGGATGGACAGAATATTCGAATTAATGACGTTAGGAACTAGGCAGCATATGCGTTGTAAGATGAGCGAGATATTTGAATAATCCATAATCAGAGTCGTTAAAGTAGTTTTGCATTTGCTACTTTATCGACACTTGTGTATAATCGAAAACTATTCACAGCTTGACGCATGTAAAATATACTTCATTGTTGGGCAAATATCGAATCCAGAAAGCAGTGATTCTCGGCAACACATTTATGCTATCATTTTCATCTTTTTGACAAATGCAAATCGTTCATCGAATTATTTTCTCCAAAACAGCTTCTCAGAATTGTATATACAATTGCTATCATGTGTATCATAAATGTGCACACATTCGGAGAAATTTCATTTTAATTTTCAAAGTTTCTTGCCCGGTCTAATCTCATGGGGTTTTTGGAAACTCTGAGATGATATTTCTCGAAACTGACCCATCCGATTCAACTCAAAAAGAATACAGTTCCGAGCTGGATGAGTTTGCATGTACGGAAGAAGTTTCTTATTGATCAGTCAAACCCTGCGGCCTGTGGAGTGCTTACAAACAAACAGAAAAACAAACATAAAACACACACACACAGACTCTGCTCCATAAGAGATGGATGGAAGTCTTCGCGAACGCTCATTCAATTATGTTCATTCTCTTACATTTAATAAAGGACCATAGCCAATCCGCTATTATAATCTATTATTGATACAAGGAACTGTCTTTGTTCACAGGATTACGTTCACGTCGGCTCAGCTGTAGCAACAGTCACCTGAAATGTCGATGTAAGATCGATAAATCTTGGTTTCAATTAAAATTTATGTAAATAGACAAAACTAAAAAGTTTTTTTTTTTTTTTTTTAAGAACATCGAAACTTGATACAAAATCGTGGTTCCCCAATTAAGGCTAAGGATGAAGAGTAGGATCGTTTGGACGGGGCACCACAAGGGCGATCTTACCACCCCATTTTAATTATTTGAAACCAATGAACTTCAACACCAGGACTGCGCTGTTGGTGACCATAACTTTGCGCCGCAGATAACAGTATTCCAATTTCCGAAAGTCCGGAACACATTATAAGTAAAAACCGTTTCTGTGATATATCCGGACATTATCAGCATTGGTATTAAGAGTAAACAAAACACACGAATGTTTATATCTTCCACTTTGAACTAAGTCTCTTGGGCAATGATCACTTCTTTCCATTAACAGCATATGTAAATACTAAAATGTAGAGTTGAGAGCCAGTTCAGCTAATTATCAGTTGGAAAAGTGATGTTTAGAAAATGAATTGGTCTCGCTTGTTATCACCCTCGATTACCAATTAACGCTAATCTTGTAGCATCATCAGAAGCTCGTAGAACTAGACTCAAAAACATAATAATAATAATAATAATAATAATAATAATAATAATAATAATAATAATAATAATAAAAGGTCGTTATTAATCCGGCGAAGTTAAGCCAATGGCTTCTCTTACACTCAACCGCACTTACTTAACTTACACTTAACTCTTACACTTAACTTACACTTAAACATGAGTTTAGAAAATCATCAAATAGTTCAATTAAACTAATTGACTAATATTTCATTGTTCATCTTGTCATAGAATGTCTTCGTTTTCTCTGATCTATGGTAGATGGATGCACAGCAATAAAGTATGATGCAATCCCGGAAGATATTTCACCGGATATCCAGAACTTTTCGAGTAGGATTGTGTGAAGAACTGATCAAAAACAGCGATATTTGTAGTCGCAAAACTAGAAGAACTGAAAAACTGCTTTTCGAAATAACAATAATAATGAATGATGAAATGATGATGTTTTTCGAAATAATGATAATGATGAGAAAAATCGTTGGAGCCTGAACGATAATACATTATGTTTGCACTGGAATTACCTGAGTTGGTGTTGAAGAGATCGTAGGCTGTGCTGAAGACGACCAGGAGTCCGAAGAAAGACATGAAGCCTCTGGAATAAGAGACGAGTGTTCATCAGATGAAGGGTATTCATCAGATGAAGAGTGTTCATCAGATGATGAGTGTTCACCATATGGAGAATGTTCATCAGATGATGAGTGTTCACCATATGAAGAATGTTCATCAGATGATGAGTGTTCACCATATGAAGAATGTTTATCAGATGAAGAATGTTCATCAGATGAAGAGTGTTCATCAGATGAATAATGTTTATTAGATGAAGAGTGTTCATCAGATGGAGAATGTTCATCAGATGAAGAATGTTCATCAGATGAAGAATGTTCATCAGATGAAGAATGTTCATCAGATGAAGAATGTTCATCAGATGAAGAATGTTCATCAGATGAAGAATGTTCATCAGATGAAGAATGTTCATCAGATTAAGAATGTTCATCAGATTAAGAATGTTCATCAGATGAAGAATGTTCATCAGATGAGTGTTCACCATATGAAGAATGTTCATCAGATGATGAGTGTTCACCATATGAAGAATGTTCATCAGATGAAGAATGCTCATTAGATGAAGAGTGTTCATCAGATGAAGAATGTTCATCAGATGAAGAATGTTCATCAGATGGAGAATGTTCATCAGATAATGGAGGTTCCATCTCACAACTGTACTAACAAGGAAAATGCAGCACATGCGATGCAGCATGAGTGTTATAGGCCAATTCATATGAAATATAATGGGAAGCTATATATAAATCTTTGTTTCAAAAACCATCAAGTCAATGCCTCCCTTTCATACTTGTTGCTTTTTTTCGCGATCCAATTGGCCATTGTAGATCGTCCGCCCTAGTGATGTCACAAAATATGAAAAACAATCAAGTGGACAGTGAAGCAGGGGGAAATAGGGAAATAACCAATCAAGGTATGTAAAATTTCCCCTGCTTCGTATAAGTCACGCCCATCTACATTGGTCAATTGGTTTCACTTCACCTCCTGATTTTCTCGATCGCTTTTCAATCGATCTACAAACATCCATCATGATTGTTCTCCACGAAACGGCTCATCCGATCGAGGATAACTATGGAATGATGTGTACTAATCTCATACTGGATTTCCGTTACAAATTAAATCAAATTCCTAGGAGAATATAACTTTCAAATTTTTCCCTCCAGTTTATTGTCTTGCGACTTTTTTCAAATCATTCCCGAAGATTTCTTTCAGAATTGGTTCGGCCGATTACGCCTCACAACTATGCAGTATCGGATCAGATGTTGAAACTTGTAAATGTCAAGTTTCATGATCCTGTACATTCTTGTTTGGTCTGTGGAGAGCGAAAAAATCTTCGTTTTTCCAAGAATAGTAAAATTGAGTCTTCGCCTCGCTCATCTAATTATATATATATATATAT
Organism: Brachyptera risi; assembly: GCA_964007535.1. Lineage (NCBI taxonomy): Eukaryota > Metazoa > Arthropoda > Insecta > Plecoptera > Taeniopterygidae > Brachyptera > Brachyptera risi. The sequence continues at coordinate 9,406,018 of OZ023334.1, forward strand.
ATATATATATATATATATATATATATATATATATATATATATATATGTATATATATATATATATATATATATATATATATATATATATATATATATATATATATATATATATATATATATATATATATATATATATATATATATATATATATAAATATATATATATATATATATATATATATATATATATATATATATATATATATATATATATATATATATATATATATATATATATATATATATATATATATATATATATATATATATATATATATATATATATATATATATATATATATATATATATATATATATCAGTAATTGGTATACCTGTGTCTACGAAAGATGAGGACCGTATAACCATATGATACACACAAAATCACCGTCATGCTGGTAGCAGTGACATTCCAAGATTAGAAACACAACTACATCTCTCAAAGTGTTGTTCAAAGTACATGATGAGTTTCTTGAACATACCCCGTTCAGCTGGTGGCAGATCTTATCAAGTTCTTTGCCCCGAAACGTCATCAGGGGTTCCGATTGGCTTTGCTCTCAATTACATCGATATCCGTTTTGAATTTCGAACGGGACAAACAATGGATCAAAGTACTGAAGTCGTAAGCCACACGTGTCTTTGTTACATTTCTCTATATTCATAAAATGAGAGTATTATTTTATTGGACGACCGAAGCGAAGGCTCAATTCCACCATACTTGAAAAAAAAAAAAAAAAATTTCGCTCCACAAGGTCAAACGAAAATTCAAATTCAAAACTTGGCACACACAGGGTTAGTGAGTGTCTTCATCCTATTCGATATTGTCAACACGTCTGTGTACACGTGTCTGTGACACACGTCTGTGTCTGTGTACACGTGTCTGTGACACACGTCTGTGTCTGTGTACACGTGTCTGTGACACACGTCTGTGTCTGTGTACACGTGTCTGTGACACACGTCTGTGTACACGTGTCTGTGACACACGTCTGTGTCTGTGACACACGTCTGTGTACACGTGTCTGTGACACACGTCTGTGTCTGTGTACACGTGTCTGTGACACACGTCTGTGTACACGTGTCTGTGACACACGTCTGTGTCTGTGTACACGTGTCTGTGACACACGTCTGTGTACACGTGTCTGTGACACACGTCTGTGTCTGTGACACACGTCTGTGTACACGTGTCTGTGACACACGTCTGTGTCTGTGTACACGTGTCTGTGACACACGTCTGTGTACACGTGTCTGTGACACACGTCTGTGTCTGTGTACACGTGTCTGTGATACACGTCTGTGTCTGTGTACACGTGTCTGTGACACACGTCTGTGTCTGTGTACACGTGTCTGTGACACACGTCTGTGTCTGTGTACACGTGTCTGTGACACACGTCTGTGTCTGTGTACACGTGTCTGTGACACACGTCTGTGTCTGTGTACACGTGTCTGTGACACACGTCTGTGTCTGTGTACACGTGTCTGTGACACACGTCTGTGTCTGTGTACGTGACGTGGTAACCACGTCTGAGAAAACCCATTTCGAAATAATCTCACAAATCTTATGAGAGTAAACCAGTGGAGAAAATTCGTTGAAAATATTTCCTCCAAAAAAATTCAATTTTTCACGGTATTTATATAATAATAATGCAACACACCGAACTTACACTCAAATCGGATCGAACGAGGTTCTGATGTAACAAAATATATAATGTAATATTTTAATCTTGCTCGAAGTTATTGAGATAACAATCAAATCCAAGCAACAAGTGTCAATAATTAGAACGATTGGAACAAGCCCTTTCTTCAGAGAAATTAATCAGGAGATAGAATGGCAGTGACGTGATTGTTTGGATCTCAAGGTGGATATATATATATATATATATATATATATATATATATATATATATATATATATATATATATATATATATAACCAACCAAAAATATATTGATAAGTTCCAGCTCATCCATCAACGCGGAAACATATAACGCGTTTTCCTGATCTCATTTTATGACTTATCATAACTGGAATATTTATATCGTTTTATTTTGAATTCAATATTTTTACAAAACAATTTAATTATCCTCTTGGAGGGAACACACATTTTCATTAACATATTATCTACTTTAAATGTATGGGCACCGGCACAGGTAGCTGAGTGGTTAACGCACTTGCTCCATGTGACCCGGAAGATGGTGGGCATGTCGGATCCGGTTTGAACCCCGCTACCGTCCATCTTTACAGGGGTTTTTCGTGGTGTCCTTCTGTAATCTAGGCTAATGCCGGGATGGTTCCCACAATATAGGCCACGACCGCTTCCTCACCACTATCCTTCCCATTACCCATAAAAACCTTCATCTCATCATGACATCATCTAATTGATCATCCATCCGACACCAATAGATCTTAGTCATCATTACAGTGCGTCGTTAAACACAATATAAAAAAATGTATAAAAAAACAAATAAGAAATTAATTACAAATTAATTGAACAATTAATTAGGAAGTTGGAATTACACTGCAAACCAGTCGCTGGCCGTGAAAGCTATCTTGTGTGCTCTACTGCTGCATGTCATCTCGCCCACTTTCAACGACGCGTTTCCGAGGACAGGTCTGAGCGCGTCGTTGAGGTGCAGCTGCAGGTCGTTGGAGCGGCAGGAAGAAGGGATGCACACCGCCCACTTGGCTGCCAGTGATAACAAAGCACCGCCGCCCTGGCAATAACAAGACAACACTGTAGTTGCACGAGTATTATAATTGTATACTTGTGGAGGGAATAAAAGATGTCAATATTAATTTATGAAATACGCTCATGAATAATACCAGCACATTGTTATAGTGATAGACAGCAAAAATTTCAAATTCGAAAGTTTCGTAAATTTCAGAAATATTCGGAAACTTTTCACGGCATGTCATGAATTTTGGAAATATTTGAAACTTTTGAATAAAAAACTGAGCTGATGCCACTCTATCACTTGTTTCTGTTTTACCAAGATAACACCAACTACCTGTATGGCATTGAGTGATTTCTTTAATCAGAGGGTAGATCATTTTTGTCTTCATTAACCTAAAAATTATTCACATCAGATCACAAAAATATGGTGAAGAAGAAAGAACAAATATGGAACTACTGTGAATATACAGGCATGGGCCTGATAATGAAACAAGTGAAATGTGAATTCTGCAAATTGAAATTTCGTTTAGATACAACAAGGATGCAACAGCATTTATTTAAAACATATAAATGCAAATCCCGTATTTTTTTCCGTAAATTTGAAATATTTCTTTAAATTTCATGAGTTTCACGAAACTTTCAACGAAAGTTTCATTAATCATAAATTTCCGAAATTTGCCCATCACTACATTGTTATGATTTGTAAATAGTCCCTCATCCAGTGTGGCTGAGCCAATGTTACAAAAACTGAATATCATGAAATAACTTCATGACTAAGCCTTTCAAATGATTACCACTACTGATTAACTTGAATCAATTCATTCAAGTGGCAATAATACAAATAGGCCTATTTTTTAAACAATCAACATCCATATTTACACTCAATTCATTTCATCATAAGTTGTATAAATATAATAATAACCTGTATTGATGAAGTATATTTTTCCATCACATCAAAATAATGTATAATAATTTTTAAAAATATATATAATCGATTCCAGGTAGGTCGGTATGAAATGACGTAAGATATCTAGAGATAGAATAGCTACTCCAAACGTATTGTGTATTTTTAGCCTGCCGAACCTAACTGAATGAGACATCACGTTATCAGCTGTTTGTAGGCACAGCAATAAGCGTGTTGAAATGGCGTCTCCGTTGTGCAAGTCAAGTCACTTGTATGACCTTTGAGCCAGCAATCAGATCGCAAGGTGAACAATCATGTATCAGATTTTTCCGGCAGTTTTTTCGATGTAGTTCAATGATCGCCGATGTCTAGTCATAATGATAAGACCACGACGAGGCAAAATTTACGATTTTTTCAATTGGCAAAAATATGATGGAGATATATTATATTCGTTGATTTCGAGCGAATTAGTTACCGTACTGTGGAATCAATCATACGGCCAAAACCGACTGTCCTGTTCTCCGAGGGAAACCACGGAATGCCCTGTCAAGATGGTCGACCGTGGCGGGAATCGAACCCCTAATTAGTCAAGTGTTATGCATTCATACCCGCGTTTATACTCTAGGACCTAGGTTATACTAGCTCACTCTCATATCGTATAGTACCAGAAAAAAATCCATTAAGAATGATGTCTGCTAGATTTTTTTTTACAATTGGATTATCTTAATGGCATTAAGCACAATTCTATTTTTCGACACATTCGGTCAAGAAATGTCTGAAAATGGTTCTCTTGATTATATAATATGTCATTAAAATTTATATTAAAGAATCTTAAAATTCGATGTGGCTCTGATATTTGACGTCACCAAGTGGGTAATTGTGGTTAATGCTATTTCTTGAAAAAATGCATTGTTTTATACATCTCGAGAAAATGTGTCAAAGTGGCAACCACTTCCTTCCGTGACTCAGCCAGCTGGGGCAACACTTCAGAAAATTGAGTCACCTTTGAGCGTGGGTTCGAGTCCCGTATAAGGCAAGGGCTTTTGTAAAATTCCTCACAACTTATTATCATCCCTTCATAGTTTCATCATCATCTGCTCATTCGTACCCCCGTTTAACCTAGCTGTTGGTGGGGTCGTTAAGCAAATAGTAATCCCATCATGTGACAACTTATTAGCTGCAGCTTTTTAATGAACTTCTCTCAGTTCTAGCACGATGTAGTGATACCAACATATTTTATCATAATATAAAGGAGGTGACCCAATTCGGGTCTTGCAAATGAAATATTTCCGGGGTCAGTTCCCGAGTCCTGGGTTCCGATTGCCTTTAGCACAACTATCGCTCTCATATCGAACTATTTGAAACAACAATGTGCTCAACAATGCTATACACGACCCAGTATAGATTACGAGAATTATAGATTTTGTGAGCTCAACAATGCCACCGGTACCGTAGCCACTCTTATTTACATCTAGTTCACAAGGGAATCCGCTAAATCGCGACAGGCAGTCGAGACCTTTAGCTCTGAGCTGACCGCAAGAAACCACAAATTCCGTCCATGTTATTATAGTATATGTGAGTTGGAGCACCTCCTTTATATCATGATAAAATGGGGTGGTGTCATTACATCGTGGTTCTGGAAATGATTTCTGTAGCCGTTTACCAGAGTCGATAAAGTAGCAAGGATAGAACTACTTTTAACCACTTTTATACCTTATTCAGATATCTTGCTTAACTTGCAATGCATATGATGTGTTTGCCTGGTATTCTATACACACTTTGACGCAAATGAAAAATACTGCATTCTTATTATTATTGCATTCTTATTATTATTATTTATTCTTATTCTCAATGTATTACATACATTCATTCATTTATTTGAATCTAGATAGCAGTGAGTCTTGGCAACATAATTCTGCTATCATTTCTATATATTTGATGAATAAAAACAATTGGTTGAATATTTTCTTTAAAACGGCTGGTTCGAAGCACATACGAAATAGTGATAATGTGTATCATTCATGAGTACACATTAACATGAAGTTTTATTTCATTTGGTTAGATTGTATTTCTTAAATTTTCTTGCCCAGCCTAATCGTATGGGGTTTTAAGAAACTTTGAGATAATATTTCTCAAAATCTCAAAATTTTTGGACCGATTCATTCCAAAAACTACACAGTTCCAAGTTGGATAAGTTTGCGTGTGCACAATATAGTTTCATGTTGATCAGTCAAACCCTGCGGTCTGTGGAGTGCTTACAAGAAAGAAGAAAAAAACACTGACTGAACTCATAGAACTCTATAAGAGTGGGATGGAGTTTTCGCTATCGCTCATCTAATAAATCGTGTTCATGCGCGAATTTTGCGAATTAAAATCTATTCAACTCCATTTTTGAACTTGAAAAATTTCCAGAATGGAAATTTTAAATGTAACTTCCATTTACTGTCAACTTCTTGTCCCAATTCACGTTAACTTCTAGAGTAGTTTGATTATGTTATCGACAGGTCTGAGGGGAGGGGGGAAGTCAAGGAGGAGGAGGAAGGCGAGAAGAATTAGATCACTTGGCGTGTCCAAACACTCACCCCTCTAGTCGCCGCGTTCCCGCCTCCAGGCTGTGCTGGCAGGATCCTGATTGGCTCGCCCGCCGCCCCTCCCCGCCCCACCGACGCCAGGCAGTACTGGCCGCTGAACGGCCCGACGCTCGACGGCACGTCCTCAACGCCGACGCACTCGTCGTAGTTGCCCATTTGCACGACGTCGCCCATCAGGACGCCGTCTGGAATCTTGGAGCTCGCATCCAGCACTGGAACACACGACTCTGCATGTCCAGGGAGACGGGAAAATAGGGGGGGGGGGGGGGGTGAAAATGTTCTGCTTTTGTTAGTGATTTTCTTGATTTTTTTAGTTTCCATGAAGACTCTTTTCACGATTACCAAGGCTGGTTGTGAATGACATCAAAATAGACTTGTTGTCTGGAATAAAACTTGATGGAAATTGATTATTGTTTTTACATGCCCTGGGAAGTATTCCTCCTATTGGAATTTCCTTACAATAATATATTCATCCAATCTCAGTGAATTTCCACCGTATTATTCAGATTTATACTCAATGTACCGGACAATAGTTTCGCGTCCGAACCTTTCCGGGACGCCTGGACATTCACTCGACATAATCCGGGCTATTCCGGGATGAATTACTGTCACCCTGCGATATGTTATAGTATTCTCCCACCTTGAACCCCCCATGGGTAGTAGGACAATTTGTCAGCGGACAATTTGCCAGGCGCGTATGTTTTGGGGGGCTTGCAACATGTATAAAGCTCTTCAATACTTTTATACGTTTATTCACAGCCTCATCAATTCGATTAGAACGTTAGCAAATAATTCTTAGTCATATACAATTATACGATTGTGAATAATATAATTTTTTTCCTAATGTAGGCGTTGAATATAAGTTCAAATAATGCATATTGACATTCAATATGCATTATTTGAACTTCCGGGAAATCCGTTCGAACAATTTTTCTGAAAGACAATCCCAACCTATTTTGGTATGACGTCGATAATTGGAAAAAGTTTCGAGTTGATTATATTGTTTTCCTGACCTGTATGCCGCGTACAAAATTACAAAAAAAAAACATAAAAACGAGGCCCATTTTTTTTTGGTATATGGAATGGACATTTTCGCTACGCTCATCTGAGAATATTTTATTCATCAATTTCGTACAACTTTTAGCGAATAGTAATAGTTCAAAAACAAGCACCTGGCAAATTGTCCTCCCCTTTGCAATATATCGAACTGTGCCTGGCAAATTGTCCTCCCCCCGAACTTTGTCTGGCAAATTGTCCTCCCCACACAGTCAAGCCTGGCAAATTGTCCCTTTAAAACAGGTGCCTGGCAAATTGTCCTCCCCCCGAACTTTGTCTGGCAAATTGTCCTCCCCACACAGTCAAGCCTGGCAAATTGTCCCTTTAAAACAGGTGCCTGGCAAATTGTCCTCCCCCCGAACTTTGTCTGGCAAATTGTCCTCCCCACACAGTCAAGCCTGGCAAATTGTCCCTTTAAAACAGGTGCCTGGCAAATTGTCCTCCCCCCGAACTTTGTCTGGCAAATTGTCCTCCCCACACAGTCAAGCCTGGCAAATTGTCCTTTTAAAACAGGTGCCTGGCAAATTGTCCTCCCCCCGAACTTTGTCTTGCAAATTGTCCTCCCCACACAGTCAAGCCTGGCAAATTGTCCCTTTAAAACAAGTGCCTGGCAAATTGTCCCTTTAAAACAGGTGCCTGGCAAATTGTCCCTTTAAAACAAGTGCCTGGCAAATTGTCCCTTTAAAACAGGTGCCTGGCAAATTGTCGCTTATACTGGCCGTGCGAGAATTAATTCAAGATGGAAATATCTTTCACTTTCACAGCAGCTAACAATCGAGCTGTGCATATTTGAATAGGCCTACATACCATTTGCATAATATACAATTAATGCATTCATGGAATAATGACATTTGTTATTAGTAACTTTCAATTTCAATCGCGAAAATATAGTTTTACATATACTCACTTTTCAAAGCCCACATCTCATAGTTGTTCACGGCTTCTTTATAAATTCGGCTATGATTTCTACACAGATCATTGTCGAAAGAATCTGACACTGGCGCGTAAATATTCAAAATCTTGTCTATAATTGCATCAATAATTACATTTCGGTTTTCTGTATTCGAATAGAATTTTCGATTGAAAACCGAATCGACGAAGTGATTGTCGTGAGATGGAACCGCATTGCATTGGCCAGCCAGCCAGACGGCGAGTAGCCAACCCCAGGTGCGCTTCCACTCCATGTTATACCTTATAGCTTTCTGTGAGTCACTGTTCGACGCGTGGGCATCTTATATAGCTGATCGCACTGATTGATTGAATCACAGTGGCCGCGTGGTTATCTCCGTATCTATTGTCTCTGGACTGACCTGATAACCCCACCCATCACTCAGAACCGTCATATCGACAGACTTGATAAGATCTTAGGAGGAAATAACTTACTTTAGCGAAATGAGGAAAAAAAATTTTTTGTTCAGTATCGGTTGTATGATAAGGAATGATGTAAGGTAGGCCTTTGCACCATAATTATTCATACTGATGAAGAAGAATTAGGCCCATATCAGCGATTTACATTTTATTAATTCAATCTGGAATAATATGAACACTCTCGAACAGATCATCTGGATTTATTTGTTTTTTTAAATGCTGTAAATTCTTAATTGAAAATGTATAAAGCTCGATTGAACTATTTTCAGAGCAGCGAATCGGAAGACTCGATCAATTGACCATTGTAGATCGTCCGCCCTTGTGATGTCACAAAATATAAAAACCAATCAAGTGGACAGTGAAGCAGGGGAAAATAGGGACATAACCAATCAAGGTATCTGAAATTTCCCCTGCTTCGTATAAGTCACGCCTACCTACATTGGTCAATTCTACATCATCTTGCCACCGTGCATAGCGCATATCTGCAAGTATTTTGAACATGCATGCATACATACATACACTTGAATAAAAGTTTTTCTTCTAGGCCAACACAATTCCATGTTTTTGTTTTTATTTTGTTTTTTTACGCTCCACCGGTGAAACGGAACAGAATATTTGTATGCACCTTGGAGTGGCCTAAGCACACGTCATAGATCAACTCGATGCTACGTGTTTTCGATCAGAATTCGTCGAACCACTTTCGAGAACATTTCAAAGATTTTAAAACCACCGTAAGAATCGTAAGCTTGACTTTGAAGCCATTGTGTCTCTATGAACATAAACTAAAGACTTGGGGCCAAAATGCAACCCTCCCCCCCCCCCCCCCCATTTCCGGCGAAAGTTTTGAAATGATTTCCAATCTATTTTTTCACGCTCTTTCCATTTCTGCTTGTTGGATGCTCGAAAGCCAGAGAGTTTGACTTCTAGGGGTGTCCTAACTCTGGTTAAAAATTCGATTTTTCGAAACAAGACATGGTTTTGGGAGCTCGAGGATAGTTTATTCCAAGTCCAAAACCATCTGAGTATGAAGAAATTTGAAATAAGAACATAGTTTTCGAAGAAATATGAAAAAATTTGCCGTCATTTTGAGAATAGGCCTACGTCACAAGCCATGAATATGACAAAAAATTGTTTTCGAGTTCGTATACATCAAGGAGGTTATAGATATTAATGGTATCTAACCTCCTTAGTCCTTGATTTTTATAGGCAATCATCATGTGGTTTCATGTCTTTATGTCTTCATCTAGTCGAGCGGTAGCTTGACGAGAGCCAAGCCGGTGCGAAGTCTCAGCTTCACGCTAACACTGTTTACACGAAATACTTCCAAGCGGTTTTGAGCATACTGTATCTTCAGAACTAACAAACTTGGATACTTCTGGTTGGTTGTAATAGAATGAGGCGCCATAAACGAAACGACATACCATATACAAGCTATATCGGACCAAACGTCTGGAAGTTGAAGCCCTGTGAAATACTTGTTTCTCCGTTTTCTTCTCCGTCTCCTCCGACTCCTCCGTCTCCTCTTCCTTCCGTCATCACCTATAAGAACTCGACTGCAGGCCAAACGAATCGTCCGATTTGTCTGATTATTCTAGGGATCATGTGAACTCATATGGAATCGTGACTTTTGGATGTTCCAACCGGAAGTTGCTTTCTAAAACTGGGAGTAGGGTCATTTTACACTCATTTTACAAGTTTTTATCATTTTAAAAAATTATTTCACGACATATTTCAATGACATTTCGAAAATATGTTTGTTCAAATATACCAGATCTATTGTGTGTGCGAGATTAGTCAATTAATCAATTTTCAGCTGGAATAATAACTTTCAGAAATGCAGAATACTATCGTATCGACGATTAAATCACGGCCACCAATGAGCCATCAGAAACTTCGGGTACTTTTTTCTCCACTCTATCTATCCATCACGATGTAGTGATACCAACCTATTGTATCATAATATAAATTAGGAGGTGACCCAACTTGGGTCTTGAAAGTGAAATATTTCCGGGGTCAGAATCTGAGTCCAGCGTCTCGATTGCCTGTAGCGCAACTATTGCTTTTATATATAACTATTTCAAACAACAATCTGTTCAACAATGTTATACACGGCCCAGTAAATTACGTGAATTATTAAAGATTTTGTGAGTTCAACAATGCCACCGGTACCGTAGCCACTCTTATTTACATCTAGTTCAGAAGGGTATCCGCTAAATCGCGACAGGCAATCTGTACGATTGGCTCTGAAATGACCGCAAGAAACTACACATGCCTTCTATTACATTTAAGAGATTGTGACTTTTGTGAAATCCAATTTTAATTTATTTGTCAAAGAGATTAGCCACTCGCATTACACTCGTGGGAAAAATGACCCCCAAATTGATCATCATCGAACTGTTCTTTATGAAACTTGACTCAACCATAATGGTGTTAGATTTTACAATAATTTACCAAAAGACTTGCGGAGCATCAACAACATACATACTTTTAAATCTAAAGTAAAAAGTCATCTCATTGAGAAAGAATTTTATTATATAACAGATTTTTATGTAACATTCGGTAACACGACTTAATTCTAATAATTGTACCATGAAAATGAAAATGACGAAACATAACATGTAACAAGTATACTGTCAATAAATATCATTATTATTATTATTATTATTATTATGTTATCAGTATAGGAGTTGTATGGGTCATATTATTTATACTATGATAAAATAGGTTAGTATCACTGCATCGTGCTCTATCTGAATGATCGTCACCAGACACAACAGAGAGATGATGGATGTCAAATGAAACATGCTAATATTTATAGATTATCATGTTGATACCTTATTGCCTGATAATGCAAATTTTAATGATAAGTATAGTTTTTAAAGTACCGTTGAGAGGCCGCAGGCGCGCTACACGCGCTCGTTCTTCGCTCGCTTCAGACTCGAGTTTAACATGCATCGTGTGCTAGGCGCAGCCCATAGACTAGCCCGCCGAACTCATATTCTCGTAAACGCCGTTAATTCCCTTACTCACACTTTTGATATATTTCACAGTCCATATTTTTTTCGGTATTCAAAAATATATATATCTAGGTTTCCGTAAACTAGAAATTTTTTCATTTTCCATTTGAAGAATTTTAAAAATTACAAATTTGTTGTTCAAAATTCTGTGAATGCGATAACCTCCCTCTTTCAATTATCAACAGAATGCAAAAACAATCATATTGATATCTCAAAAATTACGGCCGTGAGAGTTTGCGGCGTGAAATACGAGCACCTGCGGCCTCTTAATCAAAGAATAACGATCATTTTGGGCCATCCAATGCTGATATACGATAGGCGAACAAATCAATTAGGAGACTGTATGTATTCGAACAAAAATTTGATAATACAGACAAAAAATATATTCTGATGTTATTGTGAACAAGCAAATGCATCTGGTCATTAGACGAGCTTTAGCGAGGATTCAATTTGACATACTGAAAAAAATTGGTGTTCGTTTTTATGTTTTTTTTTTTTTTTTTTTAATGTTTTTTTGTCGGTTCTCCACAGGTCAAACGGCTACAGCTATCAACTTCAAACTTTTTTTCATTATGGTTCCTCATCTAGCTTAGATCTGTATAGTTTTGTGGCATTATCGGGTGATAAATTTTATTTTTATGAATTTTAGAAATTTCAAAAATACCCATTAGAATAACACGGGGGAAAACAAATTTAAAAAATTTAATTTTTAAAAAATTTGAAATTCTGTGTGAAGTTGAATAACATCTTGGTACACATTTCTGGAAATTCTCAGCTTGATCGGGTCAGCCATTTTGAAGAAAAAACATGAAATGTACTAAATTGGTACCACTCGAAGCAGTTTTTACCCGTTTATAACTAAAATGTTACCCAATTGGCGAATATAGGCAAAAGTTTGGCAATGAAGTCGACATACTATTACTTTCCGCTCGTCTAACAACGCGTATATAGCGTTTTCCTAGTTATGAAGCAACAAAAATTACTGATATCCCACCCAAAACCCTGACGGGTGAAAACTTGGAGCCAAGTCCTGGAATATTCTAGCAACTACGAATACTTCCTGATATGAAAGGTGTGAAATCAAGACTGTTTGTCAAGTGCAACTTATTATTCATCAATACGGCCTGGAAAATAACAGGAAACACTTGGCTCATTGCCCCCCCACGTCCCCTCATAATAACACCAACCCCGAATTGAAGTGAAGTGCATGTTGCTAAGAAATGGGCAACTTCACGTTCCTGCCACAGGGAAACGTGATATGATTCAAGAAACTTGCCCTCCCCCGTCCATTTTCTATTCTAAAATGCAGTTTTCTGAAAACTTGATGACATTTAGTGGGTTGTGAGTGATTGAGAGAACTTAAATTGAGAGCCTACATTTGATTGGGGAGCACACCATCTTGAAAAATTTAAACGTTATAAGTTCATAAAGCCTCACTCACAAATATCTTGTTAGATCTCGTGATATAGGTTATATGAATAAAATAAAAAATACTCAAATTACTTTCAAATTCAAAGTATAATTTCAAATCATTTTCATATTGTATTCATATGAGAATCATCTTGTTTTTCTCCATCGCTTTTGATGTCAAAATAGATTATTGTATCATTTCATGTACGTATTGTATTTAGATGTACATTTGGAAATATAGGCATGGGCCTAGATATTTCAGGAATTAGAAATAAGTCAAGTTTAGTGTTTAAATGAATTTAATGTAAAGTGAAGTTGAATATGTAAATAGCAACATGTTAATAAAGTTCACTACTTAGTTTAGTTTAGTACTAGTCTACTACTACTACTACCACTACTACTACTACTACTACTACTACTACTACTACTACTACTACTACTTTTTAACACGAATAAAAAAATTAAAAAAACTACCACCACTACTACTACTACACTGTAATTTATACCCAAACCCTCACAGTTGTGTAAGACAAGTTGCCTATAAATAAGTAAGTTTTCAATTTTTCCTTCTTTGTTTATTCAGGTTGTATTTAGAATTATTTCATTAGGAAACAAATAACATTAAACACATACACACACACATACACACATTGGGAACTATGACCGAGTAATTATTCGGTAATCCCGAATGATTATTATGTTAATCGGCTTTGTACAATGTTATGGAATGAGCATAAAGTTTTGTTTTCTTATGTTGGTACTAGGGGCACCAGGCCTAGGCCTACCATGGCAAGTGTTCTGTCAAGTGTCACAGGTGTTGAGCCTATAGGCTTAGAATAATCTGCGTAATGCAAAACGGAATACATTATCATTTGTTTTACAATTAAAATTCTTATACGCTATTCCCGTGATCAGTAATACAACGAATGATTTTCACTGATAGAAAGTCAATATGGTGAGTTTCGAATTAATCTCTTCGATTTGGGGGCTAGGCTGGCTAGGCCCCCTAGGCCGTAGCATAACCACAACATCGAGTTTGATTGCACTGAGCATCTTCATTAGGCCCCTAATTGAGGTTATATTTGTTTCCGGCCATTTAGGCCAATCTTTGTGGTTCCTAAATGTGAATTCCTTATAGGCTTAGGCCTAGACCCCTACTTTTTATTTTCATGAGGACAAACAAAACTAGACTAGGCCCTAGTCCTATGCATCTAAGCCTACCACATTTGCATTAGCACAATTCACCACAGTTTTGAACAGTGAACAGTAATCAAAACCAATTGGGCCCAGAAGCCTAGATTCACCCAGAGAAGAATATTATCTTTAAGGGTCCATTGGCAGTAGGCCTGGATAACTATGAAAAACAATCACTTGTCAGTCAATAAAATTTGTGAAAACGCTGCATTCATCTCATAAATCCTGCCCTCGGTAGCTGAGTCAGCGTAGCACTGCTTTTGAAACTGCAGTCACTGTTGGGCGTAGGTTCGAGTCCAGCATGAAGTAGGCCTATGGGTTTTTGTAAATATCCTGTCACTCGTCAGTTCTTGGCTTCATTATCACCTGCTCATTCGTACCCGCCATATTACCTAGCTGTTGGAGGGGTCGTTGAGCAAACAATAATCATTATTATTACTAGTATCCCGTTGACCTAACATCGACCTAACAATACACTTGGTTAGTAAGAGAATCACTGCCTTTGTGGAGGTATGCAGGCTACTGAAAATATATTTTCTTCATGATTCTTTTGGTAAAACTCTGTGAGTAAGCCTAATGTTGACCTATAGGCCTACAGACTGTTACAAACTAAACTGATTGTGACCGAGACGATGCACCTTTATTTGACTTGATTCCGATACCGGTATGTCATTTTGACATATCACAGTGTAATATTTTGCCACGCTGCTATACGCCTAGGCCTACTGTGCATCTCTAAATTTACTCATTTTCTGTTTGTATTATTCAGATGGCCGAGTCCAACGGAGCGGTGTCTGAGAGTGAACGCAAATTCCAAGAAGATTTAGCAAAGGCTCAAGCTCTCAGCTTGGAGAGTCTGGAATTAGAAAAATACCAACGTCAAAGAAAGTTGCGTTCAAATTCTACAACGAATGTCGCAACAGTTGCAATATCTAAACAAGAAGTTAGCGGTGTTAATCGGACTACTAGTGTTATTTCATTACCGCGCCCTGGATCGTTCAGAGGGCATCGAGGACCGCTGCCTAAAATTGCTCCTCCTCCAGCCTCACAAAGACGTAACAGTGCTGCTCCTACTGGGAGTACGGTAGCATCCGAAACAAATGTCAGTGATCTTATTTCTTTCAGTCCTTCGCCAACTGACAAGAAAAAACTTTTCGAAGAATTTGATGATGACGATGCAAATACATCATCGTGGAACTCTAGAGTTAAATTGGATTTTAGTAATATCAATACCAGTACATCTGGTACCGGTTATAACACTACTCCATCTCAATACAATGTAGTGGGCTTACTCCAGAATGCCACTCCAAATTATAATCAATATGCCTTAATAGGCCTACAAGCTAATGTGCCGCCATATTTGGGTAGTAGCCCGGGAAAAAATATACATTTCCCGGGCTACAATGCTTCAAGCTCTAATCAAACTCAAGGTTTTCAAAATGTATTCAACTTTCCCGACCGTCCAAATGTTGCCCCACCAAATACAATGACGTTTGAACAAACTACCCGCGAACTTGCGAAAGCAATAACGGAAACAGATTTTCGGGGCGTTATGAAAGTCGTTGAGAAAAGAGACAACAGTAATTTGATTGATCTAACAATGTTCGATAAAAGTCCAGACGACATGAGCGAGAAATCATCTCAAAGTGTTCTGGAAGCTTTCGATCCATTAATGACTACAGTTCATATAACAAAACCCAAAGTAATGGCCACAAATGAAGTGAATTCTGAAACGTCTAATGATACACAAATCCAGGCAGCAGGTGAGGAAGCAACAGGTGAGCAAGAACAATGACCCAGTTAGCCCCCATCTGAGTGATGGGAAAAACAAATAGCATGGGTACCAAGGCATTAAAGTGGCAGTTAGATCTAGCCTACATCAGTAATTCTGGCACTTTGTGGCTGAATTACCAATGTGGGAGTAGCTCTAACTGGGAGTTCAAGTCAGTTGTCACTGTCCCCACCAATGCTATCTCGTTTCACTAGCTCTCAGTATGAGATCAACCGTAGTGGATAATACCCAGGCTCATCCAAATAAATTTGTAGTCTTGGTTCATATCAACAATCCTACTTTTCATCCCCAGCCTTAATTGGGGTACAATGATTTTGTATCAAGTTTTGATGTTATCAAAAAATATATGTAGGCCTATAGGCTCTACCTAGGCTTACATGAATTGGTAAATTAGGAGAGCCAATACCGTAGAGCTTATATTGAAAAAATGACAAACGTTCAAACTAGGTGTAATTTCAAATTATATTTGGATGAGTATTTTTTATTACCGGTAACAATTCGTCAGCATAGTTTTGTAGCACCATTTTCTAATCTGCGTAGGCCTAGTGTGTTTGCAGAATCCAGTCCATGATATATAGTTTCATTAATTTACATTGTAGTAGACTTGCCTATAGATCTACAGCTCATGCATCTAACAAGCAAGCTACTGGTACAGGCCCACGTGTAGGCCTCTGGCCCTCCAGATAGATAAAACAACAACTGCCGTAGGCTTGTCACGCTGTCGGGAAACGGTTCAGCCAAATCGATTCAACCCAGAACGGCTTGAACATGCTGATGAACATGTTGATTTTTGGCTATGAAAACGATTGAGCTCAACATGGTTCAAGATGCCTAAGTGTCGAATAGCATCTGAAATGTGTAGGCCAATTTACCATCACGGTTTGCTTTTAAGTGCAAGTATTAGCTAGCGGAACCAACAATTTTGACAACACTGCTTTTTCTTAGCCATCCTAATCTTTGTAACTAAGTAGGCCTGTGTGTTCATTTATGCTTCCGATTAATTCTGAATAGATAAATAGATTCATGTCATTGGACTAACACGATCTATTATTTCGAAATCACGATGAATAGAGAAAATCACACCGCTGGAACCTGGAGCTGAAGTGATGTTCAGTAGGCATCACTGTATTATAGACAGGGTATGTGGCTGGGTAGGGTCATTGATTTTGTAAGATTAATAAATCAATGGTAGGAGCTAGTAGGTAGTGATGGGATGTTGTAAATTTTCAATTCAAATTTATTGAAATTTTCAATGAAAATTTTCAGAAAATTTCCAATTCATTGAAAATTTCTTGTGATTCTAATGGAATCGAATGAATTCATCTTATTCATCGCCATACATTCTTTTCAGTGATTTTCGAAATGAAATAATTGGATTCCTTTCAGTTTGAACATAGAAAATTTTCAATGCGTTCATCGAACATATTGAAACATGAAGAAATTACAGAAAACATTTGAAAAAGTACTTTTAGATTTCAACGCTTTTATAGCAATTACTATCTTTACATGTCTCTAATCATAATGTATCGTTGAACTCAATACAACTGAGTGTATGTGGATTTGTTTGATCTGTCTTCCAGGCGACGACGCGGGTGATGACGTCAACTCTGAGTGTAGCTTCTACAATCCCTACGATCCGTTTGATCTCCACGCACCCGACGAACAGGACACTCCGGTCTACGCCACTGTCAACAAGAAGAGGAGAGGTTCCACTCCTCCGCCACCGCTGCCACCCAGGCCGTCCGGCTGGGCAACCATCGAGAAGAGGAGAGGAACAATCGAGGGGGTAAGACCCAACAGTAGCGCGTATCAATCCAGTTCATCAAACAATAAACGCAATGTTTTCATTATTGAAGAACGTCACAACCCCGAAATGAGATTCAAACTAATCATTTTCATTTTCATTTACCTGATTTCAGACAAAACTAGAAATCATCATCTCAATTCAATATTTACTTTTTTCCCCATAACATCGAAACTTGATACAAAATTGTTGTTTCCCAATCAAGGCTACGTGGGTGAAAGTAGAATTGATATTATGATAAAATAGGTTGGTGTCACCACATCGTGGTATCAGCCTGAACAATCTTCCTGCCACTGATGTTAGAGCCATCACGATACTGTATAAATCTGGCCTTACATGAATATTTTCGATGCAATATCTCAACCGCATGCTAGAGCGATATCAGCCATTTTGAATTATTGACCAATCAGCAAAGACTACGTGATGGTGCGTGGTTTTGTCGCACAAGTTAAGCTCTACTCAACTTTTGGCTCGCACCGCAGCAAATCGCATGTGGAATGGCCGGATGTAGCTTGAATTCAGGTAAAATCCGCTTGAGGTCGCCGTCATACTGCTTCCCCAGAGAAGCCGTGTCAATTTTAGTATGAATTATTTCAAAATAATTCCATAATTGATCAATTTGCCCACGTGCAT
The DNA here is from genome assembly GCA_964007535.1 of Brachyptera risi. Classification (NCBI taxonomy): domain Eukaryota; kingdom Metazoa; phylum Arthropoda; class Insecta; order Plecoptera; family Taeniopterygidae; genus Brachyptera; species Brachyptera risi. The sequence continues at coordinate 9,424,457 of OZ023334.1, forward strand.
ACGACTTCTTTAGTGAGATTTTGTTTCTATATCTAGTTTTTTTTTATTATTGAGAAGACACTGGAGCGATGTCGACAAAATTACAACAAACAGTCAACGTACTTGAGTCATGCCATGAAAATTGCGGGACACTATAGACACGCCCATTTCTTTGACAAACTTGCTTGAATTGCTACTAGGTAGCAGCACTTCTGTTTAATCGTGACGTACTGTCCCGCTCCCACGTGCAAGAGCGATATCGCATCGAAAATGTTCATGTAAGGCCAGCTTTAGACTAGGTATTATCTGGACAGAGTCTGTAGACTTGAGCAAGCAGAGCTTTGTTAGTGAATAAAAACTAGATGACATTGAAATGATGTGTTATTTCCAGCACCGTGCAAGAAGTCGTCTGTATGAAAATATTAAAGTTGAGAAGCGGAGAGCAGCTCTCCACGATTCGGATCTCCAAGCGTTCCACGCCATGGTGCAAGGCCTGAGAGGTACGTGAGGCGTGCCCCGTAGCATTCAGTAGCAGTAGGCCCTCATGGGGGCTGTGGCCACCATTTCCTTGCCAATTGAGCCTTCTTATTCCCAAGCTATCACTTATTTATAGGGATGGGCATCGATTAAAAAATCGATCATGTTTTTTTTTTTATATAGTCAAATCAATTAAAAAATCAATTAAAACCATCTAGTTTCGTTAAAGTTAGTTTTTCGTATTTTTGTATTTTGCCGCTTATTTCACGATTTTAAATTGGAATTCTTTCTACTCATTGGTTGTTGAACGTTCTCATTATTAATGCTATTAATGCATCGCGTAATATGTTGTTTGAGGTTAAAGATGTATTAGAACAGTATGTTATCTCTCGTCCAAGATGGCGGCAGTACACAAAATCTTTATTCAAGATTTGAGGTGAAGTTGAATCTTGATTCTCAGCTAAAAACCCAAAATTCAACCACACATCACTTGTTAAATTCGGAGGCGTAAACAGCGTTTTCTTCCCACTCCTAGATGTAGACCCCATCTTTAGTAACTAGTTGGAACGCTTTGTTGATGGCCTCAAACTTCCGTTTTTCAGGCCAGTATCAATACCTCATTAACCAGCAGGCCTACTAACCTGCGCGCGCGCGTGAGGCAATTTGAAGAGCGGCATTTTTCAAAATATGATCTAGATCGAAGATATTGATTTTTTAATAGCAATATCGTCTAATCGAATATCTTGCGTAATCGATCAATTGAATCGATTAAATCGATTCAGTGCTCACCTCTACTCATTTATAATGGCTCATTTTTCTTTCGACATTGAATAAGTTGATTATCCATCATCGTTTGCATGTGAATAACACATGGACCTGCCTGTACATGATGAATAATCAGTATTCAAAAGGTAGTGACTATGTTTTTGCCCCAAAAAGTCACTGTGTGGCCAGTCTCATAATAGGCTCTCGACATAGGGCTAGTACCAAACTGAACCCTTCCTGCCCATCAGATTTATGAACTTGTCCTATTCAGGCCCATTTGGAAGTGGCTAAGGTCCAGTTAAACAAACTGGTAGATAGTAGATTGTGCAATTGTTGGTGGATTAACTTCTTATCAAGCTTTTTTCACCCTCAACTAATAGTTAGCTTGTCAATACTTTGTCAAGAATTCGTAAGACTGGCACGAAAACGAATATAAGTTGGTTTCTAGGCTTGGTTTTCTATATTTAGGGAGAAAATCATTCAATCGATGACTGACCATATAGGTCCAGCTTACTAGAAATCTGGAATTGGGATATTTGCTAAAAGTAAAAATCAGTTACAAAATGATGGTAATCCAATTTGTTATTAGATCGACTGTTGTTTGATGTGATTTTGTCTGTTTAGCCAAGTTTCCCAGCAGCGATTTGGAAACAAACGTGGGTCTCGTCATTAGTCCAACTATCGACAACAGGTACATCGAAGGAACGAGCATCAAACTGATTGTTCACTCGGAGACCGGCGCCAGCCCCGTTACGTTCGCTTGTGACGGTAAGTTGACTGCCCAGTGTTACCCTTGTGACTAGTGATGGGACGTTGAAAATTTTCAATCGAACAATATCAGAAAATTTTCAATGCAAATTTATTGGAGTTTTCAGAAAGTTTCTGATTCATTGAAAATATTCAGAAAGTTTCTGATTCATTGAAAATTTTCTGTGAATCTAATGGAATTATATAAATTCATCTAATTCATCCCCATTGATTTATTTCCAGTGATTCTCAAGATGAATCATTGGACTTCTTTCATTTTGAACAGCAAATTTTCAATGGGAATTTTCAACATTTACTCATTTACTTCTCAATTCTTTCATTTTCAAAGGACTTTTTAAAAGAGGACAGTACAATTGAGTAGGCCTACTGGCTCCACCTAAGGGTGATTGCCGAGAAGTCCACACTTTTAGTGAGGATCTATCTATGTTCACAAACTTCAAACAGGCAGTTCATATTTTATGTTGGCCTTACTCATTTAGGGTCTTTGACAATTTTGTAAGTAAAGGCACCTTCAATGTGGTGGTTCAACCTGGGTTCAACAAAGTGTTTCAACAAAGTATCACTAAGATTGAATTCAGAATCAAGTTTTTTCTGTGGCATCTTATATGCCATGAAAAAATAATTTTGGAGAAAAATTGAAAATTTTCAGGGTTTTAAAATTTTTCAATGAAAAACATTTTCATGAAAATTTACATCACTACTTGTGACGTGACGGTTGACGAATCTAGTGCAGGATACCTGACGTGTGATTGTTGTGCAGTGAGCACGACGGTGGAGCACGTAGTCCTGCACGTGGTGTGCGCGCTGGAAGGGGATGCGGGGGACGTGGGGGAAGCGGGGGACTACCGTCTCAAGGTGTGGGGGCTGGCCGAGTACTTTGCGTCGGGCTCCAGTCTGGCCGACTACGAGCACATCCACCAGTGCCTCAAGCTGGAGCAAGATGTCGTGCTGGCCATCGTGCACGACCGCACGCTCGCGCGACCCTTGGCGCGCACCGCGCTGGACGATAGCCGTGATGCCCACATGACTCTCGAGAACCTGCTGCCCAACGAGCCGGCGCAGCCCATCTCCTACGACGCTCTCAGGATTCTGCTCGGTGAGTTGGAATTCGATTTTGTGAACGTTTGGTGACGACTCTCGAATGCTTTCAGATATCACTATTTCGTCAGGGAAAACACAGATAGTTTTGATACCCTCAAGATGGTATGAGCATAGTTATATCTAGTCAAGCGGTAGCTCGACGAGAGCCAAGTCCGTGCGAAGTCTCAGCTACACTGTCGAAGTACTTCTAGGCGGTTTTGAGCATACTGTATGTGTGTAGGGGTGTTCTCCGGAACTAACAAACCTAGATGCGTACCTCTAGTTTGTTGTAGTGGAATGACGCGTCATACACGACACGGCATATCAAATTAAATATATATCGGAACAAACGTCCGGAAGTTATAGCACTGCGGTCAAAGCTGATGTACACTGATATTTGTGACAGAAACCGTCGAGCGTGAGATGGAGCGTCTGCTAGGTCAGATGACGGGACCGAGAGCTCCGCTGCAGGTCAAGGGCGTCATGCAGGCAGTCAAAGCTATATGTACACTGATGGGGAACATCGAGACACAAGACCTCACGGACGCTGTCGATGGACTCAGTCTAGCTTGCAGACATTACAACCCAACGCAGGTAAGCCAGCTGCATGCTCTCCATTTATAATACTGAGACGCGTGGCCGAGTGGTAACTCACTGAACCGTCATTCGTGAGACCGGGGTTCGATTCCCGCCATTGTCGACTATCCTGACAGGGGTTTTCTGTGGTTTCCCTCTGTTGTTCTGGTTGATACTAGGATGGTTCCTTAACAACAGGCCACGACGGACTCCTTTCCACCATCCAAAACACCTGATAAAATAATTTTTCATCTCATCATCCTATCATCTCATTCATCATCCACCGACACCAATAGATCGTAGCCATCAGTATAGTGCGTCGTTAAAACCCAATATAAAAATAAATAAATAAATCCATTTATGATACACTTTGAGAAGTAATTTATCGATTGGCCAATACCTAGAGGTGTTTGAAAACGGTGTTATGATTCTGTGTCTTTTTGTACTGTATTTTTAAATTCGAGTGTTTGATGATGTGATGGTTTTTTCGGCCTAATATAATGCAGAAATGACGTTTTATGAAGTTTTGAAAGGAAAAACTGTAATCAAGTTCACAAGTGAACCATCGTAATCCATTATGGAAGGGATCCCCAAAAAACAATGTTGATTTTTAAAAATTCGGATTAACCAAAAAACTCTCCTTCAACACAAATCATCACTTCCCCGGATAGAATTGAGTCAATTTGGTGGTACAGCGCGTGACTGAAACCTAGACGACTGGCTGGGAGTAGTGTAAAAGTGACCCCCACTTCGCCCGCCTGCTTCGACTGTCAAATGGCTCGCTTCCGTTGGCGCTCGGCCAAACAAATGTTCCGAGCCTCGTAATCATCGAGGGCAGATGGCACGCACGCCAATCAAGCAGTGAACAGCTCATGCGTCAAATATAACAAGATGCAATTTGCGAAAATCAGGCTTTTTCATGGTGAAACATTAAAAAACGTGTTTTTCGTAGAATATTTCAGTTTATTTCAGTGTGGTGGTAGTAGTTTTCTGTCTCAGTAAACACTCGCAGCATTCTAGATGGTGCAAGTTGAGCCTTGTCAAGAGAAAGCAATGATGAGGTTTTCAGCTTAGCAACGAGAGTATTGTTGTGCAATGAGCAACGTGTAGATGGATGAGTTAGTTCACTGGATTTCCAATAAAACGAACAGCTTTTCAACCAACACTCGGAAGTGTTGTGCGTCGTTAAACCCAATATGAATAAATGAAGATATCTCTCTGGACACGGTCCGTACATTGTCAGGGACTCGGAAACTGATGCTTCACTTTTCAACTTCTATATCTTCATTCTATTTTATTCACATAGCTTTCACAACGCACCGTACTAGTGATTGACTAAGAACTGTTTGCATTTGTTATCTGGACGTAACATCTATATAATTATCACGTTCTGACTGAAAAGGCCCACATCCATCTATGACGTATCTCTTGATCAGTCTGGCGTTGTTTCACCTATCAACAGGAGAGTGCCGCCGAGAAGTGGTCGAGACCGGAAATTGTTAGCGAAGAGGGAGATTTCGCCATGGTTACGCTACGTCCCCAGAGCACTAGCGACTCGCTACAGAACTCGATTGCGATTCAATGCGAGCGAATTCGAGACGCTATCCAATCACTCATCGAAACGTACTGCCAGGCCTTCCGGGTCGACTTCCAGCTCAACTCGAGAGCCGAACTGTCTTCAAGTAAGTTGGACGATTCAGATTACAGGCCTACTAGAGTATCTTGCTCCCCATAATACTGTAGTATGATATAAGGCCCATTCACAATTGCACTTAACAGTAACCTTTGGAACTTGCAAATTGTTTGTCATACGGTATTTTCTCGTTACTGTTTACGACAGCATTGCACTGAGCAGTAACGTAGAAGTTGCAAACTCCAAACTTGGTTTCTTAAGTTTACGACAAACGTAGGAATTGACCAATCAACGCTGCTCCGGACAGGTCTATCACGTGCACGGTACATCGATTTCGAATCACCTGCCATTTTCTGAAAATAGATTGTCAGATTGATGGCATTATTTTCATTGACTCATTTTTTTCGTTCATCCTCGTAACATGTCTATTGAATTTGACAAATTTGAACAAATCCATGGTGGCTCTATCCATTCTATTACTGCAGTAATAATTCTAACACATCAACAATAAACGATGGGTCTAGCTGCCTAGGCTATGTTGGACTGTCAAGTGTCAACAAACAGAACAGCTGTGGATTTCATCACTATCGATCTTTCATGACGTCAATAACAAAATGAATAGTTTTCATAATCTCATCGGCTTTACTTGGCAGTTGAAAATGTGTCGTGAATGAAATATGAAAATTCAAGTCTACTTCTTCAAGTTTACAGAATAAGTTTACGGTTAAGTTTGATTGTGAATGAGCCTATACTGTTCAATAGATTGTTCCAAGATCTATTTGAATCGTTTTGACTTTCTCATTTACAAACATTTACTGCCAGGCTGGCAATACGACCGGTTCTACCTGTCGTTTGCCTTATTGTTAGAGGCATGAAATTTTAGCATTAGCTATTCAAGTGCTATAGAATTGAGAGTCATCTGAAACCATAATATTTTTGTGTTTTCTTCATGTTTTGTGATGTTCAAAACAATGTAAGACCAGGATCTTTTTTGCCATTTAAAGCGATATAGGCCCGTGCCTTTTACAACGATAAATCAATATTCACACGAAATAGGCTTAAGCGCTATTTGTGAGAAAATAGCAATTTTCCTAAAAACATTATCAGTTAGGCCCACTCTTATTTTCCAAATTAGATTCAAGTGCCACGTGAACTCAAAATCTTTCATTCCAATCAGTTTGAATAAAATATTCATTTATCAACATTCGTTGGCCTGTGGCAGTCACTTGCTATGCTCTTTTATTATGTGAAGTTCAATTAGTGTTTCAATGTAGGCATATCGACGTCAATGTATGAATGTACCGGTACTGTCTTTTCAGGACTTGCTCACTGCTCAAGCTGAGAATAATGTCGAAAATAGCCTCTAAAATATGCGTACATCATTTATTCATTTATATCTTGGCACCTTCACATTTGTCTGAAGACTTTTTGGTGCTAAATTACTGCTAATTTCAAAATTAAGTGATGCTTTAAAATGCTATTTTTAGACTAGCTAATGCTAAAAAAATATAATTAATGCTATAATTTCATGCCTCTACTTATTGTCGTATCGTGCCACTATGAGAGCGTGTGGTGTGCCTGCTCGTGTGGCGTACAAGACGTGCCTGTTTCCCGTCGCAGGCTGCCGTCTGAGCTGCGACGTCTTGGACGCAGTGTGCGTGCACGTGGGCTGTCTCCACCGCCCGCTTCCAGGCTGGCAGCACGACCAGTTCTACTTGTCAGCGCAGATCTACCACGGGACGCAGCCCGTCGGGCAGCCTGTCAACTCCCAGCCCGCCAAGAGGTCCACCAGCTTCTTCAGCCGGCTCAAGTTCAATCTCGTGTGAGTACCGAAGGTTAACAACATGATGTTTTAGTGTACACCTGATTCTTTGATTTTTTTCGATTCTTTCCATTTTTCTCGAACTTCTTGATTTTTTCTCTCGTGATTTTTCTGATTTTTTTGTGATTTTTTTGATTCGTCTTGATTTTTTTCATTTTTCGTAATTTTTCGTCATGTTTTTGATTCTTTTTAATTTTTTCTATTCTTCGTGATTTTTTCATTTTTCACAATCTTTTCGTTTTTTCGTGATTTTTTGCGATTTCTGTGATTCTTCTTGATTTTTTTTATTCTTCTTGATTTTTCGTGATTTTTCGTGATTTTTCTATTCTCCTCGATTTTTTTATTCTCGTTTTTTGATTCTCCGTAATCTTGTTATTTCTCATGATATTTTTTCATTTTTCGCGATTTTTTCATTCTTTTTCACCCTGAGCTGTTGCTTCATGCTACGAGTTGAAACTCATCGTTAACCCTTTTTAACTTTAAATTAATTTTAGTTAACTCAAAATCTGGTTATTTGTCAGAAGAAGGAATTCTCATTTTTAGATGGATGAATATATAGCCTTGACAATCTATCAATTCTCAAGTCAATCTCAATTTCGAGCAAGTCATTCAGTTTAATGTTAAACGTCTGAGCCTGGACTATGGCATATTTGTACAGAGCACATATTTGCCTCACTGACAGCTGTTGGCTACTAGGGATGACAACGATTCTCAAAATCGGGAATCGATTCTCCATACTCCAGAATCGATTAAGAATCAATTTTGAAAAAAAAATTTAAAAAAATTTAAAAAAAAATTCAAAAATTGAAATTGAAAAAAAGTATATTCTCATAAAAGTAGTGTAATTTGAAACCTTCCCAAGGCGTTCACGTGAAAAATAGCTGTGAAAAATAGCTGCTAGAGACTTCTTTGAACTGTACTGTACCATTTGGGTATTTCCGTCAACGTTCGGCTGTCAGACGTAACCGAAGGGATAGCTTTTGTCCAGATAGTAATATCTCAACAATACAGAATAATATGGACAGCGAAATGAGCACTTATTGCGACGTAAAGAAGTACAGCAATGAACCAAAAAAAAAATTTTTTGAGGGGGAAAAATCAATTTTTTGGGGGGGGAAAATTGTTTTTCTGTTTTGAGAATTGTTTAACATCAGAATAGATTCGTAATCGATTCTCGATTAATCGATATTATCCCTATTGGCTACACTAATACAAGTTGTGTGAATGCGCTAACGTGTGCGCTTGGGCCGCAGGTTGCACTTCCACTCGACCAGCGTGTGCATGCTGCCGCGAGAGGCGCGCGTCGTGTTGGTACTGCACGGGCGAACGGTGCTGCCCCCTGAGGGTGGCGACACCAAGGACCAGGAGCCGCAGGTGCAGGAGGTGGAGCTGGCATGGGCGGCCACGCAGTTCTTCAGCTTCGAGGGGTGAGCTTGCACAGTACAACGTTTGCTGTTCATGATTCCATCTATCAGACTTGCAATTCGTTAGTGAACCTCGTTAAGATGCATCGCTTGAATATGCATTGTAGAATCTGAATGAAAACCTTTGGTTAAGGGATACCAGAATTTATTTATTCAAATTAAATTAATTGATTGAATAATCAATATTAATTAATCAATTAAATTAATTTAAATTATTTCTTGATACTGAATAATAATTGTGGCCAAACCAAGATAACACTGACAGAACTTTTTGTGGCACTAACCAGCACTAACAAACACTCGAGTTTATACGTGATGTAAACGCCATAATTGCTCATGTGCGGGGTGGCCCCGCACATGACTTATGCCGTTTCTGCACTGAACCAGTACAGAACTAACGAAAAAAATCGGAACTAACGAGCACTAACGTGATTCAAGATGATGGTACTAAAAATGCATAGTTTCCGTTCATGTGCGTTCACATATATTCAGTATGATAGTACTGCATAGTGCTAATCATAGTGCATGATAGTGATAGTATGCCAGCACTGAATTAGCTCTAACGATCAAGTTTGCGGCACTAACCTGCACTAACGAAGCACCAACGATTGGCATTTGCCTGAATCGAATCTGGCACATGTGCGGGGCCAACTTCACGGGGGTTATTATTTCCATATAGGCCTAATTGATGAATGAAAACACTTGGTTGAATTTTTTTCTTCAAAATGTCTGGTTTAAATTGCTTAAAAAATAGTGATAATGTGTATCATTCATGTGTAGGCTACACATTCAGAGGTATTTTTTAAATATTTTTCCAAGAGATTTCATTTTTAAAAATTTCTTGTTCAGCCCAATCTTATGGGGTTTTTAGAAATTTTCACATGATATTTTTCAAAATCGGTCTAGCCGATTCATTCCAAAAACAATATAGTTCTGAGTTGTATAAGTAAGCCTGTACAAAAAAAAAGTGTCATGTTGATCAGTCAAACTGTGCAACCTGTGCAATGCTTATGAAAAAAAAAAACACAGTCAGAGCTCGATAAAAGTGGGATGGAGTTGCTACGCTCATCTAATCAACATTATTGTTTCCAGTTTGCGAGTTACGGACAATGTAGTTGGTCTAATGGATCTCGGGTTGCTTTGTTTCCAGAATATTGCTGCAGGGTAGTTTCTTGCTGGCGTGTTGGCCTTCTGCGGCAGACAAGCGTCTTGGTCCGGCTCCCGCTGCCGGCACACACCCTCAAGGTCACAGTGACCCCGTTTTGTGTACGTATTGCTGCTATCCAGCTACAAGCCGACCTCGCAGTTGAATACTCTCTTCGAAACAGATCAACCCTCAGTTAATCCAAAATGCAAGGCACCCCAAAGAATTGATTTCGATTCATACAAATTTGGACTAACAAAAAAAAACATTATTCCCATTCAGAATTTCGTTGCTCTTGTATTGCGCGCGAGAAAAGCCATGCCACCGGTTCACACTCCATATGTGTTGTTCTGACATTTCAGAGTGTATAACAATCCTAATAACATTTGTACCTTAATTGACGACTAGTGATTGACCCACCCACAAACGTCACAAAACAGAACATCCAATCAAATGGGCTTTGTTATGTGGGAAATTTCACACTGACCTATCAGAGTATCTCTAAATTTCCACATGAAGTATAGATCCAGGTGGCTTTGGCGATTAGCCACGCCCATCACTAGTGGTCAATTGTTTCGAAGAAAATTCAGAATCCTCTATTCAAAGATTTTCAATTCAAAATGTGTTTTGATCATACTCTCTTTAGTTTCAAATCAACGAGGGTTTAAGGTACTACGTGTACTAATAATAGGAATTTTCTCTTCTTTCACTAGGCCTTCTGTATTGGAAGAAAAAATTACGGAACTTTCCCACTTGAATTTTGAAAAAAAAATGTATTGAAATAATTTTCAACCAAAATTTCGAAGGAAAATTTGAACAAACATGTTGAAAAATCCATCGGCTGAAAATTTTGGAAACCCCAACGAAAATTCAATTCTAAATACCATCAAAATGAAACAAAAACTCTTGATGCTCGTCTGACATTTGAAGTCTTTTTCGTTGACTAGAAGAACCGAGCCTTCTTAGCATTCAAAGAAAGAAGACCCAGCCAATCAAACCAAACCAAGGTCTCTTCTCATAATGATTCCAGTTGTCATAATGATTCCAGTTGAAGCCAGCTGCATGCTCTCCATTTATGATACCGAGACGCGTGGCCGAGTGGTAACACTGAACCGTCATTCAGGAGACCGGGATTCAATTCCCGCCATGGTCGACCATCCTGACAGGGGTTTTTCGTGGTTTCCCTCTGTCATTCAGGTCAATACTGGGATGTTTCCTTAACAACAGGCCACGACCTACTCCTTCCCACCATCCAAAACACCTAATGAAATAACTATTCATCTCATCATCCCATCATCATTCAACGACGCCAATAGATCTTAGCCATCAGTATAGTCCGTCGTTAAAACACAATAAATAAAAAAAAAAGTTGTAGTTCTGTAATGAGATGTGGTACTTGCATGACCTGCCTGGTGACCGACTGAGGGGTTGTTGTGCAGGGGTGGAGCTACCAGACTACGGCGGCCGCACGATATTCCCTGCCAAGAGGCGGCTGGAGAGCGCCCAGAAGCACGACTTCTCTAGCCTGGACCACAACACGCAACAACAGCTGCTTACCATCACCGCGCAGGACACCTTCACAAGGTACCAACCCGATAGCCAAGTGAAGACACCTTCACAAGGTACCAACCCGATAGCCAAGTGACGACACCTTCACAAGGTACCAACCCGATAGCCAAGTGAAGACACCTTCACAAGCTACCAACCCGATAGCCAAGTAAAGACACCTCCACAAGGTACCAACCCGATAGCCAAGTGACGACACCTTCACAAGGTACCAACCCGATAGCCAAGTGACGACACCTTCACAAGGTACCAACCCGATAGCCAAGTGAAGACACCTTCACAAGGTACCAACCCGATAGCCAAGTGAAGACACCTTCACAAGGTACCAACCCGATAGTCAAGTGAAGACACCTTCACAAGGTACCAACCCGATAGCCAAGTGAAGACACCTTCACAAGGTACCAACCCGATACCCAAGTGACGACACCTTCACAAGGTACCAACCCGATAGCCAAGTGACGACACCTTCACAAGGTACCAACCCGATAGCCAAGTGAAGACACCTTCACAAGGTACCAACCCGATAGCCAAGTGAAGACACCTTCACAAGGTACCAACCCGATAGCCAAGTGAAGACACCTTCACAAGGTACCAACCCGATAGCCAAGTGAAGACACCTTCACAAGGTACCAACCCGATAGCCAAGTGAAGACACCTTCACAAGGTACCAACCCGATAGCCAAGTGAAGACACCTTCACAAGGTACCAACCTGATAGCCAAGTGAAGACACCTTCACAAGGTACCAACCCGATAGCCAAGTGAAGACACCTTCACAAGGTACCAACCTGATAGCCAAGTGAAGACACCTTCACAAGGTACCAACCCGATAGCCAAGTGAAGACACCTTCACAAGGTACCAACCCGATAGCCAAGTGAAGACACCTTCACAAGATACCAACCCGATAGCCAAGTGAAGACACCTTCACAAGATACCAACCCGATAGCCAAGTGAAGACACCTTCACAAGGTACCAACCTGATAGCCAAGTGAAGACACCTTCACAAGGTACCAACCCGATAGCCAAGTGAAGACACCTTCACAAGGTACCAACCTGATAGCCAAGTGAAGACACCTTCACAAGGTACCAACCCGATAGCCAAGTGAAGACACCTTCACAAGGTACCAACCCGATAGCCAAGTGAAGACACCTTCACAAGGTACCAACCCGATAGCCAAGTGAAGACACCTTCACAAGGTACCAACCTGATAGCCAAGTGAAGACACCTTCACAAGGTACCAACCCGATAGCCAAGTGAAGACACCTTCACAAGGTACCAACCTGATAGCCAAGTGAAGACACCTTCACAAGGTACCAACCCGATAGCCAAGTGAAGACACCTTCACAAGGTACCAACCCGATAGCCAAGTGACGACACCTTCACAAGGTACCAACCCGATAGCCAAGTGAAGACACCTTCACAAGGTACCAACCCGATAGCCAAGTGAAGACACCTTCACAAGGTACCAACCCGATAGCCAAGTGAAGACACCTTCACAAGGTACCAACCCGATAGCCAAGTGAAGACACCTTCACAAGGTACCAACCTGATAGCCAAGTGAAGACACCTTCACAAGGTACCAACCCGATAGCCAAGTGAAGACACCTTCACAAGGTACCAACCCGATAGCCAAGTGAAGACACCTTCACAAGATACTAACCTGATAGCCAAGTGAAGACACCTTCACAAGGTACCAACCTGATAGCCAAGTGAAGACACCTTCACAAGATACTAACCTGATAGCCAAGTGAAGACACCTTCACAAGGTACCAGCCCGATAGCCAAGTGAAGACACCTTCACAAGGTACCAACCTGATAGCCAAGTGAAGACACCTTCACAAGGTACCAGCCTGATAGCCAAGTGAAGACACCTTCACAAGGTACCAACCCGATAGCCAAGTGACGACACCTTCACAAGATACCAACCCGATAGCCAAGTGAAGACACCTTCACAAGGTACCAACCCGATAGCCAAGTGACGACACCTTCACAAGGGACCAACCCGATAGCCAAGTGAAGACACCTCCACAAGGTACCAACCCGATAGCCAAGTAAAGACACCTTCACAAGATACCAACCCGATAGCCAAGTAAAGACACCTTCACAAGGTACCAACCCGATAGCCAAGTGACGACACCTTCACAAGGGACCAACCCGATAGCCAAGTGAAGACACCTCCACAAGGTACCAACCCGATAGCCAAGTAAAGACACCTTCACAAGATACCAACCCGATAGCCAAGTAAAGACACCTTCACAAGGTACCAACCCGATAGCCAAGTGACGACACCTTCACAAGGGACCAACCCGATAGCCAAGTAAAGACACCTTCACAAGGTACCAACCCGATAGCCAAGTGAAGACACCTTCACAAGGGACCAACCCGATAGCCAAGTGACGACACCTTCACAAGGGACCAACCCGATAGCCAAGTAAAGACACCTTCACAAGGTACCAACCCGATAGCCAAGTAAAGACACCTTCACAAGATACCAACCCGATAGCCAAGTAAAGACACCTTCACAAGGTACCAACCCGATAGCCAAGTGACGACACCTTCACAAGGGACCAACCTGATAGCCAAGTGACGACACCTTCACAAGGGACCAACCCGATAGCCAAGTAAAGACACCTTCACAAGGGACCAACCCGATAGCCAAGTGACGACACCTTCACAAGGGACCAACCCGATAGCCAAGTAAAGACACCTTCACAAGGTACCAACCCGATAGCCAAGTGAAGACACCTTCACAAGGTGCCAACCCGATACCCAAGTGACGACACCTTCACAAGATACCAACCTGATAGCCAAGTGACGACACCTTCACAAGGGACCAACCCGATAGCCAAGTAAAGACACCTTCACAAGGTACCAACCCGATAGCCAAGTAAAGACACCTTCACAAGATACCAACCCGATAGCCAAGTAAAGACACCTTCACAAGGTACCAACCCGATAGCCAAGTGACGACACCTTCACAAGGGACCAACCTGATAGCCAAGTGACGACACCTTCACAAGGGACCAACCCGATAGCCAAGTAAAGACACCTTCACAAGGGACCAACCCGATAGCCAAGTAAAGACACCTTCACAAGGTACCAACCCGATAGCCAAGTAAAGACACCTTCACAAGATACCAACCCGATAGCCAAGTAAAGACACCTTCACAAGGTACCAACCCGATAGCCAAGTGACGACACCTTCACAAGGGACCAGCCTGATAGCCAAGTGACGACACCTTCACAAGGGACCAACCCGATAGCCAAGTAAAGACACCTTCACAAGGGACCAACCCGATAGCCAAGTGACGACACCTTCACAAGGGACCAACCCGATAGCCAAGTAAAGACACCTTCACAAGGTACCAACCCGATAGCCAAGTGAAGACACCTTCACAAGGTGCCAACCCGATACCCAAGTGACGACACCTTCACAAGATACCAACCCGATAGCCAAGTGACGACACCTTCACAAGGTGCCAACCCGATACCCAAGTGACGACACCTTCACAAGATACCAACCCGATAGCCAAGTGAAGACACCTTCACAAGGTGCCAACCCGATACCCAAGTGACGACACCTTCACAAGATACCAACCCGATAGCCAAGTGAAGACACCTTCACAAGGTACCAACCCGATAGCCAAGTGAAGACACCTTCACAAGGGACCAACCCGATAGCCAAGTGACGACACCTTCACAAGATACTAACTCCCCTTCACATCTTCAATCCATCCGACTGAATCCTATCCGTTTCGATTATTTCAGCATAACAAATAAATTCGATGTCTAGTAAATATGTAAAATAGGGACAACATGAATTATCAAAAATCGACTCAGAATCAATTCAAAAGCCAAACGACTCTAAAAATCGAGAATCGATTCTTTTGATATATACTTTTTTTGTAACGAAACTGTACACATTTTCAGCATTTAAGTCAACTGATGCACGTTTACTATCGCGCGCATGTTCTTTGAAGCCCTCCCTCCTTCGACTTCTCTCGCCACATTGTGTCACCCATATCATTGTGTTTGAGCTATGAGTACCATGATGACATTGGTTGATTGATTTCTAAACTCCCTTTTGTCCACGCCTTGTCACAGTAATTATTTACACACCGAGACGTTCAGTCGGTGTACGGTCGAGAGTTTTCGTAATGAGGCAAATGTCATTGGATGATTGTTGGATGATATTGTAGGCCCCCGCTGGAGGAGAGAGAGGTACTCTGGGAGAAGCGGCACTACCTGCACGGCTACGCCCAGGCGCTGACACACGTGGCACTGACACATGTGGTGCTGACCTTATGTGCCTGTATGATGTTGTAGACCCCCGCTGGAGGAGAGAGAGGTACTCTGGGAGAAGCGGCACTACCTGCACGGCTACCCCCAGGCGCTGACACACGTGGCACTGACACATGTGGTGCTGATCTGATGTGCCTGTATGATGTTGTAGGCCCCCGCTGGAGGAGAGAGAGGTACTCTGTGAGAAGCGGCACTACCTGCACGGCTACCCCCAGGCGCTGACACACGTGGCACTGACACATGTGGTGCTGACCTTATGTGCCTGTATGATGTTGTAGACCCCCGCTGGAGGAGAGAGAGGTACTCTGGGAGAAGCGGCACTACCTGCACGGCTACCCCCAGGCGCTGACACACGTGGCACTGACACATGTGGTGCTGACCTTATGTGCCTGTATGATGTTGTAGACCCCCGCTGGAGGAGAGAGAGGTACTCTGGGAGAAGCGGCACTACCTGCACGGCCACCCCCAGGCGCTGCCCAAGGTCCTGTTAGCGGCGCACACATGGGACTGGGGCTGCCTGGCTGATCTGCACACCATGCTGGACTCCTGGACACCCCTTGATCCCGTCAGCGCCCTGCAACTCCTGCTGCCCTGGTACGTCTCTCCAATCACTCCCACCAGCACAGGTAGCTGAGTGGTTAACGCACTTTCTCCATGTGGCCCGGGAGGCAGTGGGCATGTCGGACCCGGTTCGATCCCCGCTACCGTCCATCTTTACAGGGGTTTTTCGTGGTTTCCCTCTGTAGTCTAGGCTAATGCCGAGATGGTTCCTACAATATAGGCCACGATCGCTTCCTTCCCACTATCCTTCCCATTACCCATAAAAACCTTCATCTCATCATCCCATCATCTTATTAATCATTCATCCGACGCCAATAGATCTTGATCATCACTAAAGTGCGTCGTTAAACCCAAAACAAAAAAAAACAATCACTCCCCACCCCTCCCCCTCCCACATTCTACCAACTCATGGTCAGTACATTAATTTGATACTTATCAGTCACCCTTGGTTCATACGTCATCTTTGTACCTTGGCTAATAGTTCATTTATTTTTCAATAACATTCAAACTTGATACACAATCATTGTTCCCCAATTACGGCTAAGGATGAAAGATGGGATCGTTTGAGCGGGGCACCACAAGGGTGATCTTACCACCACGAATATAACTACAGTAATAATAAGATAACTCATTTAACAAACAATGAATCCTAAGGTGATAATGCCAGGGTCAAAGAATAATTCAAACATACACAGTGAGGAGAAGATCTTGGATCGTCTTGTCGTGATCTTTTTGAAATCTTCTCTCGTCTCTTTTTCTCTGGACTTGTGTTCATTACAGAATTCATTCTCTTTCTCCATTTTGTATCGTATTTGTTGTTTTATAAATTGATTATTTGTATCATTTGATTGTATTGTAGGCCTATTTGATCTGTTTTTTCAATATTATACGGTCGTGGCTAATCTGCTGTTAGTCGACTGATGATTATTCAACCATCAGTTTGTACAGCCAGCTCCAAGTGATGTGTCACAACCAATGACCCCTGGGAATAATGTCATGAATTCTTGTGGTTCCAAGCGACAGTCTCCCCATGCCACACCACTAGCCGTCCCTTCTTTCCTTGGTACAAGTAGCGCAATTCCTATAAATCGACAATCTTCTCATATTGTGTAGGTCTATCAACGGAAGGAGCAATCAAATTGCTGAATTTGGTGGAATTATCCGTTTTCAAGAACAGTCTGTTGTTAAATGTGTGCAGTTTCCCGGACATGGAAGTACGGCGAATGGCAGTGAAGTGGATCAGCGACATATCCAACGACGAGCTGGTGGACTACATACCGCAGCTGGTCCAAGCGTTGAAGCACCAGACCTTCGAGACGTCTCCGCTGGCCGAGTTCCTTCTCGAGCGGTCGTTGTCTTCCCCCCGAGTTGCCCATCACCTGTACTGGCTGCTCATGCAGACTCTGCCCGGACAGTGCCCGCAGGTAAATGCAGTGGACCCATTGTTCTCCTCGTTCTATCGTTCATTTTCTACAGTTGTAACATTTGGTTTTGCACAACAAGTAATTCTGTCGGTCTTTTTTGCTGTCATCACACATCAATTTTGGTTTTTATTATTATTTCATGAATGAAAATTGTTTTGCAATGATGACCAACAATGTTGTCTTCCTTGAAGTATTAATGTATTTCACCATAATAAAATTCATATAAGCAATACCAATATAGAATTCCGAAGAAGTCCTTAGCACAAGAAATTCAGAAATGAACAAATTGTTTTCAAGACATCGATGAGATACACAGGTGATATTACACTCTGGCGAGCGATGATCGACGTGCGGATGTGCTGATGCAACGATCAGGATACCGAGAGAAAGATCCATAACTAATACTACGCATTAGTTCTGGAGGGATGATAAAATGCCCGGGGATAGAGAGGAGTCCAAGTAACACCATTGAGGCAGATGGACGCGTGATGGGGGAGAAAACACTTCACGCGAGAGAGCCCGGCAGACAAGTACAAGAAGCCGAAGTCAATCAGAAGAAGTTGAAGAATTAGGAAATACTGGAGAAGTATTCAGTATTCTCTCTTGTGATTAAACAACTGGGTTCATTGTTGAGTTAACTGCCCTCCTCGTGCCGAAGCAGTGGAGAACCGTCCGGGGGCGAAGAGAAAAAATCAAGACCAGTCGACACCCCACCTACGTGGAGTTGTATATTTTTGAATTGTATCTTTTATTTGACCTGAAGTCAGCCTGAACATTAGTGCTCAATAAACAATTTGATATTTCAGAGTTGAGGATTAATCCAACGTGATACTGTGGGCCACCGGAATTACGAGTGTAATGTAGATTTTGTATGTCGGATTGATTATTGAGATAATTTCAAATGTCATTTATTTGGAATGCACTAGTTTTTTACTTGATTTCAAACTGTAAATTTAGTAGGCCTATTCTGTGAATGAGTTCATTTGATTTGAGTTCTCCAAATTCTCTGTAGGCCTATAGTAGAGTCATGTGTAATTAATTTCAATCTCCAAATAATTTCCACAGGTCATATGTAGGCCTATATTCTCTGAAAAGTATAGAAAAATGCCCGAACATCTGGTTTGAAAAATGGGGAACTTTGGGCGGTAACTAAATTGATTTCTTTGTTTATTTCAATAAAGTATTCAATTCAGTCTCAATTGGAGCCCAACGTGGGGCGCCAATTGAAACTTGATTGAAAGTTTATTCGTTTCGTTCAGTTTCAATTGGCCCCACATTGGGCGCTCACCAAATATATTACCCAGATCAATTGTTTCAAATATACACACACAAAAAATCCAATAGGTCCACATTATAATACACGGTGTTTTGTAATGCACTATACTACCCCGTGGTGATGGATTGGTCTGTGCTTGACGTTCTCACTAGTTGGCCTTGACGGAGTAACTCGCTACATGGTGGCTACGTGGTTCATGTGTGTATACATGAGATATGAAGGTTCCTCATATCTCG
This sequence comes from Brachyptera risi, assembly GCA_964007535.1. Classification (NCBI taxonomy): domain Eukaryota; kingdom Metazoa; phylum Arthropoda; class Insecta; order Plecoptera; family Taeniopterygidae; genus Brachyptera; species Brachyptera risi. The sequence continues at coordinate 9,443,490 of OZ023334.1, forward strand.
ACTGCCTCTCAACCCCACACCACCAGCGCACGAGTGGTTCAAGTCTTCTTGTCTCGTGTGTAACTTGAATCCACGAGAGATGAAGGTTCCAAGCGACCGTTCCCCCTGTCCCACACCACTAGCGCACGGATGGTTCAAGTCTACATGTCTCGTGTGTAATTTTAATCCACGAGAGATGACGATTCCGAGCAACCGTTCCCCCTATCCCACACCACTTGCGCACGGGTGGTTCAAGTCTTCATATCTCGTGTGTAATTTGAATTCACGAGATATGACGATTCCGAGCGACCGTTCTCCATGTCCTACGTTACTACCGCTGGGTGGTTCAAGCATGAATCTCTCGTTTGTAACTTGTATCCAGAATGATGGAGATTCAGAGCGGCCATCTTCCCTATCTCACACCACTAGAGCTCAGATGGTTCAAGCCTTCCTTCATCTTGTGTGGACACATGGACACACGTTGTAGGCCTATCATCTTTACGTTTATGGTGGAATCGACATGTGTTGATGTTCGATGCAAGAATGAAGGGGGAGGGGGGGGGAGGACAATACCGCTGACAGTTAATTCTCATATTGATTAATCAATATTGGATGATCTTATATTGGAATACAGTGAAACCTCTATGCATCGTTCCCGGATCCATCGTTTTCCTGCTTGTATCATTCTTTTTTTCCAACCCCACTCTGATATAATCAATGTTAGATTTTTAGGGTCGAGCAAACCAGTTCGAATTCGAACCTTTTCGAACCTTAAAATGAGGTTCGAATTTCGAACCGGCTAGGTTCGAAAACGAACTTTTTTCGAAATTCTAAAAACTTTTTTTTTTTCATACCAATCATCACAACACTAATTTCTTTTCTTCATTAATGGTAACTTCATCAAGTCAAGTTGGAGGTTTCATGATGGAGGTTTCATTGTACTGTATTTCTATTTATTCTCTGTGATTATTCACACAGTTGTGCTCGACTCCCCTAAAGCCGAGTGCTGCCGACTTTCAGTATTTCCGTTTCCGTTCTCACGGAGACAAAGATAAACACCTGTCTTTCATAGTTTGCAGTCCATTGCTATTGAAATGTTGAAGCTTGAGCAGCATTACGGTTATGTGCAACGTTTACGATGCACGCTGGAAGATTATGAGATTTTGATTTCTTGTTGCATCTGTAATAAATGTCCAAACAACTACAATCTTGGCACTAAAATGGATCCTCGTAATGATGATTTAGTTGTGGGACTAGGATGATTGTCAGGTTACTTGTTAATACGCACCCTCAGATTGAAGTGTTAAATAATATAATATTATGTCAGATGGTTATAATAAGATTAAGGTGTAAAATCCAACGGTTCACAAAGGTGAGTCGGTGGGTAAAAATGGGTTACCCATGTCCATCTAAAGTCTAAACAACCTCCTCCAACGGTTGTTGGATGCGTACTGCCTGTCATGGCGGAAGACCTTGCATACTATAGTATGGCTGAAGGCCACTTCCGGTAAGAAAATATGAATATGGACTACAGTCATAATAGATAATAAATAACACATCTATCTACTAGGGATGACATCGAATAATCGAGAATCGATTAAGAATCGATCCTGATGGAAAACAATTCTCAAATGAAAAAATTGATTTTTCCCAAAAAAAAAATCTTTTTTTTTTCGGTTCAGTGCTGTACTTTTCTTTACGTCGCAATAAGTGCTCATTTCGTTGTCCGTATTATTCTGTATTGTTGAGATATTACTATCTGGACAAAAGCTAGTCCCTTCGGTTACGTCTGACAGCCGAACATAGATGGAAATACCCAAATGGTACAGTACAGTTCAAAGAAGTCTCTAGCAGCTATTTTTCACGTGAACGCCTTGGAAAGATTGAAAAAAGTTTCAAATTACACTCCTTTTTTTCAATTTTTTTTTTCGATTTTTTTTTTTTTTCTCAATCGAATTTCAATCGATTCCGGAGCATGGAGAATCGATTCCCAATTTTGAGAATCGATGTCATCCCTACTATCTACCGGTATTTTCATACAAACTTTGATGAAGTCTTGAATTGGTGGCCCGCGCTCTCCCTCTGGCTCTCCCCAGTGTTGCCCCGTGCTTGACGCCGCTGTGCCGCGTTGTTTGCAGAACTCGTGTGAATCGCCCGGCGAGGACGACCTAAGCCTGAGCGAAGCGCGATATCACCGCCGCCTGCAACTCATGCTCCGAGCCCTGTTCGCCATCTCCGGAGAAGCCTTACGCGGGAAGTTTCTCTCCCAGCAGATATTAGTCAAGGTTGGTTCCATCTTAAATCACTTCATGAACATTTTTAGGAATTCTAAATTCAAATTTAGAATGTTTCTTTGATAAATTTGCCAGTTTGATCCTCAATTTGGTGTCATCGTCACATCGAGTTGACAAGATTCGTTCATTGTGTTCAATTTGAATTTATTCGAAGAAAATACTTTTTCCAAATATTTGGTCTACCGATTATTTTGTTGGGCTTAGAGACAGAAGAGGTAGACTTCACGATAGAAATTTTGAGGCTTCCTAGATGTTCAGGATTAGACTGTAGAAGGTAAAATCTGCATCAAAATAGCGATGCACCCAAAAGTGCATCAAAAGTGATGCAACCAATAACACAGAATGTAGGCCTACACCTACACAGTATCGAGTTGAATGAAGACACATTCACACGCCAAGTTTCAACAACATTTGTGTTTTCCTTTGACCTGTGGAGTGCAAATGAAAAAAAATCTACTGAGTATTGTAAAGTTGTCTTTGCTTGAAAATCTTTATTTCAATAACATCAAAACTTGATACAAAATCATTGTTTCCCAATTGAGGCGATGGATAAAAGGTAGGATCGTTTGAATGGGGCACCACAGGGGCGATCTTACCACCCCAAAGAAGAATTGAAATTATGATGATATAATTCATTTAATAAATAATAAATTCCAAGATAATAATGCCAGGGTTCGAAAACAATTCAAACATTCACAGTGAGGAGAAAAGCTCGCGTCTTCTTATCATCTTGATCTTCTTCTCCTTCTTCTTATTTTTCTTTTTCCTTCTCTCTTTTTCTCCTTCTTCCTTCTCTCTTTTTCTCCTTCTTCCTTCTCTCTTTTTCTTCTTCTTCCTTCTCTCTTTTTCTTCTTCTTCCTTTTATCTTTTTCTTCTTCCTTCTCTCTTTTTCTTCTTCTTCCTTCTCTCTTTTTCTTCTTCTTTCTTCTCTGTTTTTCTTCTTCTTTTTCCTCTCTTTTTCTTCTTCTTTTTCCTCTCTTTTTCTTCTTCTTCCTTCTCTCTTTTCTTCTTCTTCCTTCTCTCTTTTTCATCTTCTTCCTTCTCTCTTTTTCTTCTTCGTCCTTCTCTCTTTTTCTTCTTCTTCCTCCTCTTTTTCTTCTTCTTCCTTCTCTCTTTTTCTTCTTTGTCCTCCTCTCTTTTTCCCTCTTTCTCTCTATACCTGTGTTTATTACAGAAATGATTTTTTTCTCATTTTTCCTTCTTTTTTTCCATTGTTTTCCAATTCAATAAATACTTGAAACAATTGAATTGAAATACTAACGTTGTTCTCAGAGCATGTACGACATAGCGGAGAGCGTGAAAAGCACCAAGGAGTCGCTGCGATTGAAGACGCTGGCACAGGAACTCGGAGGCTTGCATCATATCCTGGAAGATTCGCCCACGTGCCTGCCACTCAGCCCCAGCCTGGAAGTGTCCGGAGTGCAGGTCCGGACCTGTTCCTACTTCCCGTCCAACACGCTTCCGTTGAAGATAAACTTTCTCAGTGCTGAGACCGGTATCATACCTGCTATATTCAAGGTAAGCTGCTTGCACAACAGTATCGTCATTCATCCGGTCGGATCTCTCGGCCAGGCTTTTAAGTGGATGAATGTTGAGGCTTCGCGCTGTGTAACAACTAGGGATGACATTGATTCTCAAAATCGGGAATCGATTCTCTATGCTCCAGAATCGATTAAAAATCGATTTTGAAAAAAAAAATTGAAAAAAAATTGAAAAAAAAAATTAAAACAAAAGTTCATTCTCAAAAAAGTAGTGTAATTTGAAACTTTTTTTTCAACCTTTCCAAGGCGTTCACGTGAAAAATAGCTGCTAGAGACTTCTTTGAACTGTACTGTACCATTTGGGTATTTCCGTCAACGTTCGGCTGTCAGACGTAACTGAATGGATAGCTTTTGTCCAGATAGTAATATCTCAACAATACAGAATAATATAGACAACGAAATGAGCACTTATTACAACGTCAAGAAGTACAGCACTGAACCGAGAAGAAATTTTTTTTTTTTTTTAAATCGATTTTTTGATTTGAGAATCGTTTTACATTAGAATCGATTCTCAATCGATTCTCGATTAATCGATGCTATCCCTAGTAACAACCCTCTTGTCTGGGATGTCTTGATATTACTACAGTCATTAGATGAGCCATATTATCCCATTCTTATGAAGCTTCGTCTTTTTTTCTGTTTGTTGTAAGCACTGCACAGGTCACATGGTTTGACTGATCGACATGAAACTTTTTTGTACACCCAAACTTATCCAACTTAAAACTGTGTAGTTGTGGGATCAAATAGGTTAGACCATTTTTGAAAAACAATATCTCTAAGATTCCAAAAAATCCCATAAGATTACACTAGGCTGAGCAAGAAAATTCGAACGATACCGTTTTTTACTCACATTTAAGTCGCACCCTCATTCAAGTTGCACCCCTGTTTTTGACAGTCATTTTTTTTTAAACCCTTTGTATGGTCGTATAAGTTGCACCTGCAGTGTCCGGTACTGTCAAAAATATATCACGATTGTTATGTTTTCGAAAATTATTCGGAAATTATTTTTTTCTCAGAAGTGGTCAAACCGATGACATACTAGAACGAAAAACTGAACACATTTTACTTGTATGACGCAGCGTATTCTTGAGAAAAATCAGACTGATCGTTCAAACCATCCGACCTGTGGAGTGCATTTTGTCGCATTTTCGTCTGAAAAACATTCAAAAGTTCAATTTTTTCGAGAGTGATAAAATTAATTTATCAAAACTCTACAGTTCCAAGTTGGTTGAGTATGTACGTCCACTATGAAAATCATACGATCAGTCAAACGTTCCGACCTGTGGAGCGCGGACAAAAAAAAACCAGAAAGATACATCTCCAGCCTAATGGGAGTCTTTGCTTCGCTCATCCAATTATGTATTTGTAACCTTTGACTATCAATAACACTACTTGTTAAGTTGGTAGCCATAGGTCCATTTCATGTATTTTACCTTTGGAATGAAATCGAATTGAATTGAAATACAGTCGAACCCACTTATAACGAACTCGGTTTTAACGAAATTTCGGTTTTTACGAATTAATTACCATCCCCCTTCAAATCTCCTATCCTTGCAATGTTAAATAAAGACCTATAACGAAGTGATTTATATTTCAAAATTCGGTTATTACGAATTTTTTGTCACTTTTCAGCATATTTTGCTCATTATTTTCAGCTATTTCCAACAAAATGTTCGAAAATCGGAGCATTTTGCGTGAATTTATTTTCAGGTTACATTTATTTTGAACGGACTGTACATCGTAGCAGCTGGTGACGCGTACAGCATGTGGTCATAACTCTTGCTGCACCCCCCTCCCTCCCCGGCCCAAGCACAGTGGAACGGCCCATAAACAAACATTCGCTCAACGCGCACTAAATAATAACGTGATGGTGACATCTTCAATGACTTTGTTTATCTATTTTTTGTTTACATTCCTTTATTTCCATTCGTGATAGTGTCCTGTAACCTAGGAAATAAAACACGAGAAGTGGGGAGTTGTGGTGTCATGTGATAGCAGATGATAAGTTCTTTATGAAAGGACATTGTTGTTTTCTATTACTTTCTACAAACATACTAAGTGATGATACGATGCGATGATAATATGTCACCTAATACAGTACTATACTAGGGCCTAAGTCGTAAATGTAGGCCTATCTTTATAAATCTCTAAAATTCAAGTGCTGTTATGAAAAAGAGCAATAAATCTCTATAACGAAATTCTGTTTTTACGAACAGATTTTCATTCCCCTTGAAATTCGTTATATGCGGGTCCGACTGTAGAATATTAATTCATTGTAGACCTACCCTTGTTCACTTTTTACATTGCAGTTTTGCTTCACAACAATTATTCAAACTTCTTGTTATTTTTATCGGTATGCAAATTGTTATTAACGATTGTGGTAATTTTCCCCAGGTGGGCGACGACCTCCAACAAGACATGTTGACCCTCCAGATGGTGCGAATCATGGACAAGCTGTGGCTGAAAGAAGGCCTCGACCTGAAGATGGTGACCTTTGCGTGCGTGCCCACGGGGGTTAAGCGGGGCATGATAGAGATGGTCTCAAACGCCGAGACGTTGAGGAAGATTCAGGTAGAGCTGGGTCTGACGGGCTCATTCAAAGACCGGCCGATCGCAGAATGGCTGGCCAAGCACAATCCGTCAACATTCGAGTACGAGAGAGCGGTCACCAACTTTACGGGTGAGATTTCAAGCTTCACAGAGAATTGAGAAAAGACAGAACGGTTCAAGTGTGACGAAGCTACTTTTTATGAAAGCAAATACCGATGACAATACTTTTTTCTAGGGATAACATTGATTAATCTAGAACCGATTAAGAATCGATTCTGATGCCAAACGATTCAGAATGTACTTTTTTTTTGTCAATAACTGTACTCTACGAGATTGCCTGCCGGCCAGCGCTAGCGCGAGCACATGTCATCACTGCTGTTTGTTGCGTTGTGTACCCCTCCACCGTATATCTCCCCCTACCTTGCCATGGTTGCCTCTCAAATTCTATTTCACTCCCTTAGTCTGTATTATGTCAAATGTTGTACCCCTATGTCTTGAAAGTATGCTGATGTATTGCATAGTGTAGCTGGCCAATGTGCTGCAATCTCCCCCCCCCCCTCCCCCCTCATTCTATACTCCACTCTGCTCAATGACTCATGACAATGAACTCACATCGGAAGAATATTATACTTGTCAGAAAATACGAATTATTGAAGAAGGCAAATTAGATTTTAAAAAAGGATAAAATTACACAGACCCATTAATTTTATGAATAAATCATCACCATTTAATTTATTTATCCTGTGATCAATTAAAAGGTGACAGTTTCAAAAATGTTAACAAAAAATAACTCACCGTCTCATGTTATTAATTCACATAGGCCTATAATCATAAAAATGTTGACTTCAAAGCATTAATGTAATGTGCTTGACTTTCTATCTTTGTGGTTCTTATCTTAAGCAGTTTGTCAGTTGGTCAGCAGTTTGAATTGATTCATTATGAATAGAATCACATCACAGCTTTCATAGAGAACTGTGAAACTGAAACCTTTGTAAACAATCAACAGAGTGAGAAGCTGACCGAGATGCGTGGCCGAGTGGTAACACACTGAACTGTCATTCGGGAGACCGGGGTTCGATTCCCGCCATGGTCGACCATCCTGACAGGGGTTTTTCGTGGTTTCCCTCTGTCGTTCAGGTCGATACTGGAATGGTTTCTTAACAACAGGCCACGACGGACTCCTCCCTACTATCCAAAAACACCTAATAAAAATAACCTCTCATCTCACCATCCCATCATCTCATATCATTCACCGACGTCAATAGATCGTAGTCATCAGTAGAGTGCGTCGTTGAACCCAATATTTAAAAAAATAGGCTGAACGTGATGTTCTTGTTAGCGTCCTGCGCCGGCTACAGTGTCGCCACCTACATCCTGGGGGTCTGCGATCGTCACAACGACAACATCATGCTGAAGACATCGGGTCACCTCTTCCACATCGACTTCGGCAAGTTTCTCGGAGACGCGCAGATGTTCGGGAACTTCAAACGGTGAGAACATCTCTGCAAATATTGGTCTGTGAAATGAATCAAGTAGAGTCACTAGCTTACGTTACTGTAATTGTTCAGGAGTGAGATTCACATTTCTTGTGAATTATGCCTGAATGATTCGTGAAGTCGAGCCTTGACAGGTTGACACAACTTCATGTGTCGCCGTCAAGGATTCATAGCCACTATTCCACTGAAAGCTCACGTTTGTCAAATAAGTGCTGAATTTCAATAAACATAGGCCTAGAGTGAAACCTCTACGCATCCATTGCTCCCATTATTCATTTTGTCCCACCCACTCCCATATAGGCAAAGTTGAATTTACCTGGATAGATAGTTTTCCTGGATGGATGGTTTCTTCTCTCCTGTTCACTAAAACATAATGGATAGAAGTTTTGCTGTAATCCCTGGATAATTATTCCATTCTCTTGTTCAATTACTCGTATTCAACTACAGTGAAACCTCGATGCATCATTCTCCAATCCATCGTTTTCCTGCTTGAATCACTCATCATTTCTCACCCCATTCCTTTGAAATCAATGCTAAATTTTCATTGTTTCATGAAACAAAATCATTGTTTCCCAATTCATCCATAGCCTTAATTGGGAAACAATGATTTTGTATCAAGTTTCGATGTTATTAAAAAAAAAAAAAAAAAAAAAAAAAATTCCAGGATAGATTGTTAATGTTTTCCTGCATGGATGGTTTTATTTTCGTGGTCCCTTGAAAAACGATGGATAGAGGTTTCACTGTATAGGGATGTCGGCGGGTAAGAATTTTCCTACCCGGGCACCCATCATCATTACCTGACTCCGATCCGGTTTTCCCAACAAAAAATAATAATTGTATAGGGCCTAAATCACCTGTATTCATAAATAGACATGACATTTTTTTTTTAAATGTACGTAAATCATCATCCCATAACAGAAATCCAGTTTCAATGGCCTATTTCTCACACTTATTCCTCCTCCTAGATAATATTAATTGTAATACATGTCGGCTTGGGTAAGAAGGGAAAAAGGTCAGTAAATACAGCATACAAGACGGTGTAAGGGAACGTGGTGGGGGATGGAGGGGTGAAAACTCTGTAGGCGTTATGAGAGTAGGAAGGTGAACAGTTAAACCGGTTCCACCTGAAATTGGACGCGCCTGGGTACCCACCGACGTCCCTGTATTCAACGTGACAACTCAATTTCTAAAGTTGATTCATTGTTGTCCAGGCCTATGCTATCCGTGGCATCTCTTGTATAAACTTGCCAGCCCGTGTAACCTTGAATGTCCTTGATTCTCAGAGACCGAACGCCATTCGTCCTGACCTCTGACATGGCGTACGTGATCAACGGCGGCGAGAGAGCGACAGCCAAGTTCCACCACTTCGTCGACCTCTGTTGCCAGGCGTTCAACATCGTGCGCAAGCACGGCAATCTGTTGCTCAACCTCTTTGGCCTCGTAAGTGGTGGTTGTTCATTTGTTTCCAGTGTAAGGTGCCTGAGCTTTCATTTCATTCACCTCAGTCTGATTGGTGGCTTTGAATCTGATCCAGAAGGCATTTAGTCATTGCTGCGTTTCACAGCGCCTCTTGGATGTGTCAACAGAACTCATATCTCTGGCGTTCTCAGTTGCCTGTCCCAAGCCTTGGACTCTACCAATCAAATTTGAATCCATATGCATTGAATATGTTCAATGTTGGTGGTGAATAAAAAGGAATCCCCAATACTATATTTCTACAAGATTCAGCATTCTGAATTTCATTTTCACAATTTGTTAGTTTCTTTTCATTTATTGATGACAGTTCAGTGAAAGCTCTACGCATCAATCCTGCATCCATCGCTTGCCCACTTACATCATCTATTTGGCTAACGTCATTTCCCGTTGAATTCTTCTGGATGAATCATTTTCCTGCTCGAATGGATCATTTTTCCTGGTCCCTTGAAAACCGATGGATAGAGGTTTCACTGTACCGATAGTGTAATCAGTAGTTATCAGCGGCATGGGCTTTTTTGTTTATTGTTTATTGTTGGTACACAATATTCATAGGACACAAATACATTGTATAAATCAGGTCAAGATACAAAAATTATAGAATTGAAGATTAAATATTTTATGTTCAATTCAAGTTAAGAATTTGAGTATTCATCAATATTTTAATGGCGTTCCTTCATTAGGTGATGCTTGCCAGCTAGATCTTGAATGGAGTCGAATCTAGTGATTTTATTGCAGCTGGTAGGTGATTGTGTAGGTAGGTGTAGGTGAGTACCTGTTGAGAAGTGACGTTAGACGGTGACGTGTAGTGAGCTGAGATTTGTGTGGTGCAGATGGCGAGCGCAGGGATCCCTGGCGTGACGATGGACGCCGTATGCTACGTGCAGAAGGCGCTGCTGCCGGGACGTTCGAACGCAGAGGCAGCCGCCATGTTCACGCGCATGATCGAGAGCTCGCTCAAGTCCTGGTTCACGCAGTTCAACTTCTTCCTGCACAACATCGCGCAGCTGCGCTTCACTGGCGACCATAATGACGGCGAGCTGCTCACCTTCATCCCCAAGACTTACACGTAAGAACCTCACCCCTTCCTGTCGAGTACCCGTAGTTCATTCAGTACGTTCTCACAGCTTTTGTCCGCTAAAAAGTCAGAAGGTTCGAAGAATTGTCAAAAGAATGACCCGTAGGAAAAATACTTGAAAACAAGAATCTTCAAAAGGTCTCAAATTTTCATTGAATATGAAAAATACCATTATACCGTATTTACTCGCATATAAGTCGCACCCGCGTATAAGTCGCACCCCTGTTTTTGACAGTCATTTTTTGAAAAACCCTTTGTATGGTCGTATAAGTCGCACCTGCAGTCTCCAGTATTAGTATTAGTATTATTACCATTATTTAGTAGAGTGATAGGCCTAATTATAACATTATAGTCCTATCACTAATTTATTTTGTCCATTTTGTTTAATGATAAACTTTACATCTGCTGAAAATCGAAAGAAGTGATCATTGCCCAAGAGACTTAGTTTAAAGTGGAAGATATCAACATTCGAGTGTTTATACTGAAAGACTTTTATCCACGGCGAAAAGTTAAGGTCACAGACAGAGCAGTCCTGGTGTTGAAGTTCTTTAGTTTTAAATAATCAAAATGGAGTGGTATGATCGCCCTTGTGGTGCCCCGTCCAACGGTCTTATCTTTCATCCATAGCCTAAATTGGGGGAACAATGATTTTGTATCCAGTTTCGATGTTATCAAGAAAAAAGTCTCCAGTACGTCCAAAATACATCGCGATTGACATGATTAGCTCTCTGTAACCCTTGGTATGAGACATGAGAAACCATTGTGAGGGTCCTCAACTAAACTGGGAGGGTGGGAAGGGGACAGGTTGCCTAACATACTGGAGCGATGTGAGCGTGACAACGGGACCCAGAGCACACGGGACCCAGAGCACACGATGATTACGTAAATATCTCCCAAGTTTATATTCATTTTTATCTAGCCTCTTCCTAGTGTTCAATGAATAGCCCACTATAGACTGTTATCACCCATACATAGCATTGTTGATTGATGTTAAACAGATGTGTCAAAAGTGTTCTTGTTGGTAATCAGTGTAACATTTAACATGATACTTTTAAAGTATCATGTTACACTGATTACCAACACTAACACTTGGAGACATCTGTTTATCATCAATCAACAATGCTATGTATGGCTGATTTGTCTATAGGGGGCTACTCATTCAACACTAGGAAGAGGCTAGATAAAAATGAATGTAAACATATTTACGTCTATTTATTTGCTTCAATATTGATGACCGCCTGTGCATCAGTTCTGACAACGATTGGGGGTTCCCTCTATACTGTAACATTGGATGACCAGTGTTTCATGGCAACTGTTTTGATGATGAACAGATGTGTTGAAGTGTTTGTCTTATTATTCAGTGTAACACAAGACTCTAAAAGTATCATGTTTGCTTCAGCACTGACGACTGTCTATGCATGAATTCTGACGACGACTGTGGGTTCGCCCTATGCTCTAACATTGGACGACCGGCAGTGTTTCACGGCAACTGTTTTTATCGCAAAATGTGACGTTTTTTCTCACTTGAAAAAATGACATGAGACGCATGTGACTTTTTGATGACGTAAAAATAGCAAGCTCGACTGTGACGAGAATTGATGCATTTGACTTTTATTTTTGGAGATTTTGTGCGCGCGCGTATAAGTCGCACTCGCGTATTGGTCGCATCCCTGTTTTGAGTTCTCAAATTTCTAAATATACATGCGACTTATATGCGAGTAAATACGGTACACCTTTTCAGAGATTTTTGCTACAATCGGATGAAAAATAACGAAGAAAACGCATTCAAACCATATTTTCACTTCAAAGGAAACCAATTAAATATATAGCAACAAGTGTCATCAATTAAATTAAAACAATTGAAATCAGTTATGAACGAACAGGGAGGCTGTGACATAATTAATTCCGGTAGGGTTTATAAGAGTTTGAAGTGATCCAATGTCTGTAGATGTAGACTGAGCTGACAAATCATTTTTCATTGTACATTTCTATACTTCTAAGTTCATCTCACAACGCGAATCCCGCGTATTCCTAGTTGATAAAACACTACCACAACACTAATTTTTGTATCACGAGGACTAGCACAATTGAGATGTAACTCTGAAGTGGGATTGGCTTCTTGTGTTTATACAAATCTCCCCATACAAGTCTTGAAAATAATCTTATTCTCATTGGCCATTAGTGATGTCACCAGGTAGTGATAGTGAGATTCTCTTAGAATGCATTGACTGAGTAGCGTACAGTAGAACGTTGTTTATACGACTTTCAGGGGACTGAGAAAAAAAATCGTATAAATGGATAAACGTATAAATGATTTATTAATGAATCTGGGTTCAAACATTTACCCACTGCATAATCAATGTTTTTTTTTGGTCTTTATTTTCTTGTGTATGATGTTTTTGGTCTGGTCTGTAAGTAATGACACGTCACAGCTCTCCCCTCCGCCCCCTCACCAACCCTCAAGCCACTACAGCATGCCATTATGTCCTTGACAGCTCTCAGATGACATGTGCTTTGTGAGAGACAGACGCAGACATTTACCAATGCTCATAGCAACCAATTAACACTGTCCAGACGACTCCTAGTGTGGCATTTACTTCAAATGTTTGACATGACATTGACAGAATTACATTTTTTTGTTTTTCTGTCCCTGTTAGAGAAGGAATATTATTGAAATGACATTTGACTTCAAACAATGAAAAGCGATCATCATTGCCTTTTTAAAATACTTCGATTTTGAAATCACTTCTTGTTGACATGAAAGAAATGCGCTCCTGCACACGCCTTACATACCCCCTCCCCCCCCCCTAACCCCCTCCCACACATTATCAGCTGTCACTGGCTGGGCAAATGTGCCAGTGTGATTGCAACATTCTTGGCAGTGTGCTTCCAAACCTTGAGGTTGGAGGTCCTGTTGCTCTAAAGAGTGATGATTGGTTCAGGAAAATGATGCGTCTCTTCATGAATATTAAGTGATTTAGGACTAGACAATATCTATAAATATTTTTGGGGGTGGGAAAAACCTGGGTAGGAGTGAAGAAGTCATGATGAGGTGGTATTTTTACTAGGATAAACAGGTGTGCTTACGCATGTGTTGTTTACGTTTTTTGGTTTTCACGACTTTATGATGAACACATGACTAGAATTATTGAAAATGTTGGAAGGAGACAAGAAATTCAGTTGTATATACGAAAAGTCGTGAATAAACGAGTTGTATAATGGAAGAAATTTAACATGTAGTCTTATGGAGAATGGTTGGGACCACCTGGAAAAGTCGTATAAATGTAAAAATCGTATAAATGAGAATCGTACAACTGACGTCCTACTGTATTTACATTCTCCTCTAACCCCTCACACTGGCGCTCGGTTGATTCGAGCAAATCAAACTACGGTTACGTATGAAAAGATTGTATGATGAGAGGTAGACAGGGAAATACCGTGAAATACATCCGGAAATATTGAGATACAGGATGGTTGGCAGGGATTACCGTATTGTCCCGAATATAAGCTGACCCCCCAAACTTTTAGATCAGTAATTGAAAAAAGAATTTCTCTTTTTTTCCACGTAAATCATCGGTCTTCCTGGGTAGAATTTAGTCAGTTTCGTAAGAGAAAGCTATGTCACCGGCCGTCACGACTTAGGGGAAACCGGTGAGAGGTGCCTCAAGTGATTGTCATATGGACGGTTTCTATTGGCGCTCAACCGTCTCGAGTCGTACGAACGAGTCTCGTGTTCGTCAAGGTTAGACCACACACGTCACGCAGTCGCAGTAGCGCGTAAAAGACTAGTAGGATGACTGACGCCATGCAGTAAACAGCTCCGTGCTTATGTTTATAATTGCGCGTCAAATAAAAATGATGGAAATTGAGAAAATGATGCTTCTTCATGATAAAACATTTATTAAATGTGTTTTTAACGGAATATCTTGCAGTTTCTAGTCGATTCTGTTGATATTAGTGTGCGGATGTAGTACACCCAATTAAAATGAGCAAAAATCGTATTTTTGACCGATCATAGGCCGAGATTCGCATATAAGCCGAGGGTGACTTTTGGGCTTGAAATTTTGAGAAAAACCCACGGCTTATATTCGGGACAATACGATAGGCTGATTCAATAGCGTGACGCAAAGACAAAGGTTCGAAGACAAAATATTTCATCTGCTATCATACAAATAGGCAATCCTTTGCACGTTGCGTATGCATTCTTGAAGTACAATCTGTACAGAAGGAACTTGAAAAAGAATGTAAATTTCGTTTACCGATAAAATGGAACGCACTTCCATTCAAAGTTTCTGCTCGATAAAAGGAACGCGTTCCCATCAAAGTACCCGAAAAAGGAACGCCTTCCTTTAGTTATGTTCCTACCCAACTCTGATCCCACCCTACTCCCATGTTGTCGATGCAAATCTTTCCTGGATGGATGGTTTTGTTTTCCCGGTCCGTAGATAAACAATAGATAGAGATTGATTGACTGATTTGTCTGGCAGAATGCAACAAGAGGGCCGTATCCGTGGTGTGGGGATATTTGGCTACCAGAAACGCTACGACCCCGAGAAGTACTACGTCTACATCGTGAGGGTTGAACGAGACAACCTGCCAGATCCGGCTTACCTCTTCCGATCTTACAAAGAGTTCTGCGAACTTCACCAGAAGCTGTGCATCCTCTTTCCACTTGCCAAATGCCATAGGTAAGCTCAAACCGTCTCTCAAAACCTCTCTCAATTACACATTATCGCTGCGTTTGAATCAAGAGCATCCGACAATGTTCGAGAATGTTCTAGAAGCACAGCGCCCCCCACCATCTTCCTTCCTTCTTCGTTCCTTCTTCCTTCCTCCTTCCTCTCCCCCTTGCACTCTCTGCTCCGCCACTCAGGCCACCCAACCTTGTGCTAACCCTCCCCCCCCCCACCTACCCCCCTCACCTCCCTGTTGAAATGTTGTAGAACTAGTTTGTGACGGACACACAGACAGACAGATCTGAGAGACTCTTAGGATAATATTCTTATTTTGTATTGTTACAATTGAATTGTTCATTCCTTCTGGGGTGATGAGATTGCCCTTGTGGTGCTCCTTCCAAACACTGCCTCTTGGATGCCCTTGTGTCTAGTTCGTGATGTTAAAACAAGTCGCCATTACGTATGGCGCTAATGTTTTGTAGGTAGGCCTGCATTTGCTGTCTGTTCAATATTGTTTTCTGTTGAGTAGCTGTTAAGTAGGTGAAAAATGAACTACGGTGAAATTGAAACCTATTTTTCATTAGAAAGTAGGACTTGATTCAAAGAATAATAATCTGTAATGGACGATATGAGATGATAGATGATGATGCAGAGTGAGAGAAACAAGTGATATGAGAATAATGAGGTGGGTATAGGTTGGAGAGTGCAAGTACTGGGAGGTAGGTTCCACAAAAATCAACAAACTCAAGTTTCCCACTTCCTTTTCCCCGGACTCTGGTGGGAATCATCAACAGGTGAGAATCACAGAAAAATGTATGATAAACTAAAACTCACAACATGTTTTGATCTTGCTAGATCTCATCAGGTGAGTATATAGTAGGGATGACATCGATTCTCAAAATCGGGAATCGATTCTCCATGCTCCAGAATCGATTAAAAATCGATTTTGAAAGAAAAAAACATTTTTCAAAAATTAAAAAAAAAAAATTTAAATATTAAAATTTAAAAAAAAAAGTATATTCTCATGAAAGTAGTGTAACTTGAAACTTTTTTTTCAACCTTCCCAAGGCGTTCACGTGAAAAATAGCTGCTAGAGACTTCTTTGAACTGTACTGTACCATTTGGGTATTTCCGTCAACGTTCGGCTGTCTGACGTAACCGAAGGGATAGCTTTTCTCGAGATAGTAATATCTCAACAATACAGAATAATAAGGACAACAAAATAAGCACTTATTGCGACGTAAAGAAGTACAGCAATGAACCAAAAAAAATAAAAAAAATTAGGAAAAATCGATTTTTTTTTCCAAGGTGAGAAATGTACTAAAGAGAAACTTACTAAAGAGGTTCTACTGTAATACTTCTTCCACTCAAAGAGAGAAACTGCAAACTGTTTCCTGTGCTGGCTTGCCCGGGTCTGCCACCAGAGTGCACCGTCTGCACAACACCTTCTGGGCCCAGGCCTACATGAACCATCTCAGAATTATATTTGCAGGTTATGTCTTCTGAGTTTAAGAATTACACCTGGTGGTTGAATGAGGACTAAATGAAAAAGATCAGACCAGGAAAATGAAACAAAGAACAAAAATAAAGCAAAGACAGAAACCTCGTGTTGTGTATCAAGTTTATAAACACTATAAGAGAGAGACATGAATAGCTCTAGTGGCTGTTCAATATGACTTTTACGTGCAATAATCAGGGTTGGGTAGGTATTGAACGTAACGTGAACAACTAGTAAAATATGTACATATTTTACTGTAAAATACATAAATATTTTTCTATTTAATAGATAAGTATTTTACTGTATAATACATAGGCTACATAGCCTATAGGCGCTGACGTATTATACAATAAAATATGTACAAATTATGCGTCTTGGTCTTGGTTTTATACCTTTGACAAAAAATGAAGTTTTTCTTCAGTTCATTTTATAAACAAGTACATTTTATTCCTCTTCTACCGAGAATATGTTTAATGGTAGCATGCTTCAGATTGGATTCTATTGAATGAACACGTTTAAGAAGCAATTTTGTTAGTTGGTCAGCATTATAGATCAATCACTTCAAAGTCCATGTAATTTTGGAGCGTGAGTAACATTTTATTTTTGCTCCTATTTGAGACTAATTGAATGCGCTGTGTTGAAACGTACAACACCGTTCTCGTTCACTCCGATGAGTTACGCCAAGCTCTCCCCCTCGTCAATCTCATTAGCTCACGTTTCGTTCCGTCATTTTCTTTCAGATGTGGATAATACCACATCACATCTCAGTATCATACGTGTCTTCATAAGTTTTTGGCTTGATTATATGTATGATTTATACATGTATCATATAATTAAGTTGTAGACACGTAAATACTCATCCGTCCTGATAATCTTTGACTTTGTAATTTAGGCCTATATTGATTATCAAATAGAAAAATATCTATTTGAAATGATTGATAATGGAAAACCAGATATCGATGTTGCGAACTTCATTTCAGTATGAAGAAAAGTGAATTGGAATACGGGAGTGAGTATAAGATGGATTAAGTACTTGTAGAAGTCACTCATAGGTAGTATTCCATTTATAACCTTATTTCAATTTTCCATTAGCGTGAGATGACGTGGACGAGGGGGGGTGTTCACCAATCATTGATTGAGTCCTCTGTCGGACTCTTCTATTGGATGGAATTGTTCAAATTGAAAATATATATTGATATTCGATTATATCGGTAGCAAAAACACATTCGATCATCGTATAAATTGGATGAGCCGAATCTATAATAGTATATCTATCAATTGTATATTAACTTGCAGCTCATTAATCGGCCATTTAAAAATCAGTTTAGTTTAGTTTTAAAAATTAGTTGCATCTTTGACTTGACCAGAAGTCAGTCACTCTCACTCAAGTTCCAAGATTGAAAAAACCTATGCATTATTATTTGATAATAGAGTTGCTTGTCTGTATGTTAGTTTTCATTAACTCCATGGACGAGTTGAAGAGTGTGACAATCGAATACATAATATTATTAATGTTTCCTCACATTATTAAACTGCGTGTATCTATCTTCAGACGGATAAATACTCTCGCTCATCGTCACTTACTGTACTGAAGTCACACTTCAAACTATGACCTTCACGTTTCACTCTCTTCGTCCATATCGTAGAACATCTGCCGGTCCCCAGTCTTTGTTGAACTTCCGCTGTACCCTGTATCATCCAGTTCTAAATATATGTCGTCATCCGGCATATCGTAAAGGGAGTGACTCATTCCCTTGGGAGACTTGTACGCGTCCATTCCCATAGCAGCCGGGTTCCTGATAGCACGGTTTTCTCGCGGCGGAGTTGCGGATACCATCTGATTCAGTTGGCCGTTCGACGGCTGTATCAGGCCGAAGGTCTTCAGAGTCTGCGGCATACCGTTGGGCAGTACCGGCGCTTTCGGTGGTGCAAAGTCAAACTTTTTTTCTTGCAGCAATGGCGACTGTTCTTTTGGTTTTGATTTCTCGTAGTTGGGTTGAATAAACGGGAAAGCATTGTTTTGTGAAATTTGACTCGATGACTCTGGTGTATTCTGAACCTGCTCTTTTGTTTTTGTAGGTGTCTTCATGTTGGCAACTTTCACTTTGGAATCCATATTTTTCATATCTTTTGCTTCAGGTTCTTTGACCTTAGGCTCCTTGTTTTTAACCTCTTTGACCTTGGGCTCTTTGGTTTTAACCTCTTTGACCTTGGGCTCTTTGGTTTTAATCTCTTTGACCTTTGGCTCCTTAGTTTTCACTTCTTTGATCTTGGGCTCCTTGGTTTTTGCCTCTTTGACAATGGGGACCTTTGTTTTTACATCTTTAACCTTGGGTTCCTTAGCTTTCGTAAGTGCTTTTGCCTTGGGCGCTTTGGGTTGTATTTCCTCTACTTTTTTTTCGTTTGTCTTGGCTTGTTTTGTCTTGAGAACGCCAGAAGAGCTTGGTGCCGCAGCGCTTGCCGTGGCCGAGGGCGTCACGATGCTTGGGCGGCGGTAATCGAAAGCGTTGTCGTCGGTGAATGTACTGCGGTAGACGCCAGCGTACGTGGAGGGCTGGGCGGCGGGCGGCTGGTCGAAGGTCATCCTTGCGCGGAACCACCGCAGCTTGAGTCCCAGCATGAGGAGCAGTGAGAGCAGGCACCCCGCTGCACCCAGTGTCACCACACTCGGCCCCACACCTAAACAGAGGCACAGGGCTTGTTATCTGCTAGAAGGCTCAATCGAAGGGAAAACTTGGAGACAAAATTTTAAAAAATCACAAAAAATCAAGGAAAATCAGAAAAATAGATAAAAATAGTGAAAAATGAAACATGAAAAAATCACGAGAAATGAAAAAATCACGAAAAATATATTTTTTTAAATCAGGAAAAAGTCACGCAAATACCAAAAGAAGGTTGGAAAAAATCTAAAAGTCACGACAAAAATAGTCACGAGAGATGAAAAAAAAGTCCAATCAGAAAAATCTAGAAAATCACAAAAAAAATATCAAAAAGAAGTCAGGAAAATCACAAAAAATCACAAAAAATTTAAAATTACGGAGAACAGGAGAAAAAAAAGGAAAAGAAAAGAAAAATCTAATAAATCATGAGAAATAAATGAAATCACAAAAACTAAAAAAAAAGTAGAAAAATCAAGAAAATCGAAAAAATCGAGAAAAATGAGAAAAATAATCAAAAATCAGGTGTAAATAAAAATGCCCAGTTGTTGACCCCTCGGGCTCAATGCTGCAATGGGAGGGCGAGCGATGTTTAATTATAAGAATTCAAGGCTGACAAATGGTTGTAGTATTTGTCCCCATCATATTCTACTTCATTTCAGATCTTACTTGACAGCTATCTCTTATTTGATTGCTGTGTATATATTTCCTGTGATTGTAATATCAATTTTTTTTATTAGTGAATTTCCTAGTCAAAGAATTGTTATCACTTCATTCTATTTATTGAATGAGTTATCTCTGAGAATTTCAGATGTGATAATCTCTGGTATGTTTCAATCTAACCTTGCCCTCATTATACTCGCTGATATCAATCACTATATTTCCATGAAATGAAATGTTTTTTTTTAACTACAGTATTCAAAATTTTGAGTATTGATTTTCACACATTGTTGGTTGATCAATTACCGTAATCATACTAGTTAATATTGATTGATTGCACTTTTATCAATCGATGTACTTTAAAAAATTGACACTATCTCTACAATAAAATCTTTTACTAAAGGCTGTTATTACCAACGTGGGAGTAGCTCTAACTGGCAGATGAAAGTTGTTATCACCATGGTTAGGGTGACCACCCGTCCTGGAAAACCGGGATTGTCCTGGTTTCCTACCTCTTGTCCCTGTGTCCCAGTTTCATTGCAAGATTGAAATTGTTATATTTTTGGCGACAATAAATGTATTTAGGTCCGGTTTTACCAATCTTAGTTAGAGTGCTAATCCACTAACTATTAATTAAAGGTACGAAAATAACATATGTAACCAATGGTGATAACAAGTTAATCCACTAACTATTGCTTTATCCAGTTTCGTAAAACCGGGCCTTAGTATTTACAGTATTTACGACGCCGTGAAGATTTTTTTTTTGTGCAAGTGCCGTTCTCTTTGAAAACTTACCGCGCGCTTGGCGGGCAACAATAATTCCCCAGCCTCTCCCTTCTGACATGTGACGACCTTTCACTGCCTACTGTTTACACGTGGTATTGTGTAAAATTAGTTAGTCTGGTTCTAAGAGAGCAACAGTTTACTTGTGTGTTTTGTTACAATGCTGAAACGAAATGCTTCTATCAGGACCGGGGTTGGTTGACCCAAGTGTCGGTTGGCCAACTCTCAATATCTTTGAATCTAATAGGAGTTGAAAGTCAAAACTATAATCGACTAGCGAAATACACATTTTGAGATGAACGTGAAATTTTCATGTTGCTAGCTTCATTCCACTGGATTTGTGAAAGATTTCTGTTTTGACAGCTGTTTAGTAAGCATTTTAAAGTCTACTAATTGTTTTGTATATTATTCCATTCTCACTTATCACAAAAAGTGAGAAATTAGTTTTCACTTTGATTATTATGAATTACATATTTTGTAGTAGGGCCTATATTGAAAATATTACTTACTGACAGGTTTAATTTTAAAACCAAAACAAATCTGAATATGCACGATGGGGTTGGTTGGCCAACTCTTCATTTCAAAGGATATGTGGTGTCTAAAGTATCATTATTTGTTGCCAGTTCATGAGAAACTACGTTAGAGTCACCCACTGATCATGCAAAAACCGAACCCCACAACTTCCTTCACTGCATCCTTCCACTTTGGGAAATGAAAACTACATTTGTGACCGTTGTGAATTATAGATATGGTAAGTTATGTAGGCCGACAGAAGGCCAACCTACTGAAAACAGTTATACAAAATAATGAATAAAGAATGATAAAATCACATTATTTTCTCAAATGATTCTCAATCATTGTTTGAGGGGTTGAACATCCTGATGTTCAACAATATAATCAAGGTTCATAAATTGCATGGGCCAACCTACCCCACACTGTTGGCCAACCAACCCCTGTCATGGGGCAGGTTGGCCAAAACACTTTGAAACTTGTTTGAATTATTTTGATATATCAAAACAAGTTGTTGAAAATTATGTGTGTGGTTTTATCGTTCAAAAAGGTTTAAAGAATGGGTGTACATGGAAAAAAAAAAGAAAATTCGTAGTCTTCCTAAAATTCAAAGATTAAAAAAGTGGCCTACTAACCTTGGTCTCCTCTACTCTGCTGAGTGGAATTTTATTGAAAAAGGAAGATATGAGCATCAACTACCAACTACAAATTTTCTTGCACTGAGTTTTACAATGATGTATTCGGAATTTAAAAAAACACCATTTCCCTCATCAAGGTCGTCCGACAAATACAAGCCATGAACTGAACATGAACTTATGTCATGCGGCATAAGTTTATAATACTGTAATAGATCATTCTTAATTGAAACAGTATATAATAAAACACATAAAGATCTTTACATAAGAAAATAATAGGCCTAATGTATTTATTTTTTATTCACACCGTGCTCCAAAGCAACTAAAACTCATTATAACATTGTCCCAAAAAACAATTACCTGCTGAGCTGGTGTTGGGGAGGCATTGCCCCCCAAACCCTCTGCCGGTCACCGGCTTTGCAAATACTTTACTTTCAAACGTGTCTGTGTCCCAGATTTTATTTCCCACAATCTGGTCACCCTAATACCCTGTTCACACCGAAAAGTTAATCTCGATCAAGCTAATTGCGATTAAATGTACTCATAGAATTGTGGGTAATAAACTAATGGCGTTAACGCGCTAACATGGTTTGCTGAACGAGATTAAGACGTTAATCACTGTTAACGTTAATGGAGTTGCGTTCACATTGCACGGTACCGGTAATCGAGATTAAGTCGTTGATCGTGATTAACATTTTCGGTGTGAACGAGGTATATCCACATGGTTACCTGTGATATTTGTTTTCACTAACTATCAGATGACTGTTAACTGGAGTTGGTAATACCGGGCGTAAGCAGTTTATTTTTTTGTAACCATACCTCTAGAATTGATGTAGGCCCCCACCTACCTACAGGCCTATGTGAGGTTAATAAAATTTGAACAGTTGAGTTTTCAATTCAAGTGTATGTAAATGTGAGGGACCCACTATGTAATGCTCGGACGTGTATTACATGTAGGAGTATGGTTTTCAAAAGAGCTTGACTCAAGTCATACGTACGAACGATTCATCAGTTATAAATAAGTACAAGTTGTATTACAATAATAGTTGGCACTGAGAGATGGTAAGATGGCCGGTATTCATGATCGCGTACCTGTAACGCTATATCTGTCTAATATATCCTCCCGAATCAAATGTGGGTCTAACTAGGAAAACGCAGCATATGTGCTGTTAGATGAACGATATAAGCGTACTTATGGAATGGAAAGTTATATTCACACCTTGAGTTCCAAACAATTAGGTCACTGCCAGCTGGTTTTATTCATCACTCATTTGAAGCGTTCTGCAAGTCAATTGGTTATAGCTACTTGTTGCTTGAATTCTTTATTGGTTTCTTATTAGCTTTGATTGTTGTGAAGGGATTGCATTTTTATTCATTTTCATTGAAACAGCTGATACAAATTAGGCCTATGTTCAAACGAAATAATGTGTATCATTATTAATGTATATAAAAATAACGTGAAAATTCTAATCCATTTGGATGAAATATTTGTTCCAAATTTTCTCCTTCAAGTATTCAACTACTGGTACAGTATTTATTCTTATCAAGTTTTTAAAATGTTTAAATGGGTCTTCTCAAAAGTGATTGCGTCTCAAAACTGTACAGTATCGAATTAGATGATGATACTCGTGTATGCTAAGTTTCAGCTAAATTGGTACTTTCATTAGACATGTGGAGCGCAGAAAAAAAGAACGTCTTGTTTTTTAGTTTGGTGAAAGTAAGTCTTTGCCTCGCTTATCTAAATAAATAGGCCTCCGAATTAACTGACTTGAATAAGTACTGGTAGCTACCGTAACTAATGGGCAACGTAGAAATAGTAGAGTTTATTCTCATTTGATCGTATATTAGATACTGTACTGTATCAGTAGTTTGAATTATTCACTCAATTGAATGTTGGTCTTGAAGCATTTCAAATTTAGGCCTGAATTAAAGTCTAATAGCCGTTTGGTCAGCTGAGTCAGAAAGTAATTTTGAAATTAATTCTAAATTGCGGAAATTTGAGTCAAGCTTTATTGAACATGTGTATTCTGGAATTGAAATTGCATCAGAAACACTGTCATATTTTTTGGCCAAAGTTACAGTGCTTGAATGAAATATTAAGTTGCTATTTTGACTTCATTTTGGTGAAAAATCAACTATTTTTTCTCTTACAATGAGTGTGATTCATAAATGAGAATGGGTACCTATATCCATTTTTGCATTATTTTATTCATAATATCTTCATCCACAATAAAACAGGTTTTTTGATTGAATGTCATCACTTTTAGTGTATTTTAATTATCTGTTAAACAATAAAAACGCATGAAATTTGAAGGTTGCGTGTTGAATGATAGGGAAACATCCAGTATTTGAATTGATATATCTCAAAATTTATCCCGGTTAGCCTATCATCTGTTTTGATATTATTATCGAGCACGTCAAAACGAATCGACTGACAAAAACTCATGATTTTTTCGTGACCACGAGGTAATTGAGGCTAGATATAATTTGTTTGTTCTGATTAACCATAAATTACATAATTAGCAATGTACCTTTCAAGTGCTCCAACATGTTCACAGGACACTTTGTACGAATTCAACGCAAAAATATCATTCAGCACAGAATGTGTAGCAAAACTTCACTCTAGATTATGATACTAGCTAAGCCTACCCTATTGTGTCATATTGGATTGCAGATAGGAATCATTGATAACCGTGTGTTTATCAGCAGACAGATTACTGTTGGTTGATATCAACAGGTTTTCATGTGTAGAAAAAATGGTTTCCAAGATGAGAATATTAATCATGATTGATTGTGTCACTCACGCGTAGCATTGCTACACATGTGTTGATAAAATTGAAAATATTTCAGTTACGGTATTTTATGTATACAAAATGTTGTAAAAATATTAGAAATGACCGAACTAGAATAAATCAAAATTTGGTTTCTTTTTTATGAGCTATATTCATATTTTCAGATAAGCGTAGCAAAGATTTCATTTCACATACCAAAAAAAAAAATGGGCTTTGTTTTTTTTTTTTTTTTTTTTAAATTTTGTACGTGGCATACAGGTTAGGAAAAAATACCTATCAACTTGAAACTTTATTCACATATTTCTGTTATACCAGAATAGGCTGGGATTGTTTTTCAGAAACATCGTTCAGAAGGTTTTTCTGGAAAAAAAGTTTGAGAAATCCTCATAAGAATAACCCGGAGGAAAAATACTTGAAAACAAGAATTCTTCAAAAGCTCTCAAATTTTCACCGAACATGAACAATATTATTGTACACCTTTTCAGAGATTTTTACAACAATCGGATGAGAAATAAACAAAGAAAACGCAATAAAAGTGTACATTTTATTGAATATTTGGATCAATTGGTTTTGCAAAGTGTATATGCCACACGTAGCACTATAAATATCAACAAGTTGCAGGTAAGGTTTTTGAACGTTTGAAGTAATCCAAGTTCCGTAAATGTGGATTGAGCTGACAGAATATTTTTCATTCTAGATATCCATACTTCTATAAGCTCTTCTCACAACGCGCATCCTGCGTTTTCCTAATAAAAATATTAGGAATGACCGACCCAGAATAAATCAAAATTTGGTTTCTTCTTGATAGGTTATATTTATATTTTATATTATATTTGTAAGCACTTTGGAATGACATATGACAGTAGCTATCCATGAAATGTCCACAGCTGAGTGCGGAGCCTATCCCAGGGTTTCCCGTTCCCCCATCTCTTCCCGTACATCTGTGTGTTGATTTGCCGAGATCGAATAGTCTAGATAATACTCCTCATGTTCAATCTTATCCACATAGTTTTCTTGTGTTATCTTCATCTTAAGGTACGTACATAGAGCCACGGCATTTTTGCCGGCCGGCAATCTTGTCGGGTACCGTAGGACGTCAAATGATTTGTACCGTTCATTCTACCACTACCAATAAGAATAAGAAGAATGACTGGAACTAGCTTTAAATCATTTTTAAAAACCTGGCGCATCAATCACTGCTTTTATAGGAGTCTTGAAGAATTTTCTAATCATACTGACTAATTGAGACTCAGTGAGGCAGATTATGACTTCTTATTTCTATTGTTTATAAAATGTATCCACCTGTTATTTTATTCCATATATTTCTACTAAATGTTGAATGTTCTACTACAATATGCTCCTTTACTGTATGTGTATTGTATTTTATCTCCTTTTCATAATAATGCTGATCTATCCAATATTACTTGTAATGCAATTGGGACCAATAACTAACTAACACTTCCCCCCCCCCCCCCCCATTCTCTCGAAAGATATTCACTGACTTATAATTACCCTAATTTCTACGTGTGTTTTTCTATTATAACATTATGTGGTCCGAGGAATGTGTCTCCTGACTGAATCACTATGCTAGCTAGCCAGACAGGTCTACTCGGAACTCTCTTTGCGACTAACTTCCTTGGAATGAGCTCTTTGCTAAGTTGCCCCCTTCCCACATGGGCCCCATAGACCGACCCGTCTTGCTCCATCCTTGTAGCCTCAACTTCCCATTCATCTCGACACTTTACACATTGTAGTACCGGTAATAATCTAATGCTTTGTATTTCTTCCATTTCCAGCTTGCCAACTGGTTTATCAATGGGTCGCTCCAATATCAAACAAGTGGCTGAACGGAGACGATCTGATATCGAATTGTTCTTACAATCGCTGTTCAAGATGGCCGACGAAATATCTCACTCCGATGTAGTTTACACATTCTTCCATCCCCTGCTCAGGGACCAACAAGACTCGAACATTCACGCACGGAAGGTCAAAGGTAAACACAATTGTTCATGATCTTGTTGTGCATAGACTGGGAAGTAGTTGAGAGTAGGGAACTATCGACTCACTTGAACGACTTACTTGGATGATTGTCACTTGGATGATTGTCACTTGGATGATTGTCACTTGAACTATTGACTCACTTGAATGACTCACTTGAACGATTGCCACCTGAACTATTGTCACTTGAACGGTTGCCACGTGAGTGATTGTCACTTGAACGATTGTCACTTGGACAATTGTCACTTGAGTGTTTGTCACTTGAACTATTGACTCACTTGAATAACTCACTTGATCTATTGCCACTTGAATGGTTGCCACTTGAATGATTGTCACTTGAACGGTTGCCACTTCAACGTTGCCACTTGAACGATTGTCACTTGAACGATTGTCACTTGAACGATTGTCACTTGAACGATTGTCACTTAAACGATTGTCACTTGAACGATTGTCACTTGAACGATTGTCACTTGAACGATTGCCACTTGAACGGTTGCCACTTCAACGTTTGCCACTTGAACGATTGTCACTTGAACGATTGTCACTTGAACGATTGTCACTTGAACGATTGTCACTTGAACGATTGCCACTTGAACGGTTGCCACTTCAACATTTGCCACTTGAACGATTGTCACTTGAACGATTGTCACTTGAACGATTGTCACTTGAACGATTGTCACTTGAACGATTGTCACTTGAACGATTGCCACTTGAACGGTTGCCACTTCAACATTTGCCACTTGGACGATTGCCACTTGAACGTTTGCCACTTGAACGGTTGTCACTTGAACGATTGCCACTTGATTGGTTGCCACTTGAACGGTTGCCACTTCAACGTTGCCACTTGAACGATTGTCACTTGAACGATTGTCACTTGAACGGTTGCCACTTGAACGGTTGCCACTTGAACGGTTGCCACTTGAACGGTTGCCACTTGAACAATTGCCACTTGAACAATTGCCACTTCAACGTTTGCCACTTGAACGACTGTCACTTGAACGATTGTCACTTGAACGATTGTCACTTGAACGATTGCCACTTGAACGGTTGCCACTTCAACATTTGCCACTTGAACGGTTGCCACTTGAATGATTGCCACTTGAACGATTGTCACTTGAACGGTTGCCACTTGAACGATTGCCACTTGAACGATTGCCACTTAAACGGTTGCCACTTGAACGATTGTCACTTGAACGATTGTCACTTGAACGGTTGCCACTTGAATGGTTGCCACTTGAACGGTTGCCACTTGAATGATTGTCACTTGAACGATTGTCACTTGAACGATTGTCACTTGAATGGTTGCCACTTCAACATTTGCCACTTGAACGGTTGCCACTTGAACAAGCGCTAAATGACCTCGCTGTCGATGCGCCTTAAAACCCTAATATTCATTCATTCAACGATTGCCACTTGAACGATTGCCACTTGAACGGTTGCCACTTGAACGATTGTCACTTGAACGATTGTCACTTGAACGGTTGCCACTTGAATGGTTGCCACTTGAACGGTTGCCACTTGAATGATTGTCACTTGAACGATTGTCACTTGAACGATTGTCACTTGAACGGTTGCCACTTGAATGGTTGCCACTTGAACGGTTGCCACTTGAATGATTGTCACTTGAATGGTTGCCACTTGAACGGTTGCCACTTGAACGGTTGCCACTTGAATGGTTGCCACTTGAACGGTTGCCACTTGAACGATTGCCCCTTGAACGACTGAAAGAAACACAAAGAACCCTGGCAGAATGGGCGAACGTCAGAGAAACTTGCCGCATCTTGCATTGTAATCAACTTGAATGTGCCTTCACGATATTCAGTATGACTTGTGTACAGGTAGAGTAATACTGGTATTTAATATCCCACCAAAAACCCTAACGAGTAAAAACTTGGAGCCAAGTCTCATATTGGAAATATTTATGAATAATTCTCATGTTTGTAATATTTTCTCATGTTGGAATATTTTAGCAACCACAAAAACTTCCTGATATAAAAGGTCTGAAATCAAAACTGTATGCCAAGTGCAACTTATTATTCATCAATACGGCCTGAAAAATAACAGAAAACACTTGACTCATTGCCCCCCACGTCCCCTCATATAACACCACCTCAAATTGAAGTGAAGTGCATGATGATAAGAAATGGGTGACTTCACAATCCTGACACGGGGAAACGTGTCTGCTTAGCCGTAGTTATCACCAGACAGACATGCACACACGTTTCTCAATTTACATTTATGAAATGATGACAAAAACCAAAATTGATGTGTGATGACTGTGGAAAAAACTGTAGAATTACTTGTTAGACAAAATCGAATGTTACAACTTGAATACCGATAATTATTCCAGTTGTGCTCTGATTTGCGTGTAGATGTGAAAGGCCCGGTGGTGTCGAGCAGTGAGGCTAGGCGCCTGTGTGGGCAGCTCAAGCTGGCGGTGAGCTTCTCACGCGATGTGCTGACGGTGATGGTCCACCACGCTAGAGGCCTGCCGCTGCTAGCTGCCGGTAGTGAGCCCTCCCCGTACGTAAAGATCTACCTGCTCCCCGACCCCGACAAGAGGACCAAGCGGAAGACCAAGGTCGTCAAACGCAACTGTCACCCAACCTTCATGGAAATGGTATAAAACTCATTCTATTAAGGTGGCCTCACAATTAGAACTAAGACTAACAATTAAGATTGTGACTAAAGCTCAGATTAACACTAATAAATAATGTACTCACAATAGCGGTTGATCTTGGCTACCGGTACTATTACAGGATACACCATTGGTCTATGGATGTCACATGTCAAATGAACCCATCTGATTGGTTGAGCTACGAGTACTTGGCTAAGAATTAAGAGCTAAGAGTTGGAAGTTAGTCAACTTTCCAAGGTCATGCACTGCATTGTGAGAGCTAGCACTGGTTTCCCATCTCCCAACTCTTAACCTTAGTCGTTAGCGTTATCTGTTAGCTTTAGCTGTCAGCGTTAGCTGTCAGCGTTAGCTGTGAGCGTTAGCTGTGAGCGTTAGCTGTGAGCGTTAGCTGTGAGCGTTAGCTGTGAGCGTTAGCTGTTATAGCATCAGCTGTTAGCATCAGCTGTTAGCGTCAGCTGTTAGCGTCAACCGTTAGCGTCGGCCGTTAGCGTCGGCCGTTAGCGTTGGCCGTTAGCGTTAGCTGTTAGCTCTTATAGCGTCAGCTGTTGGCGTCAGCTGTTGGCGTCAGCTGTTATAGCGTTAGCTGTTGGCGTTAGCTGTGAGCGTTAGCTGTGAGCGTTAGCTGTTATAGCATTAGCTGTTAGCATCAGCTGTTAGCGTCAGCTGTTAGCGTCAGCTGTTAGCGTCGGCCGTTAGCGTTGGCCGTTAGCGTAGGCCGTTAGCGTTAGCTGTTAGCTCTTATAGTGTCAGCTGTTGGCGTCAGCTGTTGGCGTCAGCTGTTATAGCGTTAGCTGTTGGCGTTAGCTGTTAGCGTTAGCTGTGAGCGTTAGCTGTGAGCGTTAGCTGTAATAGCATTAGCTGTTAGCATCAGCTGTTAGCGTCGGCCGTTAGCGTCGGCCGTTAGCGTCGGCCGTTAGCGTTGGCCGTTAGCGTTAGCTGTTAGCTGTTATAGCGTCAGCTGTTGGCGTCAGCTGTTAGCGTCAGCTGTTATAGCGTTAGCTGTTGGCGTTAGCTGTTAGCGTTAGCTGTTAGCGTTAGCTGTTAGCGTTAGCTGTTAGCGTTAGCTGTTAGCGTTAGCTGTTAGCGTTAGCTGTTAGCGTTAGGCCACAACCGACTCCTCCCCTCTATCCAAAAGCACCTAATTAAATAACCTTCCATCTCATCATTCACCGATGCCAATATATGAGTACAGTGCGTTGTTGATCCCAATATGATTGCGTTGATTGTTGTTGTTCCCGGATCAGCTGGAGTATCGCCGCCTCAGCCTGGAAGTGGCCCAGCGTCGCACGATCCAGGCCACAGTCTGGAACCACGACACGCTGCAAGAGAACGAGTTCCTCGGAGGAGTCACGCTCGCGCTCGACGCCATCGACTTGACGGGGGAGACCATCGAGTGGTACTCCCTAGGGAACATGCTCCGGACATAGGGCTTGTTACAGACTTGTACGCAAGCTCAAGTCAGATAGTGACTCTTGTTTCCTGTGGGTTTTTCCATATTCTAGTGTAAGACTTGCTGACTGATATTGGATCTAAGATAGAAGTAGAGAATCCGCGTGCGTTTAAATCTGGCTCAATGAGTTGTCGGGAGACATGGCTAGTCCAGGCCTACAGACCTGCTGGAGACTCACGTCGGCATTCGACAGAATAATGGACGGAGCTTAGTGTTTCGGTTGACCAGGACTGCAGATAATGAAAATGTGATAGCAATTAGATATGGCAAAAATAGGAGACTTATAAGCGTGCTGCAAAATAAGGGAGGCACCAAGTTGATGAAATTGGATATTAGATAGTTTCTTCAGTAAGTTTTTCACTTTATTGAGTTTTTTTTGTCTGGTCACCTGAAAAACGTATACTGAAGAGTTTCCATTG
Source organism: Brachyptera risi (assembly GCA_964007535.1). NCBI lineage: Eukaryota > Metazoa > Arthropoda > Insecta > Plecoptera > Taeniopterygidae > Brachyptera > Brachyptera risi. The sequence goes on from OZ023334.1 coordinate 9,474,617, forward strand.
TACCACATCCTACATGATAATTTATTTATGAGAATAGATTCTAATTTGCTATGCAGGCTACTTTTAACCTTGAAAATCTATTTTTGACTCTTGAATATCTCAAAGATACTATCAGCTGATGGTTTCAAATTCCCTGATTTGTGTTGATTTTCTGTGTCAATTTCTAATAAACTTGTTCAATTTAATTGTGATTCGACATTGAACCTCTGAATGCTGTAACTCAGCTCATCTCCGTGGCAACATGCCTGGCCCGAGCTGCGCTCGCGTACGCCTCTGATCCAGTCTGCGAGAAGTGATTCCAATAAGGATGATCAACAGACTGACGGAGCAACAACTGGCTACTTGTGTGCGCTACAATTTACATGTTCTGTGCATATGCAAGTTGCATTTCATCCACTTTTATTTATATTTCAATTAATTTTTCCATTACTTATTTGAGATGTATGAATAATTTAATGTGGTATTTTCTCGAAAGAGAACACTTGAAGAGTTTTAAACATTTTGTATAAGCAGCACTACAATTTACATGTTCTGTGCATGCAAGTTGCATTTCATCCACTTTTATTTATATTTCAATTAATTTTTCCATTAGCTATCTGAGATGTATGAATAATTTAATGAGGTATTTTCTCGAAAAAGAACACTCGAAGAGTTTTAAACATTATGTATAAGCATGTCTTATTTATTGTAAATTTTGCATTGGTAATTTTTTCACATTTTATATCATAATATATTTTATCGTGAAACCTGCTAGTATTTTCGCTTTTAGATTGAGATTTTGTAACCACTTTGATCATATTAGTGGTTATAAGAGCTAATTGGTAAAATCGACTGTCGTTTATTGTTGTGTACTACCGGTATATTAATTAACATTTAACTACTGGTGTTCGCCTATTCGGTTTGCCTAATACGCCTCGTCTACTGAAAGTCCATTCTAAAGGAGTTGATTGAATGTTATCACTTATCACCAAGGTAACTAAGAAATAAGGTTACACTAATGTCCATAATCTATGTTGGATTTGAATTATATTATAATAGTTGGGCATTTACTGTGAGGCCTACTGTATACCTAATACCTAGTATGGTACTAGGGATAACATCGATTAATCGAGAATCGATTAGGAATCGATTCTGATGTAAAACGATTCTCAAATCAAAAAATCGATTTTTCAAAACAAAAAAAAAAATTTTTTAGGTTCAGTGCTGTACTTCTTTACGTCGTCGTAATAAGTGCTCATTTCGTTGTCTATATTATTCTGTATTGTTGAGATCTAATTATTATTAGTAGTATTATTATTATTATTATTAGTATTGTTGTTACTTGTTACTATCTGGACAAAAGCTATCCCTTCGGTTACGTCTGACAGCCGAACGTTGACGGAAATACCCAAATGGTACAGTTCAGTTCAAAGAAGTCTCTAGCAGCTATTTTTCACGTGAACGCCTTGGGAAGGTTGAACAAAAAAAGTTTCAAATTACACTACTTTTTGAAAATGACCTTTTTTCAATTTTTTTTTTCATTTTTTTTTTCAATTTTTTTTTTCAATTTTTTTTTTTCAAAATCGATTTTTAATCGATTCTGGAGCATAGAGAATCGATTCCCGATTTTGAGAATCGATGTCATCCCTATATGGTACCCAGCCTACCAGTACTAGGCCTGTATCATGTACAGGATCTCCACACTACAACATATCTTCTAGCTTCAGCTATCAGTTGAGCATTTAATTATATAACAGCCCACAACTTTGAGCCAAGTTTTCAATATAACAAACTGTCATTTGATAAACATAGTGTTTACTTTCGTACTCGAAACACATTACAGTAAACGCTCGTTAAACCGAAATGTAAGCGACCCCAAAAAAATTATTTTGATTTTAAAAAATTTGGATTAATCAAAGTAATGCTTTCCCACGAAAATTATCACAGTTTCCAATTAAAATTGAAGTAATTTTGTATTGCGGGCGAGACGAAACCGCTTTTGTGTGTATCGTGTGATTGTGTATACTCAGCTAACCTACCACGCACAATCGTTATACGGCCCGCTTCCATTGGCGCTCGACCGTCCCGAATGTTACTAACGAATGAGTTGTCCAAGTTTACCATAAATCTTGTACTCGTCGTATTTGGTCAAGGTCAGAGGCTCTGAGCGCATTCGGATGACACATTCAAAGCAGTGAACAGCTGAGCTGGCTTCGGCTCATTGTTACGCGTCAGATAAAAAGTATGCGAACTGGGAAAATAATTATCAATTCAAGGAATTCACCCTAACTATTTCTAATTATCCAATCCGGAATCAGTGGTAAGGCAATTGAAGGGTCGAAATATTAGCTGGAATTCGGTTCAACCATATTAATCAACATTGAAATGCCTATACCTTCAACCGGGGACCAGCTTCAAGTTTGAAATGTGGTCAAATTTCGGATTAACCAAGTTTGGATTAATGAGGGTTTACTGTATACAACCTGTAACATGATGTTTTACGATCTAGGTACGTCATTCATGAACAAATTTCAATAAATTCTGTCGCCGTATTGGCATAATTCTGTTCACTTTGTAATGCTGTACCATGTCCTCATATTATATTGCTTATGATTATGAATTGGTTCGTCGATATATTGTTTATTGTTGACACAAAACATGTGCTGTACTTTTTGAGTAAATAAAAAAATTGTTTGGTAAGTTTTTTCGTATCAATTTTGATTAATATGTGATTGGTATTTTTCCTGGTGCTGGATCTAGAAAGCTGCTACTGCCTTCTACTAGACCTAGCCTTCTACTGAGTAGGTCTATGCTTTTCCGAGAACATTGAATTAATTCTGTTGTAGTCTTTGAAGGCGGGGTAAGGTGCAAATCTCAATTTTTACCATTGGTTTGTCTCATTATGTTATGACATGAAACGCCCTCTAAGAATAAATAACTATTCTAAGTATTTACAAAAAATATTTTGAAAAAAAAGGCTGTGTCTGAACGCCCAATATTTGCGGAATATGAGAAATTGCGAACAGGAAACAGTTTTTCAACATCCGGGAAAGTTTATCTTCAGGAAAATTTAACATTGGTCATATGGGAGTGGGGTTGGATCAAATGAATTATAGAAGCAGGAAAACGATGTGTAAAGGTTTCACTGTATTATTATTATTCAAACTCTTGCAATTGCACATAAATGCGCGGTGGCAAGTTCGCTAACTACCCCTATCCCACTACTTCACTAACCCTCTGACGGAATAACTTTAACCCTATTTCATTCCCTTCAAAATACAAAGATGAGAGGGTATGACCGTATGAGAAGAGAAAAAGAGAGAGCAAACAATGCAATGCATAATTACTTATACTAGAAAAACGCTGGATTTGCGTTGTGAGATGAGCTTAGAAGTATGGAAATCTAGAATGAAAAATATTTCGTCAGATCAATCCAAATCTATAGACCTTGGATTACTTGAAATGTTCAAAAAACTTACCTGCAACTTGTTGATATTTCTTTTGCTGCAACCTGTCGCATATAGGCTACCAAACCAATTGATCTCAATATTCAATAAAATGTACACTTTTATACAGGGACCCGAACCGAAACAATAAAGGTTCCGGTTCGTAGTTTTCTTAAATAAAGGTTCTGGTTCTACGTTTGCACTGGTTCTGGTTCCATAGTGTGAATAAGGGTTCCGGTTCCACTTGTTGAATAGTTTTAATGTTTTAATTTTTAATGTGTGGAAAAAAAAGTTATAACTAAAAAGTTATAAGCAAAATGAGTCAATAATAAGTCTGAATCAGGTATTGAGAACCTTTATGGAACCTTTATGGAACCGAAAAGAACTCAAGATTCTTGGGGGTTCCGGCTCTTGAAAATCAGTGATAAAGGTTCCGGTTTCCCAAAAATACAGGTTTTTTCGGGTTCCGGTTCGAGTCCCTGCTTTTATAGCGTTTTCTTTGATATTTCTCATCTGATTGATGTGAAAGTAACTGAAAATATGCCTGATGATGTTTTTTATATTCAATGAGAATTTTGAAGCTTTTGAAAAATTTTCATATCCAAGTATCTTCCATCCGGGTTATTCTTATGGGGATTTTCCAAACTTTCCGAGTTTTTTCCGGAAAAACCTTCTGACCGATTTTTCTGAAAAACAATCCCAATCTATTCTGATGACAGAAATATGTAGAAAAGGTTTCAAGTCGATAGGTATCTTTTCCTGACCTGTGCACCGCGCACAAAATTACAAAAAAAAAAAACAAGCCCACTTTTTTTGGAATGTGAAATGGAATTGCTATGCTCATCTAAAAAGAGCAAAGCACCTTTGTGTTATTTGATCAGTTATGTTGGGAGGAATGGATTATGAAATATCTGGGATTTTCTACCTTATGTTTCGTTATTCATATCTTTCAAATTAAGCAAGGCAGTACTCTTGTAGTCTGAAGCGTTCTTTGAATCAGTAATATGAAAGCCACCTAGATGATGAACTTAATTCATTAATCCAGATAAAATGGTGGATAGAATTAATTTTAATAGCCCTATGTGACAAGCCAATATGAAATGAAGAACCTATTAATAGACTAAATGTAGTAAGTACTAGGTGGGCCTTTTGGCTTGGGTAAGATGAGAAATTAACCAACATCTATTGATCCAATGAACAGAAAACTTCTGTCGAGTATAGACGATATATTTCAATTTAATTCTCCGAATGAATTCTCTTCGCTACATACATTTCAAACATCCATAGACGACGTAATTATATTACTTGCAGCTCAATTGTCCAGTTTATAATGACCATCAAGTATGCCAGTCAGTACGACAATTTCCTCTTTATTGTTTGATAATACATTACAGGACGACAACAACCTCTCAGTCCTATTGCACTAAGTAGATGACACACAATTAAGGCCTCTTTCACCCAACACAATCACAGGATACTAAACTACGGTAACTAGAAGTACATGCAAATCACATTCTACACTTCTCAATTACAGTAAAAATTGGAAAATATATACATTTTAATTATATTAAATATTATTGTAGCAATAAAATAGCTTAATTTATTTCAATATAGGCCTAGAGAATAGAAATATGAAATGTATGAGATCTGTATGAGTTGCCAAGATGGATGTAACTTGCCATTAGGTCTACGATACGTAAGAATCACAGCATTTTGTATCTGTTTTTGTTCGTCACTAGTAGCTTTGCACGAACAGTCTCGAGTCATCAATGGGAGATATTATGTGGTTGCTTTCGTAGTACGGGGCTATTGTCCCGATTCGGAACACCCTCGGAGGAGATTGATTCTGGAAATCCCGGATCTTCTTTCGTAGTAGATTCTGGAATGATGAATAGAGTGTTATCAATTTGAGATGCTGCCGATGCATCGTGCTGTGTTGCCAGTTGTAATAGGCTGACAAGTGCACATGACATTCAGTCGTACGTTACACACAGCCGGAGCCAGAAATGAAAACAAAACTTGGAGTGCGACAATTCAGCAGTGTTGGGTAATGAACTTTCAAAATGAACGCGCTCGTATTTTCTGAACTTTTCAATAAACGCGTTACATTTACAGTTGAAGATCTTGAACTTTCTTCACGTTCGATTTTTCGGTGAACTTTAACGAAATAAAACGTTCATTTGAAAGTTCATAGCAATTTAGAACACTCATAACTCTATTCTACACGATTGCACTATCCGTACTTCCCTGTCCAAATTCCGAATGAGATTGACTATTTTACGGTCTGTATAATGTATAATATTTCCTGTCGGGATTTCATCATGTGATCACTTATTGTCACCAGGCGAGTCGGCAGCCACGTGTGGTCAAGGTTGACGTGTTGTGACTTGTAGTTGTTATCAATCACTATTAAACTTGAGACATTCTTTGTAGAAAATGTGTGTGTACCGTACATATATTATTTTTGAACCCTTTCTCCCCACCTAATTTTCAAGGTGAATTTTTGAACGAACTTATGTTTTTTTCAATTTGAACTTGAACTTTTACAGCAAAGCCACGAAAACGAACTTTGAACTTTTTAAAAGATCAATTCATTTGACATGAACTAAACTTTTAAAAGTTTCTTTTATAAGTGAACTTCCCCAACACTGCGATTCAGTGTGTTTTCTATCCCCAGATTATCACTCGGACATACCATTCCTGATCAAACTGCGTCAGCCAGTGGATATTTGCTTCATTAACATCAAAACTTCATACAAAATCAATTCCCCAATAATTAATGCTATGGATGAAAGGGATCGTTTGATTGGGGCACCACAAGGGCGATCTAACCATCCCATTTTGACTATCTCAAATAGAAAATAAGTAACTTTGACACCAGGACTGTGCTGTCTGTGACATTTTTTTGCCACGGATAAAAGTCTTTTAAATAATTCTATTATGAGGAAATTGAAGTTGAACTCAATTAAACAAGAATATCTTGAATACGAATTGTATCAGAAACACTGTCATATTTTTTTGGTGAACTTACAGCATCTACTTAGGCCTATAACTATATGAGCTTGCTACTTAATTTGACTACATTTGGTGTAGAGTCAACTATTTTTCCTCTCAAGATAAGTGTCATTCAACCTTTATCTTCAATAGAACCATTTTCGTTTATAGAATTACATCATTGTGAATGTATTTTAATCATAATTTTGAGTGTATTTTAATCGTCTTCAATAGTAAATTGAAGAAACATGAAATATGGCGGTTGCATGTTGAATGATGTCGAAATTTCATCATTCTAATTGATACTTTGGGGGGGGGGGGGGGGGGGCACGTGAGTCCTTTCTTTGACCCGGGACCAAAAATTCCTAGTTACGCCACTGTTGACAGCTGTATATTGTATCTTTACTTGAACAAGGTACCGGTGCATAGACCCACTTCATCTTTGGCCATGTCTAGGTAGGTCTACTTATACGTAACAATCACATAAATACATTGAGCCTCAAATTCTATTGCGAAGCAAACATTCCAACCAAGCATATTACTATACTAGTCAGTAAAGACATGTAAAAATAGCATTTGCTATAAAAGCTATGAAATTTAAAAGTGGTTTTTTACATGTCTTTCTGATATTTCTTTATGTTTCAATAGGTTTAATGTTGTTCTATCATGTTTTTGAAAAGGCGACAAAACGCTACAATTGTCTTAAACCACTACGTTTCAATGTATTGGCGATATAGACGCTATATTCGGAATAGAAGCATTATAGATGCTATTTTTCCCACAATTATTTGAATTGAGGTATAAACGGGTGAAGTTAGTTGGCAAATTTGGAAAAAAATGCAATTGCAAATGCAGGCATTAGGTTTAACCTGCTTGTGGAGACTATTTTCCTAAAAAATATCAATTGGGGTGTTTCTCTTGAATACCTATTGTACGCTATATAGTGGTTGTAAGGGTACCGCACTGTTTTTACATTACAAAACGTTGTTGCGCTACAAAACACGATGTTTCAAAATAATAGATGCACCAAATTGCTACTTTTCATTATTCTAAATGCTACAAAAAGAAAAAATAGAAGCTATATTTACATGTCTCTACTAGTCAGCCACAACATGCCAGTTCCATACTGCAAGAAACGTGCCTTATCAAGCCAATCAACAAGCACCTCAGAGGTGGAGGCCTACTCGTATCCACAAGAGAAGGTCGTCTACCAACTGAATAGCCGTACAAATTTTGACAATTGTTGATTATTGCTACATTTTCAAGGGATTTAAGGTACATTCATAGAGCCACAGCATTTTTACCGGCCGGCAATCTTGTCGGGTGCCGTAGGGCGTCAAAGGATTTGTACCGTTCATACTACCACGGCAAACGATCGATTATACAAGGCAATTATACATTGAATTGATGTGATAACCATGGCAACGTTGATAGTGATCGAACTTGAGAGTCAATAGTTTGAGTGAAACGTGGCCGTGAAAGCATCTATGTCACCACGGCAAGTCTGTCGGCTGGCAAAAAGTAACTTCAACCAACTTTCAAGGCCACAGTGAACAACAAGCCCGGCAAGTCTGTGATTGGCTCATTCATTTTGCTCGGACAACAAATTTGTGCTGCCGTGGCTCTATGAACGTACCTTGATGCTTTGAAAAATGAAGCTGTGTTTATTATTGTAAACATCATTCTGAATAATCATATTACCTGGATTCTGGAAAATAACACAGCTGTATCAAGAAAACGGTGACAATTGTGTGTGTTATTTTGGTAGCTGACCTACTTCTTTCGTGAAAACAAGTATGTGTGTCATGCAAGTGCAGTTTTAAACCAATTGCCCTTAGTCCACCTTTTGACGTCTGCGACAAGTACACCCCTTGGGCCTGTGACCTCGACCTTGACCTTGACCTTTGACCCGAGACCCAAGCTGACCGCTTGGTATCGTCTTTACCTCAGTGCTGCCAATGTTGATGTGATTACTTGTCTCTGCAGCCGGAGTGCTGGACCTACAGCAAGCAATGCACGATTTGTTATTTCAGATCGTTCAGTCAGTCTAGGCTAGCATCAAGTCATTTTGAAAGTAATTCAACATTGAGAAAATATAGTTCTTTATTGAAAAGTTTATTCTTCAACATGAATTGCATCAAAAACACTGACATATTTTTCTCGCAAAAGTTGCAGGACTTGGAAACAAATATTAGGATGCTATTTTGACAACATTTTGTTGAAACAATAGCTATTTTTCCACTTAAAATGTGCACCCCTAATTCAAAAATGGAGTGACTATAGCCACGAATTTTCATGTCACGAATTTCTCACTTTCTATCCCTCCCATGTTGAAAATATGTTCCAATTCACGGGCCACATTATAAGAACTATTTATTGTGCGTAGATAAGTAGTGATAAAAGGAATCAACTTCACATGCACGTTGGCTCAGCTAATAACAGCTGTCATCAAGTTTGCCAGCCTATCAGCCGTTTCTACTAAACAACACTAGATAGAGCAGCGATCAATGGTTCTCAGAAAAGTACTCGGAAAATGGAATGTGTTTTCGAATGAGTGAAGTCAGGCCAACCAATGCAGCCCTCAATGCACCTTGAGTTGTGCTAATCGAGGTGTTACCTGTCCGACCCGGCGCAGTATTCCTCCCAGACGCTCAGAGGGCACGACGACTTGCAGCATTCCTCCACAATACCGGAACCACCTGGAAACACCGTGTGAACAATCATCTGTATTACCGGAGCTAAGCCATCACCTCATCAGGAACCGGAACCATCGTTTTCTTTTCTTCCGGTTCTATATAGGATTTCCAGAGCCTTTTCAATTCATTTTCATATCTCTTTAATTGTTATTTATAGTTATATGGAGACTTTGTATTCCAACAATCAATTGACGACTAGTGATTGACCCGCCCACAAACGTCAGAAAACAAAACATCCAATCAAATGGGCTGTTTGTTATGTGGGTAAAATTGAAATTGCCTATCAGAGTATCTCTGAATGCCCACATGACGTATAGATCAAGGTGGCCTGCCGATAAACCACGCCATCACTAGTGGTCATTTCAATCAGCACTTCACTTGAGAATAACCATGCATCTCATTAGAAAAGAAAAAGAGTAGACCTCTACTATATATAATCCAACTTTCTGTTCTTCCATTCCACTATCCTAAACATTATTATAGCTATGAAATTATATTGAAATATAAAGATGAATTTCACTTTTGAATGTTATGCATTCAAATTCACATTAGTACAGATGGGGTTTTGAAACAACCCTGTACTTTCGGGTACTTAAGTACCCGAATTATTTTAGATGCGTTGAATTCGGTACCCCACTTCAAAAAACAATTGATTTTTGTTCCTTATTAAAAATTAGCTCTAATAGGTCACAATCAATTAATTGGTAGGCCTAGGTTATTATAATTTAGTTTAAATTTCGCTTGAGCGCATAGCCTCTTATTTCAAGTTTCAAATTGATGGGTTTGGTTTTTCAGCCTGACCGAATACGGGGTAGTGATGGGACGTTGAAAATGTTCAATTCATTGAGAATTTTCAATGCAAATTTATTAAAATGTTCGGAAAATGTCCAATTCATTGAATTTTTTTTTGTGAATCTAATGGAATTGAATGAATTCATCTAATTCATTTCATTGATTTTTTTTCAATGGTTAAAAAAAATCATTGGATTTCTTCTAATTTGAACATCATTGAAAATTTTCAACATCTTTACTCATTCACTTTTCAATTAGGTCATTTCAAAGGGCTTTTCAAATAGGACAGTACAAATGAGTACTGGCCCCACGTCCTACAGGTGATTGCCGAGAAGTCTACACAATTAGTGAGGATCTATCAATCTTCAAAAATTTCAAAAAGCCAATTATTATTTCATGTAGGCCGTACTCAGTTTGGGTCTTGACATCTTTGTAAGCAAATGCACTGTTATATAACAGTATATAGGCCCACGCCCACTTCAATGTGGTGGCTCAGCATTTTTTTTTAGTATCACTGAGAGTGAATCCAAACTCCAGTTTCTTGTGTGACAACTTAAATACTATTGAAAATGATTTTTGAAAAAAAATTTCAAGATTCTGGAAATTTTCGAATTTTTTTTTCATGGAAATTGAAATCTCTAGCGCACAACTCACGCTTGGTCCTGTGATACAAGGAAGGACTGTTGTAGCCCCGATTCCTGCAGACGAGCGCCAGGAAGTCTGCCAAGTGCTGTCCGCACATCCGGTAGGAGGAGGCGGGTTCGACTTCCGGCAGCGACGTGAATACCGCAGCCATCATGAGCACGGGCCACACCATCATTCCTGCACATGGAGCACATCCTTTTCATCATCACAACTAGGCAAACGCAGCATGCGTTGTAAGATGAGCGAGATATCAGTCTGAATATATATATATGTTTTTTTATTTATTCAGTAATTCCTTTAACCCTCTTGCGAGGAAATCGGAATGGTTAGCAGTTTACAATTATCAGCTTAATTATCAGCTTACTAACTTATAAATGTGGCTTATAACATTACATGATATTAATAAGATATAATTATAGATATATAGATATGGAACATTACATGATATTAATAAGATATAATAAGATATAATTAATAAGATATTAATAAGATAATAATAAGATAATAAGGTATAATCAGAATCGTTGAAGTAGTTTGATCTTTGCTACTCTATCGACTCTGGTATTATTGAAAACTCCACACACCTTGATTCCTATGAAAAACCTGGTGAGTATCAAATCCAGAAAGCAGTGAATCACATCAATGGTTTTACAATTATTTCTATCTATTTGTTGAAAAGAAAACATTTATTAAATTAGGCAAACGCAGCACATGCGTTGTAGGTCTGAGATGAGCGAGATATTATCTGAATAATAAATGTCTCAAGTAGCTCAAGTAGTTCTACCCTTCCTACTTAATCGACTCTGGTATTCCACACACTTTGACGCATATAAAAAATACTTCATTGTTGGGCAAATATTAAATCTTGACAACATAATTCTGCTATTATTTCAATATATTTGGTCTATAGATTTGGTGAATGAAAACAGTTGATTATAGCCGAGTGGTAACACACTGAATCGTCATTCGGGAGACCGGAGTTCGATTCCCGCCATGGTCGACCATCCTGACAGGGGTTTTTCGTGGTTTCCCTATGTCGTTCAGGTTATAATACTGGGTTGGTTCCTTAAGAGGACTGTAGCGCAAAGATTTAACATGAAGTTTTGTATGCTACTTTTAGGTACATTTATTTCATTAAATATTCAAGATACACTCTTGAAATTTGCACCATATGTTTGTACATATGTTCTCATCATAATAGACCTGCATAAAGAATCTAAGATCTTTATTTTTTCAGATACAATTTATTTCTGAATGCATGATGGGAAAAACTTTTTTTTGGCACATTTCTATTGTTAGGTCTATAATATTTTTTAAAATCCCAAGTACTGGATCCTGTGGTCTATATTGTTGCATCAATTATTCATGTGGTCTATATTGTTGCAAATACTATCAGGATTGTGGGCCTACACAAGAAAAATCAGGACTCTAAATCTAATAAATGTTGTGCTAGTGCTAGCTAGCTCACGAGGCTGGGACTTGGATTGGCTAATGTTTACTAAGAGAGCTACCTGTCATGGCAACATGTCTGGTCTCTGTGTATTCAGTAGAAGTAGTAGTAGTAGTATCTTTATTTATAGCAAAAATTTGCTATTCTTCGTACAATTGTATTAACATGAAATATAGTGAAATATAGTGTCTTTTTGACAAAAGAAACAAAACTGAACTACAGTAGTCTACAGCCAACTACAGTGTGTGGAGATACAATTGCTTGATATATTTCACTCTTATCACTCTTCACTCTTATTTCTCTTTTTAGACAACGAGTCACCCTTCTTAAAGGGGGGGGTAAGGTGCAAATCTTAATTTTCACCATTGGTCGGTCTCATTATGTTATGACAGAAAACTTCCTTTGAAAATAAATAGCTATATTCTAAATATTTACAAAAAATATTTTGAAAAAATGGGTTGTGAGAGAAAGTCCAATATTCGCCAAATATGATTTTATTTTGCTCAGTATTGTACATCCACCATTGTGAATAAAGCAATATTCACTTCCCCCCTTCGAACACCCGCCCTCACTCTGTCATAGTAGAAATGCGTGTTGACAGTTCAAGGTCATTGGTGGCATAACGATTTGCAAGATAAAGCCACGCGCCATGCGAATTAATCAATTGAAATTATATGGTGGTAACAAGTAGCTATGTTATACATATCAAACGAAAGATGACATTCGAACGCAGATATTTTGTAAAACACTTTTTCTCTACCTATCGTAGTTTTTCTACGTTCCTAGCTCAAAAAAGCGTTACATGTTATTGTCCATAAGAGAGATTTTCGTTAGGCCCGGTCGAAAATTACCGACTTTTCACGTTTTTTTTTCCTCCCATGTCAAATGGGGTAAGAATTTTTGTAAGGACGCTTTCTGTCATAACAAAATGAGATGGACCAATGGTGGGAATTGAGTTTTGCACTTTACCCCCCCCCCTCCCCCCCCCCTTTAACATTCCAACTTTCCTTGCAATCTTTTTCAAAATATATTTTCCATGCTCCTTCATACTCAAATTGTCATCTAGTACTACCCCAAGATATTTTATTTCATGAACAATTTCAATATTCACTTTTCCATTGTTACCACAAAATCCTATTATAGCACTGCTCATGTGGTGGGCCACGGAATGTGAGTGTGGGCCACTCTAAGAGACCGTGAATTTGATTTCACAATTTATTGTCATTGTTGGCATTGTTGGTAGCTTTTTAGACGAGCTTTAGCGAGGATTCAATTTGACATACTGAAAAAAATTGGTGTTCGTTTTTATGTTTTTTTTTTTTTTTTTTTTTTTTATGTTTTTTTGTCGGTTCTCCACAGGTCAAACGGCTACAGCTATCAACTTCAAACCTTTTTTCGTCATGGTTCCTCATCTAACTTAGATCTGTATAGTTTTGTGGCATTATCGGGTGGTAACTTTTTTTTTATGAATTTTAGAAATTTCAAAAATCTCCATTAGAATAACCCGGAGGAAAATACTTGAAAAATCAAAATTTTTCAAGACCTCTCAAATTTTCGCCGAATATAAAGGAAACTATTAAGCACATTTTGAGAGATTTTTCGCATCAATCGGATGAGAAATAACGAAGAAAACGCATTTATAAAGCATTTTCCCATCAATTTAGGCTATTACGGGAACCAATTAAATCTATAGCAACAAGTGTCACCAATTAATTCAAAACGATTGAAATGAATGAAGAGGAAGGCCGTGACATAACTGATTCTCGTAAGGTTTTTGAACGTTTGGAGTGATCCAAGGTCTGTAGATGTAGATTGGGTTGACAAATTATTTTTCATTCTAGATTTCTATACCCCTAAGCTCGTCTAACAACGCGCATCCCGCGTTTTCCTAGTTATATAACCTACTGTTAAGATCAACCGTAGGTTATATAATAAGGTCTCTGGTGGCTTGAACCAAAGACCTTATACAACCATGGTACCGTCATAACAGTTATAAGTCCATGGTCATATCATGTTCATATACTTGATACTTTTTCTTCTGATTAGACGAGCTTTAGCGAGGATTTAATTTGACATACTGAAAAAAATTGGTGTTCGTTTTTATGTTTTTATTTATTTTTTTTTATGTTTTTTTTTGTCGGTTCTCCACAGGTCAAACGGCTACAGCTATCAACTTCAAACTTTTTTTCGTTATTGTTCCTCATCTAGCTTAGATCTGTATAGTTTTGTGGCATTATCGGGTAATAACTTTTATTTTTATGAATTTTAGAAATTTCAAAAATACACATTAGAATAACACGGCGGAAAAAAAATTAAAAAAAAATTATTTAAAAAAAAATTGAAATTTTGTGTGAAGTTGAATAACATCTTGATACACATTTCTGAAAATTCTCAGCTTGATCGGGTCAGCCATTTTGAAGAAAAAACATGAAATGTGCTAATTTGATACCACTCGAAGCAGTTTTTACGCATTTATAACTAAAATGTTACCCAATTGGCGAATTTAGGCAAGACTTGGCAATGAAGTCGACATACTATTACTTTCCACTCGTCTAAAAACGCTATATAGCGTTTTCCTAGTCTATAGACAATTGAAGTTAAGGTGTAAAATCCAATCCATATCAATATTCGTTCATCTTACAACTCATACCCTACGTTTGCTTATCCCTATAGGCCTAGTCTCCAGCATACGGCACAAAGTTCTTACAAGGGTGATTTCACAGATATAAATCTTTATAAAACTTGAACTGTGCAAGATACGGAATACATCATCTGATTCAGACAATCACGACAATCACAACAGTTTGGACATCCGGAAAGTCACTTCGATCGTTTATACTTTATGTTGACACTGAAAATTGTGTATCACAAAACATATGCCTCAGTAGTTATAAAGGGGGCTAGATTAGATGTCGGTAAGTTCTCTTTCTTGAATAGGACAGGTAGGGATTGGAATGGGCTTAAACACGGCATACACGATCAACATTACCTGTCAACATGTTGACATCAACATATTGATGAGGTCATAGAGCATGTTCAATCCTCGGCAATATGTTGACGGCAGCCATCAACATATTGCCGTCGTGTAGAGGCAAGATCAGAAATACGGGTTATCTACTAGCTGTCAATATGTCGAGTCAACATGTTGACGGGTAAATGTTGATCGTGTATGGCGGGTTTTAGTAGAAGTATACTTGAGGAGGATGAAATAGGGTTGAAGCTATTCCGTCAGAAGGTTAGGGAGGCGATAGGATAGGATTGATAGGGAACTTGCCACCGCGCATTTATGTGCAACTGCAAGAGTTAATAATAATAATAATAATAATAATAATAATAAATACATATTGCGTTACATACATAATTTGATCACTTCTTGATATATTGTATCGATGTGCTCGTAAAACAACTTTCTTTGAGCCACACTAAAAATAAACAGTTCAACTGTATGTGCTTGGCATACATCAAGATCAGGAAAAGTCACCCCATTTTTTGTTGTGACTGTATCAAGGTAACAGAAATCAATGACTTGTATCAAAACAGTCAGAGGTATTCTGATAAAATTCGATCTATCTGATGGAAGAAGCTTCATTCACACCTTTATATAACACTTCTCACCTTTTGTTGCAACTTATTTCGACAGGCGCTAAATGACCTCGCTGTCGATGCCTTAAAACCCTAATATTCATTCATTCAACCGATGTATCAAATTGTCATCTTCATGCTAACTATCCACTGGTTTTGTTGTATGTAACGGTTTGACGTATTATTATTCAACTAGTTTTTACAATTTTTTCTCAGAATTTTTGATTCAGTCTCCTTTTTAAAAGTTTGATATATTATTTCAGCAATAATTATACATCAATAAATAACGAAAAGTGTTATACATTTATGTAAGTGAGTTTCAGTTATGGCAGCAGTATGAATAAACATCAAGTAATCACTATGTAAATAATCGCCATTTTACATGAAAGTGAACATTTTCTGGTCTTTCAGTCCATTCGTATTTGAAAATATGCCTATACTGTTTGAGGAATCATTTTTTGACCTATCTGTACAAGATTTTAACCAATCAAAATTATTTGTGATGGTATAATTTGGTTAATAATATAAGCAACCTTTATTGGTCCCTGCTTATCAAAAGTTTACAGGATAACAATCAGTATAAAATACAATTTTGATATCAATATATAAAGAAATGAAATATAGTCAAATAATTGAAAAAAGTGAAAAATTGAAAATTGAAATAAGTAATGATAACATTATGCTCAATTACATTTGTGTGTACATAGAAGTGAAATGCAGTGCAAAAAATAGAATCAAATGATGCGAGGAAGGCAGCTCACAGATTCCATTCATTGAACTTTTTCCCGATGATCGTCAGGCGAATTATGGAAAAAAGTTACTTGTCGGTGTTAAATGTTGAGAAAAATTGATGGTAATTTAATTAATAAATTGCTATCTCCGTAAATCTATACAATTTTCATGAACATGTATTCCCTATGAGACGTGCTTTTGAAAAAGAATTCCCAAGCCCAACATGAAAATTCAATATAGTAATAGGGTTAGGCTGTGTTTTTTCCATTCATACTCAATTCCCTGTTGGCCATCAGCAGTTGATCAACAATAAACGCTATACGGGAATGTTACTCGACGTTCATTTTATACATTCATTTTGGATCAAAATACATTATGGTGCTTGGTAATCATGATTTACGCGTCTAATTACATAGCTCAATTCACGAGTTTGTGGATATAATCAACCGATCGCAATTGATGGATAGAGGAGAAAACTACAAAGTGAACAATGAGCGTTATGAATATAGCTGTGGCTGTTTCAGAAATAGGTGGATAAATTTCCTAGTAATCATCGTTCAGGTTATGCTTATAGATCCTCTTTTGCGATAATACGATAACCGGTTTTATTTTGTGAATTTTTGGTCGCTTGGCACGTGTCCCCATTCCACTAGCTCACTTATTTTCCCTACTATTACAAGGGTAGCGACCTGTTGTAGGCTACGCGTATGTATTTGTACTATGAGACATTAAGAAATACACCCTCCTCGCACAAGAGCCTGTAGAAGACTGAAAGCAGCGCTCTATGTACTTGTCTCTACGTAGAATGGGGGGGGGGGGGGGGGCCTTAAAGAGAAACAACTAGGCCCAAATCAGTAGCAACAAAAGTGTTCAGAACGATTCAAATCAGTGAAGTGTGGAACAGAAAGGCTGCGACATAATTGGTTCCGGTAGGAATTTAAACGTTTGAAGTGATCCAAGATCTGTTGATGTGGATTGAACTGACAAATTATTTTCCATTCTAGATTTCCATACTTTCAAGCTTTCTAAATCCCGCGTTATCCTAGCCAGATGAGCGTAGCGAAGATTTCCATTCCCACAAAATTGGGCTTCGTTTCTATGTTTTTTTTTTTTGTAGGCCTACTTTTTTTCGGTTCATTTGTATAATTTTGTACTTGGCATACAGGTCAGGAAAAAGAAACGATCAACTCGAATTTTTTCCACATATTGGTCTGACACCAGAATAGGTTGAGATAGTTTTCAAGAAAAATTATTGAACGAAAGGTTTTTCCGGAAAAATCGGAAAGTTTGGAAAATCCCCATAAGAATAACCCAGATGGATAATAGGCCTACATGAAATATGAATTTTTTGAATGGCTTCAAAAGCTCCACTAAATATTTAAAACACCATCATACATATTCTCAGTGACTTTCACAACAATCCAATGGGAAATGACAAAGAAAACGCAATAAAAGTATACATTTGATTGAATATTGGGATCAATTGGTTTTGAAAAGTATATGTGTGACAGGTTGCAGCTCTATGAATATCAACAAATTGCAGGTGAGGTTTTTGAACGTTCGAAGTTATCCTAGGTCTGTAGATGTGGATCGAGCTGACAGAATATTTAACATTCTAAATTTCCGTGTTCTAAGCTCATCTCACAATGCATATCCCGCGTTTCCTTTCAGTTGATGTTTATAGAGCTGCAACCTGTCGCATAAACACTTTGCAAAACCAATTGATCCCAACCTTCAATGAAATGTATACTTGTATTGCGTTTTCTTTGTTAGACGAGCTTTAGCGAGGATTCAATTTGACATACTGAAAAAAAATTGGTGTTCGTTTTTATGTTTTTTTTTTTTAATGTTTTTTGTCGGTTCTCCACAGGTCAAACGGCTACAGCTATAAACTCCAAACTTTTTTTCATTATGGTTCCTCATCTAACTTAGATCTCTATAGTTTTGTGGCAATATCGGATGTTACATTTTTTTTTAATGAAATTTAGAAATTTCAAAAATACCCGTTAGAATAACACGGCGAAAAAACAAGGAAATATTTTTATTTTCCAAAAAAAATTAAATTTTGCGTGAAGTTGGGTTACATTCTGGTACACATTTATGAAAACTTTCAGCTTGATCGGGTGAGGCATTTTGAAGAAAAACCAAGAAATACTATTACTATCCGCTCGTCTAACAACGCATATATGGCGTTTTCCTAGTTATTTCCCATTTGATTGTTGTGAAAGTCATTGAAAATATGCATGAACGATTTTTCCAAATTTAAAGCCTTTCAAAAATGTTCATATTCCAAGTATTTTCCATCCGGGTTATTCTCATGAGAATTTTCCAAGCATTCCGATTTTTTTGGCGGAACAACAGTCCGAACAAACTTTCTGAAAAACAATTCCTATACCTATTCTGGTATAACATAAATATGTGGGAAAAGTTTCAAGTGGATTTTTTTTTTCTGATCTGTTTGCCGCGTACAAAATGTAAAAAAAAAAACGAAGCCTTATTCCTATCGGTATATGAAATGGAAATCTTCACTACGCTCACCCAATAATCAGACGAGCTTTAGCGAGGATTCAATTTGACATACTGAAAAAAATTGGTGTTCGTTTTTATGTTTTTATGGGTTTTTTTTATGTTTTTTTTTCGGTTCTCCACAGGTCAAACGGCTACAGCTATCAACTTCAAACTTTTTTTCATAATGGTTCCTCATCTAAATTAGATCTGTATAGTTTTGTGGCATTATCGGGTGGTAATCTTTTATTTTTATGAATTTTAGAAATTTCAAAAATACCCATTAGAATAACACGACGGAAAAAAAATGAAAATATTTTTATTTTCAAAAAAATGAAATTTTGTGTGAAGTTGTATTACATCTAAATACACATTTCTGGAAATTCTCAGCTCGATTTGGTCAGCCATTTACAAGAAAAAACATCAAATGTGCTTAAATTGGTACCACTCGAAGCCGTTTTTACCCATTTATAACTAAAATGTCACCCAATTGGCGAATTTAGGCAGAAGTTTGGCAAAGAAGTCGACATACTATTACTTTCCGCTCGTCTAACAACGCGTATATAGCGTTTTCCTATTCATAATCAATTTCAATCATGTTGAAATTATTTTTCAACATAATTACATTTCTAATAGGTTAAAGTAGTCCGACTTACTGTCAAGCAATGATGGAACCTCCCAGTGTGCTATGTCGGAGAAACTGCAAGATAATAACAACCTGATACAACTCTACACTGCACTTTATCCCCCCCCCCCCTCCCCCCCCCCCCTCATCAAGGTCTGTCGTCACACGTGTGAATCATCTGCACCCCTTGATCGCATTGTTCCCATGATAGGTTGTTTAAGCGACAACACATCGCAGTACTCTCACTTACACCACCACTCAGTCTTCTTCACAACATGTGAGTCCAGGACATCAAAGTCAGGTAATGTGTTGCCTAGCAACGACACGTGTAACAAGTCTCCAATGGTTCTTAGCGTCGGATGAAGACGCGAAACACCCGAGCTCCAGTACAGTTGAATAGGGGAGACGGTTGATCGGAGCCCTCAACTCTCATGGGGTCAAGTCTGTAACTTGTTAAGACCTGATATACTATTTTAGTTGAAAGAAACTCTTTGTTCCTCAAAATATTCAGTCGAGCGGTAGCTCGACGGGAGCCAAGTCCGCGCTAAGTCTGCTACACGGGGTACACGCTTACACTATTTACACGAAGTAGGCCTACTTCCAGGCGGTTCTGAGCATTTACTGTATCTCCGGAACTAACAAACCTAGATAGCTCGAGTTTGTAATGGAATGAGGTGCCATACACGATACAAAATATCAAATTTGAGCTATTCCGGATTAAACGTCAAGTTATAACACTGTGAAAAGACTACTTTTTCCGTTTTCTTCTTCTCCTCCTCCTCCTCCTACTCCTCCTTCCGTCGTCACCTAAGATGTATAATTACATTATATTATATTTTTTACATCAAGACGGCTGATCCGATTTGAGTGAAAGTTCGAAATAATGTGTATCATTATCATATTCAAATTTTCTGAGAATTTGAATTTTCTCGAATGAAATATTTTTAACGAATTTTTTCCTCTGGGTTATTCTTATGGGATTTTTGAAAACTTGAAATGAGTTTTCTCAAAAAAAGGTCCGATCGATTACGCCTCAAAACCATACAGTATCGAGTTAGATAAAGACACTTGTGTATGCCAAGTTTCAACTGATTTTGAATTTTTATTTGACCTGTGGAGCGCGAACAAAAAAAACTTTTTTTTTCAAGTATAGTGAAATTGAGTCTTCGCTTCGCTCATCCAATAAACACAATGAAATATCATCATTTATCAACATGAATACATTTTTTTACACCATCTTTTTTTCGATAATGAATGATTCAATTATTAAATTCCAAACGTGCTCATGAATCCAAAAATCACTTTTGAAAAAATGATCATATTTTTAAAAAATTACTGCTGGGAATTTTGCTGGGAGAAATCGCGAGAATAACTTCGAAAATGTCCATAATGTTTATACTATTGAAAATTACTTTGGTAATGTCCATGGTGATTCAATCATTGGACTTCAAAACTGCTTGAAAGTATAAAAAATCACTTAAAAAATGGCATGGGCCTATTTCAAAAAATTCTCTGCGGGGCTTTACTGGGAGAAATCGCAAAAGAAATCGCACCCAGAAGACTGTTATCCTAAAGTTTTAAAATAAATAAATAAATAAATAAGTATAACTTCGGAAATATCCATGATGATTCAGTTATATATAAGTCTCCAAAACCACTTGTAGTTGCCAATCGAAAAAATCACTTGAAAAAATGTCCATATTTTCAAAAATTACCTGTGGGGTTCTGCTGGGGGACATCCGCCCCCCAGACCCCCTTTTCGCGCGTGACAGGTATCCAACTGGGCGGTCATTTTATTCATATATATATAACCTGTGCGCCCCCAATACACAAATCCTATAACAACGTCCCTGCTCAAAACTATACAGCAATATCAAGTTGCCAATATAATAATTGATGAGCGTAGCGAAGTCTCCATCTCACTCTTATAGGGCTTTGTCTGTTTTTTTTTTTTTTTTTTTGTAAGCACTCCACAGGTCGCAAGGGTTGACTGATCAACATGAAACTTTTTTTGTACACGCAAACTCATCCAACTTAGAACTGTATAGTTTTTGGAATGAATCGGTCAGACCGATTTTGAGAATCATCATCTCAAAGTTTCTAAAAACCCCATAAGATTTGGCTGGGCGGAAAATGTTGAAAAATAAAATCTCTCCAAATGGGATGAAATTCTCTCTAAATGTGTATACATGGATTTTACACATTATTACGATTTTTTAAGCAATTCTGATCAGTCGTTTTGAAGAAAAAAAATAAAATGACTGATAATATTCATAAAATATATCATAAAAATTGTGAAAGATTCACTGCTTTCTAGATTCAAGAGTTGACCAACAATGAAGTATTTTTTATATGCGTCAAGGTGTGTAGAATACCAGAGTCAATGAAGTGGCAAGAGTAGAACTACTTTAACGACTTTAATAGCTTATTCAGATATCAAGGTGTGTAGAATACCAGAGTCGATAAAGTAGCAAGGGTAGAACTACTTCAAGGACTTTTATACCTTATTCAGATATCTCGCTCATCTTACAACGCATATTTCGCGTTTGACTAGTATATAATAATATAATAATAATATAGGCCTAATAATAGTTGCCAATATATAATGTGCCAAATTTCATAAACATTTTTGCTTCTGTTTGAAGTATGGGGTGCGACCTCGTTTCATCAGGTACGGTAGAATTAGTTTGTTCGATTACGTTCATTTGATTATTTTTCCTGAAAGTACGAATTTTTCCTAAAAACCATTTCTCACGGAGATTTCATTTTTTTTCGTGAGATCAGCTTCAACGAAGAAGGAAATGTTCCTAGAAAACCCCTTGAACAATTCATACTAATAATATTTGTGGCACTTTGAAGAGTCTATCTCCCCCCTCCCCCACCGTGCCACCATGTTCAGGAATTGATCTTGCCCCCCCATCTTTCAAAACGTCCCGATATATATATATATATATTTTTTTTTTAATAACATCGAAACTTGATACAAAATCATTGTTCCCCAATTAAGGCTAGGGATGAAAAGTAGGATCGTTTGGACGGGGCACCACAAGGGCGATCTTACCACCCCATTTTAGTTATTTAAAACCAATGAACTTCAACACCAGGGCTGCGCTGTCGGTGACCATAACTTTTATATATATATATATATAAATATATATATATATATATATATATATATATATATATATATATATATATATATATATATATATATATATATATATATATATATATAATATGATTCACTCTCTCTCCTGTACGCATCCCAGCTGAACCACGCGTAACGGACACGTTGATTGACACCGAGGGTACTCTGCAAGGTAATTGAATACGAGGCAATTAATTGGACAGTTATTAAATTGATACTGTTTCTAACCGGTGGGAAACACTAAAATACTGGTACATTGTTGAACCAGGTGTTATAAGCTTAATTGATATCTGACCTCAGGTCGAGTTACCGTGGTACCAGTTTCCCCGTCATCGCCATTCAGACAGTCCCTTTCTCTTCTCTCCCCTCCCTCCCTCTTCCTCATGCTCCGTCTCGGCGCCCCCAGGCCTCCCGGCCCCCGGCCCCCCGGTCCCCTGGCCCTCACCGCGAGCCGCAGGCTAGAGACGCCGGTTCGCCATTCGTGCATATGTATTCTGTGTTATCAAAGAGAGCGAGAGAGATATATATAGAGAGAAAAAAGAGCTTTGTTATCTTTCTATAAACTCATCTCCTTTTCGAACGAGAAGTCATGCTCACACGTGCCTCTCCTCTTTTAGCTCTCTGATAAGACATCTTCCATCCCACGCGTGTTGACTGCTCCACTGTTGTGGCTATCCGCACGGTGTTATCCGCACGGCGCTATCCGCACGGCAACACTGGCCAACTCAAACAAATTAATTGTTTGAAATGAGTGATTGTAGAACAGAGCAATCATTGGTCTCCTTTGAAAGAGAGAAATGACAACCTGTGCGGGGTCATCTATTCCGACACGAACCACAGACACCTGTTGCCAAACTCTGCTATTCCTATATTACTTTCAGCCGGGCTCTATACCAACAGTTAGTTGTTTAGTGAACGAACTTGTTATCGCCCTTGTTGACGTATTTTATTTCCATATCGTAACGAATAATCAACTAATTGCTATTCAATCCTCAATGGGTGTTGCTCAACGCATGCACTCGGTCAGTAGTTCTAGTGATGATAATATTGTGTTGATATGTGTGTTGATGTTGAGGCTGGGAGTCGTGTCCTGACGAGTGAGCACCCCTAATGCGGGGCGACACGCCCCCAATGGAGTTCTGGACTTTCGGGCGACATGCTCCCCTACTAGAAAACAATCCATGGTAGCATTGAGCCCGAGCGTTGGAAGAATTTTTAGATCACATGAATAGCAAAGTGGGATTTACAATGGAAACTGAAAATAGCGATAAAAAAAAAATTTTTTTGGATACATAAAAAAAAATGCTTGAACAAAATTTACATGATTAGAAATGAAGGCTCAATAAAATAAAAGATATATATATATCCATAATCATTTAACTAGAAAAGCATAGGAGTTCAATTGAAATCAATATAGACCTACTGGCAATTAAGTTGTGCCAAGTAAACTCAAATTATATAAATATAAAACTCTTCAACAAAATCCTAAGGTGCATTAAAAATATAACAAATATCAACTGATTCCAGAAACACTTGAAAAGAGTTCCTGACTACCGAGACGCGTGGCCGAGTGGTAACACACTGAACCGTCATTCGGGAGACCGGGGTTAGATTCCCGCCACGGTCGACCATTTTGACATGGGTTTTTCGTGTTTTCCCTCTGTCGTTCAAGTTGATACCGATTTCTTAACAACAGGCCACGACCGACTCCTTCCGCCAATTCAAAAACACCTAATAAAATAACCTTTCATCTCATCATCCCATTCATCATCCACCGACGCCAATAGATCGTAGCCATCAGTATAGTCGTTAAAACCCAATATGAAAAAAATTTCCTGACTAGCAAAGCATATTATACCGTACAAGTAACCGTTAGTGGTATTGTGGCAGTCTCGGACTGGCCTGGGCGGCTGGGCGGCGAATCCTGGCTAATGGGGCCCCCAAAATATGGAAGTCTGCAATAATGCTCGACGGTCAAGTATTACCAAGGCCAGTTGGTATTTATCTGAGAGTTGGTGAAAACAAATACCACAGGTAACCATGGTGATAACAAGTTTGAACTGTCAGATAAAGGCTAACCAGACTTGGTAATACGGGGCCTTATAAAAATATTTTAATTAAATATAAAATACATGGCAAAATCTGATGAAATATTGATTCTCTATGTCTGTGCCCGCCTGTATATGACACTGTTATGACTATAGCGAGCGAAATGTGGTGAGAGGTGCACTTGTTTTGCTTAAATCTGTGATTCGTAAGCCGGCCTAGACTAAGACATGTTTTTGCATCATATTTCATAGGAAATGAATGCTCGATGTTGTACTTATGTTTCGATCAGCGTCAGCAACTGGCCTTTTGAGCGAATTCTGTTATTTCATTCAGAATGCTCGATGCTTGCTGGCACGGAGGCCCCTGATACATCCATGTTCTGCAAACCTTTGCGGTTATTAATAAACAAAATGTAACAACACAAGTATTGTGCTTTGTATATAGGCTTAATATCTTTGTCTTTGATATTTTGAGCTCATTCCCAAGATTGCTGAGTTAAAGAATTTAATAGAAACAAGTAAAGCAAGTAAATTAATTAAATCGCTATAAGGAGACGTCCATAAATTACGTCACAGCTTAGGGGGGGAGGGGGGTTGTCAAGATTTGTGACAAGGTGTTACAAGGGGGGGAAGGGGGGAGGCAACTGTGTGACGTACAATTTTTTTGTTCTATGTATTTGGCGCCATTCTTATAGATTTTTTATATTTAGACCCACCCTAGAAACAGCAGATGCATTTCAAATAATTATCAAGTTTGACTACTCAAAAAGCAAACATGAAGGAATGAATATTCTGATTTGATTACTTTATTGTACCTTTGCCGCCTCTTAATTTCATTTTTTTTTTGTTAGAGGGGGGGGGGGGTATGAGAATTTGTGACGTATTTAAAGGGGGGAGGGTAATAGGTTTTGTGACCAACTGTGACAAGGCAAGGAGGGGGGGGGGTTCAAAGTGGCCTAAAAAATTGTGACATAATTTATGGACGTCCCCTAATGTATTTTGTAGAATTACCAGTTGTTCTTCTAATGCGTTGTACTGCTGTTTTACCGTCAAAGTTACACGTGCGGGCGCGTTTTTGTTCTTCTTCTGTTGTTCTTCTATATGATATTTCATTATTATTCACCATCACATTAATTATACTTGACAATTATATTTTGGAGTGAAATCGCCGAAAAAAATGGTATTGCATTCGTCGTTGTATCTTGAATGGTGAGCTTTTTCTCTAATATGAATTTTCGATAGTTCTGGTTGTTAGTTACATTTTAAAATTATTTTCTGTTTGTTACAAGTTACAGGTTACAATTTTGCTAGCCAATGGGGAGTCAGTTCCAGAATTGTCGTTATTTATATCTCATCAGTTCAGACCGGCAGTGTACTTTGTGAAATCATTATTATTATCACAAGAAAACATATTATCTGTGATCTTTGTTTGTTGTTAATTTGATGCTCGAAATGGAACAATAGGAATGGATATGATTCTAGTGTAATAGTGGTGTCATAAAATCAGGGACGCACTTAGGGGTCCAAGGGTGGAAGGGGGGGGGGGGCGCCTCATCAATCAACATTTGCGCTCCTCCCCCCCCCCAATAATTTATCCTCCTTCAAAAATATTTAATGTCAACCTACGAATAAACACACAATAAAATATTATTAGTTATTAATATGAGTTATCAGTATACAATCACAATCTACTACTTTAAACCTCCTTTTTTTCTCTTCGATAATTATTTAATCATTAAATTCCAAAATTGCTCGTGGATTGCGATAATCACTTGAAAAATGACCATATTTCAAAAAAAAAATCACTGCTGGAAATTTTGCTGGGAGAAATCGCGATAATAACTTCGAAATTGTCCATAATGTTTATACTATTGAAAATAACTTCGGTAATGTCCATGGTGATTCAATCATTGGACTCCAAAACTGCTTGTAAATATCAAAAATCACTTGAAAAATGACATGGGCCTATTTCAAAAAATCCCCTGCGGGGCTTTGCTGAGAAAAGTCAAAAGGTATAACTTCGAAAATGTCCATGATGATTCAATTATAAGACTATCCAAAACTAGAACTATACTTGTGAATCGCAAAACTCACTTCAAAAATGTCCATATTCTTGAAAATTTCCTGAAGGCTCTACCGGGGGACTTCCGGGGCCCCAGACCCCCTTTTTGCGCGCGTCAGGTGTGAAGCTGGGTGGTCATTTCATTTATATAACCTGTGCGCCCCCCAATACACAAATCCTAACGTCCGTCCCTGCATAAAATATAGAGTTGCAGTACATTGTAGGTACTAGTACTTTAGATGTTCAAGTTTATTGTGTATTCATGATTCTTTCAATACTTTACAATTCATAGTTTGAAAGCGCTTACTTTTTAGTTTTTTCAATGAATAAGAAAAATGTAGGATATCACATACTAATAGCTTTCATTGTATAACTCATTTTCACATAGTTATTATGCCATTGATACAAGTACGTAGTTGTAGCCTAGAAGAAAGATGATTCGTCTTAAATAAATCATGTAAATATTGTATTGTAATAGTAGGATAGTTAGGCCTATATATTTTATTAACGGAAATATTTTATAAATTAAATATTTATAAAATATTTCGTTGCCGCCGAAGCTTTTTAGACCCAGTCCGACACTGGGTAGTAGGACGATTTGCCAGCGGACAATTTGCCATTTTATCAATGTGATAAACTAGACAAACGCTGGATATGCGTTGTGAGATGGGCTTAGAAATCTAAATCTAGAAAAAAAATCTAGAATAGAAAATATTCTCTCTTCTCAATCTACATCTACGGACCTTGGATTACTTCAAGCGTTCAAAAACCTTTTCCCACAATTTGTTGATTTTCATAGAGCTGCAACCTGTCGCATACACATTGCACAACTAATATTATATATGGGATCAATGGGTGGGAGGGAAATTTGAATTGAAAATCAAACCACGTTTCAACTTCAGGTATTAGGGAACGGATTATAGAGATGTAATAATGAATTAATTATGACATTTTTCAGTAAACTCCAGACTAGAAATAGTACTAGAATAGCAATGCTTTTTGAAAGGAGTACTGATGTACTTCAGCACTGTATTTTCTACTAGAAATAGTATAAATGTACTGACTGTGGCAACGCTGGTTTGAAGCCGGCGCGATAAAGTCAGGTCAGGCCTTACCACCTAGATAGCGCTGAAAATCGTTCCAAAAAGCACGGGAGCCTAAAGCCGAGAGGTTATAAAGTTGTATTTGGTCGAATGCTAAAATTTCCTACTCCGTGGTCCGTGTATTTTATGGTTAAGTGCGGAACAGTTATTGGTTTATCTTCAAGTTTGGGGAGTAGTGGAACATAAACTTGGTCCAGTTGTTTACTGAAAACTTTGAAGCTAAAAGCAATGTCAAGATTCTGTTATAAAAGTTTCAGTTTGACAATTCACAATAATGGAAGGGCTAGGCCTACCTATTCATCTTTATTTCAAACACATGGAGTGGGCCTAGGCCTAGTCCATGTTCAGCAAAGAAGCACATCTTCAAGTCCTGCTCTAGATGTAGTTCCAGATGTTCAGGCTGATATCCCCATCATAACAAGCAGAACACTAGACTTTCCACCGCAGTACAAGAAACCTCGTCAGGCTTGGGTTGAAAATATGGACTCTGTTGAAGAAAAGAAGATGGGGATGATAGATTTACATCCGGATATTTTTGGAGCACAACCAAGGATTGATCTTATTCATCAAAATGTACGTTGGCAGCAAATGTATCGTTTCGTGTGCTATGCTCACACGAAGACACGAGCAGAAGTTAGGGGTGGCGGTCACAAACCTTGGCCACAGAAAGGATTGGGAAGAGCTCGTCATTCAAGTATTAGATCTCCCCTTTGGCGTGGCGGTGGAATCGCTCATGGTCCACGTTCTCCAACTACTCATTTTTACATGCTACCTTTCTATAACCGAGTGCACGGTCTCACCTCAATTCTGTCCGTGAAGTTGGCTCAGGATGATCTTCACATAGTTGATTCTTTGGATATACCAACAGATGATAAAGGTTTCCTTGAAGATCTCATAAGTAAAAGGAATTGGGGACCATCAGTGTTAATTGTTGATGATACAGATATATTGCCTCAGAACATAACATTGGCAACAGATTCAATTAAACATGTAAACCTAATGCCAGTTTATGGTTTGAATGTATATAGTATGCTCAAGCATAATACCCTTGTTCTTTCTGTGGCTGCTCTGAACAGTATTGAAGCGAAACTTTTACATCATTTACACAAAAGTGACGTAAGAAGTGTCTTGAAAAAGTTTCAAGTTAATCAAGTTGGTTAAAATGAATATAGCCCAAGTGTAAATCAAGTAAATAGGTACCGGTAGTATACTATCAAGCCTGATTGATGTAGGAGCTCTATTTAAGCTCACAAGCACGAAAAATCTTGCTGACAGTGTAAATTGATGATAGGCCTATGCTGGAAAATGTGCCTCTCGTTTTGCGAGCCTCATGACTATGACTAGACCTATGTTTATCACAACTGGGAAACGATTACGGTACGGTATCCAAATCGTTTTAGTTTAAAGCGGTTCAAATATTTCACTTTGATCACGACACCTTGAATTGTTTGTCAGAAGAATTTAGAAATCAAACCACCCCCAGTTATTAGCTTGTACTTGCAGGCACGCTCAACCACACTTTTGTGGTCTGTTTATCAAATACTTTCGATGTAATTTGACAATGCCAAATCACATCTTGAAGCGTATTGGAACTGAATCGATCTTGTCCCGAATCGACATGTTTGTCAGCATGTTAAAACCTATTCAGGCTGAATCGATTAGGCTAAACCATTGCCCAACAGCATAATAAATGTACCGGTAGTCTATGTTAGGCGATGGTTGGTGCTCGGTATAGTAAGGTTTGAATTATAAAACTACAGCCTTGTCCACTCAGCACAAACCATACCTTACCAATTACTAAAAAAAATGTGAAAAAGTTGACCCTTAAAACGATAGGCACAGTTTACGGAAAACCCCTAGATATGAAAAATTAAATTACAAAACTTTTATGTGTCCTCTAGGACCTATTCTCAATGGCGGAGTCTGCTGACAGCTGAGCTGTAAGAAGCCAAAGGTGCTACTGACAAACCAACTTCCTCTATCACTTTACGCTGATGACAGTCCAACTGTCAGTAGATTTATACCGTCATTGAATTTGTAATGCCTATATATGAGTTCTTCACCATCTTGGGCAACTGCATTACTGTTGAAATAACTTTGTTATACTGATTAACCTACCATGGCCAATTTTTGTTTTGATGTTAGCGTTTTTGGTGTTTTCTGATGGATCTTGTTCATGTCTATGATGTGTAGTTAGGACATTTTGTATTTTGTTTGTTTTAATATGTTTTTATTTACTCACTTGAAGTTGATGCTTTGTGATCTGACAAAGATGACAAAGGTGGACAGTAGGTTATGTTTTTAAGGTTGTTGGTGTATAAACGTCGCGTAAGCCTATACCGCTGGCAGGTGGAACAGAGCTTATATACTTCGGAATACCAGTAATGAAAAAAAGAGCATGGTACGTTAATCAGTAAATTTACCCAATAAAATAGGCCTACTATTACAGGTCTGTCACAATCTAAGTTGTCTCTAATCAATGACGGTAGGTTCCTAGTCATGAACAAATAATTGTTTAGGCCTAGTTGTGTCTTGGAGGATGAAACACTCGAATGATTTTATTATGTATTGGCTATTTTGTATAGCATTAACCAGAAATCTATTTTTAGACACATTTTGAACAACAAATGTCCGAAAAAAGTCTTCTTGATTACAATGAATCATTAAAATTTACATTACATATTGTTGAAATCCATATGGCTCTAGTTTGTTACGTCGCCATGTGGCTAATTGCGGTTGATGCTAGAAGAGAGGTTCACAACTCGAAATTGTTGACCTGCACAATGAAACAATGATTTTGACCTACCTGTATCCATTTTCATAGCTGTCATTAAAATATTCAACTTTCTATAATGCATAAATCATTAATACTGAACAATTACCATGACGGAAAAGAATGAAGCTGTTGGCATATTCCTACATATTAGTTATATATCTGGACTATGGACTGTGGGTTGAAATGTATGAATAAGTTGCTGATATTAGGAACTCTATAACAGCTCGCGCAGTCGCTCCGACTGCCGCCCAGAAGGCACCTGTGTCAAGTTCACATATTCTAATTATTGCCTATAGACGGTGCTAAACACCAAGATGCATTGAGGGTTGCATTTGCCGCAACCTTCAATGCATCTTGCAGTTTTCTACCTGTCCATACTCGTATTTTCGAAAGAATGAGGCGCGAACCACATGTGCCCTGGTGATGTGGGATGGGGAGACGGTCGTTCGGAACCTTCCGCTATCGTGGGTATTTGTGTTTGTATTTTATTATCGTCTCGTGGACCAGTACATTGTACTAAGTATGGGTGTTGTCAATAAAAGCAGTAAAGTCAAGTACAAACAAAGCAGTTGATGCGTTGAAGATCTATGACAATAGTTGTCCATCACAATTCAAAGGATAACACCCTGTCACAACTTGTCTAGCCTTTAACCATGTCATACAAAAGAAAATAGGCTCCACTACATCTATACAATATGAATAAATATCGAAACGATATGTTGTTATCTTAATTACCTATACTATGAAATCAATTTTCCACATTGAATAGTAATAAAGCATGGAGAATTAATGAAGTTCCAATTTTATTTTTGAAATTTCGTTCATATTTAGACAAGATAATTAGTAGTTCTTTGACGTTCACTCCAATCAAATCAACTTTCACTTTCCCACCTGAAAAGACAACATTATGCAAGATCATATCAAATTAACTACCAGAACAAATTATATACGTAGAGTAGTTTATTCATGTGTGCGTTGATCATAACGACAAATGTTCATACAATTTCTTTCTTTGTTCTCAATTTGAGCCCATTTTGAGAATAATTGGAATTTATTGCCAAAATATTGAAACATTCCAAAGTGCAAATATATTCATAAAATATGAAATATATGATATACCATGGCAAGAATCGAACCCCGGTCTCCTGAGTGACGGTCCAGAGTGTGCAGTATGACATTGATCTTTGTTTGGGAAAATATTTGAGCATCAATAGACCTGATACAATTTTTATTGAGAGTTCCAAAACTAATTTACTGTCGATGCATAGTGTATTGTACTGTATGGTAGTCATTATACTCAACGCATGGTGACTTTTCTCACCATTCGACATTGCTAGGAATCATTCTATTCTCCATTTTTTCATTATTTTTAGTTGATGGTAAAAATGTGTCCACAGTATTAATTATTAGGAATACAAATTCAATTGAGACATATTATCAGTGGCGGCTGGTGACTTTAACAATATAGGGAGTACTGCAGTTGATGAAAAAGATTATATACAAAGGTATGAAGCCATAGAGCAATGACTATATAACTCCCTTCCCCCCCTCCCCCCCCTGAAGGGCGAAATATTCTACTTCCATAAAATAGACGCAATGTACTCATTCAACATCCACATTCAGATCTCAACATTAATTCTCTTCATAACTCAATTAGGATCTGTTATAGCCTTGTCTGTGTGGATTTACTGAAAAAATATATCTTGAATTTAATGCTAGCTGCCATAACGCGAATATTTCGATGCATTCATTTGGAAAGTATAATTCTAAAATTGAGTTTCCATAATTGCTTTACATGATTAGTGGGACTATAACGGCTATAATCTCTCAGCGTGACACTACGCAAAATGCCATCCGCCGGAAGCTCAGAACGGAACTAAACTACTGAAGATATGTCCATGTGTTGGAATTTACCTTCTTTATTTCATATCTCTTCTTTGAGCTACTCAAGAAATAATGTGAATTGACCCACTGATATATTTGATATTGAACTCTTAACCATCTAGTGGCGGACTAAAATTGCTTTAGAACACAAAACATGTAAATGTTTGATGACTGTTTCCTTGTCATTTTTTTTTTCAACATGTTTCAGAATGTAGAAGTGACTAAAATCTATTCTATTGATTATTGGTTGTATCTGCCCAATTTTTGTGTTCCTCTGTTTCATTACCGGTAAGGTACTTGTATAGGCCTACCTTGCACTGAAAAATCTACAATTTTGACATTCTTACACTTCTTTCTTTTTTTCACGAATTCATGTCTCAAGTTATCATTCTGTCAAAATATCATAGGGCATAAGACTGGGTGATTATATAGATTTGTGTACAGTTTTTCAAAGTATGTGTCGGACAGTATCGCGTAACGTTTTTCATTAATGTCATTACTATTTTTTCAACTGCATGTCGTTAAAAGTAAAATCATCACATTATCATGCATCGTGACATTAACTATAGTCAGATTATGTACTGCAAATTTACTTCATCTATTTATTCAAGTATTCTAATATTGTCGGATTCGCGATGTAGGCCTATATTGCAAGGGTGACCATCTGTCCTGGAAAACCGGGATTGTCCCGGTTTTCTACCTCTTGACCCAGTGTCCCGAAAAAACTTTCGGGGCACCCAAATGTCCCGGCTTTATATGCAAGAGAAAAATTGTTATTTTTTGGGCAACAATGAATGTAGCCTGTAGGTATTTTCAGTATTTACGACGCCATGAAGAAATTGTTTCTTTGAGTGCAAGTGCCGTTCTCTTTCAAAAATTACCGCACGCTCGGCGAGCTACAATAATTCCTTACCCCCTCCTTTCTGACATGTGACGACCTTTTACTGTTTACACGTGGTATTGTGCATTATTAGTTAGTCGGGCTCTAAGAGAGAGTAACAGTTAACTTGTGTGTTGTGTTACAATACCGAAACGAAAATGCTTCTATCAGGAGGAGTATTCTGCTGAGTGACATTTTATTGAAAAAGTGAGATATGAGGATCAACTACCAACTATGAATTTTCCTACACTGAGTTTTACAATTATGTTCTTGAAATTAAAAACCATTTCCTCACCTAGGTTGTTCGAATACAAGGCATGAACTCAAGATAAAGGAACTGCGCCAACAGCAATCACTACACGAATGTACATACAACACTAGTTTGTAAAACGGTAATAGATAATTCTCAATTGAAACAGTATAATAAAACACAGTAAGATCTCTACATAAGAAAATGATAATGTATTTATTTTTGATTCACACTGCACTCCAAAGCAACTGAAACTCATTAAAACATCGTCCCCCCAAAAATTCCCTGCGGGGCTGGTGTTGGGAGGCCTTACCCCCCAAACCCCCCGCAGGTCACCGGCTTCGCGCATACTTGACTTGCAAATGTTTCTCTATCCCGTATTTTATTCACCACAATCTGGTCACCCTATATTGCTCATATTTGTTTGATTAACGAAAATATTCCGAAGTGGTTCGCAGTAAAAACTTCATGTTTATAGTGGTCCGCAGGGTGTAAAAGGTTGAGAATCACTGGTCTAGAATACGTATACGTATGTAGCATTCATGTGAATTAATCAAGGCTTATATGCCATTTGTGTAACTTTGAGAATAATTTTCAATATTTGTCTGGAAATATCTATCATGATAGTGATAGTGATCACCGTGCATCATGCATATCTGCAAGAATTATAAATGTACATGAAATAGTATCCAATTTTTAGTAACAAATGTAGTATGATGGGAGGGGGGGGGGGGGGGGGGGTGCATAACAAAGCAACAGATCTGAAATTGGACACAAGTTTACTACTCATTAATGGTATCAAAATTTGATCAGCTGTTGATGCATTAGATCTAAGCGACTGTTGTTTGCCTCAGGGATGTAGAGCACTCAAAACATACTCTTCTTCAGTCGTCTCTGGTGCAAACTCACTTCTAAAACATGTTTCAGAAACGAATCAACGTGAGGGAGGAGCCCTGAAATGTATCTCACGTAGATGGCGTGAAGTTTCACGCTATGCTACTTACAGTCGGCTCGCTCGTGTAGAAAAGCAAAATAATATCAAACGATAAATTATTTATTATTAAGAAAACATTTATAAGTACATTTTATTTACATTTGATCAATCTTGATCAGCTGAATATGTTTTATTGTCAACGCCGTTCTTCTCTATACTCTTCTTTGGAAGCATAGCGAGTTGATTCAACTCTTCTTCTTCTTTCAAGTCGACATATTTATAGTTCCAAGCCATTGCAGCAAATATCAGCATATCGAGGAACATCAGACCAGCAAATAAAAGGAACTCATATACCTTGAAAGAACAAAATAGGGTACCATAAGTGAAGACAAATGGGCAATTGTGATGCCAAACAAAAAGAAATGAAGATACCTACACCTTTCACAGCTAACCTGCTTTCAAATCATTGTTAGTATCAATTGATTTGTTGATGGGCATTTATTTA
This sequence comes from Brachyptera risi, assembly GCA_964007535.1. Lineage (NCBI taxonomy): Eukaryota > Metazoa > Arthropoda > Insecta > Plecoptera > Taeniopterygidae > Brachyptera > Brachyptera risi. The sequence continues at coordinate 9,509,653 of OZ023334.1, forward strand.
TGACTTTCTCAAAGAATCTTCAGACCATTGGTCAAGCCAGATGATACACAAGGTAGAAGTCATGTGTAACAAAGCTAACATCAGAAGATTATTTACATACCTGGCTGTCGAATATTTTAGACTCTGCAATGATGACGACAATGACGTTACCGAAGGCTACCGTGAGAAGCCACGCGGCTTGCAGGACGGCTTTCATGCTGACTGGAGCCTACAAACCAAACAACAAGTTGTGAACACAGAACACAATCAGAATCTTAGCTGTAGCTGTAACAATGTGAAAGTCACGCCAACTGTTGTATAAAAAACAACTTTTGGTGAAGCAAAATTCAGAGATGGTTTAAAAAAATCAGGTTTAATTTAGTTCTGATCTGTCAGCTCTTTCTGTTCTTTTTCCTTTTCCATTTATACATTCATAGTTATTTTTATTATATTATCATTTGCATTTTAGTCATAACTCATAAGGTTGGGTGGAAGAACAGATACTCATATATCTGAACCTTGCCGTTTCATTTTTGTTAAATATCATCTCACTTTGGAATTCTTATATGTAAATTGTTATTTCTGTGTTTTTTTTGCTACTGTACTACTCAAAAATGAATAAAGTCTAATTAATTAATGTCTACGGTCACATCACTAGACAGTGACAGGCCTGGATTTAGACACAGGCAGGCAAGGTTGAAGCGTAGGGGTGCGATAGCCCAGGGGCTGCTTGCGCTCATCAGGGCTCTCATAGTTTTGTTTTGAATAAAATAAAATTGGAAAAAAATCCAACGCAAAGTTACATCATGGCTGAAAATGAAACCGAAAGTATTACAAACTCATTCTCATTATAAATCTTATACATATTCCAATCAAGACTAAAACAACATTGGCCAATATCTATAGCTTACTGAATATGATGTAAAAACATAATATTTCAAAAAATTGCCTGCGGAGCTATTGAATTCACTGAAATATATAGCGTAGGGCATTTCTTTCTAGGACTTCACGCAAGGTGAGCTGCACCCTTTCGCAAAAATATACCATCAGTAAGTCATCATTAGTAATGTCGAGTAACGAACGGCAATACGCTGAGGTCCGACGTGGTTTTCACATTGACCGAAACATTTTTTACACTCGTAACACTAGTGTTGCACAAATTTTGTAAATGATTGTGGGGGCACTGACGCCTGCACAGCACGATGATCGGCTACAACGTACCTGTGTGAAGGAGAACTGCACGCCAGTGACGGAGTACATCACCTCTCCCGCCGTCATCACTATGTACTGGGGCAGCAGCCACAACATGTGGATACTGTTGGGTTGAGTTATCGTGTTCAGCTGATAGATCTACAATCAGATAGAAACAGACTGTATTGACTTTTGCCTCGAGACTATATTACTATTTGTACCATCCATGAGCGTAGCGAAGTCTCCATCCCACTCTTATAGGGCTTTGTCTGTGTGTTTTTTTTTTTTTTTTTTTGTTTGTAAGCACTCCACAGGTCGCAAGGGTTGACTGATCAACATGAAACTTTTTTTGTTCACGCAAACTCATCCAACTTAGAACTGTATAGTTTTGGGGATAAATCAGTCGGACCGATTTTTAGAATCATCATCTCAAAGTTTCTAAAAACCCCATAAGATTTGGCTGGGCGGAAAATGTTGAAAAATAAAATCTCTCCAAATGGAATGAAATTCTCTCTAAATGTGTATACATGGATTTTACACATTATTACGATTTTTTAAGCAATTCTGATCAGTCGTTTTGAAGAAAAAGAATAAAATGACTGATAATATTCATAAAATATATCATAAAAATTGTGACAGAATTAAGTTGTCGAGATTCACTGCTTTCTAGATTCAAGAGTTGACCAACAATGAATTATTTTTTATATGCGTCAAGGTGTGTAGAATACCAGAGTCAATGAAGTGGCAAGAGTAGAACTACTTTAACGACTTTTATAGCTTATTCAGATATCAAGGTGTGTAGAATACCAGAGTCGATAAAGTAGCAAGGGTAGAACTACTTCAAGGACTTTTATACCTTATTCAGATATCTCGCTCGTCTTACAACGCATATTTCGCGTTTGACTAGTAAATATAACATCAATGTTTACACAATCATACAATCATATACGTATTTGGTAGTTTGAGTCAATCCAGTTTAATGATTTCTATGTATTTATTTATTTACTATAATATCACACTGGTATTTTCCAAATCGTAAATAAATATATGTACACATATATACATACATATTCATGTGCTTTTTTTGCCATTTTCATTACCATTTTAGTGTACTGTTACTGTATAGGCCCATAGATCTGAAGAATGACAATACTGGCATTGAGTACCGGTAGTGTTACCCCCTATATACTCAATGATAGCGGTGATTGAAATATACTGCTAAATAGTAATTATACAAATGAAACAGGGCCTACCATCTGTTTCGCTTATTGTCTTCTAGTAGCTGCCTAACTACAGGAGTGTAAGTCACTGTAACAGGTAGGCCTACATTTATTTTGTACAAATATAGACCTACAAGAATTAGAAAATGTCTAGTTTCTGCTAAAAGTTATGTCCTTAAATTTTATATGTAGCTGGGATTTCGTAAGGGAAAATATGCGGTGTTTGAATTTATAATAATAAATCATGAATACTCTGGAATTATAATCAACTTCTATATTATCTAGATACACATTCAGAAATAAATGCTACGTAAAATAAATTTTCAGCTATTGATCTTCATTTAATATGAGCACATTAGTCAAATTGGCAATGGCAATTGGTGAAATTATTTCTAAATGTTGAACCATCATAGATATTCAAGTTGGGCCATTATTATGTGTAATTATGAAAATATATTTTTTTTCCATCAACTTTTGTAGTTATTATAGTTGTCATTTTATCATAATAATCTCTTGTCCAATTCATCATATATTCATATAATGAAGACTTGTATTATAATCTGAGTACCTAAGATCTGAGTGCAAACATAAGACTTCTTCTCTCTTGCAATCAGTAATATATTTTCCTTTTCATCATGTGTTGTTAATTCTACTGTTATTTTTATTGTTATCAATACTATCATTCATAATACTGTAATATTATAATCATAATCAATCCAACTGTGATTATAATTATATTTTTGCCACTATAGGTCTACGCTCATAATAATTTGCCACATGCAATTCAGCTAATATCTCCGTTTTCTGTTCTCACTTGCTCCATGTAATCTTTGATGCATTATGATATGTTAATTATAAGAAAAGGAAAATGAATGAATAAATGAATGAATAAATAAATAAATGCTTTCTAACTGGAAAATTTGGAAAAATGAATTGAAAATGTATAGGTATTCACCTAGGCAAATCGTTATGCCTTCACAATTTATATTTGCACTTTCAACTTTTTTTCATCAAATTTTCCTTGCTGGTATAATCTTATGTTCTGATTTAAACTGTATTATAATGAATGTTTTTCCCAATGAATGATATTTCTTTTCTAAAACTATAATCACTCATATTTAGGTTAAGTATTGTCTCAAAAAATGTAACAAATATTGTTAAAAAATTTAATTGTGGTTTTGTTACTTACAAATTTGTTTGGTTCGTTTTCGTTGATAAGAAGTGAATAGACGCCTCCGACTTCGAGCTGTACTTCAGCTATGATATTGTTCTGATACATAACTTGGTAACTGGAATATGAACACACAACGTTAGCTCAAGTACAAGAGACGGCCGAGGGGTCTCATCGTAAAGTGCACATAAAACATGATTGGAACATGGATAGGACATCAGGGAAATGATAGAATCAAATTTTTTGGATCATATTCACCATCCAAATTGGAAATTTCATCGCATTTTGAAAATTATACATCACAGTTGAAACATTAATATCTTTTTTATATCCATTTTTCGAATAGACGACAGCAAAAACTACCAGCGCTCGATGAAGGCAAATAAAATCAGCCGCATTGCTCCACAGGAGCTAGATGTAAAGAATTGGCGCAACTCTAAAATATACGGTCAAATGGAGCGTGAATGAGATGATGATGAACGGTTTTACGTCAGGTACAGGGCCGTGTCAAGACATCTAGCAACCCTGGGCCCGGAAATTATTGACGCCAAACACCCTTCAATTCGAAACAACTGCAGGCGTCAGGTGTTTGATTTATAACAATATAAAACAAGTGGCAATGATGATAAAATACACATCATTATTATAAACACACGCGCAACAATGATGAGAATGTTGCGGTAATAACTGATCAATTCTATTATCAATGTTTATATATTCATACCGAGACGTGTGGTCGGACTTTTCACCCCATATATTTCTCCTTCAACTTGCATTAAAATGGGCCTCACATATTATATGGTCATAACTTGGATACCACTTGCTGTATTTTCAGTGGGCTCTTGCAATCTACGCAACGTATATACATTTGACCTCAGATGTCACATCTTTATTCATTATTATTCAAGTTATTTCATTATTATTCATTTATTATTCAAGTCTGCCCTCAAGAAACTATTGTTAAGCCATTCATTCTACAGTATAGAAGACTTTCTTAATTATCATTGATTATTAACTCCCAAGATTTATTAAGATTACTTTTATTTTATTTAAATATATTATCAATTATTCACATTATTCCTGTACCTTCTGGTCTTATACCTAATTTTTATTGACAATGTTAACACAATGTACTTTGTAAACAACAGCTAATAAATACAAATACAAAATACAAATCTTCGGGAAGTACGCTAAGTTACATTACGGTTGAATTTGTTGTTGTTTTTGCAGTCAGGGACACCAAACTGTTCCCCAAGACCTACAACTCCTCGCATCATTCATACCAAGTATCAAATAATGAAAATTTGAATTAAACATTTGAGAATCTGTCACCTAATAACATGGAGCAATGGCTTTGGTCACACATACCTTCCACCAGTGTGTAACATCACACACAGTTTCGGGGTTTCACATCCAAACGGAGTGTACGAGAATCTGAGATGCCACAGTTATTCCGTATTCTTTTCATCATTATTCATGAAGTGATGTGTATTGTTAATTTAGTATCATGAGATTGTTATACAACTATATGTTCAAATGTATGTTTGTGACTGTATATTAATGTATAACTTATAAATATGGTAATCTTTGATTACATGAACAAGAATAAAATGATATTTAAATTGAAATTGATCTGACACGTGTTTCTGGTCTTTGACTTCAGTAATCCTCGAGGATGTGTCAAAGGTCCGGGTACGAGAACAGAGCTTGAGATGGTTGCCTGAAATCCACGCCTGAACAGACTGTAATCCGCGCCTGAACGGCCCCAGAGCTCGAAGCAGTGCCTCGACTGTAACGAGTCAATCGGTCAGCATATTCAATATTCTCAATAAACAAACCTTTCTACTCACCTTGATATGCCAAGCTCAACATACTCTGTTCCAACAAGAGTTGCATTCAACTTGAAATCTGTCAAACTCCCGTCACTTGCTTTGAATTGTAAGGTCTTTTCTCCGTCGACGAGGAAATCATAGACGACCCTGAAACAAATTGTCAACTGGTTGGCATACAACAGAATACAGACCAAAATAAGAAATATGAATGAGTACTTTGAAATAGTTGAACGTATGATTATTTCTTCGACCAATCGTTATCCAGGAGAGGTACTGATTGGTTCGTTCCCTAATCTTTCCTGGATACAAGTAATGAATATACATACCGGTATGTCCCACATCGTATGTAATAAATCCTTACTACAGTTACAGTGAAACCTCTATGCATCTTACCCGGATCCGTCGTTTTCCTGCATGTATCATTCATTTTTTCTCACCCCACTCCCATATGATCAATGTTGAATTTCCCTGGTCGATGGATAGTTTTATTATCCCGGTCTCTTGAAAAATGATGGATAGAAGTTTCACTGTAGTTCATATGTTTGTGTGATATCAATAGTGTAGTCACTGCCATCAGCACCGTTTTATACTATTTTTTCCAAGTAATAATCATTGCCTATTGACAAAAATTATCGGTGGTATTGAAATATCATTTTCTTATTCCTGTAGGAGTCTTTTCTTTCGAGCTCGGTGAAATTGAGTCTTTGCTTGGCTCCAATTGACGACTAGTGATTCACCCGCCCACAAACGTCACAAAACAAAACATCCAAACAAATGGGCTGTTTGTTATGTGGGTAAATTAACATTGCCTATCAGAGTATCTTTAAATGCCCACATGAAGTATAGATCAAGGCGGCCCGCTGATAAGCCACGCCTATCACTAGTGATCAATTACCTTATCTTGGGATTGGCATTAGAAGTCTTCTCCACGTCATCGAACGACATCTGTTTAACAGATATTCCCGTAGTTCCCGTTTCGTAGGATATCAAATACGACGTCGCTTTCTCCTCCGTAAGTTTCACAGTCGTCTTGTAACTTTCTCCACTGTTTGGGCAACCGGCTCCTCGAGTCACTTCGAACGAATACATTCTCTCGACGTTAACGGCCCAATCCTTGATCTCCCACATCTCTAGAGACTTCATGATGCGCTCATGCTCGGGATTGTCAACGGCAAAGTCTGTCTTCACCGTCATATCACAACTGAATCCGTTGTAGAATCTGAGCTGACCGTTACCGGCCGAAGGCACCACTGCATACGTTGGCTGGAAATAATACCAACATACAATGTGATCAATCTACGAAATTTTTCACTCACTAACACAAACCCGGCATATCACGGGGCAGCGCTTTTCAACTTTCTACCGCAACACATAAAAGAGAAAAGAAGTACAACACGATTCAAAAAAGAAGTAAGAAGACATTCTATAAGATGTCTTACTCCCGCATAAGTTTTTTCATTGATTGTATAATGCTTATTGTGCATTACGAATAGTTACATTGCTGAGAAAGAAAGTGCAAAAGAGGATGGCGTTACTGTAAATGTTAACAGTTCACAAGTTTTTATATCCTTTGACTCAAATTATAATACAAATTATGTACATTCAAAATTCAAATTAATAACATTTTGTAATTTTCATAGCCTGCCAACGTAATCCAGACTTGAGCGCCATTGAAGTGGAATGGAAGTCTTCACTATCGCTCATCTAATAACACTTTTCCTCCACTACTTTATATCACCATCATATTCTGAGTTCTGACCCCTCACCTACAACACAAGTAGTACCTATGTAGAACACTGTGGAACATGCTGGATTGTGCAGCTACCGAGCAGTCACCAGGTCAGGGGCAAACATTTGAACTAATTGCAGATGTAGGCAAGTGGAATTCTTCAGTTCAGCCTCAAGAGTGAACTGTCTACGGTAGTAACATTATAAGACTCCCGCCTGTTTGAATGAGGTGACATATCTCAGCAAATGCAGTGACGCGGTATGTTATGAGACGTACGTACCTCAAGACTCAATTCTACGAAAGCAGAAATGAGGAAAGACAATCCGGCTAGAATTCCGCCCATTCCCAGCCGCTGCAACGGTTTCGTCAGTAGATTGCACCTAGCGAGCAGCGGGTAGACGGCGACGTCGAACAGCGGGACGAAAGCCAAAATCAGCAACGGGTTGATAACTTGCATCTGTTCCGCCTTCAGCGTCCAGCTGCCAATCTGACCGTCCATTCTGGTGGCTTGGAACGTCCACCGAGAGCCCTGGAACAAGTGGCTCGGTCACACCAACACGTTTCATCTCGGACACCTAGATAACTGCTATGATAATAGCATGATAATATACAGTCTTGCTAACTTAATTTCCCAGATATGAATATCTTAAGTTCAACATGAGTGGTTGTTGTGAAAAAAAATGGAACAAATGCTGTTCTCATTTAAAATTGAGATTATGAAACATTTTGTCTGATACAATTTTTCAGAATTTGGTTTCTAGATCCGATATTAAAAGCTGATCATGTCATCACTTGCTCACTTCCTACGTTTTAAAGGGAGGGTGAGGTGCAAATCCTCGTTTTCACAATTGATCCGTCTTATTATGTTATGACATGAAACGCACTTGCAAAAATTCTTACCCCATTTGACATGGGAGAAAAAAAACATGAAAAGTCAACAATTTTTGAACGGGCCTAACAAAAATCTCCCTTATGGAGAATAAACATCTGGCGCTTTTTTGAGCTAGTAAAGTAGAAAAGAACTTGGATAGGTAGAGAAAAAGTATTCCCAGAAAATATCTGCGTTCGAATGTCATCTTTGTTTGATATGTATAACATAACCAACTTATTTCCGCCACAACATTTTAATTGATTAATTCGCATAAGACAATGTGACGTGTGGCTTTATTGTTGCAGTTTTGATTGTACAGTGTAGCATAGGTCTTCAACAACAAATATAATGCACAGTATGCTCATTTAAAGGGCTCTAGTACTTGAATTAGTTCATAGAATAGCTTTGTACGTCCAATTGCATGATCTCTCCAAACTCCATGCCTTCAAGTCCACTAGATGTGACTTTTATCATACACATTTGAAATGATCAAATTCTGGTATGTGAAATGGAGACTTCACTCTCTCTGATATAATTATAATTATTTAATTATAATAATTATTTAATTATATAATATATAATTATGATATAATTATATAATATATAATTAAATAATTATATAATTATATAATTATATAATTAAATAATTATATAATTATATAATTAAATAATTATATAATATATAATTATATAATTATATAATTATATGATTATATGATTACTGAGATCATAATTACATACAATCATATAATTATGGTGTACTATGTTACTTTAAAAACATTGTCTTTTCAAATGAGCGTGGAAACCTTCATAACTAAAGTCATGTATCTGAACTCAGTTTATTGGACACACAGAGCCAGCCAAGATGGTCCAGACTCTTGACTAGTTGAGAGATATACTCTTTGCTCAGTCTCATGATGAGTCATACAGTCACACGCAATCACATGCCGGCCGTACGGACGAAGGTTAAAGGTCGCACTCACCTGTTGGTCGTACGGAGCCCAGGTCATATGGTCGCACTCACCTGTCGGTCGTACGGAGCCCAGGTCATATGGTCGCACTCACCTGTTGGTCGTAGAGAGCCCAGAAGATGGGCAGCGGGATGTACAGGAAGACGACTCGCAGCATCAGCTTGATGTCGTGGACCGACTTCTTGCCGAACTTGTCCACCGCGTGGTCTAGCCAGTGCTCCTTCTTCTCCTTCGTCTTCCGCTTCAGGCAGAGTGCGTGCTGCAACACAAACACCATCAACGTCTGCCACACGATCCTGTCTCCTCCCTGATCCTTCAAACATCTGGTACACCTTTTCTTGCTCTACATTATATGTACTAGACATATTTCAATCATATATTCATTCACTGTATTTATATAGGGTTCAACGACACACATGATGACAACTGGGATAGGCCTATATTGGTGTCGGATGAATGGTTAATGAGATGAAGGTTTCTTAGGTTACAGTAACAGAAAACTAGTGGGAGGGAAGTGGTTGTGGTCTATATTTTCGGAACCATCCTGGCATTAGCCTGGCCTAAAGAGGGAAAATAAAAAAAAACAGTTTACCAATTCTCATGTCTTCTGTAACTTTGTGTTTGAGTGAATATATAAATTACAACAATGGGGAATAAATAAATGACTACTGTATTTTAGTATCTATCTGAATGGGTTAATTGAGCAGGAGACTTCACTCAGTGAACTGGGATACTAGGCTCTAGCACTGAGTAGGGTTGCCTGAATCGCTACCCCTTGGAAAGTCGTCACTCGTTCAAGTCGTCACTCAGAAAGTCGTTTCTCATATATAATTAAATGTATTAATTGCATCTCGACCCCTCGGAATGTCTGTTCCATGGAAACTCGTCCCCCGCTATTTAAATATACGAAAACAATTACTGAAACTGAGTTCTGTGGAAAGTCTTCCCCACCCAAGGTCGTCACCAATAATATTACATCTCTCGTTGCCGCGAGCATTACGACTGAAATCTAAATACACGTGTTTATATATATATAGTCGCTTCACAAAATTATTGAAACAGATTTCAGTCGTAATACTCGCGGCAACGAGAGATGTAATATTATTGGTGACGACCTTGGGTGGGGAAGACTTTTCACACAACCCAGTTTCAGTAATTGTTTTAGTATATTTAAATAGCAGGGGACGAGTTTCTATGGAACAGACATTCCGAGGGGTAGAGATGCAATTAATACATTAATTATATATAAGAACCGACTTTCTGAGTGACGACTTAAACGAGTGACGACTTTCCAAGGGGTAGAGATTCAGCCATCCCACTGAGTATATAGTACTATATACTCAATGGCAAGGATACTAGGCACTAGCATTGATTTTATGTTGGCTACAAATTCAATGGCACTAGGATACTAGCATTGACACTATAAATTCAATGACACTAGGATACTAGCATTGACACTATAAATTCAATGACACTAGGATACTAGCATTGACACTATAAATTCAATGACACTAGGATACTAGCATTGACACTATAAATTCAATGACACTAGGATACTAGCATTGACACTATAAATTCAATGATATTAGGCACTAGGATAACTGCACAATAACAACTCTGCAACGTGCAATAATGATAAGTTAATCGTTATCAAAACACTCACCCAGATCACTCTGAAGATCTCCATTATAATATTTCCTTCGGGTTTCTTCATGATGTAAAATTGTTTTCCAATCAGGAAGATGACTGAAAATCGAACAAATAACAAGGGTAATTATAGGTACAAACATACAGTTAATCAGTGGTAATTCAAATAATTCAAACTCTGTTAGTTAAAATGTTCTGTTGACCCAATTTAAATGATAGGTCTGCGCTGAGATTTTCCATCTTGATGTCGATTGAGATCAACAATTTTTATCGACAAATCAGCTGGTCACCGATCCGTATCGTTAAGAGCGATCCCATATCCAAAAACTAATCGATTACGTGCGACATCCATCTCGATCAACAATACTCAGTCATGATCTATTTGTCGATGTCAAAAAAATATAAAATGGCAGAGAATATATTTTTGGAGAACTTCTCGATCGTTTTAGAGACGTTTATCCACGACTGTCACTTTAGCTACCAACGTAAAATCTTCGCAATCGTAATGGATCCTTCAAGCCTTTATGATATCCCGAAACGCGAAAAGCACGGGTAGTAGGCCTAGATATGCTGAGATGGACGAGCGCCGTCAACGTCTAGGCCTAGTACAACCGCTACAAATATTACCTAATACATCTTCTATTTGCGTACGTATATAGGCCTAGTCCTTCTGAATTCACCTTCGATAGTTCAGTAAACCAATTTCAACTCTCTTGTCAGATAAATTATTGATTTATCATGGACAAATTGTATGCTATGACAGCTGGAACTACGGATGAGTCCATGTTGGCAACATTATTCAGTCCAAGATTTCACGAGTCTAGGCGCTATGCTTGGGGCCTATCCTGTACTTGGCAATCATAAATAAGATTGAGCCTGCAGTTCAACTAGACTTCAGCCATTGAGTTTATAGTGTTATATAGAGGCGTCAAGCCCTGTTAACCTGTTGTACGAAAAATCGTTATGTTGTCCGTACGTTCCGCCGAGAGCGTGACCGATCCCGTGCGCCAGATTTCGGTGCCCAGAATGGTGCGTACGAGAACTATTAGCATGCGCCGTGATGTATCTAGTGCTCAGTTGTGCGTACAAGAACTATTAGCATACTACTTGAACACTTTAAACTCAATGCTTTAGCCAACGTAGTAGGCCTAGTGTATTATAAAGCCTTGATAAATGTTCCAAGCCCAAGCATAGGAATCCCGAGAGAGAAAATCGTAGGTCCTATAGTCAGCTTTATCGTTGAGTTTATAATGTCTTCATGCAGACGGGGAAAAAAAACTGATCATGTAAGCCCTTGCCCCATTTAATAACATCTATAATTTCCACTGGAAACTTGAAAAACGGATATCGAGAGAGCTGCTTTAAGAGCAGTCGTTTTTGTGAGAGAAAACTTTTCAAATGTAATCACCACATTCATACGCATTATACAAGAAGACGCGACCACCTACATCTTGACGAGCACAGACTTGCTCTGTACACTAGAAGCCCATATTATCTGATGTCAGTTTTATACAACAACTTGCCAGTGAACATAAAGTCAATTGTGAACATCAACATATTCAAGTATAGCCTACTGAACTTCTTAGTTTTGCATGATTTTTATCCTGTTGATGATTATTTAAGCCATCTATGAATGTTATTATGACCATTGTATTTTCACAAAATGTTCTTACTCTTAATGTTCTGACTTTTATCATACTGTAATGTATATACACAGTCGCCGATGGTGAAAACAATTATTATCATAATTATAGTAGTAGACCCGACCCTAAGCTCATGCATGATGTGACGACCGGACGACCTCCGTCCAAGTCTAGTTCATGTTCAACAACAACAGAAAAAAAATCACCAGAGCATTAGGTGATGTATAAATGAGAAATGTATTCAAGAAGTTCTACTGTCGTCAAAAGGTAAAAAGGTTCGAGCTGATATAGCATTTTTATTCGAAAAGAAATTAACTTTTCCAAGGCTACGTTCCTCGAAAGGAGAATACAAGAAATCCGAGTTGTCGTAAGCCTAGGTGAATGTTTGAGATATTGATACACTATGGGTCTACTCTCATGGAACAATCCATGCTCTTCAAAGGAGAACACAGAACAATTGTTCTCATGAACCCACATACAGATGTGAAATATTGACATGTTTGAGAAATTTGAACATTGACTTAACGTACCATGGAAGAGAGAAACATGTTCGAAGTATAATCTCTCAACGCTCAACCTCTGTGGGCCTGGCTAGCAAACCCAAAGTCCATGCCTATCACACGCCCAATATCAACACAAAACCACGCAGCCCTCTGTAGCTCAGTCAACTTGAACGGCGCTTTAAAAACTGATGCTTGGGTTCGAGTCCCGCACAAGGCATGGGTTTTTGTAAACGTCCTTTCACTTATCATCACTTCATCGTTTCACAATCCCCTGCTCCCTCGTACCCCCGTATAACCTGGCTGGTGGTGGGGTCGCTAAGAGAACAGAGGAAGTGACTCACTGATTGAAGTGACTATGAGCACTTGCTCCCTCGTACCCCCATATAACCTGGCTGGTGGTGGGGTCGCTAAGAGAACAGAGGAAGTGACTCACTGATTGAAGTGACTATGAGCACTTGCTCCCTCGTACCCCCATATAACCTGGCTGGTGGTGGGGTCGCTAAGAGAACAGAGGAAGTGACTCACTGATTGAAGTGACTATGAGCACTTGCTCCCTCATACCCCCGTATAACCTGGCTGGTGGTGGGGTCGCTAAGAGAACAGAGGAAGTGACTCACTGATTGAAGTGACTATGAGCACTAGCTCCCTCGTACCCCCATATAACCTGGCTGGTGATGGGGTCGCTAAGAGAACAGATGAAGTGACTCACTAATTGAAGTGACCATGAGAACGGCAGGAACCCCGAAGGCGATGGGATAGCAGCTGTCTGCCCCGAGGCACTGGATGTCCTCCCTCAGGATAGGCGTGATGAAGGTGGACAGGAAGCTGCCCGAGTTGATCGTGAAGTAGAAGATGGAGAAGAAGCGCTCCAGCTGCACCTGTTGCTGCGGCACGATGAACTGGTCCCCTCCGAACGCAGCCACGCACGGCTTTATCCCGCCTGTCCCGATCGCAATAAGGAACAACCCGATCATGCTCACTTCTCTGAAATCAGGAACAACCGGATCATGCTCATTTGTATGGAATCAGCAGCCACATAAATATGTCATATCTTGGTTGAGTGGATCAACTAGGTCACGGTGACAAAATTATAGAACAAAGTGAACAAAAAAGTTTTTAGTTGTATTATAATTCATTAACCCGAGACGCGTGGCCGAGTGGTAACACACTGAACCGTCATTCGGGGGACCGGGGTTCGATTCCCGCCATGGTCGACCATCCTGACAGGGGTTTTTCGTGGTTTCCCTCTGTCGTTCAGGTTGATACTGGGATGGTTCCTTAACAACAGACCATGACCGACTCCTTTCCACCATCCAAAACACATAATGAAATAACCTTTCATCCCGTCATCCCATCATCTCATTCATCGTTGTGGTTGTTTCGGTACCAGCCGCCTACCTGGCTGGGATTCCGATGGCATCGTTTGCAGACGCCACGGTGAGGGTGATGTTACCGATGGCGAACACGATGGACAAGTAGACGATTGTGCGGAACTTGCCGAGCAGACTGTCGGCGATGATGGCCCCGAACACGGGGAAGAAGTAGCACAGCGATATGAACACGTGGTAGATGACAGTCGACGTGTCGTCATCGTAGAGCAGGATCGTGTTCAAGTAAATCGCCAGCAATGCTGGAAAGTCATTCGCGTGGTGAGACAAGTGTAAGCCAAGCCAATTTCACAGGGGGGAGGTGAACAAATAGTATATATATATTTTTTTTATATTGGGTTTTGACGACGCACTGTAATGATGACTAAGATCTATTGGCGTCGGATTAATGATTAATGAGATGATGGGATGATGAGAAGAAGTTTTTTTGTGTGTGTGTGTGTGTGGGGGGGGGGGGGGGTAATGGGAAGGATGGTGGGAAGGAAGCGGTCGTGGCCTATATTGTGGGAACCATCCCGGCGTTAGCCTAGACTACAGAGGGAAACCACGAAAAACCCCTAAAAGATGGTAATCATTTCTATATAAGATTTAATTTTGGTTTGCGCTTCACAGATAACACCAAGAACAAAGTGTGATGAAAATATGGCAAAATTCCATCATTCAGTTTAGTACCAAATTTTGTTTCGGATAAACTCGTTTTCAACACATTTGAGGAAAAATGTTACGAAATTTTGAAAAACCCCCCAAGATTATCCCAGAGAGGAAAATTGGTGAAAATACCGTACTTCAAAAAAATTGAAAATTGCTATTGAATTCAAACTCAAGTTGATACACATTGAAGAAATGCTTGCATAAATCGTAGCAGATATTTTGAAGAAATCAATTAGGGCTACAAACGTATGTTTTCCAGATCAAATAACAGGTACGATCAGTGCAATGAGGCAGTGAATGACTAGATTTCAAAAATAAGGTGTACACACCTTGGCTTCCATCCCGATTGTATTTTTTACAAGCATATTATTCATCTTACAACAATATGATGCTGTGTTTGCATGGAATAATATGAGAGATTATCGTACTGAATATTTTATTCAATGCCAATGTAACACGTGAACTATTAGATAAATTATTAGAAAATGTATATCACAAAATAAATATGCCAATCATCAATACTACATATGCGATCAATTATCTGTTGCAGATACACCATCTGTGAGTTTAATCTCTCGTTACAGTAACTGGCAGTTGGGGAGTAGGACCTATGTGGGCATCTGAATAACAGAAGTGGAAATGCGACAAAAAACTGCCACTTTTGAAGATTGAAACATCATTTATAAAATCAATTCTCATTCAAAATTACAATCAAGGTTACATAACATCTATAACATGAATATGTATCATTTTTATGATTTCAGGCAGTAATCTGAACACATCTGTTCACACCCAAACAGTATTCAGACACCCACTTTTTATCAACAGATCTGATTTCCGATCCCCCCCCCCCCTCCCTTCTTCCCAGTTCCCCTCTGACCATATCTTCCAACATCACCAGTTGAGCACCAATTGTTGTAGAGGATACTTCAAACAAATATGGATACACTGTTATTTATTATTCTCATCACAGGAGTATGGGGATTCGACAACACAAAACAAGTCCGTTGGCTTCCAAACACAAATTTTGACAATCCAATGAACTGGGATTTGAAACGTGTGCCTTGCGAGAATGACCGAGTTATATTTCCTTTGGAACTGGAATTGGGTGTCACCTTACCCGGAGGTGTCACCATTCTCAGGTAAGCGTTCACAGAGGTGAAATAACATATAGTTGGGATACAATTAAATGGGCAAAATAATGGCACAAATTCAAAATAAAGGCACGGCCAACTGATTTACTTTCACTTCATAGCTGAAAAGATCTTGAGACTCCAAGTTCTATTCATATGAACTGCGTAAAAAGGAAAGACAGAACTGCAACTACAGATATTGAAGAGTAGATACTCAGTGAGGAGAGCCCGTTGATAGAACACAAAGTGAGATTTGTGACGCGGCTGCTGCCTTGCAGGCCACTGTAGAGTAGCGATGAGATTGAGCCCAATTTATTATACTCGAGCCTCCACACAACACATCCATACAGGCACAGAATCCGCAGAAACCACCACTCCATTTCCTCTTTCAAGAATAACAGCGGTAATCCTTCATCCAGGGAACTGGTCCTATCCCGTTCAGGAGAGCTGTTTCTCCCGAATGACGGCACTCTTCAGATCCGTGGGTCTGTTCCGGAGAGCTCTGGATGCAAGGGAGAAGACATTGCATTCGCGCGACATGTCATCGAGTCGTGGTTGAATCCTAGCCACTGGCAATCAGGCCGCGAGGGGGAGGGGCCCGTGCCTCACGCGGACCGAATCCCCTGCGCGCACGACACGCTCGTCTTCCCGCCAAGCAACAGCTTCCGGGTCCAGCTGCCACAAGCACAGGTCAACGTTGGCAGAATCTTCTTGGGAGATCAGGTAATCGTAGCAGAACTCGGTCACGCCCACTGAAGAGTAGACACTATCAAGGGGAGGGAGGGGGAGGGACTGATACGATGAGAATGGTTCGAAACCAATGAGGATTTTGTAAGCCAAACACGCAATGTAGCATGTTATGTCATTCACTGGCTTCCAAATTAATTGTGACTTGGCATGTATATAGATCATTCTATCGATTTGATTGCTTTATTTTCATTTTCATACAAACAAAAAAGTTGGTAATGAGTGTTTATGAAAAGTAACACTTGAGGCTATACTTTGCTCTTATTTCATATTCAAGGGGACATTGACAGCCCCATACCTACAATGTTAAATATGCACTTTTTCGGTACCTATACGTTTCTCACAAACTATGAAAGTTACACACAACCTTTTTACACATGCACTGGAAAATAAATTGAAAAAATAAAACGTTGCTCGTATTTTCATTTCTTTTAAAACAATTCCCAAAAATATCATATTTTTAGGCACACACAACAATTTTTACTTCTGATGTTATTCGAAATAGTACCAAAAAAACCTTGAGTATGGCATATTTATATCTACATGTGGTGAAAATTTGGAATTATTATCTTCAACGGTTTCAGAGAATCATGTACCGGCAATGGAGAAAATAATGTTTTGAAATAACTTATAGGCATATAAAGTTATATACAGTTATAAAGCATATACATTATAATAATATAAGCACAAAAGTTTGTATCGTACTGAGATATGAGGACTGGGCCTACGAAGTGCTGGATGAAGGAAATGATATAATTAGAACCACTTGATTAATTTGGTGATTCTTGCAGCATCCAACTGACAAAACTATGAATATAAAAAAAATAAGAAAAATGAAAAATGTCCCAAAAATAGCTGTCATTCCCCCTCAATTGTGTGGGCCTACTATTATTCTCTACCGAAATATAAACTGCCATATTTGTGCATTATTCTGATGTAAATTGTATGTTTCACTCGGGTCAGAAATGTATCTGTTAGATATGTAAGTGAATGACTGAATCAATTGAAATAAATAATAATTAAATAATATTGAATATAATTCTAGTTTTGTGGGGTGAGGTATTTGGTTTACTGTAATCAATTATTGTGATCAATTATTTATTCATTTTTTTTCTTTTTTCAATTGTGATATTATTTTTAATATTGGTTTCTTATATTGTTGTTGTATATTGTTTGTTGTTGTATATTGTTTATATCATTGTTGTTGTTGTTGTATGTTATTTGTTATTTTCATTTCATTTTTTTTCCATATTTGTATATAGAATTTTCCAAACATCCTTGTAAATAGGGTTATAATTTTTAAACACAAATTTGAAAATGAAAAAATTATTAAAATTATTATTATTAAAAAATGTTGAAATCAAAGTAGGCAAAATAGTATCTTGAGGGAGTTCCACTATTAGATGAGGTTGAAAGAGGTCAGGAAAAAAGACAGGATGTGAACAGTTAGCTGGACTAAGAGTACAGCAAGGATTGATGGTAATGTCCCCAGGAAATGAGCAACGCCGAATGGGGTTCATGGCTTGACTCCGAGGCCGGTAGCCGCGAGTTTGTGGGCCGCGAGGAAGATCGGAGGACGTCCGTCACCATCCAGCCTCCGTCGCTGTTGACATGTACCGACAAGTCAGGCTGTTCTTGCCAGACGGACAAGTCTCAGCACATTCTACGACACGTCTGCAGCTACGTCAGCTGTGACACGACGCTGCCGTGCTATTCCCCGGTCACGCCGTACGGACATTGTTGTCCCGTGTGCGGTTCCTTCTTGCTGTTGACGTACGACGGAGCATTCAGCATAGAAAGCCTCCAGCGGATACTCAATGATTACTCGGCTATGGAAGAGTACTCAAGTGTGCTGAGTTACGCCAAGAAGACAACGTACCATCAGGATGATATACAGATTGTGTTGGTCGAGAGAACTCAATATAACGGTGCCAGCGCAAGACTGGCACAAAGATTACAAGACGACATTATAAAAGGTAAGTTTACTCATTGTTCATTACTTTCAAAGACCTATTGAATGATGTGTTTATTGAGGAATCAAAAATTTGTTTTAAAATTGGTTGAGAAATAATGTATAAATGAATAGAATTTTGAACAAGGGATTAGAGCCCAGAGCTTCAAATTGAAACATATTCAAGAATGTGTGTATTTTCCAGGCATTTGATTGACTTGAACTATTTTCAATTGGTACAACACACTTATTTACTAACCAGAAAGATAGGATATGCATACAACAGTTTTAAGAGAATCTAGTTGAACTTGATCCACAAAAAAATAAATATACATTGTAAATGATGTTTTAAGTATAAGAGCATTGATTAACCACTTTTTTTCATTGTTAAAACTAGAAGAAAAATTGTCTTAGACTCTAGATTGTAGGGACTCGGTCGATGGTATGGGGAGATATGACAGCCAAATTTCATTGTATTTAGTTACAATATTCAGTGAAATGGCAGATGGAGGTTTCACTGTAGGACTGAGTTTGTATCAGGTATGTACCACAAACTTGATGATAGTGCATAATTTGTTCACTAATGAAGTATTTTCTTTCTTGTAGACATGGATTTAGGTTTAAGAAGGGTCACAATACACACAGCTGGCACTCCAATCCTTGGATCGAAATTAGCCCAGGCTGCTCGAACAATATTCGGCACTTTCCTTGCTGTCTTCGTCTTTCTCGCTCTCGTGTTCTACGTGTTTGTCATTTATCGAACTGGAATGACATTCGGAACTCCTAAATACCAGCTATTCCAGTTTGCACGTTTCGAAAACGCACCGGCCGAGGACGACGCAGTATTAGCCATCGGAAACAATCAAGACTTGGATCCAGCGGTCCGTGGCGACGACGCAAGTTCGAGCAAAGCATTCGACAACCCGATGTACGGCGCTGCGACCCTGGTGGGAGACGCTAGAACCAGGTTTGCCTCCACCCCAGTCGTGAAACATGGGGAAGTGACACACGAGAACCCCGTCTACAGCGAGCTGAAGAGGCGCGAGGACGCCAAGGATGGGAGTTCGGAGGACGAAGACAATCAGACGGAAGAAAAAGAAGAGGGTGAAGATGATGTAGAAAATCAAGAGAAACCTGACGAAGGGGAGTTTTATGACATTTTGATTGATGAAAAAAACTGAACGGTTGAACGAAATGGGACGATATCTGTTTGAGGATATACTCAAACGGAAATGTGGCATCATGAGAATTACAGGCTTGATTGAATGTATAAATGATTGTGTGTACTTACTGCGTAATCCGTAGAAGGAGAATCTTTCACAGAACTCATTGGTGATGATGAAGAACACAGACTTGGGGTATTTAAGTTTCTGTGAAAGAGAAAACACACAATAGTTAGCGATGTTAGTATTACTGCGTCCTAGATGAACGAAACATGCAAGCACACTATTAACTGATAGGCCCAGATTGTTAGCTGATAATCGTAGTAGGCCGAAGAAATATTATGCAATGTTTCAGTTGATTCAGAAATATTTGCCTTAGTTCAATTAGGGCCGGTATTATAGAGAATAGTTATGTCACCAAATAGCGCTACTTGGCCACATAACGAGGTCGAATAGCTTATTGGCAGTATTATGAGCACCAGGTTATAGACTATTCGTATACATGAACTGGCCGAATAGCTATTCAGTGCTGATACCACCTACTAAATCCTTATGTGGTAGGTTAGCTATTCGATCAAATAACTTTTACTGTTCTTTATATTACCGGCCCTTAATTAATCAGTTAATTGGAATTGATTAAATTAAAATAATCTATCCATTATTTGGAATAAAAATATTGATAAAATATAGAACTTTTCTAAGGTGGATATACATTTTTTCCTGTGGTTATTTTGAATACCGGTACTTGGAAAAAAAAATTCGTCAGATTTAGTTTCATGATTAGATACAAATAGGCCTACCACACTTCAGGAGGTATAGGCCTACTGAGATGTGCACATGTTCACATCAGGGTTGCCAGATTAGGCAAAAGACCACATTAAAGAGTAGGCCTATCTGTGCATGCGCGATGCGTTGCATTGTGTTGCCCTCTGGCGTAGTAACGGGCTGTAATTGTTTTTGTGATATTTTGTTTTCAGTTTTCACAAGATGTAGTGATACCAACCTATTCTATCCTAATATAAAGAAGGTATCCCAACTCGGGTCTTGAAAGTGAAATATTTCCGCAAGTTCAGAATCTGAGTCCGGGGTCCCGATTGCCCGTAGCGCAACTATCGCTCTTATATCAAACTGTATTAAACAACAATGCTCAACAATGTTATTCATTGCTCAGCAGAATAGGCTAATAATGTTAGCAGTTGCATTTGTTTTTTACGAAAGTTATAGATTTTGTGAGTTCAACAATGCCACCTGTACCGTAGCCACTCTTATCTACATCTAGTTCACAAGGGAGTCAGCTAAATCGCGACAGGCAATAGGGACCTTTGGCTCTGAACTGACCCTAAGAAACCACAAATGCCTTCCATGTTATCAGTATGTGAGTTGGAGCAGCTCCTTTATATTATGATAGGATAGCCTAGGTCCTTTGGTACTGTCTATTGTGTTTCAAGTGGCAAAAATAATACGACATATAGACTTCTGTCACGTAACAAATGACAAACAATTGTTACCATAGCAATACAGCGAACTGGTGGACTACCAAACATTCTGATTGGTCAATTACAACTGGTGGACATTGTTGTCTATCTCTTTAAACAATGGGTGACATCACTTGACAGAAGCCTATAGTCGAAATGTGTTTTGGCACTCTTTCCTTGAAGATATAAAATTGAGGAAAGAATAGGTTCGACGGATACAACGCACGGGATTTAATGGAAAAATTGGTGCATGGTTTTCAAATGTGCACAATGAAATTTAAGGTTCAATTTAAGATAATCAAATGAAAATAAACTTTGTTGATTGGGAATAAGAAGTGATCTAGGTTCAGAAACACACATAGATTCATAAGCAGAATTATCGATTATTTTTGCTGAATGAGGAAAAATGTATTTTTTTTCAAATAATACCACAATATTTTGTATCATTTTCTGTAATCAGAATCACTGATATTATGATGAGTCATCAAGTCTTTCAGTCATAAGTTATATTGTGTGAGTAGGCCTATTTTTAATCTGTCGATCAACAGCAACAATTAGAAATGTTAATCCGTAAGATCCGCGCGTTTTATGGAAATAAAAATGTGTAAACATAGATAATTGATAATTATTATCAATTATTGATCAATGTACAAAAATATCATTGTTGGCTAATGAATAATAATAAAAGTGAGTATATTGTAGGAATATTGTTGTAGTTTGTACGTAATTAAATATTTCCAAACTTTTTATCGATTAGATTAGATTAGATTTCTTCAATGTAGGCCTATCTTCCTTCATATTGGATGACAGCATTGATTTTGATGACAGTCATTTCGGCACACAATTTCAGTAATTAGTACGATAATAAAAATGCACATGTCTAGTCAGTTATCACAATTTAGGATCTATCATCACTGTTATGTAGCTAGGTTGGTACCAAGATGCATTGAGGATTGCGTTGGTTTATGGTTTGAGATGGTGTCATCACTTCCCACTCCTCCCATGCTGGAAATACGTTCCAATTCACGGGCCACGTTTTAAAAACTATCGATCGTGCGTAGATAAATACCCTTTTATCACAAAAGGAACCAACTTTACGTTCACGTCGGCTCAGCTAATAACACCTCTCATCAAGTCAGTCAGCCTATCAGCCATTTCTACAAAACAACACTAGATAGAGCAGCAATATTTGGTTCTCAGGAAAGAACTCAGGAAATGGAACATGTTTTCGAATTAGTGAAGTCATCATCTCTAACCGGCAAACCAACGCAACCCTCAATGCATCTTGGTTGGTACTAATCTTGTCAGTTATTGCCAATATACATCCGAAACAACTAGAAATATTGATCCCCAAAACTGCGTTTCAGGGATATAATGCATATTTCAGGGAAATAAAAATATGTACCAGTAATCACGAAATGATCAGTTGAATGTTACATCTTCAAGTGCTATCGGTTATAATAATTTTGTATCACTATTTATATTGATAGCCTGATAGGCTATGGAATCAGGCCTCAATATGCGTTAATAATAACTAATAAGTATAATAAATTCTATGGATTTATCAAATAATAACCATATATTGAAGTCGAGTATTAAACCGTATCACAAATTATATGATCGGCACTAAACTGTTGGATTATTAAAATAATCATGGGATCAGGAGAAGTTCTACCTTGAGGCTAGGCCTAAGAGAATTTAATCTGGAAAATAACAAACACAATTACATTAAACTCTTGTTTGATTTGCAACTAATTCCGATAGGGAAGCTAATTTAATTGGTGACGTAAATAATGAATTGTTACTTTTTCAAAATTTATCTCACGAGTATAACTTGATTCAACTTGTAAGATGAGCGTAGCGTTTTCCTAGTTACTGTAAATAGTAGCGACCGTCTACACACGAGTGAATATCGCGGCCATCAGTATAATGGTCCCAGCATGCATTGCGCGCATCGTATAGAGTGCGCTGGTAGTTTTAAACGTTGTCTATTTCTCGCAATTTGGGCGACTTGATACTTTTAACAAGTACAGAAAATTTGAAGTCGCCCGTCGTAATTTGGGCGGCTTGTGAAAACTTATATACCCTTTGAAATACCCGTAGAATCGTATTAAAAAAGAGAATATCACAAAAATTTACCTGCAGAGCTTAATTCCCTCTCCTTTTCTGCATGCATCTGAGAGATGTATACAATAATAAATAAGTGGGATCACTCATAAACTCCATGCTGTATGAGTGAAATATGCAACATTTTACATTATATCCCAGAACGTTTCTGATCTCAATGATGATCTCAATGACGAATTGAAAAAAAAATCCCTGCGAGGCGGTTCGCCCCCCCCCCCCACTATTATTAGATGAGCGTAGTGAAGATTCCATTCCACAAACCGAGAAAAAAAAATGGGCTTGGTTCTTATGTTTTTGTTTTTTTTGTAATTTTGTGCGCGGCACACAGGTCAGGAAAAAATACCTATTAGCTTGAAACTTTTTTCACATATTTCTGTCATACCAGAATAGGCTGGGATTGTTTTTCAGAGAAATCAATCGGACGGTTTTTCCAGAAAAAAATTCAGAAAGTATCCTCATGAGAATAACACGAATAGAAATAGAAAACACTTGAAATGTGAAAAATTTTTCAAAAAATTCAAAATTTTCACTGAATATGTCAAACATAATTACGGATATTTTCAGTGACTTTCACAACATTCGGGTCAGAAATAACAAAGAAAACGCAATAAAAGTATACATTTTATTAAAGGTTTGGATCAATTGGTTTTGCAAAGTGTATATGCGACAGGTTGCAGCTCTATAAATATCAACAAGTTGCAGCTATGACTATCAATAACGTAATTGATAGTCATTAGGTTGCAGGTAAGGTTTTTGAACCTTTGAAGTAATCTAAGATCCGTAGATGTGGATTGAGCTGACAGAATATATTTCATTCTAGATTTCCATACTTCTTTGAAGCTTATCTCACACCGCAAATCCCGCGTTTTCCTAGTAATTATTAATGTACATGTTCATCAAACGTTTTTGCATGGCGCCAAAATTCCTGCCTCCCCTCCATGACCCAATATCTTGACCACTCCACTGTGTGGTTGTGGTGGTGTGTGTGTGTGTGGGTGGGGGGTGCATTTATCTCAATACAATATGAACCGAATCTTTTTGGTCATTGCACATTCCATATTTAAAAATGGCTTTCAAATAGAATAGGGAACAAAATGGAATTTCGGCGACCTTGGGCGACTTCGTGAACCAAGTTGGCAACCTGTGAGTAAAATGATCTGGCAGACCTGGTTTAAATAGGCCTATTCAAGCAAATATTTCTTGCTCTTCGGTTCAACATCAGTAGGCCTACTCATAACTCATCAACCTGAACGTCTGGGCTGGAGCAAATTGAAAATTGAAAAAAAATTGAGTTGAATGGCGATTATCCAGCTAGCAGTGCGTGGTGTCATCCACAACACAACGAGCGCCTCCTGGTAATTCGAGAGCCTTGGCAGACATTTATATAGCGAGACTCCCGATTGCTAGGATGGGCACAGCAGAGAGGCCGCCAGAGGTCATTATTTCACCGCTAACCCACAATACACGGGCATAATGTTTGACCCGAACCTGGATTATTAGTAAAACTGTCGACCTTGACTAATGAGCCGGACAATTTGTTATGTAATTCGCATTCTTCAGTCATACACACACACACACACATGAACAGTGGCGTACAGGTGACAAGGTGGTGAATGGGGGTGACGGGTACAATAATGTGATGGTGTACAAAAAGGAATATTCGTTGTATAGAAAAATTACAGTATCGGTCACTACACGTAATATCGGCGAATAAAAAAAAAAAACTGTCTCAAAACATTTAGCCGAAAGCATTTATATATACTATTTGAGAAGTTGAAAAAAGCATATCGTAAGATTCGAGCCTTGCCCGCCAGCACGCTAGCCAGACGCTTTACCGCCGAACCAAGCCGACACATCGAGATGTTGTTGAGACTTGGGAGTGAGTATATCTATATCTGCACGCCACTGTGCAACTCGTACAGGTTCTATTACAAATAATAGCGAAGCTACAACGACTTGGTTTGTATTCGAATAATATAAACCGTTTACGCTATTGACATATTTCCTTATGGTGAAACGTAGATTGCATGTGCTTGGTGAAGTGGAACCATCGTTCGGTCGTGAGAGAAGGACGTATTCTGTCGACTGGAAAGCATATTGCACGCGATCAACTCAAGGCCGAACTCGAGTGAATCACAAGTCTTATTTCATTCCTTGGAGATTCCTAGTTGATACTATAGTTGATACTAGTTGATACTAGTTGATACTAGTATTGTATTGAATGCCGGAATGGTTCCACAAATATAGGCCACGACCGTTTCCTTCCCACTAGGCACTACCTATGGGAAATATTCAACTCAACATCTCGTAAATCACTATCCCGACGCCAATAAATCTCAGTCATGGTGATAGTAGTAGTATTAGTAGTAGTATAGTGGTATGTAGTGTTTATCCCACCAAAAACGCTGACGGGTAAAAACTTGGAGCCAAGTCCTGAAATATTCTAGCAACTACAAAAACTTCCTGCTGATGTAAAGGTGTGAAATCAAAACTGTATGCCAAGTGCAACTTATTATTCATCAATACGGCCTGTGAAATAACAGGGAATACTTGGCTCATTGCCCCCCACGTCCCTGGTATAAAACCACCCCGAATTGAAGTGAAGTGTATGATGCTAAGAAATGGGTAACTTCAGGTAAATAGTTGTGTTACAAATACAAGAGGAAAAGGAGTGCGTCTTGGGTGAGTTTTGGTTATTTATTTCTTCACTCAGCGAAATCAGTAGACGTAATTTAACATATGATTAGCGATATCAAGCCGTCCATTTGTTATAATAACGAGAGTGTGCGCGCGCCGGCGTTTCTGATACTCAGAACTGGGTAATATCTATGACTATCAATAACGTAACGGGATAAGCAACATGGCATAAGTCCTATCCTTTTAACATTAAACCGTTTTCACCATGATGTAATAAGCGCTTTCGTGTACATTTATGAGATTCGCTATTTCAAATCAAATCGTACGTATTAGGCTCGTATTTCAATGTATAGTACATAGTTGTATAATTGCATTGTTTTTGATGTTTCTCGTAGATGATGAGTAATTATCCAGTTATCAAATGGTAAATATAGCAGTAGGGCTCTTGACTAGGGGTCTAAATGCTTTTACAGACGTATTTTAAATTTAGATTGGCCAATTCAAATGAAATTTATTCCAATATTGCTCAATGCAGTTGGGAAGAGCTGGATTCACAGATTACATTACATCTATTACTTGAGATCAACATACAACAATACCAGCAAATCATCATAACATTTGTGAGGCGGCATCCCTTTGATATACGCATGGTGCGAAAGGAAAGCGCCATGTTGCTTATCCCGTTACGTTATTGATAGTCATAGGTAATATGGAACTGGGAATAAAAACAACTTCTTATCTACAGACCATAGACTAACATTATTTGAGAAAGGTCCCACTTATTCAGGTAACAGATTGTATAATTTTCTTCCCAAATGTATCAAAGATTGTACAAAGTTGGGTGTGGAGAAATTTAAAATTGAATTAAAAGCGTATCTACTTATAGCAAATGTTATTATTCTGTAAATGAATTTACAATTTTCAATTTTTATATCAAGTGTAATTTCAATTCAGATCATTTGTGATTTATAATGTGATGCACTCTATATTATAACATTTTATTATAACATGTATTCGTTTATATTTTTGGTATTTTTATCGATTTAATGTCTTGACAATTTTGTTATATTCTGTTTTTGACTCTATACAGAAATAAAACAATTTTAATTTTAATTTTAATTACATGTTTAATAGAATGAGTATATAGAATAAACCCTATGCGTATTGTATATAGTAGATTTATACAGCCTGTAACAACTGTGGCCCGTAACACAAGCTATACCCCTACATGTGTAAATGCATGGTTACTTTCTAATTGATATACACTCTGCGATATCTCATAACTAATTGAAGTTTTTTTGAAGGAGACAAAAATATAATATATACTTTCGCTGGAGTACCAAATTAGGTACGCCTTCTCAACATTAATCAACCGACTGAGGAAACACAGCATGCGTAGTAAGATAAGCGAGATATCTGTATGAGGTATAATCAGAAGCGTTAAAGTAGTTCTACCTTTGCTACTTTATCGACTCTGGTATATTCGATAACTCTATAGGCTTCTTTCACGTAACAAATGACAAACAATCGTTACCATAGCAACACAGCGAACTGGTGGACTACCAAACATTCTGATTGGTCAATTTCAACTGGTGGACATTGTTGACTGTCAATTTCAACAATGGATGACGTCACTTGACAAAAGCCTATACACAACTTGAAGCATATAAAATATACTTCATTGTTGAGCAAATATCGAATCTAGAGGGCAGTGAATCTTGGAAACATAATTCTGCCATCATTTCTATCTATTTGATGAATGAAAACCGTTCATTAAATTATTTTCTTCAAAACAGCTGGTTTGAATTGTATACGAAATGTAATAATGTATATCATTCATGTGTAAACATCTACAGATTTTTTTTTTCAAGAGAGATTTCATTTTCCGAATTTTTGTGCTCAGCCCAATCTTTTTTTAAAGAAAATTTGAGATGGTATTTCTCAAAATTGGTCCCACCAATTCATTCCAAACACTACACAGTTCTAATTTGGATAAGTTGAGAAGGGACTACGACGGAGAGACTGGACTTGGACGGAGAGAAGAGACTAAGACGGCAGACGGACCAAGAGTCCGGTTGCCACAATGAATTATAGCATTCATGTGCAATATTCTCATTGAATGTTCTGAGAATTTGTTCTTTAGGACAATATCGAAACCTAATTCTGACCCTCCAACTGAAAACCATTCGACTGTTGGTGCACCTACAATTGTTTGAACATCATTTCACGGCAGCCATCCTAGTACGAACACACACGGAAGTGGGAAACCGCCATGCAGGATGGTCGACCGTGGCGGGAATCGAACCCGGTCTCCTGAACGCGCTAGCCACTGAGCCACTTGTCTCAGTAAACGCAGTCTAGTGGCGGGAATCGAACCCGGTCTCCTGAACGCGCTGGCCACTGCGCCACTTGTCTCAGTCAACGCTCTCTAGTAGCGAGAATCGAACCCGGTCTCCTGAACGTGCTAGCCACTGAGCTACTTGTCTCAGTCAACGCTGTCTAGTAGCGGGAATCGAACCCGGTCTCCTGAACGCGCTGGCCACTGCGCCACTTGTCTCAGTAAACGCTATCTAGCTGTATTACTAGGCAAACGCGTTATGTGTTTCCGCGATGATGGATGAGCTAATTATATCAACTTATATCTTTGGATTGGTTATTTATATATACATATATATATATATATATATATATTATATATATATATATATATATATATATATATATATATATATATATATATATATATATATATATATATATATACACCTTGAGATCCAAACAATTATGTCACTGCCATCATATTTCCTAATCAATTTCTATGACAATAAATAAGGCTTTATTTTAATCGTTTCCAATTGATGGTGACACCTGTTGGTTTGATTCAATCGGTTTCTTAATAGATAGGAGTGATTTTAAAAAATGGATTATATATTTTTTTACATCAAAACGGCTGATCTGATTGGATTGGAATTTCGGATTAACGTGTATAATTATAATATTGAAATTCCATGAGAATTTGAATTCTCTCGAAGGTAATATTTTCGACGAATTTTTTCCTCTGGGTTATTCTTACGGGATTTTTGAAAATTTTGAAATGATGTTTCTCAGAAGTGGTTCAACCGATTGCGCCTCAAAACTATACAGTATCAAGCGAGATAAGGACACTTGTGTATGCCAAGTTTCAACTGATTTTTAATTTTCGTTTGACATGTAGAGCGCGAACCAAAAAAAAAAAAAAAAAAAAAAAAAACGTACTTTTTTTCGGGTATTGTGAAATTAAGTATTCGCTTCGCTCATCCAATAACGACTTGAAAAAGGTGCGTTGAAGTCACACATATCTCGACTTACCCAATCATTTGTACACGCACGTTGTCACAGAAGCGAGCTGTCTAGTTGGGGGCTAGCTCGCGGTCGAGCGGCCGGCCTACTTGGGAGTCACCGTTATCACTCGCGCGCGTGACCTGGAACTGAACCGCTGCCCACTCGACTCGAACCACCCGTGCGCTACTGGGAGACGGTAGTCAACTCGTCTTCATTTGAATATGTTGAGGAATATTTAGAAAAAAAGTCCCAATAAAAGTGATGAATTCCACAACCGGTTGAAGACTTGTTCAGATTCCTGCGGTCGTTGGTTTGTTCCTCTTGACAGTTCTGTGCTGTGCAATATGCCGCCAAGATGACAATATTCAGTCATGTGAGGAGAAGATACTAGGCAAACGCGTTACGCTTCCGCGTTGATAGATGAGCTACTATCAACTTATATCTTTGGATTGGTCATTTATATATATATATATACACCTTGAGATCCAAACAATTACGTCACTGCCATCTTATTTTTCCTAATCAATTCCTATTACAATAAAGAAGGCTTTGTTTTAATCGTTTACAGTTAATTGGTGATACCTGTTGCTTGAATTTAATAGGTATCTTGATAGCTTTGAGTGATTTACAAAAATTACATTATATATTTTCTTTACATCAAAACGGCAGATCCGATTTGAGTGAAAGTTCGGAAAAATGTGTATCATTATCAGATTGAAATTCACTGAGAATTTGAATTCACTCGGATCAAATATTTTCAACGAATTTTTTCCTCTGGGTTATTCTTATGGGATTTTAGAAAACTTTGAAATGAGTTTTCTCAGAAGTGGTTGAACCGATTCACAGCCGCGAGCCCACATCACAGCTGCGAGCATACATCACAGCTGCGAGCATACATCACAGATGCGAGCCCACGTCAAGGCTGCGAGCCCACGTCAAGGCTGCGAGCCTACATCAGTGCAGCGAGTATACATCACAGCTGTGAGCATACATCACAGCTGCGAGTATACATCACAGCTGCGAGCCTACATCACAGCTGCGAGTATACATCACAGCTGCGAGCCTACATCACAGCTGTGAGCCCACATCAGTGCTGCGAGCATACATCACAGCTGTGAGCCCACATCAGTGCTGCGAGCATACATCACAGCTGTGAGCCCACATCAGTGCTGCGAGCATACATCACAGCTGCGAGCCCACATCACAGCTGCGAGCCCACATCACTGCTGCGAGCCTACATCACAGCTGCGAGCCTACATCACAGCTGCGAGCCTACATCACATCTGCGAGCCTACATCACAGCTGCGAGTATACATCAGTGCTGCAAGCATACATCACAGCTGTGAGCCCACATCAGTGCTGCGAGCATACATCACAGCTGCGAGCCCACATCACAGCTGCGAGCATACATCACAGCTGTGAGCCTACGCCACAGCCGCGAGCCCACATCACAGCTGCGAGCCCACGCCACAGCCGCGAGCCTACATCACAGCTGCGAGCCTACATCACAGCTGCACTCTCAACGGCAACAAAACTGCGCCGCTCAAAGGACACTTACCGCTATTTCATGTTATACTCATCGCAATGCGATGAGGTATTTCATTCGTAAAGTCATATTTCATGTTTGTCCGACAGTTCAGTGATAACCGGACAGGTGGGAAGTACCATGAAATGATACTATACACATTCTACGAATGCTGGCGGCTCGACACTGCCGACCGTCAGTAGTCATTGAACACAGGAGACGGTCGTTCGATCGTCAAGCGTCGCACGCAGTACAACATTCTTTCATTGCAGTAATAACATAATCACGGGTGGATTGATAGACTAGAACTCAATAGCAGTGATTCCGTTCTGAGACATGCTATCCACTCGACCACGGAGAATAATTGAAAAAATACCTGATTTCGAACATGACCCAAGTTTTTTAATCGACAATACAAAACATATCGCAATGGTTCTGTATACTGTTTTCACTCGATTGGTGCGGTGATATCTGCTCTTTTTTTATTTATATTGGGTTTTAACGACGCACTATACTGATGACTACGATCTATTGGCGTCGATGGATGATGAATGAGATGATGGGATGATGAGATTGAAAGGTTATTTTATTAGGTGTTTAGGATGGTGGGAAGGAGTCGGTCGTGGCCTGTTGTTAAGGAACCATCCCAGTATTAACCTGAACGACATAGGGAAACCACGAAAAACCCCTGTCAGGATGGTCGACCATGGTGGGAATCGAACCGCGATCTCCCGAATGACGGTTCAGTGTGTTACCACTCGGCCACGCGTCTCGGTGATATCTGCTCTTGCAATCACAGCTAGTTCCAGTGTAAATAGTACATTGTCTGCTAGTTCAAGTGCGTATAGCACATTGTCTGCTAGTTTCACTGCGTATAGCACATTGTCTGCTAGTTCAAGTGCGTATAGCACATTGTCTGCTAGTTCTAGTGCGTATAGCACATTGTCTGCTAGTTACAGTGCGTATAGCACATTGTCTGCTAGTTCTAGTGCGTATAGCACATTGTCTGCTGGTTCCAGTGCGTATAGCACATCTGGGCTGGTTCAAGTACGTATAATGTCAGCTCACCACTCCTAACTCGAGTAACTATAGAAGATAGATATATTCCAGTCAACCTAATTCTCAACAATTTCACGCCTAATCTCGAAATAAAGAATTTACTGTGAGGGCTCTCTGGACCCCTAGGTCTATTCCTGAGATGAATGAGATGTGAGAAAAATAAAAGTGAGTGAGAAAACGATTATCTCACTTAAAATGGCCGATTGGTGATGGTAAATCGGCCATTTTAAGTGAGATAATCGTTTTCTCACTCACTTTTATTTTTCTCACATCTCATTTATCTCAGGAATAGGGGTCCTGTTCAAAAAGGGGTCAGAAACTCTGTACTTACCTTTATACAAATAAAGGTGGCCTGAAACTGGGTCAATGTATCACCGGAGAATAGAAGTGGGCATTACACAATTAGGTTCGGGACTTGTATTCAGTTCCAAGTCATAACATAAACAACATCGGAATAGTTATGGGTATAAGGAATTACATGTTCACGTTGTCATCGGTGACAGATGGGCGTATTATGTCAGAACAAAGATTAACGTCTTCACTCTCTTATTATTATTGTCTATTTGTTTGTTATGGTCGAACGAATTGACTCCTAGATCACGTCTGTTTATTGGCTGGGTGAGGCGACACTCTGTG
Organism: Brachyptera risi; assembly: GCA_964007535.1. NCBI lineage: Eukaryota > Metazoa > Arthropoda > Insecta > Plecoptera > Taeniopterygidae > Brachyptera > Brachyptera risi. Next base: position 9,542,223 of record OZ023334.1, read on the forward strand.
TAGCTTGCTGCTCGTTTCCAGGGAGCAATTAGAATTACATGATTATGATTTATGTACAATTGCAAGAGTTTAAATGAAAATAATAATGATGATTTTTTTTTTTTTTATTGATTCCAAATAAAAGCGTTACAACAATAAAGGGTACTCTTGTGAGGTTCCACGAAACCCTCATGGGGTTTATCTGTGGAGATATATAATAACAATTCACTTAAATATAATGCAATGAAAAAATAAAGTACCTTCCTGATAATAAAATATAATAACAATACAATGAAGCACATTGACGAGAACGTGTAAGAATGAACAAAATAGTATAAATCAACAAAATTATATTCGAATTATAATATTAGAATTATCGAATAATAATAATAATGATAATAATGATGATACAAATAATAATAATAACAGGCGCAACGTCGAGCTATCACATGGCCTGTCACCTGTACGATCCCGAGGGAATTGTCCTCCTAACGTCCTCATGCAACACGGTGTCACCTGTACGATCCCGAGGGAACTGTCCTCCTACCGTCGATATATTGAAACTTGTTTCGGGATCAGGAAAAAAAATTATAACCTTGGAAAATGTATATTATTCCGAATAAACTAGGCAAACGCATTATGTGTTGCCGTGTTGATGGATGAGCTGGAACATATCACCTTATCTTTGGATTGGTTATTATATATATATATATATATATACACCTTGAGATCCAAACCATTACATCGCTGCCATCTTATTTTTTCATAATTAATTTCTATGATAATGAAGAAGGCTTTGTTTTAATCGTTTACAATTGAGTGGTGTCACCTGTAGCTTGGATTTAATAGGTATCTTAATAGCTTTGAATGATTCATAAAAATTACATAATATATTTTTTTACATCAAAACGGCTGATCCGATTTGAGTGGAAGTTCGGAATAATGTGTATCATTATCGGATTAAAATCCCCTGAGAATTTGAATTTTCTCGGATGAAATATTTTTCCTGAATTTTTTTCTCTGGGTTATTCTCATGAGATTTTTGAAAACTTTGAAATGAGTTTTCTCAGAAGTGGTTCAACCGATCGCGCCTCAAAACTATACAGTATCGAATTAGATAATGACACTTGTGTATGCCAAGTTTCAATCAATTTTGAATTCTCGTCTGACCTGAGTAGCGCGAAAAAAAAAAAAGGACTTTTTTTTCGGGTATGGTGAAATTGAGTTTTCGCTTCGCTCATCCAATAAATCCGTTATTGGTGTGAAATAAAGACTGCCTGGCAAAGGGTTGCTCATTAGACACAGAATAATATGCATACAAATGTAAATAACGGAATAATGAAGAGAGCAAAAAGACAATACAATGGTGATCGATACGGAAATTATTAATAATATTGGGCCATAGACTGGAAAATTCAATATTGTGATTGATTTCTTATTCAGAAAAAAAGAGAGAATATATAAAATATTGAGAAAACTGTATTCTGAATATTTGAATAGTTTTCTCTAATTCTCTCGATACACTTGAGTGAATCGGTTCTGATCACTTGAAAGAGAAATAAAAGAAGGAACAACATAATAAAACCAAAATCTGACTCCCCTAAAACTTTCTACGTGGTGAACATACTGAGGATAGGCCAAGTTCTTTTACACCGAGAGTCCCGATTGTAAATATTTACAAAAACAAACCTTATAATTATGACTGAATGATTGCAATATTTACCAGTTTGAATGAGAATATCCCCATGTTTGCCACACACACGCGTGAAACAAGTCCACATTCACTTGGTATCTAGATGCTTGACGGCGAGCCAACTATCTGAACCTTTCCCTCGCGGCGCGCGACACAACAATGAGGCTCGAGAGAGAGAGAGCAGGCCTAGACCACGTGGCCTGGCTGGCTGTTGCGTCATCGACACAGCCTTCCGAGTCACGGGTTCGAGGCCCGTGCGGGTCCGAGGCAGTCAGACACGGGTTCGAGTCAGACACGGGTTCAAGTCAGACACGGGTTTAAGTCAGACACGGGTTCAAGTCAGACACGGGTTCTAGTCGGACACGGGTTCAAGTCAGACACGGGTTCGAGTCAGACACGGGTTCAAGTCAGACACGGGTTTAAGTCAGACACGGGTTCAAGTCAGACACGGGTTCTAGTCGGACACGGGTTCAAGTCAGACACGGGTTCAAGTCAGACACGGGTTCTAGTCGGACACGGGTTCAAGTCGGACACGGGTTCAAGTCAGACACGGGTTCAAGTCAGACACGGGTTCTAGTCGGACACGGGTTCAAGTCGGACACGGGTTCAAGTCAGACACGGGTTCTAGTCGGACACGGGTTCAAGTCAGACACGGGTTCAAGTCAGACACGGGTTCGAGTCAGACACGGGTTCAAGTCAGACACGGGTTCAAGTCAGACACGGGTTCAAATCAGACACGGGTTCAAGTCAGACACGGGTTCAAGTCAGACAGACACGGGTTCAAGTCAGACACGGGTTCAAGTCAGACACGGGTTCAAGTCAGACACGGGTTCAAATCAGACACGGGTTCAAGTCAGACACGGGTTCAAGTCAGACAGACACGGGTTCAAGTCAGACACGGGTTCAAGTCAGACAGACACGGGTTCAAGTCAGACACGGGTTCAAGTCAGACAGACACGGGTTCAAGTCAGACACGGGTTCAAATCAGACACGGGTTCAAGTCAGACACGGGTTCGAGTCAGACACGGGTTCGAGTCAGACACGGGTTCAAGTCAGACACGGGTTCAAGTCAGACAGACACGGGTTCAAGTCAGACACGGGTTCAAGTCAGACACGGGTTCAAGTCAGACACGGGTTCAAGTCAGACACGGGTTCGAGTCAGACACGGGTTCGAGTCAGACACGGGTTCAAGTCGGACACGGGTTCAAGTTAGACACGGGTTCAAGTCAGTCAGACACGGGTTCAAGTCAGTCAGACACGGGTTCAAGTCAGACACAGGTTCAAGTCAGTCAGACACGGGTTCAAGTCAGACACGGGTTCAAGTCAGACACGGGTTCAAGTCAGACACGGGTTCAAGTCAGACACGGGTTCGAGTCAGACACGGGTTCAAGTCAGTTAGACACGGGTTCAAGTCAGACACGGGTTCGAGTCAGACACGGGTTCGAGTCGGACACGGGTTCAAGTTAGACACGGGTTCAAGTCGGACACGGGTTCAAGTCAGACACGGGTTCAAGTCAGACAGACACGGGTTCAAGTCAGACACGGGTTCAAGTCAGGCACGGGTTCAAGTCAGACACGGGTTCAAGTCAGTCACACACGGGTTCGAGTCAGACACGGGTTCAAGTCAGACACGGGTTCAAGTCAGACACGGGTTCAAGTCAGATACGGGTTCGAGTCAGACACGGGTTCAAGTCAGTTACACACGGGTTCAAGTCAGACACGGGTTCAAGTCAGACATGGGTTCAAGTCAGACACGGGTTCGAGTCAGACACGGGTTCGAGTCAGACACGGGTTCAAGTCAGTCAGACACGGGTTCAAGTCAGACACGGGTTCAAATCAGACACGGGTTCAAGTCAGACACGGGTTCGAGTCAGACACGGGTTCGAGTCAGACACGGGTTCAAGTCAGACACGGGTTCAAGTCAGACAGACACGGGTTCAAGTCAGACACGGGTTCGAGTCAGACACGGGTTCGAGTCAGACACGGGTTCAAGTCAGACACGGGTTCAAGTCAGACACGGGTTCAAGCCAGACACAAGTTCAAGTCAGACAGACACGGGTTCAAGTCAGACACGGGTTCAAGTCAGACACGGGTTCAAGTCAGTTAGACACGGGTTCAAGTCAGTCAGACACGGGTTCAAGTCAGACACGGGTTCAAGTCAGACACGGGTTCAAGTCAGACACGGGTTTAAGTCAGACATGGGTTCAAGTCAGACACGGGTTCAAGTCAGACACGGGTTCAAGTCAGACACGGGTTCAAATCAGTCAGACACGGGTTCAAGTCAGACACGGGTTCAAGTCAGACACGGGTTCAAGTCAGACACAAGTTCAAGTCAGTCAGACACGGGTTCAAGTCAGACACGGGTTCAAGTCAGTCAGACACAGGTTCAAGTCAGACACGGGTTCAAGTCAGACACAAGTTCAAGTCAGTCAGACACGGGTTCAAGTCAGTCAGACACGGGTTCAAGTCAGACACGGGTTCAAGTCAGACACGGGCTCAAGTCAGTCAGACACGGGTTCAAGCTAGACACGAGTTCAAGTCGGACACGGGTTCAAGTCAGACACGGGTTCAAGTCAGACACGGGTTCAAGTCAGACACGGGTTCAAGTCAGACACGGGTTCAAGTCAGACACAAGTTCAAGTCAGTCAGACACGGGTTCAAGTCAGTCAGACACGGGTTCAAGTCAGACACGGGTTCAAGTCAGACACGGGCTCAAGTCAGTCAGACACGGGTTCAAGCTAGACACGGGTTCAAGTCGTACACGGGTTCAAGTCAGACACGGGTTCAAGTCAGTCAGACACGGGTTCAAATCAGTCAGACACGGGTTCAAGTCAGTCAGACACGGGTTCAAGTCAGTCAGACACGGGTTCAAGTCAGTCAGACACGGGTTCAAGCCGGACACGGGTTCAAGTCAGTCAGACACGGGTTCAAGGCCAGTATGACGCATGCGGTTTTGTATCGTAATCAAATTATTCAGATAAGTAGAATCTTCATAATTCGATCATTGCGAATAACCCCGTGGCCGATGTAACCATTATTTCTGTTTTCAACAACACTCACTATCATCACTATCATCGATTGATTCCCTGGTTAAGGCGTATGTTTTTCATCAATACTTATTATTTATCGATTTTGACGTTTCACTTCGAGATACACTGCGATTATGTTTCTTCATGTATTGAATTGACTGTCCATAGACTTACATTCTTCAAATGTTCATATTGGGTTTCAACGACGCACTATACTGATGGCTACGATCTATTGGCGTCGATGGATGATGAATGAGATGATGGGATGATGACATGAAAGTTGATTTTATTACGTGTTTTGGATGGTGGGAAGGAGTTGGTCGTGGCCTGTTGTTAAGGAACCATCCCAGTATCAACCTGAACGACAGATCGAAACCACGAAAAACCCCTGTCAGGATGGTCGACCATGGCGGGAATCGAACCCCGGTCTCACGAATGACGGTTCAGTGTGTTACCACTCGGCCACTCGTCTCGGTTATACTTATATATTTCAAATAATCTATAACTTTACATCCGATTGTTATATTATCTTGAACAAAAATGAGGAAAATATTTGAAATAGGCCTACAGTAATTTGTTTCGTCTCATATTATTTGAAATGTAATATCCTCAGCATATGAAATAATGAAATGACACCGCGGTACTCATCACCATGCCAGTAGTCAAATGAAAAGAGTTCGACCGGCACAGGTAGCTGAGTGGTTAACGCACTTGCTCCATGTGACCCGGGAGGTAGTGGGCATGTCGGACCCGGTTCTATCCCCGCCACCGTCCATCTTTACAGGGGTTTTTCGTGGTTTCCCTCTGTAGTCTAGGCTAATGCCGGGATGGTTCCCAAAAATAGGCCACGACCGCTTCCTTCACACTATCCTTTCCATTACCCATAAAACCTTCATCTCATCATCCCATCATCTCATTATTCATTCATCCGACGCCAATAGATCTCAGTCATCATTATAGTGCGTCGTTAAACCCAATATAAAAAAAGAAAAAAAATATGAAGAGTACGGCTTGATTATTTATGTGGAAGGATTGATTGGAAGTGCAATAGTAGGCCACCCGTGATGGATGAGGAAGGTTTTGGTTCAGACCTCTCAGACATGACATCATTGGATGAGCGAAGCGAAGACTCAATTTCACCATACCCGAAAAAAAGGGACTGTTTTTTTTTTGTTCGCGCTCCACAGGTCAAACGAAAATTCAAAATCAGTTGAAACTTGGCATACACAAGTGTCATTATCTAATTCGATACTGTACAGTTTCGAGGCGCAATCGGTTCAACCTTTTCTGAGAAAACTCATTTCAAAGTTTTCAAAAATCTCATTAGAATAACCCAGAGGAAAATATTCGTGAAATAATTTTCATCCGAGACATTTCAAATTTTCAGGGAATTGTAATATAATGATGATACACATTATTCCGAACTTTCATTTGAATCGAATCAGCCGTTTTGATGTAAAAAAATATTTAATGTAATTTTTGTGAATCACTCAAAGCTATTAAGATACCAATTAAATCCAAGCCACAGGTGTCACCTCAAACTGTGAACGATTAAAACAAAGCCTTCTAGAAATCAATATTGAAAAATAAGATGGCAGTGAAGTAATGGTTTGGATCTCAAGGTGTATATATATAATAACCAATCCAAAGATAAGTTGATATGTTCCAGCTCATCCATCAACGCGGCAACACATAACGCGTTTGCCTAGTTTAATATATTCGAGGAAACGAGGCGGTAGAATAATGTGATAAAAAGGTTGAGATATCAACAAGGTTTAAAGATAACGGTAAGAATATGTGCACATGTATAAGCGAGACGAAAGTTCCGATAGACCGTCTTCCCATCCCTCACAACTAACACACGGGTGGTTCGAGCCTCCACTTGTATATATCTGCATTAAGCATGTAACTAGATTCTTCGAGTAAACATATATTATATGGTTGTTTGAAATGGTTTGTACTTTCCTCCTAGGCATGCGTATATAGCAGCGAGACAAATAATTATATTCACAAACTTCACTAATTACAATATAATCTCACTGCCACTTGCAAACTTCAAAGGGGCGTTTCTTTGCGTCGTTAACATCTTCCCGAGAATCATAATACCCCGATTACCCCAGCTATAAAAGTATGAAGCTGCTACTTTATTGTATTAGTACACGACCTTCGTGGTACGAGCACACCAGTGACACATGCGACCCCATCGAACCTCAGGTCACACGGGGGTACGTAATAATGACACCTCAAGTACTGATGCGTGCATGACAGTTTACAGAAACCCATGCCTTAGGCAAGGTTTCTAGTTCCGATTTTTTCTTGTGGTCCGACATGATTTTCCTAACTGGCCAATCACAAGTCAGTATTCACCTAAACAACATGGCGGTTCACGACACCGTTTCGGTACCGATTCGGTGTCGTTATTATTGACTCGACTCCAACTTTCGTCGGCCGAAACTACGATTTTACCACATTCGAAGAAGCCTGCGAGTTTGAAGGTCTAGGACCAAAAATTTTCAACTCGCTCCCTCTAGATACTAAACTTTCTACAAATTACTATAGCTTTAAGAAAAAAATACACATATGGCTAAAAACGTCACCTTTTAACCACTGGGAAAACTTATTTAATAAACACTTGCCAGATTTTTACTCAAACCGAATTACCTGAATTTATTCACATCTCCCAAGCCAATTACCGCCTTCATCTCATTTAATTAGAGCTCTTCATCATCCACATTTTTTCTTCAACCTATCTTAACAAATTCTCATGCCATCTTGAAATCAAACATTTACTTTTTCTATATATATCTACGGATATAAATATCTATAAATATTTATAATTTAAATATATTTTAATATAAATATCTAATTTATCTACGGCGAAAAATTATGGTCACAGACAGCGCAGTCCTGGTGTTGAAGACCATTAGTTTTAAATAATCAAAATGGGGTGGTAAGATCGCCCTTGTGGTGCCCCGTCCAAACGATCCTATCTTCCATCCATAGCCTTAATTGGGGAACAATGATTTTGTATCAAGTTTCGATGTTATTAAAAAAATAAAATAAATAAAAAAAAAAAATATCCTCTACCACACACAAGCACTGCTTATGTGGGTATTCCATTACCGGTACCTATCTTATATGTATTTTAAATTACTATTATTTTAGATTACTTCTATAATTTACTGATCATATACTATGTAATACGTTTTTTATAATTATGTAATAATATTTGATAATCATGTAATTTACATTCGGAATAAAAAAAAAATTGAATTGAATTGAAAAAATGAAGGCTATGGCTATGACGTCACGAAAACGTTACGGTGCAGCGAAATGGAAACAGGCATGACAAAAATCGTACCGAGATCGTGTCGGATGACAAGAAAGAATCGGAACTGGAAACCTTGCTTTAGGCAGGACTCGAACTCATGCCCAACGGTGACTGGAGTTTCTAAAGCAGTGACTTGGCTGACTGAGCCACGGAGGCATTATCCCTTCTACCCTGAACAACGCTGCGAGTGGGACTGGGCCCAAGCGGTTCGAGGTGAACGGGACCATATTTGTTACAAGATATCTGTGAAAGATGTGGAAGGCGAAATGAACTGTCACTGCGCCGTGATCGAATGGAGTACGCAAGACATGTCCGTGTACCACCCTTGGAGGCCATCTTCAAATTGATTGCACATTGGTAGGTGAATTTATCAATTGGATGAGCGAAGCGAAGACTCAATTTCACCATACTCGAAAAAAGAGGTACCGGTAAAGTGGGGTGACTTTGACCCACTGGTGAGACTTTGTTCTTTTGTTGGAGAAACTTTCAAACTGCTACAAATGAGATAGTTTTAATTTCATCGTACCTATTTTGATACGTATTTTGATTTTGATATGTATCTACCTTTTGAGATACCAGAAAATGGATATGATAAAATTGAAACTTTTTCATTTGTAGCAGTTTGAAACTTTTTCCAACAAGAGGACGAAGTCACACCAGTGGATCAAAGTCACCCCACTTCACGGTAGATGTTTTTATTTTATTTTCATTTTTTTTCGCGCTCCACAGGTCAAACGCAAATGAAAAATCTCATCATCCCATCATCTCATTCATCATTCACCGCCGCTAATAGATCGTAGCCATCAGTATAGTGCGTCGTTAAAACCCAATATAAAAAACCCAATATAAATTCAACTGAGGATACCGTTCAGCTGATACTCTAGTAAATGTAATTACCAACCATGCATGTTACCAATAACCAATCGTACAAACAGTTTGATCCAAGCAATAAGTGACATCGAATGATAAAAGAGCAAGAAACTCAGAGAAGTTCATATGGAAAAACACTGGCAATTGTAATTAAATTACAAATGGTACATAAACACCTTTGTTTTCATCTGAAATTAATTCCAACAATTATTTTTCTTGTCACATCATAACGACTGCATATATGTGAATATCGGCTGTTTGTTTGTTTGTGTCTATGACAGCGGTTAGTCAGTCACGTGTGAATCTAGGTCGACACTAATTGCTATCAACACGTGGGTATACTGATAACAGATATGCAGATGTGTTTTGGGACATGTATTCAACAAATTTGAATAAAACCTATTCAAATGATTCAGATTGAGGGGTGACCATCAGGGTTCAACGATTATTCGATAACTATAGTCAAACGCGAAATATGCGTTGTAAGATGAGCGAGATATCCGAATAGGGTATAAAAGTTGTTGAAGTATAGTTCTACCCTTGCTACTTTATCGACTCTGGTATTCTACACACTTTGACGCATATAAAAAATACTTCATTGTTGGTCAACTCTTGAATCTCAGACAGCAAGTGTCAAACTTCAACTTGCAACTGTCTTGACTTTCAAGACAGAAAGCAGTGAATCTCGACAACTCAATTCTGTCACAGTTTTTATGATATATTTGATGAATATTACTAGTCAAACGCGAAATATGCGTTGTAAGATGAGCGAGATATCTGAATAAGGTATAAAAGTCCTTGAAGTAGTTCTACCCTGGCTACTTTATCGACTCTGGTATTCTACACACCTTGATATCTGAATAAGCTATAAAAGTAGTTAAAGTAGTTCTAATCTTGCCACTTCATTGACTCTGGTATTCTACACACCTTGACACATATAAAAAATACTTCATTGTTGGGCAACTCTTGAATCTAGAAAGCAGTGAATCTCGACAACTTAATTCTGTCACAGTTTTTATGATACATTTGATGAATAATATCAGTTATTTTATTTGTTTTCTTCAAAACGACTGATTAGAATTGCATACAAAATCGTGATAATGTGTAAAATCCATGTATACACATTTAGAGAAAATTTCATCCCATTTGGAGAGATTTTATTTTTCAACATTATCCGCCCAGCCAAATCTTATGGGGTTTTCAGAAACTTTGAGATGATATTTCTCAAAATCGGCTCAACCGATTCATTCCAAAAACTATAAAGTTCCAAGTTGGATTAGTTTGCGTGCACAAAAAAAGTTTCATGTCGATCAGTCAAACCCTGCGACCTGTGGAGTGCTTACAAAAAAAAAAAAAAAAAAACACACAGACAAAACCCTATAAGAGTGGGACGGAGGCTTCGCTGCGCTCATCTAATGACCTCACTCACAGCTCAGCGGGATGAGACTGGATGATGAATTGACATCAGTTTCTCAGCCGAATGAGCAAAGAAAGCAAAAAGAGATAAATGATACACTGTGCAGACTTACTATTTCACTTCCTTCTTCGTCGACTCGACCTCGGGTGGTATCTTTCTCCGCGAGCAAGGCAGTGGCTGTAAAGAATACAATAAACATCAATTATTAATAAATAGCTATTTTATTTCCGATGCGACAGAATCAGGGCATTGACCAATTGCTGTCTTGATGTAGTCAATTGAACACTTCACTGATCGGCCAAGACTTGATTGATTACATTAATTCAACTACGAGATATATATTTGAAGAAATGTGCGTTCTATGATGATGAATTGAAAGAAAAGAACAAAATGAAAAACTAATCGGATTAATTGGATGAGCGACGCGAAGACTCAATTTCACCATACTCGAAAAAAGGACTATTTTCAAATTTGTTTTTGTTCGTTCGCGCTCCACAGGTCAAATGGAAATGAAAATTCAGTTGAAACTTGGCAAACACAAGTGTCCTCATCTTCGTCGATTTGATTCGTTTTGAGGCGCAATCGGTTGCACCAATTCTAAGAAAACTCGTTCCAAAGTTATCAAAAATCCCATAATAACACAGAGGAAAAATTTCGTGCAAAATATTAACTCTATAGGCGAATCCAAATTCAACATGAAATTTCAATATAATAATGATACACATTATTCCAAACTTTCACTCAAATCGGATCAGCCGTTTTGATATCAACAAATAAGGTAATTTTTGAAATAACTCAAAGCTATTAAGACACCAATTGAATTCAAGCAACAGGTGTCACCAATTAATTGGAAACGATTGAAACGATGCCTTCTTCATTATTATAGAAATTAATTAGGAAATAGGAGGGAAGTGACGTGATTGTTTGGATCTCAAGGTGAACATATATATAACCAATCCAAAGATAAGTTGATATGTTCTAGCTCATCCATCAACGCGGCAACACATAACGCGTTTTCTTAGTTTACTTGGATAAATTGTCCAGCAGATTGAAATACTGTGAGCTGACGAGTGCCCGCTCCGAGCTCGGGCCGACGAGACATGGACACCGTTGATTGGTTAACGACGCGTCATTCACAGCTGTGTGCATGGTCGATTCAAACCACTGCCCGGCAGGGAGAGAGATGGACAGGGTGAGAGGGAGAAAAGGGGGAATGAGACACAAAGCGGGTTCAGCTATAAATATAGTAGGTATTAGAAGAGTTGCATCATCTTCACCATTTCAATATTCGTCTCACAATTCAATTTTTTTTTTTATATTGGCTTTTAAGGACGCACTATACTGATGTCTACGATCTATTGGCGTCGGTGGATGATGAATGAGATGGTGGGATGATGAGATGAAAGGTTATTTTATGAGGTGTTTTGGATGGTGGGAAGGAGTCGGTCGTGGCCTGTTGTTAAGGAACCATCGCAGTATTGACCTAAACGACAGAGAAAAACCACGAAAACCCCCCGTCAGGATAGTCGACCATGGCGGGAATCGAACCCCGATCTCCCGAATGACAGTTCAGTGTCTTACCACTCGGCCACGCGTCTCGGTTCCCGACAATTGCACACAAATTAAATGAAATGACTCATTGCAGGCTCCAAACGGCCGTCTTCCCCATCCGACACCACTAACTACCGGTGGTTCGCTCCTTCATCTTCCGAGCGATCCGCAACAGGAGCTAAGGGATATTTGAGGCTACGATTAAGCGATGATCGAACCCATGCAAGACTTGACGCTCTTGTTCGAAGCAATCCGAGACGGCTGTCATTAGAAGCGCAAGGAAGCCTACTCGGCGAAATGTCAGTTTTGCTGTGTTGGCTCATGAATGGTATGAAATATCAACATGTTAATATGGGCAAACATCAGTGATTGGGAAGTTCACTCTTGAAAGGAACTTTCAAGAGGTTTAGTTCATGTCAAATAAATTGATCTTTCAAAAAGTTCAAAGTTCGTTTTCGTGGCTTTGCTGTGAGAGTTCAAGTTCAAATGAAAAAAAAAAAACGAGTCCGTTCAAAAATTCACCTTGAAAATTTTAATGAAAAAAGGGTTCAAAAATAATATATGGCTCGCCTGACAGGTGATGATGAAATCCCGAGAAGCGAATATTATACATTCGGGATAGGCCGTAAAATAGTTGATCTCATTCGGAATTTGGACGGAGAAGTACGGATAGTGCGATCGTGTCGAATAGGATTGTCTAAAATTATGAGCTTTCGAATGAACGTTTTATTTCGTTAAAGATCATCGAAAACTCGAACGTGAAGAAAGTTCAAGATCGTTGACTGTAAATGTAACGGGTTGATTGAAAAGTTCAGAAAATACGAACGCGTTCATTTTTAAAAGTTAAATACCTAACACTAGCAAACACGGATATTTCAGTAACTTCAAGATGGAATGAGTTATAATTATTGATCTCATATCTCGTTGATAAACGTATACAACAAAAAGGAGACATTCGTGTGTTTGCGTTTGACAATATGCAATATGAGTTCGACAGTTTCAACATTTTCACTTATACCATCTTGAAGGTATAAAAATAACTGTATTTCCTCGGCATTACAATTTTCATATCTCGGAAGGTTGAGTCTTATAACCTATTCTCATGACACCTACCACAACTGCTTACAATTTATATTGTCACAACGCCTACCTACAGAGCTGTCACTCCTCCGCCCCTCCACCCAGGTGTTGTGTAATGAACCTTTAAAATGAACGCGTTACATTTACAGTCCACGATTCTAAACTTTTTTCACGTTCGATTTTCCGGTGATCTTTAACAGAATAAAACGTTCATTCGAAAGTTCATAATTGAGGGGGTTGGTGCAAAAACAAGTCAAGTCACAAATTTCATATCTGGAGATATTCACGGTATTAGATTCCAAATTCCAAAATAAATATATAGCTCCAATATTATTTATTTCTATAAGTATAGTGATACAGATACATCAATTTTCTACTGTAAAAATCATTTTGAGTGATTTTTATTGAAGGGATGATTATTTTTTGCAACCCTTGATGCATTTGGACTTTTCATGTTTTTGCACCAAAAATAATTGTATTACATGATTACGATTTTTATCAAAGTTATTTATTTTAATCAATACAGAGTTGATATTTTGGTTGCTAGAATTTCTGGATTTTTTCGATTTTCAACTTTAGACGGCCTTTTGGTAAAATCTGACAGCTCACTGCCACCTTGATTGGTTACAAGAACGAGGCAAGTCCTGGGACATGTCTTGTTCTTCCCACAAAAGTGAGTGGCTATAAGTGTGCATTGCATACTGGCTTGTGAGGTATGTCCGGACTTGACTTATTATTGCTCCAAAATGAAGACAAAAAACTACTTTACATAATTGCTCGCTTTTTTCAAAAACGTCAAAAATGTGACTTGACTTGTTTTTGCATCAACCCCCTCAATTTCAGATCACTCATAATCCTATTCGACACGATCGCACTAACCGTACTTCTCCGTCCAAATTCCGAATGAGATCGACTACATTACGGTCTATCCCGAATGTATAATATTCACTGTTCGGGATTTCTTCATATCACCAGGCGAGCCATATATTATTTTCGAACCCTTTTTTCATTATAATTTTCAATGTGAATTTTATAACAAACTTATGTATTTTTAGAATTCGAACTTGAACTTTTACATCAAAGCCACGAAAACGAACTTTCAACTTTTTAAAAGATCAATTTATTCGACATGAACTGAACTTTTAGAAAGTTCCTTTAATAGGTGAACTTCCCCAACACTACCTCCACCCCACCACCAACCAAAGCGTTCTCACGCACCGTCTCGTATCCTGTATACTCCAACATATATTCCCCACAGTTTCACCCTTTTTACCCAAGCTGACCTGTACCACGATTAACATCATGGAAGAGAAGGGATAAGTATAACAAATAGGAAAATCAAGCACTCTTTACATCTCGTGACACTAGACGTTTTGACGACTATCAGGCACCAACCTTCTCCGAGCTCATCGTCGTCATCGTCGTCAGGGGTGTCATAGGCGTCATGGGCGTCATGAGCGTCATCGTCGGTCTCGTGCGACGCGTCATGTCCATGCCGCGGGGGTCTCATGAGTCAACCGAGGGCGCTGGTTTGGCTGACAGGAGGCGAGGTGGACAACACATGGTCACACTACACACACAACACAAGCGACACGTCAGCAAACACGTCAGCAACACGTCAGCGATACGTCAGCGACACGTCAGCGACACGTCAGCAACACGTCAGCGACACGTCAGCGACACGTCAGCAACACGTCAGCAGCACGTCAGCAACACATCAGCGATACGTCAGCGACACGTCAGCGACACGTCAGCAACACGTCAGCGACACGTCAGCGACATGTCAGCAATACGTCAGCAACACGTCAGCGACATGTCAGCAGCACGTCAGCGACACGTCAGCAACACATCAGCAGCACGTCAGCAACACGTCAGCAACATGCCAGCAACACGTCAGCGACATGTCAGCAATACGTCAGCGACACGTCAGCAACATGTCAGCAACATGCCAGCAACACGTCAGCGACATGTCAACAGCACGTCAGCAACACGTCAGCAACATGTCAGCGACACGTCAGCAACACGTCAGCGATACGTCAGCAACATGTCAGCGACACGTCAGCAACACGTCAGCAACACGTCAGCGACACGTCAGCAACACGTCAGCAGCACGTCAGCGACACGTCAGCAACACATCAGCAGCACGTCAGCAACACGTCAGCAACATGCCAGCAACACGTCAGCGACATGTCAGCAATACGTCAGCGACACGTCAGCAGCATGTCAGCAACATGCCAGCAACACGTCAGCGACATGTCAACAGCACGTCAGCAACACGTCAGCAACATGTCAGCGACACGTCAGCAACACGTCAGCGATACGTCAGCAACATGTCAGCGACACGTCAGCAACACGTCAGCAACACGTCAGCGACACGTCAGCAACACGTCAGCAGCACGTCAGCGACACGTCAGCAACACATCAGCAGCACGTCAGCAACACGTCAGCAACACGTCAGCAACACGTCAGCAGCACGTCAGCAACACATCAGCAGCACGTCAGCAACACGTCAGCAACATGCCAGCAACACGTCAGCGACACGTCAGCAATACGTCAGCGACACGTCAGCAACATGTCAGCAACATGCCAGCAACACGTCAGCGACATGTCAACAGCACGTCAGCAACACGTCAGCAACATGTCAGCGACACGTCAGCAACACGTCAGCGACACGTCAGCAACACGTCAGCAACACGTCAGCGACACGTCAGCAACACGTCAGCAACATGTCGGCAATACGTCAGCAACACGTCAGCGATACGTCAGCAACATGTCAGCGACACGTCAGCAACACGTCAGCAACACGTCAGCGACACGTCAGCAACACGTCAGCAGCACGTCAGCGACACGTCAGCAACACATCAGCAGCACGTCAGCAACACGTCAGCAACATGCCAGCAACACGTCAGCGACACGTCAGCAATACGTCAGCGACACGTCAGCAACATGTCAGCAACATGCCAGCAACACGTCAGCGACATGTCAACAGCACGTCAGCAACACGTCAGCAACATGCCAGCAACACGTCAGCGACACGTCAGCAATACGTCAGCGACACGTCAGCAACATGTCAGCAACATGCCAGCAACACGTCAGCGACATGTCAACAGCACGTCAGCAACACGTCAGCAACATGTCAGCGACACGTCAGCAACACGTCAGCGACACGTCAGCAATACGTCAGCAACACGTCAGCGACACGTCAACAACACATCAGCAACACGTCAGCAACATGTCAGCAACACGTCAGCGACACGTCAGCGACACGTCAGCAACACGTCAGCGACACGTCAGCAACACGTCAGCAACATGTCGGCAATACGTCAGCGACACGTCAGCAACACGTCAGCAACATGTCAGCAACACGTCAGCAACACGTCAGCAACATGTCAGCAACACGTCAGCAACACGTCAGCGACACGTCAACAACACATCAGCAACACGTCAGCAACATGTCAGCAACACGTCAGCAACACGTCAGCGACACGTCAGCAACACGTCAGCAACATGTCAGCAACACGTCAGCGACACGTCAGCGACACGTCAGCAACACGTCAGCGACACGTCAGCAACACGTCAGCAACACGTCAGCGACACGTCAGCAACACGTCAGCAACACGTCAGCGACACGTCAGCAACACGTCAGCAACATGTCGGCAATACGTCAGCGACACGTCAACGGCACGTCAGCAGCATGTCAGCGACATGTCAGCAACACGTCAGCGATGTCAGCAACATGTCAGCAACACGTCAGCAGCACATCAGCAACACATCAGCGACACATCAGCGCATGTCAGCAACACATCAGCGACACATCAGCAGCACGTCAGCAACACGTCAGCAGCATGTCAGCGACATGTCAGCAACACGTCAGCGATAGTCAGAAACACATCAGCGACATGTCAGCGACACGTCAGCAGCACGTCAGCAGCACGTCAGCAACACGTCAGCAGCATGTCAGCGACATGTCAGCAACACGTCAGCGATAGTCAGAAACACATCAGCGACATGTCAGCAACACGTCAGCAGCACGTCAGCAACACGTCAGCAGCACGTCAGCAACACGTCAGCGACATGTCAGCAGCACGTCAGCAACACGTCAGCGACATGTCAGCAATATATCAACAGCATGACACGCCAGCGACATGGAAGTAGTTCTATCCTTGCTACTTTATCGACTTTGGTATTTTACACACCTTGACGCATATAAAACATACTTCATTATTGGGCAAATATCGAATCTAGAAAGCAGTGAATCTTGTCAACCTAATATCTGTATATTTGATGAATAAAAACAGTTATTTGGTTTTTTCTTCAAAACGGCTGGTTCGAATTGCTTACGAAATGGTGATAATGTGTATCATTCATGTGTACACATTCAGAGGAAATCTTATTATTTGGGAGAGATTTTATTTTTCATATTTTCTTGCCCAGCCTAATCTAGTGGGGTTTTAGTGTTTTAGTTGTTAATTTAGTGTTTTCTTTCTTCGTTATTATTATTCTCTGTCTAATCCACAGATGAGCATTGTGCTAGGCTTTGTGGAAAAAGTGAACCTAATGTTTTATGTAAATGAATGATAAATAAACAACCTTTACTACTACTACTACTACTACTACTACCACTACTACTACTACTACACATTATACTAAACTACATTAGTGGCTTAGTGGGTCTAGAAATAAATACGTTATGTACATACATTGAATAAATAAAGAACTTGAAAAAAAAACTACTACCACTACTACCACTACTAGTCTATATACTCTATACTAGTATATACTGTCTATAGTATTTCAATATATGTATTTCTGATAACAAAAAAACCTTGCTAAAAAAAAACTACTACTACTACTATTACTACATATATTTAATATATGTTAACGACATGCTGAATGTAGTGAAAAAATGCTCTGTATTCTTGTACGCGGACGATACGGCAGTAGTTGCGACTCATAAACATTATTCTCTAGCGAATGAGTTTCTTCAATTTGACTTCAATAATATCTTATGTTGGTCGCATGACAATGGGTTAACAATTAATTCCAAGAAAACCAAAGTTATGCATATTCATTCTCCTTTCATACTTTTAGAAAATGTCAATTTGATTTATCATGATAATGCTTGTTTACACAGAAATTTTAGCAAAAGTTGTACTGAATTTTCGGGAAATTGTGATTGTTCTGTTAAAATAGCAAATACCAATCAGCATACATATTTAGGATTATTAATAGACAATAAATTCAAGTGGGATAAACATATAGATTTGGTATGTAATAAGCTACGTTCTGGAATGTATAGTCTATGTATAATCAAGCCATTTGTGAATAGTATAACTCTGAAAATAGTTTATCATGCGCTTATTGAGTCTGTGCTTGGGTATGGCATTTTATCTTGGGGATGTACAACTAATAACTACTTGAACAAAATTGAAATTATTCAGAAAAGAATTTTTAATATAATCACGTCGAAACATCACAACCAGATTTCAAATTCCAATTTCTTTACAATTCGTCAACTGCATCTACTTCTCTTTATAACATCAAATTATTTTTCACAGAGGCACAAGAATTCATTCATGCATTCACATCAAACTCGTAATAAAGACAGATTGATAGAGCCACTAACCACCAACTCGTATGGTAAACAGGAAGATAGATTTTTAATCCCTCATTTATTTAATAAAATCCCTTCTGAATTTTTGAGTTTCCAAAAAATGGTTCAAGTAAAAACCGAATTAAAGAGGTATATATCATCTCACCATATTTTCTAGGAAGTTTGATATTATATTTTACTTTTCAGCACAAACATTTCTGTTTTGTTTATTTCATTAAGGAATTCATTATTGAGTAGAATTTGATTTAATTTTGAATTGTGTGAGTTATATCTATGTATATGTATTGTATATCATCCAGACAACTGAATTTGATTGTATTTTTTTGTGTAATAAATGTAATAGACCCGCAGACAAGTTAAAATTTTTGACTTTGCGGGTCTATAGAATTTTAACATATGTATTTGTTTGATAACAATAAAAAAAAAAAAAAAAAAAAAAACTAGTCTATATACTCTATACTAGTATATACTGTCTATAGTATTTCAATATATGTATTTCTGATAACAAAAAAACCTTACTAAAAACAAAAACTACTACTACTACTACTACCACTACTAGTCTATAGACTCTATACTAGTATATACTGTCTATAGTATTTCAATATATGTATTTCTGATAACAAAAAAACCTTGCTAAAAAAAAAACTACTACTACTACTACTACTACTACTACTAGTCTATATACTCTATACTAGTCTATGCTGTCTATAGTATTTTAATATATGTTTTTCTGATAACAAAAAACCTTGCTAAAAAAAAAAACTACTACTACTACTACTACTAGTCTATATACTCTATACTAGTCTATATACTGTCTATAGTATTTCAATATATGTATTTTTGATAATAAAAAAACCTTGCTGAAAAAAAAAAAACTACTACTACTACTACTACTACTAGTCTATATACTCTATACTAGTCTATATACTGTCTATAGTATTTCAATATATGTATTTTTGATGATAAAAAAACCTTTCTAAAAAAAAAAAAAACTACTACTACTACTACTAACTGCATGATTCTGAATCAAGTGTCGAATGTTGGCGAGCATAGAAGAATATTTTCTACAGCGCTGACCCTCATACACAAACCACATTGTGGCTCAGTGGGTCTATAGTCAATCATTAGCATTCGAATGCATGAGAAGAAGATTGCAGAGCAACTGCTACCACCACAAGCAGTGGTACTCGAGGTGTTATAGGAGTGAGCGTCACACGAGGTATTTCTCAATGATCTCAACACGAACTGCCCGAGAACTTATACGGTACTTGCAACTCAAACAGTTACGCCCAACTCTGAAGATATTTGGTCACCTCAATTAACTCGAAGCAAAACGAATGAAATATTCCATCTTCGAGTGCCACGTGGTTTTTCGTGGTTTCCCACAGTCCTCGAAGCAAATGCTTGGATGAAGTACTAATTGGCCACGACCATTAGTTAGTAGAGCGATAGGCCTAATTATAACATTATAGGCCTATCACTAATTTAATTTGTGCATTTTGTATAATGATCAATTTTACATCTGCTGTCAAGGGAAAGAAGTAATCATTGCCCAAGAGACTTAGTTCAAAGTGGAAGATATCAACATTCGTGTGTTTATACTGAAAGACTTTTATCTACGGCGAAAAATTATGGTCACAGACAGCGCAGTCCTGGTGTTGAAGACCATTAGTTTTAAATAATCAAAATGGGGTGGTAAGATCGCCCTTGTGGTGCCCCGTCCAAACGATCCTATTTTTCATCCATAGCCTTAATTGGGGAACAATGACTTTGTATCAAGTTTCGATGTTATTAAAAAAAAAAAAAATCTTCGAATCCGAGGCACTCCTCTCTCTCTATGTGAAACCTATAATGCATGGCCATGTGAGGTCTGATTGTCTATAATGATTGAACTTGTCGTAGTCATAAAATTTGTTTTGAGATCTTCAAGGCCTATGGTGAAATACTAGCTTTATTGATGTTCGCATGGTGAGTCGGAAATGATGTATATATCATTTGGGGTGGTAAGATCGCCCCTGTGGTGCTCCATTCAAACGATCCTATCTTTCATCCATAGCCTCAATTGGAAAACAATGATTTTGTATCAAGTTTCGATGTTGATGAAAAAAAAAAAAAAATATATATATATATATATATATTTATATATATATATATATATATATATATATATATATATATATATATATATATATATATATATATATATATATATATTCTTGGATTAATTAAACTTCTTGGATACGATCCAATATCGAGATATTTGGGATGCTATAGTTATGTCGAAAATGATACGCCTCGACCGGAACTCGAACTCAAGACCTTCTGCTTGCCAGGCAGGTGCTCTACCACTGAGCTACTAAGGTACTACTTCTAACTATACTTAGAGTGACGATACTTCCATGGGGTCCTAGCCCTATAGGGGGCTTTGATTCACCCAGGGTGTAACGATTTTCAAAAATCCCATACAAATAACTCGGAGGAAAAAATTCGTCAAAAATATTTCCATTGAGAGAGTTCAAATTCTCATGGAATTTCAATATTATAATTATACACCTTATTCCGAAATTTCAGTCCAATCAGACCAGCCGTTTTGATGTACAAAAATGTATAATCCAATTTTTATTAAATCACTCAAACCTATTAAGAAACCAATTGAATCCAAGCAACAGGACTCACCATCAATTGGAAACGATTAGAACAAAGCCTCCTTTAAATTATCATAGAAATTGATTAGGACATATAGCAGTGACATGATTGTTTGGATCACAAGGTGTATATGTATATAAGTAACCAATCCAAAGATATAAGTTGATATAAGTAGCTCATCTATCAAAGCGGAAATACATAACGCGTTTGCCTAGTTAATTGAATCAATACATAGGGACAAGGTCATACATGCTAACTCCTGCGACAAGGCGTGTCAAGGTCAGGTCAGGTCAGGTCAGGTCAGGTCAGGACCAAATCAGGTGCTTCCTATAAGAAACAATCCATCAGAGAATCGTGTTCAAAGAAGATTTATGTGTTTACTCAATAATATAATACCTTATCCATATCAATTTGATGGATGATGATTTAATCCCGTCGAGACAACAACGTATTTGATTGACGTGATATTACCAATAGATTTGTGCTGAATCTTCATGATCTGATCATGTTGTACCTCTCCATGAGGTGAGGTGAGGTTCGGTGGAGAACTGTCCACATAGTCAACACTACAAACTTGCGGCAAAATGCAATGAATGAATAATACCCTCACAATCGGATATGCCTAATCGAAAATTGGAGAATAATTTTACTATGGAGCAAAAATTGGATCAAAGTGTGTATGATTTGATGGTTTTCATTGCTTGATTCCCGGTTACCGAATAATAGGAGAAATAAACTAGGCAAACGCGAATATGCATTGTAAGATGAGCGAGATATCTGAATAAGGGGTAATAACAGTCCTACATTTGCTACTTTATCGACTCTGGTATTCTACACACTTTGTCCTTCACTTAATTGCTACTTTATCTTCTCTGATATTCTACACACCTTGGCGAATATGAAGAATATTTAATGCTTTGGCAAATATCGAATCTAGGAAGCAGTGAATCTTGGCTCATTTCCATATATTTGATGTATAAAAACAGTTATTTGAATTTTTTCTTCGGAACGGCTGGTTCGAATTGCTTACAAAATGGTCGTTATGTTTGACTCGTATGTTATGTCGTTATTGTATCACTTATGTTTGAACACGGAGAAAATTTTATTTTTTTCGGAGAGGTTTCATTTTTTCAAATTTTCTCACCCAGCTTAATCTTATGGGGTTTTTAAAAACTTTGACATGATATTTCTCAAAATCTAATCGACCGATTCATTCCAAAAACTATACAGTTCTAAGTTGTAAAAGTTGGCCCGTACAAAAAAAGTTTCATGTTGATCAGTCAAACCCTGCGACCTGTGCAGTGCTCACGAACAAACAAAAAAACAAAAAAAACAACAACATGAAGACAAAAAATTAGCCCTATAAGAGTGGAATGGAATCTTCGCTTACGCTCATCTAACAAACGCACATCAAGTTCAACTTTGCTTATCAATATTTGAAATCTTGATATGCCTTAATTTCACAGTTTTCCCAATTTCCTTGGCGAAAATGTGTTATGTTACTACATTTTGTCCAAATTATAAAATGGAAAACTCCTCCATCTAGAGGTGGTTACTGCGGAACTCTTTCAATATTATCCTTTTTCCACTTTTCTACCCACAACCAAACTTTTCAACGCGAATCAAACTTAGGTCGGGCATTTCGAAGAGAAACATTCTCAGCAATATAAGATGCGGGCTCTTAATCACGGGAAAGCTCATCTAATGTTACCACAATCGTATATCTTATGAGGCAAATCTTCCGTCCCTTGCTGATGATTAATATTATACCTTGAAGTGGATCCTCTAGAGTCCAGAGGACTATCGATGTGCGCATTGCATGTTTATCCTAGTAGGCTTCACATTGCGAGTCGGAGAAGAAAGTTTTGCCACTTGCAGAAGCTGAACCGCCAACGATAATTTATTTTAATATCACATTATGCAATTAGTATCGCGAATTTACGTAACGGCCTCTTAAATCCTCGTCACAACTACCTATTCCATAAGTCAAGAGGACTACACCTTCTCGCATTCACTTACGACACTCACACAGGTCTTGGCATCGAAACAAACAGGTTCTGTTCTCTGCTACAGGTTTTCATAGCCGTACGTAATGAATAATTACGATTGATTGAATTGTCACGGAGAGAGAGAGAGAGTAATGAGAGAGAGAGAACGTTATCACTTTCAAGGCATATTGTATTTTCAAATCACATACAAACATCCCGCATCATCAACTTTTCTAATTAGGAATTTAATGTTAAAATTGTGATGTACCTCATAATTCGTTAATCCTGATGTCAGTTATGTGACGATTTATTCGAAATATATATTATTCACTATTCATATATCCATGCATATATATATATATATATATATATATATATATATATATATATTTATATATATATATATATATATATATATATATATATATATATATATATATGTATATATATATATATATATATATATATATATATATATATATATATATATAAACACACATATACATATATATATACCGTATATATATATATATATATATATATATATATATATATATATATATATATATATTAATATATATATATATATATATATATATATATATATATATATATATATATATATATATATATATATATATATATATATGGATATATGAATATATATATATATATATATATATATATATATATATAAATATATATATATATATATATATATATATATATATATATATATATATATATATATATATATATATATATATATATATATATATATATATATATACATATGATATATTCACATATGACATATATACATATCACATATATACATATATAATTATATATTTATATATATATATATATATATATATATATATATATATATATATATATATATATATATATATGTGTGTGTGTGTGTGTGTATGTTATCTCGCATGCTTGAACGACTCATAATGTGGGTTGATAATTCTTATGGATGAATCTAATCGTTTCACAATAGAGAAACAATTCAACACAATACATATACCATGTATATAAATATAGATGAGCGTCTCCATCCCACTCTTATGGAGCTTTTTGTCTGTGTGTGTGTGTGTGTTTTTGTGTTTGTAAGCACTCCACAGGTCGCAGGGTTTGACTGATCGACATGAAATTTTTTTGTACACGCAAACTCATCCAACTTAGAACTGTATAGTTTTTGGAATGAATCGGTTGAATCGATTTTGAGAAATATCATGTCAAAGTTTTCAAAAACCCCATAAGATTAGGCTGGGCAAGAAAATTTGAACAAATGAAATCTCTCAGAAAAAGTAAAATTTTCTCTGAATGTTTACACATGAATGATACACATAATCATCATTTTGTAAGCAATTCGAACCAGCCGTTTTGAAGAAAAAAATGTAAGTAACTGTTTTTATCCATCAAATTTAACTATAATATTAAAGCAGATTTACGTTGCCGAGATTAATTGCTTCCTAGATTCGATATTTCCCAACAATGAACTATTCTTCATATTCGTCAAGGTGTGTAGAATACCAGAGTCGATAAAATAGCAAATGTAGGACAAAGTGTGTAGAATATCAGAGTCGATAAAGTAGCAAATATAGCACTACTAATGACTCTTATGAAACCTTATTCAGATATCTCGCTCATCTTACAACGCATATTTCGCGTTTGCCTAGTATTATATTGAATAACTGACGTTTCAACCAGTCTATGTTGGCCTTCTTCAGAGCAATGATTTCGAACAAGATGCATTGAGGGTTGCGTTGGTTCGGATTCGGGATACGTTTTCTCAGCAAGCTGGACGACAGTGCTGGCCAGCATGAAGATTGAAGCAAGAATGCCAGCATTAATCATCCATAAGGTGTCTGATAGTACACAGAAAAACAACATATGTCGATCTGCATCTACAAGCCTCACCTACATTATTCTTTCGACTAGAGGCTCCTCAACCTCGGACAATCTTCGAGCTATAAAACCCACATTTTTCTGATTTTTTCTAGCCTTTCATTCAAATTTTAATTCCATTCTATTGTTTTTTCTCAATAGACTATTTTCGAAAAGAATGAGCCATCTAGCGGCGATCGTTTGAACTAGAACGTGATGTTAGTATGCGCGTTCGAAAGTCCTATGCTGCCAATGCTATTTAGCACTATTGATTTGTATTATTGTGTGTTACAGTGAACGTATTCACTTATAATATGATAGCAGTTTCAACATTCATATGTTTACTATATTACAAGAGATTTACACACTGTCAGAGTGCGTGAAATGAGAGATAATGCAAGTTATATATCTTGGTGTTTCGCCTTTAAACCTGTGGATAAGCGGGCCGAATTTTTGAACAGTACTAAAACTCCCAGAATGCAATATCAGCGATCTGGGCTGCTAGGAGGCGTGGGACGCGCCTGCGCACTGAATAATGAAAATAGTTTATTCATGGACCTTTTATATTGTCAATGCCATCTTCATAGGTTGTATATGTTCAGAATTTCAATTCAAATAATTTTCAATAATTGTTCACATTCTGTGGCCTATATAGTCAAACGTATTGATTTGATCGGAGAGACCAGTCTCTGTTTGGCCACTACAAGGTGCCATGACAACAAAGCGGCGATTCAGAACAATCACTTGGCTGTCCAGTTGAAAAGGATTAACTGGGTACCACGTCTGGCAGTTACATATCATATAGAACCATGAAATTGATATTTTGAAAAAGTCCGCCGATTTTATATATTCAATGCAGAAACATTATAGTTCATATAGTATTTTACGATATTTCTCTCCTCTCATCTTTCTTTCTTCTTTCTTTCTAATTTTTGTAATCGCGTCTAATTCAAGGTAGGGTCAATCGCTCCTGTCACCCCCCTCCCCCCCCCTGAGTCCGCCACTGGCCACAGCTCACGGGGCACCAAGCAATGACAACAAACTGTCTACTTACGACTCGCGGCCAGCGTGCGGCTAGCGTCGACTACCGACGTCTTGGGCGTCCCGTCCCCACCGACAATAAACGACGCCGCCTTCGGTTTCACCTCACTGACCGACGTTTTCGGTGAGCTTTTCACCTCACTGACTGACGTTTTAGGCGAGCTTTTAACATCATTTACCACCGGTTGAGCTTCGGTTGGCGAAGAAACCGACTGACGACTTCCTCCCGAAGACTTCCGAGGCTGAGTTTCATCAGCCATCGCTATCAGAATCGACTGAACGCACAACGCGACGGGATATCCTAGACGATCGAATCCTATCGAAAACTAATTAATTGACTGACCAGGTCAGATAACGTTATCATCGTGTGAGCCTGATGATAGGGATCTCAAGAGGTACTCGCTATCGCACGGCAGCTCCCCCTTCTCCCCTTCTCCCCCTCCCCCTCATGACCAACATGACTGGCAGCACAGATAAAACAATGTTTAGGTATAAGCCTTCAAGTTTGATTGTATATGTGGAATCTGAATTGATTTTTAATCTACCGATACTAATCATTTGCTGATGATTACTGGTACATGGTATGTGCAATTCAAGACTGGTATCCTTGGGAAATCCATTAAGAGCTCAACTATTTAGAATCAGGCTATGCAAACATGGAAATCACTAATTACACGTTTTTTTCATTAGCTATATAACATTTGGATTCGGATGCTGCTTAGCGACCCCACCAACAGCTGTGATCTTACGGGGTACGATTGAGCGGATGATGATGAGACGATGAACCCATGCCTTATGCTGGACTCGAACCCATCCCGCCCGACCTGACTTCAGTTCCACGGGGATACAACCTGTCTAGAACCGAGTTCGTCACTCATTTCGATTCCTGATCAAACGAACGAAATGCGACAGCGATTCGAATCGAGGTGATTTGGTGAGGTCAGTCAAGAACGTGCCAGGCCTCGAGACGGGGGAACTCGTCGTCGCGCTACTCCAGGGCGAGTCACGCTCTAGAGGCGCGTACATAGCCAGCTGTCATCTTCAGGAAGAGAACCATATACCCCAGGATCAGCCCGGCGAACAGGAAGAACTTACTAGCCTGCAGAGCCTCAAACGGGGAACAAGGATTTTCTAGCAAGTGTCTGTGTTTCTATTTAGGCTTATAACTAACTTTCTTCGATGGAAATAAATAAATAAATAAATAAATAAATAAAACGATGCCCCAAAAGAGACATGGTTTAAAGTGGAATATGTCAACATCCGCGAGTTCTATTCCTCTTGATATCAATGCTGATAATGTCCGAGTATATCACAGAAACGGTTTTCACTAGCCTGTATAATGTGTTCCGGACTTTTAGAAACTGAAAGACTTTTATATTATCTGAGGCGGAAAATTAGGGTCACAGACAGCGCAATTCTGGTGTAAAAGCTCATTGGTTTTGAATAATTAAAATGGGGCGTAAGATTGCTCTTGTGGTGCCCCGTCCAAACGATCCTACTTTTTATTCATAGCCTAGATTGGGGAAAAATGATTTTGTATCAAGTTTTGATGTCATTAATAAAAAAAGGTACACAATCAAGCTGTCAACCGACGTTCTTCAGCCCTCTTCAGGTAATTGTAATATGGATGATGGATATCAAGGTTTGATATACGCTCTTCATTCTCTGGATGAGCGAAGCGACGGCTCATTTTCACAGTACTCGAAATGAACGAGCATAGCTAATTTATTTTCAATTCTAATTTTTGATTGAATTTTGATTTTTTTTGTCCGAGCTCCACAGGTCAAACGATAGCACGGATTCTACTGAGACTTGATGTGCACATGTGTTATCATATGTCTCGATGGTGTCTAGTTTTGAGGCGCAATCGACTCAAACGCTTTCAAGAAAATATATTTTGAAATAAAAAACATAAGAATAACCCATGAGAGAACATTTAGAGAGCAATGAATGCATTCAAAGTTTCGCGGAATTTAGACATGACATTGACTCACATCATTCCGAAGTTTTACATATGGTAAATAAACCATTTTCATTATTCAATGCGCAGGCGCGTCCTGCCTCCTAGCAGCCGAGATCGCTGGTAATGCATTCTGGGAGTTTTAGTACTGTTTGAAAAGTCGGCCCTCTTATACACAGAATTAAAGGCAAAACATCAAGATATATAATTTGCATTATCTCTCATCTTACTCACTCTGACAGTGTGTAAATCTCTCAGTATAGGCCTATAGTAAACATATAAATGATGAAACTACTATCATATTATAACTTAATACGTTCACTGTGACGCACAATAATATAAATCAAACGTGCTAAATAGCATTGGCAGCATAGGACTTTCGAGCTCGGGTAATAACATCTCGTTCTAGTTCAAACGATCGCCGCTAGATGGCTCATTCATTTCGGAAATGGTCTATTGGACGAGCCGTTTTGTAACAAGTAATCATCCCATCAAGAAACCTGACGGGTAAAAACTTGAAGCCAAGTCCTGAAATATTTTAGCAACTACAAAAACTTTCTGCTATACAAGGAGTGAATTCAAAACTGTATGCCGAGTGCAATTTATTATTCATCAATACGGCTTGGAAAATAACAGGAAACACTTGGCTCAATGCCCACCACGTCCCCAAATATAACACCACCCCGAATTGAAGTGAAGTGCATGATGCTAAGAAATGGGTAACTTCACGTTAATGACACAGGGAAACGTAATATAAGTCAAAAAAACTTGCAATTTACGCATGGTCTCATGGAGACTATATCGCGCTATTGGTTATTGAATTGTCAAAATATCCATCTTCATAAAAAGATGTTGCATTTGTGGCTCGAAGGAAGGCAAAGACTGACTGTGACCCGGGCATACATTTCCTCATTGGAGTATAATAAATTATAACTTCAAATGAGAATAAGAATGCAATATACAAATAATTCGAAATCATCTTGAATTTGAAAGTGAATTGAGTATTTTCATTTGATTTATGAAACCTAAACCTATGGGCCTACCAAATTTACTAATTTATCAATATTCCATTATTTCAATGGGATTTAGGAAATTGACACCCGGAAAATTACTCTCTGTGTCTAAATCATGATTATTTTAAATTGTATTTTATTCCTTTTTTACATTATCATAGATGTTTTTGTGCCTCGCAGTTCAAATTTTTGAAATTAGAAGGGTGTCAATACCCAATTCATCAATTTTTGATTGATCACTATGTACTATTTATACTATCAATATTATGATATCAATCTAAAAAATATACTATATTATGTGTCTTTTAGCCGAAATACTTATCTAATCAAAGTGTCTTATTACTGGTTTTATGTATTTTTTTTCTCTTACAATCTGGTATAACTGTCTACTTTTTTCGCCACTTGATGTACCTTGATTGCTTAAAATTAATAGATGAGCTTTCTCGTGACTAAGAGCCCGCATCTTATTGCTGAGAATGTTTCTCTTCGAAATGCCCGACCCAAGTTTGATGTGCGTTGAAAAGTTTGGTTGTGGGTTGAAAAGTGGAAAGAGGATAAGATTGAAAGAGTTCCAGAAACCACCGCTAGATGGGGGAGTTTTCCATTTTATAATTTGGATAAAATCTAGTTACATTACTCATTTTGGCCAAGGAAAATGGGAAAACTATGAAATTACAGGCAAATCAGGATTTAAAATATTGACAAGCAAAGTTGAACTTGAAGATGTGCGTTTGTTATTTATTTCTATTATTTTTCGGTAACCGGAAATTGAGCAATGAAAACCTTTGGATTAGGCACACTTTGATTCAATTATTGCTCAATAATGAAATTATTTTTGAATTCTCGAACAAGAATATCTAATTGTGAGGTTATTATTTATTCATTGCATTCCACCGCAGGTCCGTGATGTTTGTAGCTCTTGACATATATGAGGCGAAAGTGCACCCCGTAAATCTGTCCAAGATGCGAGCTCTTGAGAGTTGCTTTGTTGAGGGAATGCTAACGGTGGGTAAGGGTAACAGGTACATTATTCAAAGAGTGGGGGAACACGAGAAAAGCACTTCACTTATCCTGTGTCGAGGTACATATGACGTCAGAAAATGGTTCGAATGTATTCAGTTTACTTTTCTCAGCTCAAAAAAATCTTAGCGCAAAGCAAGTACAAGGAAAAAGAGATGTTATTGAAAGAGTGATTGAAATCATAAAAGTTATCGGTAAACGTGGACTGAGTTATCGGGGAGCTAGTGAAGCGGCCTACTCATTAAATGATGAAACTACCGACCATGGATTTTTTTTTTAAACTTTGAAGTTGCTTGCCAAATTTGATCCAGTTATCAACAATCATCTTCAGAACTCAATTGCAGAAAGTAAGAAAACGACGTAACAATGTGGTGAGTGCGGGGAGGGGAAGCAGTAAGGGAAAAGGTGGACTTGTTACTTTAACAAGTATATACCTGTGTATGCCTGATTATTGAAATTTTTATTTTATCAAGCAGAGTATGATCATGAAATATATCTGCCTCCACCCCATCTCCCCCCCCCCCCCCCTCGCACACACATACACAATCTTACATTTGGGCCGCCGTTTATGTTACGCCTCAGCCGTTTTTTGCCCCCTGTTCGACCCTCTGCAGCACTATATAACTTAAATATCAACAAGTTGCAGGTAAGTTTTTCGAATGTTTGAGGTAATCCAAGGTCCGTAGATGTGGATTGAGCTGACAGAATAATTTTCTTTCTTGACTTCCATAGGCCTACTTCTAAGCTCCTCGCACAACACATATCCCCTGTTTTCCTAGTTAGACGAGCATAGCAAAGATTCAATTTCATATACTTACAAAATGGGGTTAATTTTTTTTGTAATTCTGTGTGGGGCATAGACCTACAGATCAGGAAAAAAACGATCGACTTGAAACTTTTTACATATTGGCGTCACACCAGAATAGGTTGGGATTATTTTTCACACAAATTGGTCGTAATGTTTTTCCAGAAAAAATTCGGAAAGTTTGGAAAATAGTCACGAGAATAACCCAGAGGGAATATATACTTGAAAATCAAAAGTTCTTCAAAAGCTCTCAAAATTCTACTCAATATGAAAAACACCATTATTCACATTTTCAGAGATTTTTGCAACAATCTGATGAGAAATAACGAAGAAAACGCAAAACGCATTTTCACATCAATCAAAACTATACAAGTGTCACCAATTAATTCAGAACGATTGAAATCAGTGAAGTGTGAAATAGGAAGGCCGTGACACAATTGATTCCGGTAGAGATTTTAAGCGTTTGAAGTAATCCAAGGTCTGTAGATGTAGATTGAGCTGACAAATTATATTGTATTCTAGATTTCCATACTTTTAAGCTCATCTCACAACGCATATCCTGCGAGTATTCCTAGTTAGATGAGCGTAGCGAGGATTTTCATTTCAAATATGTCTACTAAAAAAAAATATTGGGCTTCGTTTTCATGCTTTTTTCGTAATTTTGTGCGCGGCATACAGGTCAGAAGAAGGACCTAATAGTGATGTCACACTAGAATAGGTTGGGATTGTTTTTCAGAAAAATTGATCGAACGGTTTTTCCACAAGGAATTGGAAAGTTTGAAAAATCCCCCACAAGAAAAACCCAGATGGAAAATACTTCAGATAGGAGAATTTTTCAAGAGCTTTTGAATTTCCACTGGATATGTAAAACTGAGACATCATCAAGCATATTTTCAGTGACTTTCACAACAATCGGATGATAAAAAACAAAGAAACCGTAATAAAAGTATCCATTGTATTCAATTTGGGATCAATTAGTTCATCAAAGTGTATATGCAACAGGTTGCAGCTATAAATATCAACAAGTTGCAGGTGAGATTTTCAAATGCTTGAAGTAATCCAAGGTATATAGATGTAGATCAAGCTGACAGAATATTCAACACTGTAGATTAGATTTCCATAGGCCCACTTCTAAGCTCATCTCACAAGGAATATTATAGTGTTTTCCTAGTCCAATGTACAAAGAACTTGCTACCTCCACTCAGTGAGCTGGCGGCCGGCTTTGATTAGACCTGCTTGTATACACGGTGAGGCTATCTATGTTTACCTCGTCGAACGTAGATTGTACGTGCAGGTGAGACACCGAGGTGAGGTTCATGTTATCAATCAAGTACACGCGAACAATGCATATTTCGTAATTAGAAGTGAGATTACAAAATGTTAGTAACATTATATATGATTCTGACGACGTGTGAACAGATTAAAATGGCAATCAATATTGAAAGGAAATCAAGAAATGAGTACATTCAAGTTTTTAATGAAAGTGAAAGTTAATTATAATTATTGAATGCAAAAGTGAAGATGCGATGAACTGATATCTCACCCAGTGTTAATTTTCCACAGGCTTGATTGATATTGAATAGGAAAACTAACCAGTTGACAAATCAACTCAGAACTGTAGAGTAGGTCTATATTGGAGTAAAATACCTTCACTAATTTTATTCATAAAAAA
This sequence comes from Brachyptera risi, assembly GCA_964007535.1. Taxonomy (NCBI): domain Eukaryota; kingdom Metazoa; phylum Arthropoda; class Insecta; order Plecoptera; family Taeniopterygidae; genus Brachyptera; species Brachyptera risi. Next base: position 9,574,831 of record OZ023334.1, read on the forward strand.
AGAACATTTTGAGAAACCGAAGCAGTGTTTTTGGTATTCCATCTTTATTGTTTCAATTTTTTCAGAAATATATGCCTAATTGGAGTCTTCACAGTTTTTCAACACTCCAAACTCCATAAGATTTATCCATGATGATAATTAAAAATGGTTCAATATGCAATTCCAATTTTTTTCCATATTTCATGCTCTAGAAATATTGGCAAATAGAATTATTGGCAGGCCTATTGGTTCAGTTGAGCCATCCTTGATCAAGACCAATCTCCAATAGTCGATGGTAATTGTTATAAAAAGATGAGAATAGATTCACAACTCATAATTACAGAGAAACGAACCCTAGAAACAACCTCTGGATAGCCAGGGGATGGAGATAAAAACACACAAACTTGGGCATGTTGAAATAGGTATCGTAAAGTTACAAAGGTTCCTAGAAATGATAGAGCTTTCAAAAGTACATTAGGCCTTCACAATGAGTTGACCTTTGTTATTGCTGATGAGACCATTCTACTAAATACTGTTATGGACAACTACAGTATGTTCTGAATCATTTACTGCACACTTATGCAAAGTCAAGTTCCTCTTGTATTCATCTAGGTAAGCTGCTGGTTCCTCGACATTTCTGTACCAACATCACCTGCAAGACGTATCGAGGTTACACGGTGGGGCAAAACTCAGGGGTACATTTGAATTCATTGAAAACTCTACTTTATCCCAGACAATTTCTGAACTGGTGGTTTGGTTAAAATGCTAACCTTCCTGGATCCAATACCATGTACGCGGAAACACCTAATTGCTTCTCGGGCGTACAGTAGGAATCCGTGAGCCCTCATTCACTACTCACGGTTATTTTGGCCGAGTGGAATGTTGGGACCCTTGTAAGAAAATCACCCCGTAATCAACAGATTCAACATATAGGTAAGCCGGCTGGATTTATAAACCGATAGGTGTGAACATTTCAAATTCAATTACATGGAAGAGTTGACTGCGGCAATCGACGAATTATCCCCAACGATCTAGAGATTTACCTCAATTTAGGTTTTCCACTCGGAGACTTTTTTAAATCATCAGGATCCACGATGAAAGACCCGAGTTCTGAGCCAATTTGTCCGAGAACAAACGTTTCAATCTAAAATTTATAGCCGTCTGAAAAAACATATGCTTGGTACTTAAAATTAATTAATATGTCTATATGTCTGATCAATATGTCTATATGTCTGATCAATATGTCTAATACGTAGAAGTATTAATATGTAATATGTCTATGTTATGTGCTGTGAGGATTTGCCTCTGTCTCGACACACACTCCAAGCGTCAACAAACCACTGACCCGACCTAGAATGCACAGAGAATGGTCGTTATGCTGATTTAATAGCGGAGTCGACAGTGAGCTCTTTATTCATTCGATATCCAGTTCATTTTCAATATTGGAATAATCAAAATGGAAAGGGTTCATATTGATAACGAATTGAAATGATGATATGGATGGAATGACAACCCTATTGGCATGGCGGCCCATTGTGAGATCCTTTAAATATCTTTGTTTGTTACCAGTGATGCCTCCAGGCTGGGATTATGGCTATCTACGATGGATACGCAACTGTGACGTCATTAACGTTAGTTCTAATGCAGAGCGATTTTTGGAACAGTGTAAGAGATATGGTGGCGCCCCGCCGCGGCACTGCAAGGTACTTACATGGAATCAAGATGGAAGACGAACACAGCTGGGATCGAAGTTTTTTTTAATGTACTTCATAATTCGTTTTCATATTAATCCAAAATCCGAGTTATATTATGAACGAGATTATTGTTTTCTCCCATGTTCACTGGTGAGCACCATCATGTTTTTATCATGCAATGAGTTATTTTCTACAACTATGTACAGTTTAAAAGCTGCGTAGTTATGCATAGGCCATGTGCTCCAAAAAAAAAAAACTGTGTCAGCTACCGGTACTGGTTATTTTTCGTTTTATACATGGATAGCGTGAGAACCACTTGTATGACACTCATCGTTGGACATGTAATGCAACATAGAATAGGACTATGTACTTTTTATGCGTTGATATAACTTTCTTCCAATTGTTTCTCTCTTTCAAAAGATCGCAATTTTGACAGTGACAGCCATCGCTCGTCTATGAGTGCCTCTACCGCGCTCTTCGATTTCTATTTTGATGCGATAGGTCAACTGTGATTCGATACGCGGTATTCCTTTCTTACACAGTTCCCAAGTAACCTTGAACGCAGTCGCGTATACATCGCAGATAGCTATAATCCTAGCTCCAGGTGACCCAAGCCGGGCCTTGGATGATGACAGACGTGTTTGTCGAATTACCTCCGAGGACATCTCGAGGATACTGGACGCGATGAATGCCAGCCCAGCTACGAGTCCTCCGATGGCCATCTTATAAAACGCCGACGTCCTGAAGCGTTTCTCCATCCAGAGATACAGCACCTTGTCAAACACCGGGATCAGGAGCATCACTTGCATCTGATCCGGGAATATGTGGACGCCTACTATCACGCCATCCATCCGCGACGCTTGTAAAGTCCACCGGGAACCCTTTTACCAGATCAGTTTCAATATGTACGCTGGGTTTGATAAAAACGACAATAAACAAATGCACAATTATGTGATACAGAAGTTATTGTTCGAGTTCATGTCTTGGAAGTAGTCAGTTCTGTGGAAATACTGGAGAGTAGTGTTTCAATGCAAGGAAAATTCTCTTCATAATTCTCTGCCGAGAGAACGAATCTCTCGGCATTGGAATGTTGCATCTAAATGAAGATTTCCGAGTATTTTCTTGAAACTCGCCAACTTATTTCTAAACAAATGCACTTTTGCTGAATTGCATATATTCCACATAGTTCACCTGTTGGTCAAACAGACTTCAGAATATGGGTAACAGAAGGAATGTATATACCCGCACATGTAGCTGAGTGGTTAACGCACTTGCTTCATGTGAACTGGGAGGCAGTGGGCATATCGGACCCAGTTCGATCTCCGCTACCGTCCATCTTTACAGTTTTTTTTTGTGGTTTTCCTCTGTAGTCTAGGCTAATACCGGGATGATTCACACAATATAGGCCACAACCGCTTCCTTCCCATTACCTATAAAACCTTCATCTCATCATCCCATCTCATTAATCATTCATTCGACGCCAATAGATCTTAGTCATCATTACAGTGCGTCGTTAAAAACCCAATATAAGGCATGTATACATGATTGACAAAACAATCTTCATGTCCCTGATCAACTTTTCGTCAAATTTCTCTTCTGCATAATCCAAGCAATGCTACTTTTTACATCCTTCTTTTCTGTTTTATACTTCCCGAAACGGCACTCTAAGAAGTAGATATTTCAGTTTGGTACCCAAGCGTTAGAATACTACGTCATGGCTTTTCATCTTGTCAAGAGCGAATCAAGTCAATCAACTTACAGACGTACATTTGAAACAATGTACCGTAATAAAAAATGTTCATGTGGCGCTTTCATCTTGTACAGTGATTTACCAGCGAGAAAAAGTCGTGGATTATATTGGAATGAATAATGAAGATGAATAATAAGCTGTGATTAACAATAGACCTCTACTTACCAACAGAAAATTTAATTATCAACAAAATGCAATCACTTAATCACATCCTACTATGCACTTATCTAGATTTGATTTATTAATACTTTTTTTTTTTAATAACATCAAAACTTGATACAAAATCATTATTCCCCAAATAAGGCTATGGATGAAAAGTTGGATCGTTTGCACCACAAGGGCGATCTTACCACCACATTTTAAAATAAATGTATTTGAAACCAATGAACTTCAACACCAGGACTGCGCTGTCGGTGACCATAACTTTTCGCCGCAGATAACAGTCTCTCAGTTTCCGGAAGTCCAGAACACATTATAATAAGTAATACTATTATAATAATACTAAACGAGGTTGGTACAGTCATAAGACCATATAGCTCAATTCATTCAAAATGATTGACATACGCTCACGATTATTGTCTAGCATTGACATTGAGTAAATAAATATCCTCCAAGAAAATGTCATCTGCTAGAGCACCGTTGCGAGTGAATGCTGCTAGGAGCGCTGTGGTCAGCCAACTTTTTTATTGTTGATGAGCATAGGCTCTATCACATGGCACTGCCTATCTAGAGACTACTTTATCTATCACATTGATTGATCAAAGGGCTGAGCCTTCTTTAAGCATGTTCAATTCGGTTCAAAAAGTCAGTATTAATGTGCATGTATCCAATGGGCCTGAGATTATGGTCAAAACAAAAGACAATTTCAGAAAACAATTCAAATCATTTTTGCTAGATTCAAAAGAATTTCTAATATTTCCATCGGAAAACTTGTATGATATCAGAAAATGTCTGTTCTTCATGAAAATGACTCGGTTTGTTTATCTGATGGTGGAGGTGATAATTTAGCTCAGCAAAAACCTGCATACAAGACACTCATTGCACAAAATAGTTCTCACTCGAATGTGACACCCCGTCGAGTTCCAACTTCTAAAAGCTCGGTCAACTTTCTCACAAGAACACCAACCATGAATCAGAAACTTACAAAATGCAGAAGAGCAATATCTTTGGAAGATTTAACACCAGAAAGGAAGAAATACAGAGATCGAGAAGAAACACGTCATGGAAAGAGGTAGGCCCCTAGGCCCCGGGCACAAACCAAGATTCATAATTTAGGCCTACTTGAGCAATTTATGCTTTCCAAATTTCAGGACTACTATTTTGCCAAAGTAACAAATGTTAACTAAAACTTTCAAAAGCTATCTCGTAAATGGTATCACGTAGTTAAGTATCAAAGTGAGTAAATTGGCATACCATCAAAGTGTCTACGTCACTACGTACAGTGACTACGTATGGTCGGGAAACGGTTTAGGCAAACCGATTCACGCTGAAACGGTTCAACAAATGTGTGCATATCACAATTCAGAAACATTTTAGCAAAACGTTTCAACGTCAGCCATTTTGAATATTGGCAGCGCCTTGTGAATCGTCCGAGGTTATCTTGAGCAAGGCCTTCTATATTATTACAATAATATAGAAAACACTGCCTTGAATCGGTTTGACGTGTATCAATCGTATCGAGTTTTCCAATTCACTTTCCAAACTGGGTTGGAACTAAGAGTTTTACCGGTACACCAAAACCGACAGGTATATCACCATCTGTGAACTGTTTGCCTAAACCGTTTCCCGACCTTGTGGTATACTTATAGTCATAGTTTGTATCACATTTCAAGATGCAATTCAGTTATAGAATTGAAATGATTTGAATAGCCTAAGACATGTTGTTTTACCAACAGAGAATCAATAGGCTTACTATTATACTTCATTTTCAACATTTGATCTTCTATTTTGAATTAGTTATAAGGAAACACACTCCTCTTACGATTTCAATACAAATATAATTGACCGTATATTGAATGACAATTGAAGGTTTCCTGCACAAGTCTCACATAATGAAATGTTCCAAGAGAAAAAAGAGCTCTTATCCAAGCCGATGCTAGAGAAACTGTCAGCCCAACGGCTCTGTCAAGTCCTCGCTCTGAATGCTTGGCGTAAACAACGGAAATACGCACATATTCTGAAACTTGAAACGAAACAAACGATTGACCAGGTATGTAAGTTCAATTGATTATCTAGCAATCAAAATAAGACAAGTTGGAACGTAGCCCTACTGCCAACTAGTAGCAAGGTTTTTTTTTACTGGATTGCCTGCATATTATATATATGTATCAATGAAATAATTATGGAGCTGGTAGGCCATATAGTTCAACTATTAAGCTGAGCCTATATCCAAAATATTGAGCCGTTAAAATTTAATATAGTTATAATACAACTAGGAAAACACGGGATGTGCGTTGTGAGATGAGCTTAGAAGTATGGAAATCTAGAATGAAATATATTCTTTCAGCGCAATCCACATATACGGATCTTGGATTACTTCAAGCATTCAAAAACCTTAGCTGCAACTTGTTGATATTCATAGTGCTGCAACCTTTTGCGTATACACTTTGCAAATCTAATTGATCCAAATATTCAATAAAATGAAAACTTTTATTGCGTTTTCTCTGTTATTTCTAATCCGATTGTTGCAAAAGTCACTGAAAATATGTACGATAATGTTTTTCATATTCAGTGAATATTTTGAAGCTTTTAAAAAATGTACATATTCAAGTATTTTCCATCCAGGTTATTCTTATGGGGATTTTCCAAACTTTCCATATTTTTCCGGAAAAAACTCCCGACCGATTTTTCTGAAAAACAATCCCAGCCTATTCTGGTATGACAGAGATATGTAGAAAAAGTTTCAAGTTGATGGGTATTTTTTCCTGACCTGTATGCCGCGCACAAAATTAAAAAAAAAAAAAAACATAAAAACGAAGCCAATTTTTTTTTCGGTATGTTAAATGGAATCTTCGCTACGCTTATCTAAAAATTCATTCAAGACAACGAAATCTCCCTCAGGTCGATGACTTTCAAAAGCAAACAGCAGTACTTATGCAGATGCTGAACACCGAGAAGAAGCGCATGTCGCAGATCGGACTAGAGCTGCAGACCACGATGGAACAGATGGAGGAGAGCAATGGTTATCTTAATCTCGTTTCAAACGTATGTTCATTCTAATTTCATCCGTTACTAATTATGGAAACTGGTTTTCGTACGCCCCTGAATGATTCCCAATTGAAAAAAAAAGATTCGGAAACATAAATATTCCATTCTTGTCGTAGGAGAAATTGGACCTAGAGAGGAAACTTGTTGGCTTGGAAATTGATTTGACAAAGATGGAAACGAGATTGGAAAATGATGTAGATAACTACAAAGATGAAGAAGATCACTACAACGTTCTTCGACAAGATCTCGTGCAAATAAAGATCAACTTGGAGCAACACTCGGAAGAAAACATTAACCTCAGTAAAATGGTACGGTAATAAACTAATATGCTAATAAGCTAATACGGTAATATGCTTGTCACGAATTGTTTAGGAAATCATTATTGAAGTTAATAATTAGGCCTATAATACAGAGAAACCTCTAAATGCATCGTTCCTGGATCTATCGTTTTTCCGGTTCCATCATTCATTTACACACTAATATGAAAAAAAAATCCTGGATGGAGGGTTTTGCTGCTTGGATGATTTATTTTTCCTGGTCCCTTGAAAAACAATGGATGGAGGTTTTATTTTAGGCCTACTGAGAAAACCGTTGATATCGATACAACATCCATGTTTTTCCATTTCTAGATTGCAGACAAGGAACGAACACTTTTCAAAATGGACGAAGTCACCCGATTCCTTGACGATAAAATGGCTCTTCTGAATTCACAAGCTTCAGTGAGATTGGAATCACTTGAGGCTGCAAACGTTAAGCAGAAGAAAGATCACAAGGTCATGTCGATGAAACGTAAACAGAGAGATGAAAGAAGTGAAACTGTAACCAAGGCCACAATCGAAAGGAGCACTTCACTGAGCCGCATTGAGATGCTAAAGGCACAGTTGGTGGAGAGGGACGCTTGGAAAAACAAGCTAGAAGAGACAATTATCTACAAAGAGTAAGTTAAGGACATAGGTTATTCAATGGTTACTGTGTCAAACATGTGATCAATTGTGTTCCAAGTCATGTTTTTTTTTTGTAATAACATTGAAACTTGATACAAAATCATTGTTCCCCAATTAAGGCTATGGATGAAAGATAGGATCGTTTGGACGGGGCACCACAAGGGCCATCTTACCACCCCATTTTGATTATTTAAAACTAATGAACTTCAACACCAGGACTGCACTGTCTGTGACCATAATTTTTTGCCGTAGATAAAGTCTTTCAGTATAAACACACGAATGTTGATATCTTCCACTTTGAACTGAAGTCTCTTGGGCAATGATCACTTCTTTCCATTGACAGCAGATGTAAAGTTCATCATTATACAAAATGGACAAATTAAATTAGTGATAGAGGCCTATAATTATTAGAGGCATGACATTTTAGCATTAGCTATAAGCGCTATAGAATTGAGAGTCATCCGAAACCATCATTTTTAGTGTTTTCTTCATGTTTTGTGATGTTCAAAACCATTTAAGGCCAAGTTCTTTTTTGCTAATCAAAGCGATACGTATGCCTTTTTTTATATGACAAATAACGGTGGCAGATAACCTAGCAACAAGGGTAATTGAATTGATTCAAAAGTCTCAAATGAGAAAATCAATAATTTGTCTGGAACACACTTCCAGATATGTGGCCCACCCACGTTCATGATAAGTTTTTTTAAGGTAAATTTTCATCATGTTACGATCGGCTTTGTGGTGTCCCGTTCAAACGATCCGAAACTTTCATCGTCTGCCTTCATTGGGACACAGTGGCTTGTCAAGTTATAGGTGTTGACATTGTGGCGTCTGAATCAGAGAGGCTGTCAAGTAGCTGGCGCAGCGGCCAGCGTCAGTTCCGGCTCGACTTCGCAGCTCAACACGTTCACCGATACGTTTCTTAGCGCTCAACTTTTCACGGCCGTCATTCGTTTTGAGATATCAATTTGATCAGTTTTATTTTCTTGATAGTAAAAAACGGGGGTGTAGGCCTACATCAATACGCAACTTTGATAAAAACAAAAAATAACTTTCACGTTGTTTAGGCCTGAATGAAATTTGTGTTCTCATAAAAGAAGATATAAATATTTTGGAATGGCAAAAAAATAAATAGTGAAAGTGTGAGTTGAAGAGTCAAATCAACAAATGGCACTGATTTTGCAATGAGTGGCGGGCTAGCCAATGGGGTGCCCTGCTCCCAATCTGGCTGGCCATCGCTGGGTTCCTCAGAGCGTTTGCCAAGCGCCTCTCAAGCTGCCATTTAGGTCTTACTGACAATGTGGTTGAAATCATTTCAGATATAAACGAAGATGATTAAATTGCATCAAATATTATTAAAATGTATCTAGTATATATTTTTTTATTTTCATCTAGACTTGATACAAATTCATTGTTACCCAATTGTGCTATGAAGGATGAAAGGTAGGAGGATCATTCCGACAGGGCAATCTTACCACCCCACAGAATAATTGACAATAATAGCTCATTTAACAGACGAGAAGTCTTGAGGTACGGTCATAATCCCATGAACAGTAAATAATTGAAACATTCACATATGGGAGACAAAAATCTTCGTATTCCAATTGTCTCAATATTCTCTTCTTATGTTTCAGTTGAATTCTATTCTGCACCTCAGTTTGTTTTCCTTTGATTCTTGTATTTATTATAATATTGGTCATTTTTATTTCAAGGTTTTTCAATTGTATTCATACTTTTTTTTACTGTTGAAAAGTAGCCCTACCATTTATCTTATTTCGTAGGGCCTACATCACAAAATAATATTTTGTATTATTAGTCTATTTGTGGATAAATATGAAGCTAATTCATCATGATAATTATGTAGGACTACTTGTTATTCTGTTTGTCTGGGCAACCTTCTGTGGCAGTCTTATTCATTAATTATAAATAAATAAAGATGTTTTTAAAAGGAAATATGACACACGATTCATGGCACATAATATGGCTGATGTATGACTGAAATTACCTTTTAGGCGGGAGATAGCTGGTTTGAAAGCACTCGTTGAAGAACAAGACATGAAGTTACTGGAGACGTCATGGAGGAAACAAGTTCGGAATGTGGCAAAATCTGCGGTTCCGTTAGTGAACTACATATTGACGCAGCGAGTCAGCTGAACTTACAAACGCCTAGTCCATTTATCCTCGTCAAATATTCGAACTTGAACCACGTCAATTATCCAATCGCCATGAATACTACTTTAATACTAGAATGCTAAGTACTACTACATTTGCATACATTTGCTACTAGAATGAGATGAAGTTGCAGTAATCATGTCTCCCACAAAACTAGGACCAGACATTTACTAGTTAGTTGACTAACCTTTGCCAACACTTGGGTCTATGGTTGCATGTTCTGATTGAATGGAGATTGCTGTGATGTTATAAGAAACATTACCTTTTCTCCCCTCAAAAATAATACCAACTCCATTTCGAAAAATTCTCAACTCTTTTTTGAATAGTTGAAAAGTAGTTAACTATTTATACATCATATAATTATATATATACATATAGTCCTTGTATTCCTTTGAAGCATCACATGCCAAACCCCCTCCCAACATATACATTTGATAAATCAGATAACATATTTTACGAAAACGTTTATCCTTTGATAGGGCCTGAATTGGCATACTATTTGGTATCTATCTACACTTATTATGGAACCAACATACAATGGTTCAACATGCTCGCCCATCATCATTGTTTGGAATGTATATACAATATTACGTAGTAATAAACCATGATGTACGAAAATGTATTTTTCATTTTTCATTGACGGTTGAGTGAAATTACTAGGCTATTCTAAAATGATCAACCCGATGATGTAAATTTCGTGAAATTTCTTTTCGTTGAAAATTTACAGAGAAATTTTCAAAAGCTTGAAAATTTTCCTTTTTTTTTCAAATGTAGGCCTATTCTGTTTGTGGCGTATAAGTTGTCAGAGAAGAAACTGGAGTTCAGTGTCGGACTGGGTCCAAAAGGCCCCGGCAGTAACGACATTCAGAAGAGCCTCTTACAACGAGGGCGAAGCCCGGCCAAAACGAGGTCTTAGACGTAGTCCCAGCTGCTGGAGGCGATTTTTTTTCTAATATTCATATTTTATCCTGCCAGTGGTCGCGTGGGGTATACAGGTACCCCACACTATTACTTTTTCAGTTTTCAGACAGCGTGAAGTTTAATTTTCGTCCTTCTCAGTACCTTCAAGTTGATCCATCTAGATGTCATATTTGTGTCTAACTTGACCTTAGAAAAATCAAGAGGGCCGTGGCGTTCCCGCAAAAAAATTCTTTTTTCGGGTCTACATACCCTACGTCGCACTGGCATAACTTTTGGTCAAATTTTTTAAGAAGGGTGTGTTTGGGCTTTATTGTGTTTATGTGCTCAGATTTGAAGCATATGATGTATATTCAATACAAATACTATAAAAGTACCATAATTCTGTTGTTTTGAAATGCTTTAAAGCTGAATAGCTTAAAAGCTGTTAAAAACTTGGAAGCTTAAAAACTTTCAAAAGCTGAAAAGCTGAATAGTCCAATTATTGAATCACTATGGACATTAACAAAGTTGTTTTTGATAGTATAATCATTATGGACATTTTCGGAGTTATTTTCGCGATTTCTCCTAGCAAAATTCCCAGCAGTGATTTTTTAAAAATATGGTCACTCTTTAAGTGATATTTGCGATTCAAGAGCAATTTTGGAATCTAATCATTGAATCGTTATCGAAAAGAAAAAAGGAAGTGTGAAGAAGTAGAGTGTATACTGATGAAATTCATATCATTAAGTGATATTTCATTGTGTGTTTATTCGTAGGTCAACATTATATATTTTTAAAGGAGGATAAATTATTGGAGGGGCACAAATGTCGATTGGAGAGATGCCTCCCTCTCCCGTGGCCCCTTAACGGCATCCCTGATTTTATGACACCACTTTTAGATCCACACACGAGAATCATAATCCATTCCTATTGTTTCATTTTGAACATCAGATTGACAACAGAGATGGATCACAGAAAATATCTTCTGCAGATTGTGATGCAGATGTCAATGCCGGTATCATTGAATTTGTATGCCGGTATGTGCATTCAACTACATGCAATAAGTAAGTGCATATTGAGTACATAGGCCTATGTGTACAGCTTTCAAAGATTTCATACAAATGTCTTGTTCAGATTACAACACATGGGCCTATGATGCATTTCCCTAGTGTCGACAAATCATGTAGAAATTATTATATAATAATTACTCTTGAAAATAAATTTAGTACCGTAAGTACCGGTACGGTACCGCTTACTAATGGCAGCGTGCCACCAGTCACGCGGTTGAATGAACTTTGAAGATGAGACTTACCTTTTCCGGAATAGGCCTACAGAGATACTTTCTACGTATGCCAGTCAATGTTCTGCCACTTGTCTGATAACACTGCACGAAGAGCGTTGAGTTAACTGGGTAGGTCCATCCGTCATACTCGGATAATTACAAAATATCTCAGATCTACATGCCTATGGATGAAGAACTCATGGCCTGAAAAATGAGAGGAATTATTCATTTTTAATTTGTTCATCATTTTATCTAGACTAGCTTCATTTTTAATTTGATGAAGAACTCTGATTAATTTTGTCAGCATACATTCTACTTTCTACACAGTTAGGCCTCTAGGGGTCTTCAAGGCATGTAGGTCTACTATAATAATAATAATAATAATACTTTTATTCATGTGTAACAAAATACATTGTTGTAGAACAGGTCAAAATTTGTTATACGTAAGTAAAACATAATATACAAGTAAAACATCGATAAAATATATAGGCCTATATGAGAAAGAAATCTCAAGGAACCTCACTTGGGTTGGTCATATTCAAATGCCGTTTGCGTATTCCCTTGCGTCGTAGAGTGGGTTTGAGATGTAGGCCCTACCAATGATAACTACGAACTACAAACTCTATAGCACTATATACTCAATGTCTACAGGCCTCGCGACCCACTTCTTGAAATAATATCAAAATCGGTTTTTGTTTCCATTTGATACTAATGAAAAAATCCAGGATCATGCCAATATACGGTACAGTTCTTTTTGTTTGTCTGCTCGCTTCAGCATTATAAGTTCTATAATTCAAGCTTTCACTAGGCCTTTAAATGACTAGGCCTGGGCCCAGCTGCCACTCGCATGACTGCAGATTGTGTAATATCAAATTGATAAAATTTGATAAAATTTGATAAAAGACACAGCTGAGTCGTCTGATTCGTGCTGTCAGCGTCGATAAAAGGAACAGAATATGAAATGTCTATAAACGAAACTAATGAACTGTCTTTTGATTCGTTTTTCGAGAATTGGCTCAACAGAATAACCCTTCAGGCCTAGGCAATATAAACTCGATGGCCTAGGCCAAATTTTGGTCAACAGGTGTCAACCATAACCTTAAAAAGTTACAACTAACTTTTTCGATGTGATTATCTTATGATAATCATATAATTAACCTGTGAGCATTACATTATTTGGTTCGAGAGTAATATAGGAAAAATAATGTACTCACAAAGTGACGGAATGTGTCTTGATTTGGCAGTGTGATAATTCAAACTGTTGACATTGACGTCCGTATACAGAACAGGCAGGTGGTGGGCGTAGGCCTACAAAGAGTACACGTGCAATCTTTACAAGAGCCGTTGGTCGGGGACAACTTGCATTGATGGTAATAAAATGAAATTTTACTGATTTACGTACCATCGCCAATTTTTGTTCCATATTCTTGTTTTGGGTGTTTTCTGATAGATTTTGTTCATATCCATGGTGTGTAGTATGGACATCTTGTATTTTGTTTGTTTTAATATGTGTTTTACTTATTTGACTCAAGTGATATCCATTGTCACAATAGGCCCCTACTAGAAATTCAAATGAGTTACATAGGCCTATAGAAGATAAAAATAAAAGCAGTACTCATAAATCAATCTTTTATAGTGGATTTAAATTATATAATAAATTATAACTAAAATTAAGAAACCTTACAAATTTAAGTTCGTTTAGAAAAGAATGTACAAAGTTTGTCAGAACTGAATTTCCTATATCATAGTATATTTAACCTTACAATATTATATTTTATCACCAATTCTCACCAAAAATTTATTATTAATTATCATTAATTCTAACGTGTATTGTTAATTAAGCTCATCATTTTTCTGACTTTTCCAAAGTAATGTTCCTAAATACTTATGCTTATACCTATATGTATTATTATTATATTATTATCATCATGTATTATTATTTACTGTAATGTGCCAATGGCTGAAAATATGCTAAATAAAAACATCTATAGTTGGAATTTGGTATTTGGTGCGTGAACTGACGTTTGTACGGATCAGTTAAGTTGGCCCCAACCAGATAGAAAACATAAACACAGTGGGTGGATTGCAGAAACGGAGTTTAAACCCCGGCCTACCTTAGACGCCGTCCAAGTAAGAAATTGCATTGTGGCTGCAATGCAATTTATTACTCAGACCGTAGACGGCGTTTAAGGTAGGCAGGCGCGACTCGTGAATGTTTCTATGACTGAGGCCCAAAACAAAAAGATGGGGTCGTGGGGGGGGGGGGGGAGATTTCAGAGCAGGTAGAAAATCAACTTGAGTGAGATACAAACGCATGCACATACAAACGCATGCTCATATTCCCCATATGATGAGCAACAAGTTCTACTATAAACCAAGTCAAACGACAAGTCAATCCACTATCACCTTATCAACTGTCTGACAGTTCCGAATTCCAGTGAATATATAATCATATCAAATCTGAATTGCAGTGGGTTAGCTCACTTGCTTCGTGATCCGGGAGGTGAAGGGACATATCGGACCCGGTTCGATCCCCGCCACCGTCCATCTTTACAGGGGTTTTTCGTGGTTTCCCTCTGTAGTCTAGGCTAATGCCGGGATGGTTCCTACAATATAGGCCACGACCGCTTCCTTCCCACTATCCTTCCCACTACCCATAAAAACCTCCATCTCATCATCCCATCATCTCATTAATCATTCATCCGACGCCAATAGATCTTAGTAATCATTACAGTGCGTCGTTAAAACCCAATGAAAAAAAAAAAAAAAAAATGAATTGCAGTGTTCGCTCGTGCGTGACGCGGCACCCGCCTGTGATTGTTATTGAACAAATTTCAGCTGATTTGAACATGTAGCAGTTCATGTTTCAACAGATCAACTCTTACTCAGTGCAAGCAGGAGAATAAGTTGACAAAAATATAGCACTTTCCACCAGCAAATGAGTTTTAATGACTGAACCGATCTGTACAAAATTTGGTACACTTTTGTCATGTGTCGAAAGATTTTTTGTGTCATATACTTATGTATAAAAAAACATTCTAATAAGCGTATTATGCGACTTGAGTTATATAATTATGCATCGTTATGATAGTTGAGGTACCTATATTGAAATGGCTGTGTTCCGTCTGTTCTAGAATATTGATATCTCATATACCGTTCAAAAGTGATCTCAAAATATCTGACATTCCACTGGATCGACTCCAAAGACATCATTCGCCTTCCAAGGCAAATAAATCGCATGAACAAAATTTAAAACAAAATCATCACTATGATTATGTTTTTCAAAAATGTGTTTCTTGTAAAACTGATTCACCGGTACTTTGAAATGTTAGTCCATGGTAAAATCATGGTGTTGTTTATGGTACTGTCTTGGTGAAACCATGGAGCTGTTTATAGTGCTGTCCTGGTGAAACCATAGATTTATGTATACTGAGTGCAAGTCTGCAAGGTGTCCAGATTCATAGAAGGGGTACCAATGAAATCCAACAAATCTGTTTATGAAAAAGCAACTTGCGGGACTTCGACCTTCTCACTCGATTAGGAAAATGGTCTCTGTCTTATAGCCTAACTCGAAGAGGAGGATTGATTGATTGGCTGATATATATATATATATTTTTTTTTTTCTGAGGTGTTTTATTTAGAGTATACAAAGTTCATAACTGACATTATAAATAATTCACACAAAGCCAAAGGCTCATCTGTCGAACATACATATCATATACAAATCATACAGAAGTGTCAATTTAAAGGAAGGTATAAATAATTATTTGAAACTTTAAAATTGAAATATATTATAGAAACGAACAAGTACCATTATAAGAAAAACGTTAGACATCTGAATTTCAATTTTCATAATAATATGCGTGATTTAGTGAACAGTTCACAATTTCACAATTCACAAGCTCATTATTACTTATGGTATGTAGGTCTAGGCCTGTGCATAATTTCTCGACATATTCTGATGAAATTCCTGAGTTTCATTTGTTTGTATGAATATTCCGAAACGATTGTGTGCATGTGAGGGATTTGGAGATCAACTAATTCCATGGAAACTCATTATGCATAGATTAAAAATACAGCGCAAAACACAGATGTAAGGCCCAGCATATGAATAGAAACATTTGACAGGTGACATCACATTTGAATGAAGCCCATATATGAAGCCATTAACCCCATATGAAGTATTTTAATGTCATGAAAAGTATAATATCTGGAATTGTGTTTTTAAGGAACACAAAAGGCTGTGATATACTCACCAAAATAACAAACTTGTGAAAGCTTGGAGCCAAGTCCATTGCTATTTGAACACTGACATAAATATAAAATTAGTGCTATAAGTACAATACGATGGAAAGTTTTGACCATTAGTTCACTCTCACTCTTTGTGGGAGGAAAAATGGTTGGCCTGATCAAAATGGGACATTTTTGTGTGAAAGTTCTCTCAACCTACTTGGCACCGTATAGATTTCGGGCCAGATCGATATGACGATTTCTGAGAAAGACAATCTGAAAACTGTGGAAAATAATAAGATTGCATCGGCACATGCAGCGCAGTGGTTGATGCACTCGCCTCATGTGATTCGGGAGGTGAACGGGCCTATCGGATATGGTTCGATCCCCACCACCGTCCATCTTTACAGAAGTTTTTCGTGATTTCCCTCTGTAGTCTAGGATAATTTGCTGAGATAGAATTCCCACAATATAGGCCATGACCGCTTCCTTCCCACTATCCTTCCTGATACCTAAGAAACCTTCATTTCATCTTCCCATCAATCATTCATCCGACGCCAATAGATCCAAGTTATCTTTATGGTGCGTCGTTGAACTCAATATGAAATGATTAGACGAGCTCTATCGAGGATTCAAATTGATATACTGACAAAAATTGGTGTTCGTTTTTATGTTTTTTTTTGTTATTGTTGTTTTTTTATGTTTCTTTGTCGGCTCTCCACAGGTCAAAATGCCACAGCTATCAACTTCAAACTTCTTTTCATAATGGTTCCTTGTCTAACTCAGATCTGTATAGTTTTTTGGCATAATCGGGTGATAACTTTTATTTTTATGAATTTTAGAAATTTCAAAAATACCCATTAGAATAACACGGCGGAAAAAAAGAAAATATTTTCATTTCCGAAAGGAATGAAATTTCGCATGAAGTTGATATACATTATGATACACATTTCTGGAAATTTCCAGCTTGATCAGGTCAGCCATTTCGAAGAAAAAACATAAAAAGTGCCATATTGGTACCACTCGAAGCAGTTTTTACCCATTTATAACTCAAATTTCACCCAATTGGCGAATGTAGACAAAAGTTTGGCAAAAAAAGTCGACATACCATCACTATTCGATCGTCTAACAACGCATATATGGCGTTATTCTAGTGAAAAAATAAAAAGATTATGCCGGGCGGAAAAAGTTGTGGGAAAAAACTCTTCAAATTTTCACCAAATGTGCATTTACAAGCGATTTTTACATCATTAAACACATCTCCATTGCAATCAGACGAGCTGTTTTTGAGGAAATAATGAAATCAATGTTTTTCGAATCAAATTGTCGGAATTGACAGCTGAATTCAGAACGTGATTCACGTCTTTCAAGAATTGAAGTCAAGGCGTGTAGAATTTTTGAGTAGGGGAAACCAGGGAACACTTTTTCTGAGGAAATTATATCTCTATGGGTTTGCGTATAGAAGACGAAGACGCTTCAAAATATATAGATGAGCAATTACATATAGGCCTATTCAAGATCAACTGTGATTTTCTACATGACTAAGGCCCGGTATTACCAAGTCCAGTTAGCCTTTATCTGACTGTTCAAATTTGTTATCACCATGGTTACCTATGCTATTTGTTTTCACCAACTCTCAGATAAATACTAACTGGCCTTGGTAATACTGGGCCTAAGAAACCTACCAAATCGAGAGAAAAAAATTGATGATTGTGGCAAAGTGTGTTGTTACTATAGTTACTCCGTATCCGGGGCAATTGTAACACATGTGTTACAATTGCCCCGGATACGGAGCACACACACTTGGGTCAGTTGTAACACCATGACACATCACACTTTTTGAATACATTTGAGTTCGATTATAACATTCATTAATTACCAATTCATTCAATGCAACAATACAAGGAATGGTATCAAAATATAGTAGTCCACACAAAATACAATATAGGAGAAGAAACCGCAATCAACTCTTCTCTGGATGTCTAATCAGGGCTCGTGGCGTGAATCTTGTCCAAGGCATGTCGTGAGGCTAGAGTTTGTTACAATTATCCTTGCCATAAGTTCAACCAAGGTGTTACAATTGTTTCTACAGCGCCTACATTCTTTAAGTGAACAATGATAATCATCATATATTGTTGAACAGAATATATTTCACTTGACAGTATCAACCATTCAAAATTGCATCTAAACTCACAATCAGCAGGAGAATCAGATGCAATCATAACATACCAGACCAAAATTAAACTGTGACCTGAAAGTTAAACTCACCATTTGTCAAAACATACATTCTCCTATCTAAGGTGCAGTCTTTTTCAGTGCACAAAACTGGAAATAATTTCGTATAAGACTAATTTTCAAAGTATACATAGCGCGAGTTTACGATCACAAATGTGAAGCTGAGAGCCGTTGCTATACAATCGACATGTGTTACTCTCGTCCCTGGACTCCCCTACAAACCATTCAAATATCTCGCTCATCCTACTGCACATATGCTGCGTTTGCCCAGTATTTATATCTTAGCTTGACTGCTTGAATAGTCATAATTCAGAACTGATGGATCTGAACTAAGAAGGCGGTGCTGAAAACGAATCACTTGTGTGACATTTCTGCCATCATCTCGTAAAACGAGTAGGCCCTTTTACAAACCTGAAAAAAAACACACTGTATTAGAGGAATCGTTGATGAAACAATGTATTGAGATCCGACCTGTCTCACCGTGAAAGCGACTAGCAAATATATCATTCAGAGGTTTCGATAATTAACTGAAAGTGATTGGATGAGCGATCCAAAGACTCAATTTCACCATGCCCGAAAAAAAGCCTGTTATTTTTTTTTATTCATTTTTTTTTTTTGTTTTTTTGTTTGCTCTCCACAGGTCAAACAAAAATTCAAAATCAGTTGTAACTTGACATACACGAGTGTTCTTATCTAACTTGATGCTGTATAGTTTTGAGGCGCAATCGGTTGAACCGCTTCTGAGTAAACTCATTTCAAAAATTTCAAAAATCCCACGAGAATAACCCAGAGGAAAAAAATCGTAGAAAATATTTCCTTCAAGAGAATTCAAATTCTCATGGAATTCCAATATTATAATTATGCACCTCATTCCGAACTCTCAGTCTAATCAGACCAGCCATTTTGATGTGAAAAATATACTAGGCAAACGCGTTATGTGTTGCCGCGTTGATGGATGAGGTGGAACATATCAACTTATCTTTGGATTGGTTATTAATACACCTTGATATCCAAACCATTAGGTCACTGCCATCTTATTTGTCCTCATTAATTTATATGATAATGAAGAAGGCTTTGTTTTAATCGTTCACATTTAAGTGGTTGCTAGAATTTAATTGGTATCTCAATAGCTTTGAATGATTTTCAGAAATTAGATTATATATTTTTCTTACATCAAAACGGCTGATCCGATTTGAGTGAAAGTTTGGAATAATGTGTATCATCATTATATTGAAATTTCCTGAAAATTTGAATTCTCTCAGATGAAATATTAATCTCGATTTTTTTTCGGAGTTATTCTCAAGGGATTTTCGAAAACTTTGAAACGAGTTTTCTCAGAAGTGGTTTGACCGATTGTGCCTCCCAACTAAACAGTATCGAATTAGATAAGGATACTTGTGTATGTCAAGTTTCAACTGATTTTGAATTTTTGTTTGACCTGTGGAGCGCGAAAAAAAAAAGTCACCTTTTTTCGGGTATAGTGAAATTGAGTTTTCGCTTAGCTCATCCAATAATCCAATTTTTTTTAATCACTCAAAGCTATTAGGAGTCCAATTGCATCCAAGCAACAGGTATCACTATCAATTGGAAACTATTAAAACAAAAGCCTCCTCCATTATCATAGAAATTGACTAAGAAATATGATGGCAGTGACATCATAATTGTTTGGATCTCAAGGTGTAAATATATATATATATATATATATATATATATATATATATATATATATATATATATATATATAAATGAGCAATCCAAAGATATAAGTTGATATAAGTAGCTCATCCATCAACGTGGAAACACATAACGCGTTTTCCTAGTAGATAATCGAATATGTCGATGTTGCCTGGACTCGTTCAGTTGAAAAGAGAAACAAATTAGATAACAAGCTGAATTCAGAGTAGTAAATAGAGGATGAGAAAGGAAAAGGTAACTCGTATATATCAATTATAACTCGTATATAATGGTATGAACAAAAAGCTGATAGATGAAATGAAATGTGAAAGAGAATTATTACTATCCTGCCGCTATACTAGACATGTGAGTATGAAAATATAGTATACATATATATATATCATGAGTAGACCTATATTACGAGGGCCTCCTATCGCTACACTACAGTATTGAACGACCTTGAAAAATCCTTGGCGATTGGTCAATAGGCATCTCGCGTCGACTGACCAATCGAATCTCGCTGATCTGACTTTGACACGGAGGGGGGGGGGGGGGGGGACACGTTGACAAACCAGGTGTCACAATCGTCATTTGCCTCGGTAAACTGGCGAGGAAATGTTTGAGTAAACGTGCCACCAATTTGTTCATTGCTGTTCAACTGGAGTGGGTGAAAACAGATTGAACTACTGAAAGCGTCAACTCGATCGGCCGACCTTGACGGTAAACTACCAATAAGAACACAGTTATTGCGTGACGCCACGTCTGTACCTGATAGCTTCGATATTCGATTTACGATGTATCTTGGCAAAAATATCGAGTTTTGATTATATTTACTACTCATCCCTGATTGGCTGCTTTATTCATACCACGGAAATTGTACCAAGTTAATGTTAATGGCAATTAGATTGCGATACCTGTGAATATGGGCCTACGGGAGTGAACAATCCAATTCGGTTGACTATGCTAGTTGGCGATTGTGACAGCTGGAATTGACAGTGTATACCATGGTTTATTTGAAAGCAAAATTAGCCAACAACTCCAACGCGAAATGTCTGTAACACTCACATCGACGAATGTGGGCAATAGATACGGGATGAAGGTGGCGGTCGTGACGACCGTCTCGCTATTGGCCCGACACATGATGATCCGCAAGGTGCGCTTGAAGCTGGCGGGCGAATCCAGCCAATCACACGCGTAGGCCGCGTCACGCACGAGCGAACACTGCAACAGATTTGATATGATTAGTATATATTCACTGAGATCTAGTTTCAGATCTGGACCCTTATTCTAGAGATTATGAGATTATGAGATGAGATTATTCAGGTCGAATTCTGGTAATTTCACTGAAAATGGCTGATTGGTGTATTCCCGAAACACTAATTTCACATTTCATGTATAATTCCACATTTCACTTGAAAATCTCACCACCCATTTGGTTAGTGGAATGCACGTGGTGGAATGTCAAAGTGAGTTGTAAAATATTGTGCATAGCACTCGAGATGGCTTGGCATCACTGCCACTAGGATAATTAACTAGGGAAGGCAGTGCATCCTATTTGTTCACATTTTCACGGGCCGCTATTAGCTATAATCTGCCAGCCTCCCAAAGGGTATCTCTCATATATGATAAAAACAATTCCATTTCATATTTCACGATTTTTCAACTCGAGAATAGCAAAATGGTGAGAAGTGAGATAGAAAAGTGGAATGAAATAATAATCTCATCTCATTTCACTCATCTCATATCATAATCTCATAATCTCAAGAATAAGGGTTCTGTCAGTTAGCTGATAATGTGTCGTCTGGCTAGGTATATAATAAAACTTATAACTTATGGTTTTCGAGAAAAATGTTCAACTTTAACGGCATCATTCGACTTGGTACATGCAATTGTGAATGACCTGGAAAGCAGAAGGAAGACCATCACACCAATGTGTGAATTTTATCGAAAGCTTTCGATACCATAATTCACGAGGAACCTATAGTGGAGCGGCTAAGCTCAAAAATCGCGCATTTAGTGATTAAAGCGTTAAATTTGGTGAAGATGTACCTTTTGTTATTTAAAAAAACATTTGGCTATGATTTTAAGCAAGATCATGCCCCTGAGGGCTAAAATATCCAGTGGCGTTAAAAAAAAGAAAACAAAGGGGTAGTGTACCTTATTCAGATATAAAGGCGTGTAGAATTCCAGAGTCGATAAAGCTGCAAGGGTAGAACTACTCCGAGGACTTTTATACCTTATTCGGATATCTCGCTCATCTTACAACGCATATGTTGCGTTTGACTATAGTATAGACAAATTCATCCACGCTTCCAATTATTACAATTGTAGCTACTGTATTCCTTCTATCAACATGACACCTTGGATGATTCATATATTGACAGCATGTTGGAAATTCATCTTCTTCCACCATTTAAATATGTGTACCTCTTATGAGGGCAGATTTGAACGCTTAACAGTAGCCCTTGTATTCAAGTTCAGGTTGGTTTTAATTTTTTTTTCCAATTCTTAAATTTCAGTTCAAATCACGATGCTCTGAACCATTTGATATCTGTAATCGACGTGTCAACTTGAATGACTGACTGGAAAATATCCACAACTAACATATTTTAATACTCGCGTACTGATTTATTAGATGAGCGTGAACGAAGATTCCATCTCAAACTTATGGGATGTGTGTTTTTTTTTTTGCACTTCACAGGTCGCAAGGTTTGACTGTTCTACATGAAACTTTTTTTGTACACGCAAACTAATCCAACTTAGAACTGTATAGTTTTTGGAATGAATTGGTCTAATCGATTTTAATAAGAATTATCTCAAAGTTTCTAAAAACCTCATGAGATTTGGCTGGGCGGAAAATGTTGAGAAATAAAATCTCTCCAAATGAGATGAAATTTCTCTGAATATGTATACATAAATTTTACACGCTAGTCAAACGCAACATAAGCGTTGTAAGATGAGCGAGATGTCCGAATAAGATATAAAAGTCGTTGAAGTAGTTCTACCCTTCCTACTTTATCGACTCTGGTATTCTACACACCTTGATATCTGAATAAGGCACACAAGTCGTTAAAGTAGTTCTACCCTTGCTACATTATCAACTCTGGTATTCTACACACCCTGACGCATACAAAAATACTTCATTGTTGGGCAAATATTAAATCTAGAAAGCTGTGAATCTCAGCAACCCAAGACTGTCATTATTTTTCTGATATACTCGACGAATAAATCCAGTTATTGAATTTCTTCTTCAAAACGGCTGACTAGAATTACATGCAAAATGATGATGATGTGTAAAATCTATGTATACACATTCAGAGCAAATTTAATCCCATTTAGAGAGATTTCATTTTCTTAACATTTTCCGCCCAGCCAAATCTTATGGGGTTTTTAGGAACTTTCAGATAATATTTCTCAGAATAAGTTCAACCGATTCATTCCAAAAACTATATACAGTTCTGAGTTGGATGAGTTTGCGTGTACAAAAAAGTTTTATGTCGATCAGTCAAACCCTGCGACCTGTGGAGTGCAAAACACAGACAAAGCAAAGCCTAAGAGTGGGATGGAGACTTCACTACGCTTATATGATTATCATAATTATGTATGCAATCTAATCAGCCGTTTTGGTTTTGAAGAAAAAATTAAAATAACCGGTTTTATAGGCTTCTGGCAAGTTACGTCACCCATTGTGGTATAAGAGAGAGACAACACTGTCCACCAGTTTGAATTGACCAATCAGAATATTTGGTAGTCCACCAGTTCGCTGTATTGCTATAGTAACGATTGTTCGTCGTTTGTTACGTGCCAGAAGCCTATTCATCAAATATATCATAATGACAGAATTAGGTTGCCGAGATTCACTGCTTTCCAGATTCGATATTTGCCCAACAATGAAGGATTTTCCTCATACGTCAAGGTGTGTAGAATACCAGAGTCGATAAAGTAGCAAGAACTACTTCAACGAATTTTATACCTTATTCGAATACCAGAGTCGATAAAGTAGCAAGAACTACTTCAACGACTTCTATACCTTATTCGAATACCAGAGTCGATAAAGTAGCAAGAACTACTTCAACGACTTTTATACCTTATTCGAATACCAGAGTCGATAAAGTAGCAAGAACTACTTCAACGACTTTTATACCTTATTCGAATACCAGAGTCGATAAAGTAGCAAGAACTACTTCAACGACTTTTATACCTTATTCGAATACCAGAGTCGATAAAGTAGCAAGAACTACTTCAACGACTTTTATACCTTATTCGAATACCAGAGTCGATAAAGTAGCAAGAACTACTTCAACGACTTTTATACCTTATTCGGATACCAGAGTCGATAAAGTAGCAAGAACTACTTCAACGACTTTTATACCCTATTCGGATGCCAGAGTCGATAAAGTAGCAAGAACTACTTCAACGACTTTTATACCTTATTCGAATACCAGAGTCGATAAAGTAGCAAGAACTACTTCAACGACTTTTATACCTTATTCGGATATCTCGCCTAGAAGTATGAGAAATGTACACATGAGTGATTGTTAATTCATAATTGAAGGGATTAGAAGCAAAGTGAACCAACTCAATTTTTTTCTCAAAATGATCTATTCGAACCACTTCATTCGTATTGTGTTATTTTTGTGTTTTTTTTTTTTTTTTTTTCAACACCTGTTTCAGGGGTTTAAACATGTGGACCTGAAGCTTTCTGGCCCCCATTATATTTTGGAGCAAAACGGACCAACCCACATTGGAAGTGTTTTGTTTTGACTTTTGGGTTGGTCCACTTTGCTTCTGATCCCTTCAATTATGAATTGAATATATTGAAATTGAAATAATCATACGATGAATATTTCAAACGACATTTTGTATTCACATCCGTTTGTATCTCACCCAAGTTGATTTCCTACCTGCTCTGAAATCTTATCCATTGTCCAAACCACTATGAACAGAATGGTCATAGTCATGGTATTCAGTATCAAGAGAAGCACCGCCAAAATTTCAAACTCATCAACCTGGAATCAAAACGGTATTGCCCTCCGATATGATCATTATCATTCAATCAGAAACTCACCATTGATAATCAACTAGAGAATAAATGATATAGAGTAGATTATTTCAATGATTTTTTTTGCCAGAATCATCTTGCAGTAGGACGAACATCAAAGGGTTAGAAGTAACAAGTGTGTTTACAGTACAGGATTGAACCACTTGTAACACGCACCATTCTCGACTGATCAGCAAGTCGACCGTGTGATCGCACGACAGCGTTGCGTTGTATCAACTGTAATGCCTTCCAATTTTCCATTGGCAGGTGTGTTGACCAATGGCGCATCGTGTTTCCGTCATACTTCTTGTCGGTGATATTTAATTTCATTTTAGGTAATTAATTTAAATAAATTTAATTCATTTTAGGTAATTTCATTTTAATTTTTTCCATCCTGACGTGGTTTTTCGTGGTTTCCCACAGTCCTCGAAGCAAATGCTTGGATGAAGTACTAATTGGCCACGACCATCAATTAGTAGAGCGATGGGCCTAATTATAACATTATAGGCCTATCACTAATTTAATTTGTGCTTTTTGTATAATGATCAATTTTACATCTGCTGTCAAGGGAAAGAAGTAATTAATCATTGCCCAAGAGACTTAGTTCAAAGTGGAAGATATCAACATTCGTGTGTTTATACTGAAAGACTTTTATCTACTGCGAAAAATTATGGTCACAGACAGCGCAGTCCTGGTGTTGAAGACCATTAGTTTTGAATAATCAAAATGGGGTGGTAAGATCGCCCTTGTGGTGCCCCGTCCAAACGATCCCATCTTTCATCCATAGCCTTAATTGGGGAACAATAATTTTGTATCAAGTTTCGATGTTATTAAAAAAAAAAAAAAAAAAAAAAAAAATTTAGGTAGGTTATTCTGATGAGCGTTTCCAGATTACCTAACCCATCAGGATACGTTCACTCTTCTGCTTTGTGCTAGTTGCAACAATGCTTTGAGTAACTGGCAATATGCGCTCAGCGCACGAATACGTTCACTGTTGAGCGCTGTGACGAAGTCAGATTCAGACTTTAAATTGTGGTTTTGTTACCAAGAAAAATTATTCAACTCTCCACCAAATGTATCCGAACAAACTATATGAGCTGTAGGACTATCAATTATTCAAATGAGAGTCCTGAGAACTGATATAATATCTCGAGCAGACTGGTTTATAAATAGCAGTCAACAAATTGAGTCTGACAGTACAAACAAATGAACAAGACTTCCGTTGCATTGTGAGTCACAGCACATGTTGCCTCTAGAAAAGATGAACACAGCCCATCTCTTGGCGCATGTGGCAAGTGTTGATGCAACCGGGAGAAACTCGCTCTCTGATCGATCAGTGCATGTTGCCCGTTGCTCGGAGCATGTTGTACATAGCACAAAACACGAGAGTGAACGTAACTTTATTCTCATCCAACACGAGATAGAATATGTAGAGTCAGATTACATACCACTTGCAGAAACATCAACGTCAAGCCAAGCAACATGTAATTGATCATTACACCGGCGTATAGTATTGGGTCGAATATTGATTCCATTTCAGCAATGAACCTACAAAACAAGAATTATTACACTGATGGTGATCAGATATCTTTCGCCAGCCCCAAAGCTGGGCTGTTACATTCAGTTTCCACCGCCTTCATTATTCTATTGGGAAATATGACATTTGCGTTTCCAGCTCATACAATGCCAGTTGCACAATGTACTGAGTCAACTCAGCAAATGAGTTGCAAGGTGAGAAAATATATATGTGAGGTCTATGAGTTTTCAGCATAACATGAAAAGATTTTTTTCAGCGTGGCAATGATTGAAGACATTATTTAAGGAAACTATTTTCGAGGGAAAAAAATTCCAAATTTTTTCCCGGGACATAATTCTCACTTTGACGTCTGAATTTTGATCATTTTTCGTCCATCCCTGGAAACGTCAGGAAAGACGTGAATGAACATAATTTTCACCAAACATTCTACACATTTTTCCCAATAACCTCATTTGAGATTTTTTTTTATAAGTTCAATAATATATTGACTGTGATTTTTCCCATGAAGCGTTCTACTTTTCTCCGCTGTGTCGTATGGAGCGTTATCAAATTTAACATTGCTCTTATGGAGAATTCAGAATGTCAGGTATTGCTTCTTAACCATATGTTTTAAAAACACCAAAATTGCCAGAGACATTTCTTGTCATGTTTTTAACAACCATCTTCATCAAAATTCAAATAATTCCATGACAATCATGAAATATGAGCCATGTCGTTTTCACCTGATGCAACACTTCATAAAAAAATCGCAGTCAATATATTATTGAACTTATCAAAAAAAATCTCGAAGGAGGTTATTGGGAAAAATGTGTAGAATGTTTGGTGAAAATTATGTTCATTCACGTCTTTCCTGACGTTTCCAGGGATGGACGAAAAATGATCAAAATTCAGTCGTTAAAGTGAGAATTATGTCCCGTGAAAAAATTTGGAATTTTTTTCCTCGAAAACAGTTTCTTTAAATAATGTCTTCAATCATTGCCAAGCTGGAAAAAATCTTTTCATGTTATGCTGAAAACTCATAGATCCACCTTAATGAGAATGTGATGTAAGTTTTCGCTATCGCTCATCTGATGATCCACACTCTATGGAGAACGTAATGAATGTAATGTGTATATATTGACTTGCCCCAGAAGTTCCCGATGATGGACGACGCACTTGTTCAGTAGACGCGCCATCACGTCATCGATGTCGTCATCACGCTCTGTCTTCGTTTCGAATGGATGCAAGGCATTCAATCTATCTCCACTGGCATTGCAAACACGAGTACCTCGTATTTCGTCTGCAAAGCTACAACAGTAAGATTGTTATGATATATTTCCGGCGAGTAATGAATGTGTGGCTCCGAGTTGGACTGGTTCTTGTCTTATGCCTTGGATTGAATTGCAATTATTCAAGTGACAGGGAAATGCAAATCTTCATCTACGGAACATTACGCGACTGACGCAGGAACGCCCTCGCTCCATTGTGAATAATAATAATCATCCTCCAATTCTGATTTTCAATTCTCATATATTAAGAATTTATTATGGGAGTTATTTATTACTTCTCCAGTTCTACATCTAGTCTGACATGGAACCAACTATGAGTGATGGTATATAATGTGATAATATACATATATATTTATATATATATATATATATATATATATATATATATATATATATATATATATATATATATATATGTATATAAATATAATTGACGATGACTTGGCCTTCTGGATGCATTTCGTGTATATCAATATTGTGAATATTGGAAATATGGGCATATATGCTCAAAATTATCTTAACTTCTCAATCAAAATATCTCATATAAATACTGAGCATTTCCCTCAATCCATTACTGATCGCTATACATTCCGGGTGGAGAAATTCAATCCAGCAGCGTAACAATTGGTGTCAAAACCAATCTTGAAAAAGCAACGACTCGGCAGAATTGACCAAAACAGCCGTTCCTGAGTTCTGACCAGTAACTGAGTCATCAGCAGCCTGAATGGAGTGACAACGATTCGAAGATTTCCATTATTGGAAAATGTGTAACAATTTTACTCACTTGACTCTTGTAGTCGTCAACGTATCGTAGCCGGCTGAGCTGGATGCGCCTACCGAGTTTGGATTCGTTGCCTCCAGTAAGGAACGGAATGTTGTTTCGTGATCTGTCATCGTCCTCTGTCCCCATCTATCCTTCAATTGGGATGTGCCCCAGAATATAAATCAATCGTGAGTTTGTGAAAGAGACGATTTTTCTATAGTGAGTGCTCAGTTGAATGAGAGTTTGTCAATCGTCCGTATGGCGAGGGAATGCAAGAGAGGTGAGAGGGAATTGAAGGTCACGAGGTGAGTGAGGGGTGAAGTGCGTAGCGACTACGCGGCGAGGTGTGTTGGGGACATCGCGATACGGAAACAAGATTGCTGGAGCTCTCAAGAAGGCAAGAAGACGACGTTCATTCAAGAATGGAATTGGTTTGATGTTGAGGAAGTGATGAATAACAACGTATGCGAGTGTGCGGTCACACAACATCGATCAGTATCGTGATCTATTACAAATTTGTGAATACTCAGAGTGAGTGGAATATTCCTCATTCATTATGTAGAACAAAATAGTCACTTTGTACATTCCATAGAATATTGATTAAACATCGATAGATATTTGTCACTCGAAGGATACTGATTCTTGGAAACCTACCATCTTTGTCCGAATATCAATATATCAGGTATGGTCTCACTTCAGTGTCACCGAGTGCAATTCCAAAGCTGTTTTGAATCAATAATTTGTGTAAGGTAGTGATTTTATAATGAGTCATTCGCATGTGGTGTTCGATAATTGTGTATTGTGTGTATATCGTATTTGGAATTTTCTAGATATGAGAGTTGGTACCAGTCAATCAGACGGAGACAAAAGGAAATATGACACCAGAGCTGTAGGATATAGCCTGACATTATACGGATTGAAAATCTATGATGATCAGAACAGTTTACTGTATACTTGTCTCATTTACAATTCTGAGGTTATCAGTTCGAATTCCTTTAAAACTGATTGGCGTCTATACCACACCTTTTACTTCGTTATCATTCTAGTGTTCATCAAATCTCATTCCGCTCCCCTGGCGCCAGCAGCTGACGTCACAGCAAATCTTGTGCTTTCGCCTCCTCTTTGTACGCGATTCTGACATTGATATCACCGAGATACGTTACTCGACTTTGAGAAGGCG
Source organism: Brachyptera risi (assembly GCA_964007535.1). Lineage (NCBI taxonomy): Eukaryota > Metazoa > Arthropoda > Insecta > Plecoptera > Taeniopterygidae > Brachyptera > Brachyptera risi. The sequence continues at coordinate 9,604,687 of OZ023334.1, forward strand.
TACATATCTGTGTTTCGGCACTGGCTCCACAACGCTTCGCGAATGGTAATTTTCTGCTATATTTGACATATATCAGTAATAATATATGATGTCTTACTTAGATTTCATTCGAGAATGTTCAATATGGCCGCCGAGATTTGGAACGAGCATAATATGTCGCTATCGGATGCAGGAGTAATGCATCTCGGTGAGGAAATATGATATATGTGACTCCAAGTACACTATAAACACTGCTCCTTGCGCGGGTATGTTGCTTACTTTGTCGGCTGTCACCAAAGCGGTTGCATGCTTGCGAACATTTTCCAAGTTGTGGCAGAGAATGTAGAGTTGTGCGATGCAGTGAACGGTCAGACTGATGAGAGCGAATAATACCACTACGATATCAAAGGCGCTAATTTCCAACATAATCGTAAGAGGGAAGTAAGTCAATTGATACTGCGGCGTCGAAGTTCCGTTGTAAGGCAACCAAAGGCTGTTGAACATATAAATATAATATAAACACATCCATTTGACGATATTCGAACGAAACAAGTATGATGTAATAATCCTGCAATCCTCAAACACGTTTCAACAACGCCTGATCAGGTATTGATTGGTGAATTAATTACTGAGGTACAAAAATATCAAACGCAACCGAAAGTGGATAATTATTCATTGTGCTTATTATTGTCTGATTCACTGATAATCAGTTGACAGTGGTGGATACCGTGGTGAGAGCGTTGGTTTTCCCCCATAATTTCTTAATTGTGACGAAAAAAATAGAAAGAACGGAAGAAAGAAGCGAGAGAGAGAAAAATAGAGAATAAATAGAAATGGAGAATAAATTGGAAATAATTATAGTATATGAGGCTATAATATCGGATCATTTGCCATTATTCCATTTGCTGCTATTCCGCGCCACCCCTGGATCTACCCCAGCCCCAGGTAATCTTTGATTGAAATTAATATTCGTACCGCAAATTGAAGAAGTTCTATGAGTCATAAAATGATCAATGTTTGTATCATATAACTGAAGCTAGGTTATCAAGGAAAGGCAGCATCATTCCTGGCTATTCCTGAGCTGTGAAACCAACTAACACTATAGCACGACAGTTATGTGATGTGATGTTACCGCGATCAAGTTGCACTTGCTGCACGTTTCTTTCCCATTGCACTAATCGTCCATCGTTATAACACTCAGGGCGAGTTTCATCAACTTCAATTTAAACTTGGCTTTGTAAAACTTGGCTTAATGATAAACTGGGTTTAAGAACTCGTTTTAAAATAGAATAAGCTCAGTTTAGGTTAAATCTAATCCCAGTTTAGGCTTCATGAAACGGCTTCCCAAATATAAACCTGGATTAAAAATGTAAACCGGGTTTAAACTCCAGTTTAATAATTGGTGAAATGAGGCCTCATTCGTGGAAACAAAGAGGGAGAAAAGTTCACGTGATATTCCGTCGAAACACCTCGTCTGAGTTATTGGAACCGGGTGCATTCAACTTGACCTTATTACATATGAAATGAGAATCATCTCTGGAAGCATTGAAATGTGATCGTTTCGTGCCGGTATGTGTTGCAAAACATTGTTTTGTGCTGCTACCGATTTTTAGTTATTCTGACTAGGAAAACGCTATATACGCGTTGTTAGACGAGCTGAAAGTAATAGTATGTCGACTTCTTTGCCAAACTTCTGCCTAAATTCGCCAATTGAGTGACATTCAAGTTATGGGTAAAAACGGCTTTGAGTGGTACCAATTTAGCACATTTTATGTTTTTTCTTCAGAATGGCTGACTTAATCAAGCTGATAATTTCCAGAAATGTGTTTCAAGATGTAATTCAACTTCACACAAAATTTCATTTTTTTTTCAAAATGAAAATATTTTTATTTCTTTCCGTCGTGTTATTCTAATGGGTATTTTTGAAATTTCTAAAATTCATTCAAAAAAAGTTAACATCCGATATTGCCACTAAACTATACAGATCTAAGTTAGATGAGGAAACATAATGAGAAAAAGTTTGAAGTTGATAGCTGTAGCCGTTTGACCTGTGGAGAACCGACAAAAAAACATAAAAAAACAAAACAACAAAAAACATAAAAACGAGCACCAATTTTTTTCAGTATGTCAAATTGAATCCTCGCTAAAGCTCGTCTAATTACAATGTTGACGGGGAGGAGGGGGGGAGGCAAGTGATCAATTATTAATCAATTATTCAAGTGATCACACAATTATCAATTGTAATTACCTGTGGAGATATTTCCGTTTGGGATATGTGACAAAGATAGTACCAAGAGGAATGATTATGCCACTCAAAAATACGAGGAAAGCTAGGCTACCCTGTGCTAAAATCCTTGTGAATCTGTTCGCTTTCTGTTGCACCGATCTTGCATATTCGTCGTGCAAGTGTTGACTGTCTTCCATTGCGTGCAAATCGTCCACCAATTGACGGATATCTGCTCGACGATAGTGCCACGTTTCACAGATAACCGCTACGAACGTGTAGAAAATTATCGCCACCATCGAAGAAACTGCTTCTATGGTGTTTCCCCAGTTGGTAACCATGTTCATTGGTTGCAGAATCAACACTTGTAGTGACCATTGAACCAGAGGTATGTAACGAAGTAATGTTAGCCAGCGACTGCGCGGGATCTCCTTTTTGAAACATCCAAATCCTATATCAAAGAGGAATATTCATTAATATTTGACTGATGTGGAAATCAAAAATGAAAGAGCGCTCAAGCGGTCTCTAAACTTTGAGAAACCACTACTGTTTTATGATATGAAAACGTCTTTAGATTAGTGTGTACTGTCAGACTGGGAATCTGGCCTCCAGGGCCGTAAAGCTGGATTCACAATGCGAACTAATGATTAGTGACTAATACTAAATACTAAAATTAAGAAACTGAGCATTCACAATAAGAATTAATTTTCATGAGTCGTAGCTTTCTTAAGATGACAGATTTAAATTGAAATCTACATGTTAGAAGGCTGTAAACGAGCGGTTCATCGATTGGGATAGCTTCCTTTTGCATTGACTTTCTGTCGTTTCGAATTCACGACTTCTGATTGGTCGGACTAATGATTGAAACTAATGATTAATACTAAAGTTGAAAGTTGGTTAACTTTCAAGGTCAGTCACTAATATTAAACACAATGTGAACGTCAACACTGATTCCGTATCTGCCAACTTTAGTTAATCATTAATCACTAATCATTAGTTCGAATTGTGAATCCAGCTTTACCTAATAAATCATGTGCCACGCTAGCCAGCTCCAAGAGACAGGTTTTTGATTGTTAAATGTTCACTAAGAGAGGTACCTGTCGTGACAACATGTCTAGTCTCTGTTCAGTCCCATTGCCGTTAGCACAAAAATCCTAGCCCTGTTTATGAGGTGGGCTCCGATATGCGATCCAGTGCAATGGACCTGGACTTTTTCTCATCATAACATATTGTCATTGTTGGTAGCTTTTTCAGTGAAAATTACACAATCGTAGTCTTATAAGGCTCGTTCTCATGGCTCGCGGCAGGCATTTATTTTCCTGGCCAATCGGAATGGATGAAATACCTACCGCTTGCAATTGTTGCTCTCTACCGTGAGACATGGAATAAATTTAACTTTGGAAAAAAACGTCGCGGTTAATACCCTCACTCATACAAATGGTCATACAAGTTGTAGGGTTGTGTCGGAATATTACCTCCAAAACAGTACTTTTCAGATATGCACCATTATTGTTCTTGCGTGTCACATAAAACGATACTAAAGAACACTAATTGACCATCTGAATTGAACAAGAATTACATATTTGAATAAATAAGTCAAATCTTGAAGTGGATGCAAAGAAACTTGACTATGTGAACAGGGCAGAGGGCAGGCTTTTCTCTAACCGCCTGCCGCGAGTCATGAAAACGGCCCTTTAGTCTTTTGGAGCTAGCTGGGTCTAGCATCTTATTTCAAGTTGTTCATTGGGTGAGGGTCCACCGTCCAGATTGCTTGGTTCTACTCGTTTTTTTTTTGACATGTCAAGGTCTATACAATTGATATGTACTGGCAGACCGGGAATGTGATCCACACAAATGCTGTCATGAGCATACTCCTCTCCGCATAGCGGTGATGATCGGCCGTCAATAACGTATCTACTTCCGCCACAAGAGCAACAGAAATAAGAGAGAACATGAGCATGTCTCTCGCACGAGTATCACGCTTCAACGTTTTCACGGTAACCCTACGTCCATGCCTTCAAGCTGCTTTGTACAATTTATCGTGCAGATCAGTGAAGCACAACATTTCCATCAGAAGGACCATTTTAATCAATCTGCATTTGTTCGCGGGCCTCATGGGCAGGCCGGTGGGAATTTCAATTGAGGGGAGGGAATGGAGGGGGGAGTCTGAATGTTCATCAACATGTATGTTAGACTCATATCAACATAGCCATAACCGCCGGAGACTGAAAATTTTGAGACTTATGATTTTTCTTCGACAATCTCAGAAGCATATTCAACCCGAGTTGGCTTTTATTCTGAAGAAAGTGAGTGATTGTGAGGGTATTGAGGTATATAGAGTGGAGAAGGGGTCTGAAACATTAGTGAGGGTCATTTTGTGATTTTGTCCCATCACCTCTTCCTACGCACATGTTACAAGCTCACAGCTAGGTTACATGAGTCCCGGAAAATTATGATATCAATTCTCTATTCAGGCAAGAATAATTGACACATACCAGATATAGGGTCTATACTCTGGTTGGTCTTCAAGTTGCATCAGGCAAAAACATCGTAATCAAAATGAAACGGTGGCACGGAATAGCAGCAAATGGAATAACGGCAAATGAATCGTGTAACTTGGTCTTTTCGAAAGTGAACGAGGAAGTGTAATTGCTTTTAATTCAGAGAATAACAGCAGATGATTTTTTGCCGTTATTCCGGTGGAATAACAAGCAAATAATAGTGTTTGCTGTTGTTTCAGTCGGATATTCCGCATATAAATCCGTTTGCCATTATTCCATGGAATAACAGCAAATACGATTTTCCAAAATATTTCACTTTTTTTTTTTACCGTTATGAAAAGTGAAAGAAAAGTAGTTCACTCAATTTCTACTTCCAATTTTCGGAAGAACGTCAAATAAGTATTTGCTATTATTCCAATCGGGATAACAGCAAAATAAGTTCGGCATTATTCCAGTAGAACAACAGCAAATGAAGTCTTGACGTTATTCCAGTTTCTTTGATAGTCAATTTGTATCAAGACCCAAAATTGTATTTGCCGTTATTCCAATTAGAATAACAGCAAAAGAAGATTTGAAGCTATTCCAGTGATTATGATATTTCCAGATATATTCAGAATTATGTTCGATAGTCACATCAATATTAATATGTTCTTGAACGGATTCTTGCTTCTCCATGTTCATCTCCAATTGTTGGAATACATGATAACTATATCTCATCACGAACTTTACTACTTCCCAGACTAGTCGAAACCGATATTTTGAATTTCGAATGTATTTGGATTGTTGAAAAGCATATATCTGAATTAGGAATGTAATTGTGATAATGATTTGTCTTCCATGAATAAATCTCAAGTTTCTGTAACTATTTCTCGCCAGCATGATGAATTTTTTTTTTTTCATTTGCCACACACACTGATACAGGAAGAAAAACACAATCACAGCAAAAAAACATCCACAAAGCCCTTGAAAAAAGGCTTAACTGTAGGTTAAAATGGTGAATTATAAGTAGGCCTACAATTCAAATTCGGACGTATTTCTCGAACATTAAAAAATAATAAGGTAGTTGAAGTGAAACGAAAAAAAGAAAAACATTTAGTGATTTACATCTAGTGATTTGTTACATTCTGATATTGAATGATGAATGATGAATGATGAATGATGAATGATGAATGATGAATTCGATGATGAACTCGAATGGATATTGAAGTACATGAGAGACAACAATTATTCAAAGTTGGTTATAATTACCTAACAGAGAAGCGATTTTCAAATCCAACTCCATATTTCTTGTACTTGTTTCTCGTAATAACCACATGGTTGCAACTTTCCCTGATTATTCAATAGATAATGTCCTTTATTCCCACTGGTGTGCTGAATCGGGCAACACTGCAAGTCACACAAAAGAGTCCGGTTATGACGTTATTCTCAATCTGTTCCTACAACACTGTGATAGTTGATGCACTTTGCTGTTTATGACCAACGAACGATGAGGTCGTTATAATGACCTCTTTCAAGGCTTTCCGTGGTACGGTGGTACGGCGTCTACCTTCGGAGCGAGGTACATCAGCACGATTTCACCACTCTTTTTCAATCCACATCAATGTTATTGACCACAGTTATGGACACCATGATCATTTTTCACTAACCGATTTTAGTATTATTCAGTATTTTCTCATTCAGCTACTATCAGTTATTTTTGCTTCTCTCTAAGTCGCTATGACGTAAATCTTGACTAGACCCAGCACAGTGTTGTCAAAACAGCATGATTAGTCCGATCATATAGGTAGCAGATGAAAACTGAAAATAATTCTCATGATACAGATGATGGAATTCTCATCTAGCATATAGTGATTGAGATAAAATCATCCACAGCAACGTATCGAAATTTTGGTCATTCATTGATGTATTAATGTTCAAATAGTATGTAACAAATTCGGACAGGGATGAAAAGTCGAAAATTAGGGGGAAAAATCGGTACAACCAGTTCAAAAATAGTTCAACCGTCACATATTTCAGAACCAGTAGATATTCATCATGAGGACGGCAATTGATTGGATCATCGATTGAGGCCCGGTATTACCAAGTCTAGTAAGCTTTCATCTGACAGTTCAAACTTGTTATCACCATGGTTACCTGTGGTATTTGTTTTCACCAACTCTCAGATAAATACTAACTGGACTTGGTAGTACTGGACCTGAGTGAAGCATTCCTATCCGGATGAACTATCATACCAGTATAGTATGGTATAAGCATATCTACAACCGTGTTGGTACGAATAATTATCAATTCCTTTCACTTTGATTCACAACAACTAATGGAGTGAATCTCTCTGGTCTCTCGCGCTGAACGAATGCGGCCAATCTATTTACTTTCAGTTTAGCTCAATATCAGTTCTTTTACAAACACATAGTTAACATATCTAACAGAAGTTAAATACTGAGGTCTTTGGTTGTCCTATGATCATCAAAGAGTTGATGGGGGGGGGGGGGGGGGGTCTCAAGATGAAGTTAACTCATACATTATTTATTTATTTTATTTATTTATCCACTTACAGTTGCACAAAAGCGCGGTGGCAAGGCCTTAAGCTAAATAGCAAAATTAAACAATCATAATGAGAAATGCTCATTTCTGAGATTCGCAATTTCAAATCAAATCGTACGTATTAGGCTCGTATTTCAATGTATTGTACATAGTTGTATACTTGTATTGTTTCTGATCTTTCTCGTAGATGATGAGTAATTATCCAGTTATCAACTGGTAAATATAGCAGTAGGGCTCTTGACCAGGGGACTAAATGCTTTTGCAGACGTATTTTAAATTTAGATTGGCCAATTCAAATAAAATTTATCCCAATATTGTTTAATGCAGTTGGAAAGAGCTGGGTTCACAGATTGCATTACATCTATTACTTGTATAGATCAACATACAATAATACCAGCAAATCATCATAACATTTGTGAGGCGGCATCCCTTTGATATACGCATGGTGCGAAAGGAAAGCGTCATGTTGTTTATCCCGTTACGTTATTGATAGTCATAGTTCATGCATAGAAACAACCAAGAAGGCTGAACTTTGGCGAGCTTGCCTGATTTTTTTCAAGCAATTTGATTGATGTCTGGATTTAAATCTTTTTAGTGGAACATTTCTCGTGGATCCGGGAACTACAGTGCCATATGACTGAAATGGGTGGATCAGTGGCTATAGCGTGCGGTTCAGGAGACCGGGGTTCGTGTCCCAACATAGTCAGCCACCCTCACAGAGATTATTTATGATTTTCTTCTGTCGTTTCGGAGAGATTTTGTAGAAACACACCGATTCGATTGTGTTAAAATTGGACACTAGTTTTGAAAATGAGTCCAAACTAAGAAATAATATATATTCGAGATAGCATATTCGTGAAATATGATTACTTCGGGATAATTCCGATATGAACACCACAGGAATGCAATATTCCAGAAGAGTTATTCCGTGAAGAAATCCGTGAAAGATCAATTACCAATTACAGAAAGTTACAAATTCCAGAAAACTTATACTCTCTCTCTCTCTCTCTCTCTCTCTCTCTCTCTCTCTCTCTCTCTCTCTCTCTCTCTCTCTCTCTCTCTCCATTCATATCTCTCACCCTCTGTATTCAATTGTATTTCGCTCTATCTATCTATTCATTTTCTATATGTGGTGAAGCCATTTTGATAATTGTAAACCTATATTATGTTGGGTATTTTGTTGTTTTCGATGTAATATCTTTTGCTTCAACAATTCGATCAAAAGAACAACAGTATCCATACAAGAATGATAGATATTCACAAAGCACTGCTGTAGTCCACCACTTTATTCTCACGTCTGATGAAATACTGCGGACAACTTTTCAGAGAAGTGGTTGAGAAATTGATGTCAATAATAAATGAACGTGTTCTTGTGACAATCGACCCGAGCGTTTTCCGAGGAATCGACCAAAGCGATTACTGCTTTCTAAAATATAAATAACACTCACCGATGGGAAATCTTACTAGACTGTGAATAGCTGAAACTTGTATTCAACAACTGAACGAGTACAAACTCTCTGTCATTGTGAGATGTTTTTTTTTATTATCATCACGGTTAATTCAACTTGGGTCTAACGAACTTGAACTCAATATCTGACATTTTATCAATATGATAGTTAATCTTCTACATAATGAACAATACACATCTTTTTAAATTTGCGATGAGACATTAAAATTTGAATAATTCTCTGCAAGAACTCAACTTCAATTTGATAAAATTGAAAATTGACAATACAACTTGCTGCTATCCTTATGAGAACATTCCAGATTTTCCTACTTATTCCCAAAAATGAATGTTAAAACTGATTGGGATCTATTCTGGTATAGCACCATGTCCACAGAGAGTTTCAAGTTGATTGGTCAGTTTGTCTGACCTCTGAATGAATAAAAATACAAACACGAATTATTTTAGCAATACATGAGATGGTAGACTTCGCTACGCTCATCCAATTAAATTCATGAAGTCAACTTTTCTCGACTTCATTGCTGTCAAGGTGTTGTTGTGAAAGATTCAAGTAGCAGCCATTCGGAGTGAACATTAGTATACACACAAATTAATTATTGATATCTAGCATTTCAAATAGGGAAACTCAAGTCTATAATCTTAACATACGACGTAGGCCCTACGACACGTGATGCAACCATAAAATGTGACGTTTAATAATGTCTCACGAAACCCTTTAGTACATTTCCGCTTCTAATCGTCACAACTAAATAATGAAATGAACAATTCTTGAGAACAATTGGAAACAAATCATAATAATGCAAGAAAAGCAGTTCACAGATACTATCCACAGATACTGATAACCATTCCGATTTCTTCGGAAGAGGGTTAAAGGAATTATTGAATGAATAAATATTCAATGATCTTTTCATGATCAAATTTGTCTGCAAATTTGGGAAAAAGTTTGGACCTACCTGGACCCCTATTCCTGAGATAAATGTGATGTGAGAAAAATATAAGTGAGTGAGAAAACGATTATCTCACTCATCTTTATTTTTCTCACATCTCATTTATCTCAGGAATAGGGGTCCTGTAAGAGTCACATACTGAGAACTATTAATGAACATCTAATAGATTGCCATATCCGTGACCCAAAACAGATTGTATGAATATGTACTACTCATGAAAAGTGTTTCGGAAAAAAGTATTCACAACTCGAACACGCAATTTCAATGGAGTCATGAAGCTGTTTTTTCAATGCATACTCTTCCAGTGGACCACCAGTAGTCAATTGATGAGCAACGCCTAATGTAAATGTAACCAAATTTTTTTTTTCAAGCAAGACAGCCCGCGCACAAGATTCAACTTATGCGGGCTTCGAACTTACAGAATATCATTCCTAAATTTCTAAATTTTATATCAAAACTTATATCAAATTATTTATCACTATTGCTTTGATATGTTTATAATTGTCAACTTTTGATTTTATTATCTGTCTATTTGTTCATTTCTACCTTTCTGTCTACTACCTGTATGCAATTTTTGTGGTACTTGATATGTAAGCGTTGAGTGTGAATAAAATGGTTTCAAAATGAAAAAAAAATAATCACCAGACGTTCATTTCATACAATTCATTCTGAATCGAAGAACACAATGGAGCTTGGTACTCATTTACGCGTCTGATTACATAGCTCAATTCACAAGTTTGTGGATTGATTCAACCGATCACAATTGATTAATATAGAAAACACAAGTGGACAATATGTGTTATGAATTTAACTGTAGCTGTATTCGAAACAAGCGAAGATATTTCCTAGTTTAATTATTGTTTCGGTCATTCTAGTCGATTGCTGGGGGAGGGGGGAGTTTTTTTTATTTCCATATTGGGTTTTAACGACGTACTATACTGATGGCTACGATCTATTGACGTCGGTGGATGATGAATGAGATGATGGGATGATGAGATGAAAGGTTATTTTAATAGGTGTTTTTGGATGGTGGGAAGGATTCGGTAGTGGCGTGTTGTTATAAGGAACCATCCCAGTATTGACCTGAACGACAGAGGGAAACCACGAAAAACCCCTGTCAGGATGGTCGACCATGGCGGGAATCGAACCCCGGTCTCCCGAACGACGGTTCAGTGTGTTACCACTCGGCCACGCGTCTCCGTGGGGGGGGGGGGGGGGTATTAAGATGAAGATAGCTCATATGCTATGAAGAGTATCAAGAATTGAATCTCAGCAGATCTTTTCATGAGAGTCGAACGTTCAGTTTCGCGTTTCTCTAGACACCGCACTTAATTACTCGTGCATGAATGAGAACAACTAAGAAGTCTGAAATTTGAACTTCGAGTGACCCTGCTTTTTTCTAGCAGTTCGATTGATTTCTTTTTTTTTTTTTTTTTTTTTTTAATAACATCGAAACTTGATACAAAATCATTGTTCCCCAATTAAGGCTATGGATGAAAGATAGGATCGTTTGGACGGGGCACCACAAGGGCGATCTTACCACCCCATTTTGATTATTTAAAACTAATGGTCTTCAACACCAGGACTGCGCTGTCTGTGACCATAATTTTTCGAATTTCTAGATTGAAATCTTTTCTGTTGAACATATCTCGCACATTCGGAAACTACAGTGTCATATGACTGGAACGTGTGGATCTGTGGCTAGGAGACCGGCATTCGAGTCCCGACATTGTCGACCAAACTCAGTCTCACAAAGGTTATTTACGCTTTTTTTTCTGTCGTTTCGAAAGATATTTGTAGAATCAGACCGATTCGATTGAGTTTAATTTGGACACTAGGTTTGAAAATGAGTCCAGACTGTGAAAGAATATAATTATTCGAGATAGCATATTCGTGAAATATGTTCACTTTGGAATAATTCCGATATGAACATCACAGAACGGCACCATTCCAGGGGAGTTATTCCTGGAATCGAGTATTATGAGAATGGGAGATCATGGAATCGGTTATTCTTTGAGCAAGAAATTCGTGGATGATCTATTACCAACTACAGAAAGTTACGAATTCCTATCTCTCTCTCTATCTCTCTCACACACACACTCTCTCTCTCTTTTCTCTCTCTCTCTTTCTTCCTCTCTTTTTTTTGTATATCTCCTCCTCTGTATTCAATTGTATTTTCCTCTATCTCTCCATTTCTATGTGTTGTAGTATAGCCATTTTAATAATTGTAAACCTATATTTTGTTGTGTATTTTATTGTTTTCGAAGTAATATCTGTTGCCTTAGTCGATTCGATCAAAAGAACAACAGTATCCACTATTTATCAAGATTCACACAGCACTAAAGCACTGAAGCACTAAAGCACTACAGTAGCCCACCACTTGATTCTCACGACTGATAGAATAATAGACACAACTTTTGAAGAAAGTGTTTGAGAAATTGTTTTTAATTATTAATGAACTAGTTCGTGGGACGGTCGATCCGAGCGTTTTACAAGAAATCTACAACAGCGATGTTTCAAACCAGCTTTCACAAACCATAAAATACCTTTTATGTTTGAAAATTATTTCAAACTTAAAATAGCTAGAACTTCTATTCAACATGTGAACGAGAACAAACTTTATGTCTGCGTGAAATGTGAGGAAAAAATGTGTTCAAGGTTGATTATGCTTGGGCCTAACAAACTTGAACTCAATATCTGACATATTATCAATATAATATTTGATTCTCTCGGATTTGTCCGATACACAATTTACAGTGGTACAAACAAATAAACAGTGGTACAAGTTGCCATGTGCTCTTATGGATGTTCGCCTCTCTTCGGCAGACCTGGCTTTACCAACGAGTTGAACCATATATATTGGCAATTGCAGTACCCGACATGTTCATTTTTCCGGCGGCCATGATAGAAGGAACTTTGGAGCAAGGCCTGCTATAATATTATTTCATCAATAATGAAGAAAATATATACAAAAGTTTTCGATGAATTAGAAAACATGTCACTGATATGACCTGTGCCTGGAATTTTTCAGAATCGGAAATATATTGAAACAGTTTTTTGAAAAACATACGATGAAGGAAAATTGGTGTATCTTAACACAAAACGAGAAGAAACTATAGCAACGATCCCAATATATCAACTCCAAACAGTGAAAGCTACGTGTGAATCTTGTGGAAAGTAATATTATACGTGAATTACCTGTAGTCAGAGTATGATCTAGCATCGGAACCACAGCCTTCTTTAATCAGATCATTCTTCTCTGATACTGCCATTTCACTCGGGGTATGCTTCCCGTGTTAACCGATGTCCAATTATTTTAGTTCACAAAATCGCCGATGGTGCCGTTGTTTCCAGACCTCGACGTCACTTTCCAAAGATGTTCAAGCATATCACTCTTTTTGACATGTCATATCTGCGAAGATATAAACAACTCTGGGAATTTCTTACGAGAATTTAAATTACGCGCGCATTCAATTGGACCGTGACTGTGAGTTTACTAACTTTGTTATGACAATAATATGAAGGATTTTATTTAATTATATTGCGGAATATCATCGGGACAAGTTCTTGAATGATGCGGATTGCTTGGGATAACATATATATCGTTCAAGTTTGAACCTCGGTAAGCCTGAAACCCATAGTTGAAATGTAAATATGACATAACCTCAATAACGTAGCAGGAAATTGAAAGATTATGATAGAATGACATTTGTTCAAAGTTGAAATTTTAGATACCAGAGTGCAGTACATACCAGACCATGACGTCATTTTCCCCTGCGCGAGCAAATATGCGCGAACCCGTCAAAATAGCCCGAGTGAAAGGGCAGTATAAGAAAAGAAAGAATAAAGAAGGCTGTGATCGGAACAAAATACAAAATATTCACCTTTGTTTAAATGTCAACAATAGAACAAATGTTAACAATAGAATGTCAACTATGTCTTCTTATATACTCTCCTCTGTCGTTGGTTCCTGCTGACACAGTTCGGCAGAGTGCATCACAGCGCAATCGCCACTCCATGGTTTACTGTTATATCTCGTTGGTCCACACTCGTTCCAGTTATTCCAGGGATGACAGGCGATGCGACTAAGAGTGACTAACCCCCTGTACTCCTGGACAGACTATGCGGCGCCCGCCCAATGCTTTGTGGAGGCAAAACTCGCATACTTAGTTACAGCTCAATGACGCGATGCACGCATACATTCATACATCAATGAATAAATAAACAGGAAACAAAATAAATTCAAAAAACTTTATATTTTGTTGATTATGTGCATGATAGAAAACTACAAGCTACATAAGTGATATAAGTTTCAAGTCAGAATTCATCAATAAATTGAATTAGACTCCGTGTGTTTTGCAGTTTACCATTACAACTATATAGAAAAGTTTTTGGCAAACAAACTGATACCAGTACTGAAGTTGTGATTAGAGAACACAATTTGGGGACATTGTTGTCCCTTACTACAACAATGTAAAACGTTCTTTGAAACTTGGAAGCTAAAAGCAGCTCTGCAATCACAATGATGTTTCTAGTGTTGGAAGTTGGTATCCATTTCAGTTCGGGCAAAACGAAATGTTTGTTTCAACTTCATCCTATATTAATCATTGTTGACATTGAATCGTGATACTAAACAGGGACCGAGACCGTAACTTCATTCGTTTAAAAGTTGAGTGCAATCATAACCACAATCTTCATCATTTGTGTGGTATAAACACTAGGCAAACGCGAAATATGCGTTGTAAGATGAGCGAGATATCTGAATGAGGTATAATAACAGTCCTACATTAGCTACTTTATCGATTCTGGTATTCTACACACTTTGTCCCTCATTCAATTGCTACTTTATCGACTCTGGTATTCTACACACTTTGTCCTTCATTTAATTGCTACTTCATGTTCTCTGGTATTCTACACACCTTGACGAATATGAAGAATATTTAATGCTTGGGCAAATATCGAATCTAGGAAGCAGTGAATCTTGGCTCATTTCCATATATTTGATGTATAAAAACAGTTATTTGAATTTTTTCTTCGAAACGGCTGGTTCGAATTGCTTACAAAATGGTGTTTATGTGTATCATTTATGTTTGAACACTCGGAGAAAATTTTATACTTTTCGGAGAGGTTTCATTTTTTCAAATTTTCTCACCCAGCCTAATCTTATGGGTTTTTAAAAACTTTGACATGATATTTCTCAAAATCTAATCAACCGATTCATTCCAAAAACTATACAGTTCTAAGTTGTAAAAGTTGGCCCGTAAAAAAATGTTTCATGTTGATCAGTCAAACCCTGCTACCTGTGCAGTGCCCACAAAAAACAAAAAAAAAACACACAGACAAAGCTCTATAAGAGTGGGATGGAGACTCCGCTACGCTCATCTAATAACCACCACCCATATTAAGAGTAGGCCCACTCAACGCTCAGCATTTCGTCTAGGCCCTATAATATGATCAATAAAAGACCTCCACTCAACCGAGACGGATCGAGCTTGGTCTAAATCCTCAATCCGAACCCCACATCCATAGGTGACCCTGCTGGGAGCGAATAATTGCTCCCGACGACTGCTCCGGAAATCAAGGAGCCACATAAGCCCTGCATCATGTCAAGTTGTCCAGATCCATAGAGGGGGGATATACGTACCAATGCATCCATCAAATCTGTTCATAATCAGGCATCGTGCGGGACTTCAACTTATAAATAAACCAGTGTTGTGGCCTGGAATTAGGGTCATTTGGTAATTTCACCATATCGTTATTATAGATTATTAAGGTATTATTATTCATATTGCATTAGGACACTTGTTGTGTTAGCATGTTGACAAATCGATACGTCACACATGCGACATAGATACGTCATAGGATAGTCTAAAAAGGACTTATTTTTATTGAATAACTTGACGTCATGAGGTTGATCCGTACACCCTTGTTTACCATGTAGGGTTTGGTATCAAAGTGTTCAAACGATATATAAGATCCAAATTGGTAAGCAAGGGGAAGTCAAGTCGGCAGTCAAGTCGGTAGTCAAGTCAGGAGTCAAGTCAGGAGTCTGTCCAAAGCCGTCACGGAAGGTATTCCATGTCTTTGGATATTATTCTGTATAAGTAATTATCATTGTACTTATTATTATATATAATTGGAGCTGAATAAAACCTGGGTGCTTGAGCTATGTGAAATCGTTATATATATATATATATATATATATATATATATATATATATATATATATATATATATATATATATATATATAAATATAAATATATATATATATATATATATATATATATATATATATATATATATATATATATATATATATATATATATATATCATTATTATCCTTTTGTGAATCCCTCTGCCTTAGATAACTCAATACGATTAGGCTGCGGTCTAATCGATCTATATGTTGTATCGTGGGGTACAGCTGGATTCACAATACAAACTAATGATTAGTGACTAATACTAAATACTAAAATTAAGAAACTGAGCATTCACATAAGCTTGAAATAAGAAATAATTTTCATGAGTCGTAGCTGTCTTAAGATGACGAATTTAAATTGAAATCTACATGTTAGAAGGCTGTAAACGAGCGGTTTATCGAGCGGGATAGCTTCCTTTTGCATTGACTTCCTGTCGTTTCAAATTCACGACTTCTGATTGGTCGGACTGATGATTGAAACTAATGATTAATACTAAAGTTGAAAGTTGGTTAACTTTCAAGGTCAGTCACTAATATTAATCACAATGTGAACGTCAACACTGAATCCGTATTTGCCAACTTTAGTTAATCATTGATCACTAATCATTAGTTCGCACTGTGAATCCAGCTTTAGACACCAGTATTAAAATGGTATCGGTCTTATAGCCTGCTCCAAGAGAAGGACTTTGATTCGCTGATATATCCACTTTAGAAGAGCTTCTCATAACGGCAACACACACACATCTATAGTGTCTGTGCATTTCCATGATTGGCACAAAGTTCTAGTCCTGCTCTTCAGGTGAAATGTGACAAATCATTGCAATCTGATAGACTGTGCATTTATCATTATAATACGTTGCCGTGGTAGGTAGCACTTCTAGCACGATGTAGTGAAACCACGAATGAATGAATATTAGGGTTTTAAGGCGCATCGACAGCGAGGTCATTTAGCGCCTGTCGAAATAAGTTGCAACAAAAGGTGAGAAGTGTTATTCAAAAGGTGGAAGTGAAATTTAGATGAGAACACCTCAATATATTAAACTAAGACTAAACTATGTCTAAAGTGTCTAAAGACGCTATACACTGATTTGTTAAAACCGAACATGTGTGTGCTGTAAAGGGTCACACCCATGGGACTGGAATGAGGACGTTTTGTTACTTGTTCTCAGTTCAAATTCGCGCTCAAATAGGAGTGGAGGAACGACGAACCATAATAAATATATATGTTGAATTATCGTTAGGTTTAAAATATTCCTGATGTCTATCCCAAGAGATCGACATCAAGAATAAGTATCAAATGTCACAAATCTGTAGCCTATACTGGAAGAAGATGATTGCACAAACAACGTCATCTTGATCAGACATGAATATGTCCCAATTGCACATACTTGATCATAATATCAAGAAGGTGACACAACTCCCAACATGGAAAACATTTTGGTTTCTTGCGGTCAATTCAGAGCCAAAGGTTCTGATTGCTTGTCGTGATTCAGCGGATTTCCTTGTGAACTAAATGTAGATAAGAGTGGCTACGGTTCCGGTGCCATTGTTGAACTCACAGAATCAATCATTTTTGTGTGGACAAATGCAACTGCTAACATGATAATTTGACTGAGCCGTGAATAGGGTTTTCGCACCTAACAAACGACAAACAATCGTTACTATCAATACAGCGAACTGATGGACTACCAAATATTCTGATTGGTCAATTCCAACTGGTGCACATTGTTGTCTCTCTCATTCAACAATGGGTGACGTCAGTTGAGAATACCCTATAGGCGTAGCATTGTCGAGCATTGTTGTCTCATATAGTTCGATATAAAAGCGATAGGTTATAGGTGGAAAAGCGGTTGTTAGACCGAACCTCGCCATTTTTGACTGTATTCAACATATATGAATAAATACTTATATCACAGATAATCGAGCTGAATTATCTGTGATCTATCCATTTACCTATCTGGTAGTTGCGCTACATCAGGCAATCAGGACCCCGTAATAAGATTCTGACCCCGAAAATATTTCACGTTGAAGACCCGAGTCGGCACACTTTCTTCATATTATAATAAAGCATGTTGGTATCACTAAAATGTGCTTCTAGTGAACATTAACCAATCTGAGTCATAGTCTCTTGAAGCTATGACTATCAATAACGTAACGGGATAAGCAACATGGCGTAAGTCCTATCCTTTTAACATTAGGCCGTTTTCACCATGATGGAATCAGCGCGCTTTCGTGTACATTTGTGAGATTCGCAATTTCAAATCTGATCGTACGTATTGGGCTCGTATTTCAATGTATAGTACATAGTTGTATACTTGCATTGTTTCTGATCTTTCTCGTATATGATGAGTAATTATCCAGTTATCAAATGGTAAATATAGCAGTAGGGCTCTTGACTAGGGGACTAAATGCTTTTACAGACGTATTTTAAATTTAGATTGGCCAATTCAAATTAAATTTATTCCAATATTGCCTGATGCAGTTGGAAAGAGCTGGATTCACAGATTGCATTACATCTATTACTTGTATAGATCAACATAGAATAATACCAGCAAATCATCATAACATTTGTGAGGCGGCATCCCTTTGATATACGCATGGTGCGAAAGGAAAGCGCCATGTAGCTCATCTCGTTACATTATTGATAGTCATAGCTTGAAGCTAGCCATGCAGCCCAGCACGTTATTTCCATTGGTCTTTCCATGTGAGGATCACGAGGCTCACTGTAGCCTCGTGGCACGGCATCTGCCTTCGGGGCATTTGTTTTAACTTCCTGATGATGATTAATTGTTTTCTCAACGACCGAGGGTACGAATGAGCAGGTTATTATGTAACCATGGAGTGATAATATTTCCATTCTATCCCACATTTTTTCAAGCATCATCATTATCCAATTTCTTCCAATCAATGTTTCGATGTTTTAAATATTTATCAATCTGGTTACATGGTATTAATTGACATATTGAATGATTTTGTTAGCAACCGTTATTGGCATTTTTTTATTATTCATTCTTCTATTTTTGAGTGCAATCTAGTTTGGCGTGTTCCTGTCTACGTCACTATGACGTACTGTTTGCTCGGGCGAGCACAGCGTTGTCGAAACAGACTGGCCGCTCTCGTCCCGTGTCGCGCTAAAAGCCTAGCCGAATGAGCGCACGTCTGCTGTCGATTGAGTGATGGCCCGTCGATTAGTCTGTCTGGCCGGCGAGCCACCGAGAAGGCCGTGGAGCGGAGAGCGAGTGTGTTTGACAAGCTCTGTGTGTGCTCCAGCGAGTAGAGCGTAGCTGCGCCAACAGCAGCGGTTGAATGGGGTGGCCTCCAGTGGTGGTTATGAGGAGAAGGGGTGAAGAAATTCAAGTTAACGAATGATAACGATTATTTATATATTTGAATCTCTCTCGACGTAATCGGTACATAGAATATGAGTACAAGTAGATATGAATGAAGATAATTCAATACAATGTTTAATAAGTATTTTACCATAGTTCGAACGATAAAATAAATTCCACATGACAGTCAAGATTGAGATTGGGACAAGTTTTGGAGCGTGATATAACTTTACCCAGTTTGAATCATAGACATTTACAGTGAAAAGATTTGAAAAGATGATGATGTAGGTCCTACCTACTCAACTGAATACATTCAATATAGGATTACAATCAGATTAAAAGTCAATTAAAGAGAAAACTAAAACCCAAATGACATATTTTGAATGTATTTTGACAATTCATAGCTATACGTGGACCCAGTATCTAGAAATTCTTGCACTTGGTAAAAGCTCTTGGTATGAAAGCTATCAGGCTTAAGATCTGCTTCGAGTAGGCCTACGGACTTGAAATAATTGAATGGCAAATTTGTGATATTTTTATAGGTGGAGTGTTGAATAGTTCACCACCTGAATGTTGAAGATCGACCTTTACTGCGATTTTATTGGGTGAGCATAACGAAGACTTCCATTGCACATACCGAAAAAAATCGGGCTATATTCTATGTTTTTTTTTTCAATCTTGTACGCGGCACAAAGAACAGGGAAAAAATCAATCAACCCGGAACTTTTTCTGCATATCGGTGCCACGCACCAGCAAAGGCTGGGATTGTTTTTCATGGAAATCGGTTGAACGGTTCACTCGGAAAAATCGAAAAGTTTGGAAAAAACGGGGGAAAGTTACTGGAAGAACATAAAATATGTCAAAAGCTCTCAAAGTTTCACTGAAAGTGTAACAATCTATCATAAACATCATCAGTGATTTTAACGATAATCGTATGATACGTGAAGAAGAAAACGCAATACTATCGGGCTATAAGACATCACAATTATATAGATTATATAAATTATATTAAATTTGATTTCATTCTCAGCTTTAATTGGGGAACAATGATTTTGTATCAAGTTTTGATGTTATTAAAAAAAAAAAAATAATAATACGGGGGGGGGGGGGGGGGGGAAACACATAGATTTCCACAGTACCTTCAAAATTGTATGAGTCTCTCATATCTAATAATTTCAACAGGTATAGGCCCTACATTTGAAAAAACACACTTTTTACAGTTTTCAGCTATATAGGTCTTTGAAAATATCAGGATTCAAGGTCAACAATCCCATATCGCATCATTTAAAAATTGAAATACACCAAGAACTCATGTCTTATTTCTTCTATTTGATTTTGATATATTTCACCGCTCGGAAGTTTTCACAAAAAGAGTGAGATTTCACTTTAAACCGCCGTACACGTTCAACATTACCCGTCAACATGTTGACTCAACCAGCTTGACGTCGTAAGCTCCGAAAACATGTGTCGACGTGCTTCCTGCCATCTGTTGGTGACGAGTATCAACTAGCCTCCGACACTAGCGCTCTTATGGATGGTTTATGAAACAGATTCGACTTTCGATCTTATCATTTGCTGGTTCCTGCCTTCACCTCACATCTCCGTATTGTGTTCTGCATTCAACTTCAACTTCATTTCATTTTAATTTAGTATTATATTGTTCTGGACAATTACTCACTTTTGTATTATATCACTTCTTTTTTCCTATACTTGTTTACCAGATATAAGTCCAAATGAATTTCGTTCTCTCTGTTATTCTATTCATATTGTTGATAATTATAAATGTTCATTTATGAATTATAAATGATTAATCGAAGTGGTTTGCAATATCATAACTTTCAAATTCTATTTGGAACCAATTGGATAAGAATTCAAACCAAATATAGGACGGATAAAATATGCTCTCTTCGTCATTCATTTCAAAATATTGATAACGAAGAATGTCTCAAAGTGATTAATGAATCTGTTTTTTTCAAAAATCATCATCCATTAAATAGGAAGGCTAATTTTGTAAATATTTCATCTTAATTTGAAGGTAGAATCCACGGAATTAATCTTAATCATGAAGTGAGAAACAATGAACATTATCACATCAGGAACTGAGCTTTTGCAACCTTTCCACCGCAAGTTCTGTCTGAGCTAGAGCACTATGTTTGAACAGAAAAAAAGATGGTTCCTAAATTAAAATTGAGTGGAAGGGCCATTAGTGTGGCTATTAGTGGAAGGGCCGCAACAAACTGATGGAGGTGCCGTGCCAAGCAAGAGCGGAAGTGAGAGCAAACCGGGGGCCAATTACAAGAATTCTCTAAAGCGCTTTGTGTTCTAATTATCCGAATTATTCTACATAATTATTCAAACAAAGTGACTATTTAGTATTAAAATGATGTGTCAAGCAAAGGGTTTTGGTGAAGGTATATATTTTCATATTCTTTTTTTTTTTTTTTATTCTTTATTTGTTCTTTACATGGTATACAGGAAATGAAGGTATAAAAATGTGAACTCCCCAATGAGAGTAATCTTGTGCTGGGGAATTATTAAAATGAACATGATCAGGTTTATATTTGAAGTGAACATTGAAAGTATGAAGTAAATGCAGCCTAAATTTAAAATGTAAAGCAGCTGGAAATTATTATTATTATATATGTATATATGTTTCTTTTTTTTTTTTTTTTTTTTGATAATGCTAGGCGCATTGATTCTAACTGATTGAACAGTAATTGTTATATAATTATTTAATGATACAAATTAATGAAATTATTAAGCTGAAAATATAAACTAGGACTAAAGTCGAGAACTTCAACTAAAACTAAAACCAGAAGGTGAATTAAATGAATTTCTATTCATCCATAAAATCATGATAATTATTTATCATCATTATTTCTCATCTGAATATTGTAATTCATCATTCAATAAATAGACTAACATAAAATAAATAAAACATAAAACAAAGACTAAAATAAATTAGACAACATAAACCGAGCAAAATATCCATAGCTCGACAATAAACACAAACACACAGGCAAATCAACATCACTAAACTTAACCGGTAAGTTAAGTTTCGAAACGTACACATGTACAAATAAATATATTGGGAATCTTCAAGTCAATCACAACCTACAGTTAAAAGATAACCAACAACTTGCATATGCATATTACATATCAACCCTCTTGGATACAACTGACAACGATAATAGTTCCAACTTTTTCGCAAATATATTAATTAACTCGAAAAGAGTAAATTTCAACGTTATATTGGCATTGACAAAACCTCGCAACAAGTGGAACAGACAAAGTTAATACTATACTTATCAAACGCAGTATGTTGCTTTGTAAGATGAGCGAGTTATCTATACATGAAGAATAACTGAAAACTATACACACCTTGACGCATATAAAATATCCTTTTTTTTTTTTTTTTTTTTTTTTATTGTCACAAATTGAATTATACAATAAGGTAATACAGTTTGAACTCTCGTCAACTAAGCCATAAATGGCTTATCTGTGGTTTAAACGATGAAAAACAAAACAATAAAAATACACTGTGATTTACTATGCTAATATTTAATAAACTCATATTAAAACATAATTCACTTCGATAGGTTAAATGATGATGAGCATGAAAATGAACATAAGGCAACCAATTGGAAACTAATTAGACGAGCTTTAGCGAGGATCCAATTTGACATACTGAAAAAAATTGGTGTTCGTTTTTATGTTTTTTTTTTTATGTTTTTTTTGTCGGTTCTCCACAGGTCAAACGGCTACAGCTATCAACTTCAAACTTTTTTTCGTCATGGTTCCTCGTCTAACTTAGATCTGTATAGTTTTGTGGCATTATCGGGTGGTAACTTTTTTTTTATGAATTTTAGAAATTTCAAAAACCCCCATTAGAATAACCCGGAGGAAAATACTTGAAAAATCAAAATTTTTCAAGACCTCTCAAATTTTCGCCGAATATAAAGGAAACTATTAAGCACATTTTGAGAGATTTTTCGCATCAATCGGATGAGAAATAACGAAGAAAACGCATTTATAAAGCATTTTCCCATCAATTTAGGCTATTACGGAAACCAATTAAATCTATAGCAACAAGTGTCACCAATTAATTCAAAACGATTGAAATGAATGAAGAGGAAGGCCGTGACATAACTGATTCTCGTAAGGTTTTTGAACGTTTGGAGTGATCCAAGGTCTGTAGATGGAGATTGGGTTGACAAATTATTTTTCATTCTAGATTTCTATACCCCTAAGCTCGTCTAACAACGCGCATCCCGCGTTTTCCTAGTTCTAGAATTTCCATATTGTATCAACATATGCTGTGATTGACCCTAACAAAAATTTAAATTAATGACAAAAAATATGCGGTATGATCCGACAAATATCGAATCTCAAAAGCAGTGAATCCTGGTGATATAATTCTGCCATCATTTCTATCCATTTGATGAATAAAAACCATTCATCACTTTATTTTTTTTCAAAACGGCCTATCTGAATTGCATACAAATTCATCATGGTGTGTATCATTTGTGTGGTCATATTCGGAGCAAATGAGATTTTTGGGGTAAAGATTTTATTTTTCGAATTTTCTTGCCCCAGCCTAATTTTATGAGGTTTCTAGAAATTTGTATCTAGTTTTCCTCAAATATGGTCAAACCTATTCAACCTGATTTTTTTTTTTTTTTTTTAATTACATCGAAACTTGATACAAAATCATTGTTCCCCAATCAAGGCTAAGAATGAAAAGTAGGATCGTTTGGACGGGGCACCACAAGGGCGATCTTACCACCCCATTTTAATTGTTTAAAACCAATGAACTTCAACACCAGGACTGCGCTGTCGAAAATGATACAATTCCAAGTGGGATAAGTCTACGTGTATAAAAAAGTGTCATTTCGATCAGTCAAACTTTGCGACATGTGCCGTGCTTCAAAAAAAAAAAAACACAGACAAATCTCCATAAGAGTAAGATGGAGGTATTCGCTATCATTTATCCAACAATAAGGGTTATACAAAAAGTAATACAACTCTAACTCAATACGGTCAATCAAAATCCGGACAATTATCCAAATCGCTCGGTGGTACAATTTTCGTATTTGATAATATCTTTCTCGATTGTTACTTTGGTGATATTAATTTATATATAATATACCGATGCTATTTCCCTGTTCCAATGTGCTCAGAACCTAGATAAAATACCGTACTAGGGCTAGCTACATCAAAGAGACTTGATTGGATAGTGTTTACTGTATGAGCTGCCTACCATGGCAACACACTTTGATATCAAAGCCACTTTCTCTATATAGACTGTAATAATTCATCATATTTCGTTGACCACCTCATCAGCAGAACTAGAATTCTGTACTGCAAGGGAATTAGAAAGTAAATTAAGGAAATGAAAAGGAATACACAAAGACTAGAATGTTGGTATATAGTGGGTAGCATTTCTGAAAAAAATGTACAACCGAAGTCCCAGTGTCTTGAAATTAGTTGAAATGAAGGCGACATCATACTTCCAAACGGATGCATTTCTCTTTTGCTGACTGCTGTGCCTTCCCTTCAACATTGACCATGAGGGGTCTCGCTTGAAACTTTATTCTGAATAGTATAGTGTGTGACTGGTACAATATGCGTAGTGTTTCCAGATGAGCTATATTTGGAGACTTCCATCCCACTCTTATGGAGCTTTGTCGTTTTTTTTGTTTGAATCTTTGGAAGCACTGCACAGGTCGCATATGGTTTGACTGATCGATATGAAAATTTTTCTGTAGGCCTATACATGAGAACTCATCCAACTTAAGCTGTATAGTTTTGGGGTCACATTGATTCAACAATTTCTGAAATATCGTCTCAAGTTTTCATGAGTTTTCTTTTGAAGAAGTAAGAAGAAGAAAAAAAAATATATATATCAAACACAACAAGAAGAGAAGAAAAGAAGAGAAGAAGTTGGAAGAAAAAGCTCAAGACCAACAAACACCATTTTTTATCCATCCTGACGTGGTTTTTCGTGGTTTCCCACAGTCCTCGAAGCAAATGCTTGGATGAAGTACTAATTGGCCACGACCATTAATTAGTAGAGCGATAGGCCTAATTATAACATTATAGGCCTATCACTAATTTAATTTGTGCTTTTTGTATAATGATCAATTTTACATCTGCTGTCAAGGGAAAGAAGTAATTAATCATTGCCCAAGAGACTTAGTTCAAAGTGGAGGATATCAACATTCGTGTGTTTATACTGAAAGACTTTTATCTACTGCGAAAAATTATGGTCACAGACAGCGCAGTTCTGGTGTTGAAGACCATTAGTTTTAAATAATCAAAATGGGGTGGTAAGATCGCCCTTGTGGTGCCCCGTCCAAACGATCCCATCTTTCATCCATAGCCTTAATTGGGGAACAATGATTTTGTATCAAGTTTCGATGTTATTAAAAAAAAAAAAAAAAAAAAAAAAAAAAGTTTTCTTGAAACTTCATGAGGTTGGGCTAAGTGTGAAAAATTCAAAAATAAAATCTCTCAAAAATAATTCAATTTTTCACTGAATATATGAACAGTACACATCTTCACAAATTTGTATCTTGTATTTGTGAATTTGTTCTTTTCAATAACACAAAAAAATAGAAAACACATTTATAACGATTCACTGATGCTACAAGAAGCCATTTTCACAAGGAGATCGGCCGTTTTAGAGAAAAGAATGTAACAAATGTTTTTTTTTGTGAACATAGACATAGATATAGATATAAATAACGAACAGTCACGCGATGTCCACAAAGCCCTTGCGAGCTTGACTGTGGATTATAAATACAAGAAAATAATAGAAGGAATATTGTGTAATGCCATGGTTGAAGTATAAAAGAAACATTACAAGGTCGAATAAATACAAACTGAATCAAATATGTTAGAGAATGAACAAGAAGGAGTTGAACAGTGAAAGTATAAATATAATAAACAATAAGTGAAAAATTCGAAATAATGCGAACACTATGGACCACGTTTTATAGGCTTACCACACAATTTACAGTCGAGTTGAATAACCACTTCTTAATTTCTAATTCAATTGCCTTATATTTGTCCAATATATTTGTATTCATCCAATAGATAGAAATAGCAGGAAAATGTTGCCGATATTCAGTTTTCCAGATTCGATATTTGCCGAATTAATTATATATATTTTCATGTGTCAAGTTGTATAGAATTCTCGATTATACTATATATATATATATATATATATATATATCACTCATCTGACAACGCATAATATGCTAGGCCTGTAGTATTATGTAAGGGTCCCGAATTATCGTCCAATCCTCACAAAAAAAACTAATTTTTCTTCACCGTTGAAGTTATGAGCATTCCTATGAACTCGCTCACTCTTCACTTCAGAGGCTATCTTCTTCTGCCAATCACTATGACGTCATAGGATGAACGTATAGCGAATACTCCCATTCCACTTCATAATTAGACAAGCTTTAGCGAGGATTCAATTTGACATACTGAAAAAAATTGGTGTTCGTTTTTATGTTTTTTTTTTCTTCTTATGTTTTGTTTTCGGTTCTCCACAGGTCAAACAGCTACAGCTATCAACTTCAAACTTTTTTTCACCATGGTTCCTCATCTAAATCATATTTTTAAAGATTTGTGGCATTATCGGGGGGTAACTTTTATTTTTATGAATTTTAGAAATTTCAAGAATACCCATTAGAATAACACGGCGGAAAAAAATTGTTCTCCAGAAAAATGAAATTGAATTACATCTTGATACACATTTCTGGAAATTCTCAGCTTGATCGGGTCAGCCATTTCGAAGAAAAAACATGAAATGTGCCAAGTTGGTACCACTCGAAGCAGTTTCTACCCATTTATAACGTAATTAAATGTCACCCAATTGGCGAATTTAGTCGAAAGTTTGGCAAAGAAGTCGACATAGAGAGAAAATCATTTTTATTGACGGCTGTTCATCTTCTTGATGACTGACCATGAAGGTCCAGCTTACTACGAATTTGGAATTATAATTGCCGAAAGTGAAAATGAGTTATACAAATATAGTGATAAGATCAAAAACTTAATTATTATACAAAAAAAATATATTAGAATTCAAGTAGATTGAGATACGCTGAAGAGATGATTGTGGAGAATATGTGATGATTTTCTTAATATTGTGGAAACTATTTCTTGAATT
Source organism: Brachyptera risi (assembly GCA_964007535.1). Classification (NCBI taxonomy): domain Eukaryota; kingdom Metazoa; phylum Arthropoda; class Insecta; order Plecoptera; family Taeniopterygidae; genus Brachyptera; species Brachyptera risi. The sequence continues at coordinate 9,632,054 of OZ023334.1, forward strand.
AATGATTTTGATACCGGTATATTAAATGATTTGAAAAAAGTAATAAAAAATGTGGGAATAGCTGCCCTTGCTCCAAGAAGGAGTCCTACAACGTCCCAGTATTCCTCAGGAATTCCATAACGTTCCGCGAGGTGAGGAATACAGGGACGATATATCTCCTTCTTCTCCGCATCTACTTCTTCCGCGTGCCCCACTCCCTTTTCAAACCTAATAGTGGGGTCGAGAACTAGAACTTTTTCTCTGTCTCCCCGTATTGCGATAATGTCCACTCTACGGTTCGAACCTGAGGCAGAGTGACAATGCACCTCCTCGTGCACCTCCCATTTATTCATTCTAAATAGGTCAGCGATCATTGTTCTGATGGTGTGATGGCGGTTATTCCGCAGCAGTTCACCTTTCCGGCACGACCCGAGGACATGGGCAATTGTTTCGATCTCGTTGCAGCCTGGATGGCGGCAACGGTTGCCCTCGAGTGATCGTCCGGGAACGGCTCGAACTGCTGCGACATTGCAAGACATTTTTATGGAAGTTGTCCAATCTGATGATGAAAGCTGTTGCTTTGAATAAACCCACGAGTTTGATTGTGGGGTATCGCAGAAAGCTTCGACTCCTTTGCCTTTCTGAGGAAGTTTCGCCCAGTCTTCAAACGAGCGTTGTCTCAGCGCGCTTCTCAATTCACGGCCAGTCGGAGTTTTCTCTACGAGAAAACGGAGTTTTCGCTCGTCTAACAACGCGTATATAGCGTTTTCCCAGTATAAAAAATGGGGATGCTTTTTCACGTTTTTTCTGTCGATGTTGTGTTTTGTGGTCTCATACGCGACATACAAGTCAAATATTGAAGTGATATGAACGAGTTATACATTCAATAGATAACTTGTTTATTCAATATCCTATATTCTTTGAACTCAAATGAATTTCACTGTGTGTTTTTTGTGGTATTCTATAAGTCTATTAATATCAATTTATGTGCTATCTCGATATTGAACCAACCCAATAACAGTGTTTGTGTATGATATTATTCTAATAAACGGCGACAGGATAAAACAATGTCTCTGATTCCTCGCACATGCGTAGTTTCATTCGACGTAACGGTAGCAATAATTACTGATTTATTGCAGTGTGAGTCCAATACACACTGTGATATGTTTTTTTTTCATCGGATTGCATTTAGTTAATGGATCATAGTATTCTTTTCAAATATCGAATGTAGATATTTATTGTAGTTATTAAAAAAATTCGGAGTTCGTTTATGTTTTTATTAATTTTTATTTATACCACCAACGATGATTACGATCTATTGGCGTCGGTGAATGATATATGAGATGATGGGATGGTGAGATAAAAGTGTATTTCATTATGTTTTTTGGATAGTGGGAAGGAGTCGGTCGTGACCTGTTGTTAAACAACAACCTAGTATTGACCTGAACGACAGAAGGAGATCACGAGAAGCCCCTGTCAGGATGTACGGGCATGAGGCGAATCGAAGCACGCGGTCTCCTGAATGATGGTTAGTGAATTGACCACTCAGCCACTCGTCTCAGTATTCATCATGTTTTTTGATTTGTGCTTATTTTTATTTTTTTTAATAGGGTTAAATTGAGTATTCACTCACGCTCATATCCAATCACCGTATTGTATCATGTCTAAATATGCATCATCCTGAGCCAACGTTCGATGTCAATTATTCTTGAGAAATTAGTGATGAACTAATGGATCTGTTTCTAGTTCTTTTTATGAACTCTAAATTTAAATTTGTGTTTGGTTTTTGACGACCTAATAATTGGATGAGCGAAGCGAAGACTCAATTTCACCATACCCGATAAAATTGCTTTTTTTTTTAGCGCTCTACAGATTAAACGAAGATATAAAATCAATTCAAACTTGGCACACACAAGATTCCTTATCTAACTCGATACCATATAGTTTTGAGGTGCAATCGGTTCCATCAGTTCTGAGAAAACTCATTTTAAAGTTAAAAATAATAGTAGTAATAATAGTTAAAAAATAATAGTTAAAAAAATAATAATTATTCAAATAATAGTGATTTATCGCACACTTTTCTGTGGAAGTTTCAACGTCGTCATCAAACATGAACGGTGCTTTTTATGTTTTTTTTTGTTTTGTACATATAGTATACGTGTATCCACGAAAGATGAACGTGGTTCATACAAACTGAATAATTGTAAAATCTTCAGTAATCACATAATCTTGATGCAACTTTGAATATTCTAAGGACATTACGAACCTGAAACTGAAACTATATTTTGATGAATATTGACGACGTTTGTTCTCTTCAGTTCAAAAATCAAACTAACAATCATCTTCTTGACTCCATAAATTATTATCAATTCATTGGACCTCCAGGATCCATCCTTTCTCTCAGCTATGACATAGATATTCTTCGATTCTGTTCTAATTTCTGTACAGGATTAAAATGTCCAAGTCATCATTTATAGTCTCTGGAGGACAAAACATTCATTAGGATTTCTGAAATTGAGATGATGATTTCTAGTTTTCCCTAAAGTTGAGGAAATGGAATACATTCATCATTCATTAAAATCCGAATTCCATGGGGAAGAACGCAGGCATCCACTAGACGTGTGAAATTTCACGCTATGAACTCTCACAGCCGTTTTTTTTTTCAATAGAAATATTGAATTGGTTTATGTTCATTATGTTACTAATTAGAAAATCAAGATCCACGCCAATACAGAATTCAGATCGAATACAAATACTGAAGAAGAAGAACGATAGGGTTTGTTTCCATTGTCTGCTCGCTTTAACATACAAAATCAGGAAAGCCAGCTTTTATGACGTACACTTTCATGTTCGTAGCTTTGTAGTAATTTTTTTTCATTCCACAGAAAGAAAATAATATACATTGTCGACGCCAATACACAATTATGATGGACTCGAGTTCTGAACTTGGCGCACAGTTGATTATACGAACGTTTGAGTTCCTTCCGGATGCCTGCCCGCTCTTGAGCTTTCAATTTTCCAATTTTTATCAAATTCATACTTTCATATAATGTTATATTTGTTCTGATACAGGACGCCACCAAGTTTCGTGAAATCTTGTTCGGTTCAATTAGGAAATTAACTGTCCGTGGGAAAGGGAAACGAAGAATCTCAAGAGCTGGGATTTTCAACAACTGATAATTGAGTAGGCCTATCAATTAGTTAATTGGATCAGCGAAGTGAAGACTCGATTTAACCGCAAACGAGAAAAAACGGAGGTGTTTTTTGCGCTTCACAGGTCAAAGGAAACACATTTTGTTGAAACTTGATATACACATTTGTTATTATCTAACTCGTTGTTTTATAATTTCGAGGCACGATAGAATATTTATTGGACGAGCTTTGGCGAGGATTCAATTTTACGTACTGAAAAAAATTGGTGTTCGTTTTTATGTACTTTTTTTTGTATTTATTTTTTTCGGTTCTTCACAGGCCAAACGGCTACAGCTATCAACTTCAAACTTTTTTTGATCATGGATCCTCATCTAACTCAGATTTGTATAGTTTTGTGGCATCAATGAATGGTTACTTTCATTCCTATGAATTTTCAAAATTTCGAAAATACCCATTAGAATAACACGACGGGAAAAAAATGTTATTTTTTTCAAAAAAAATGAAATTTCATGTGAAGTTCAATTACATTCCGATACACATTTCTGTAAATTCTCAGTTTGATCAGGTCAGCCATTTTGAAGAAAAAATATAAAATGTGCTAAATTGGCACTACTCGAAGCAGTTTTTACCAATTTATAACTTGAATGTCATCCAATTGGCGAAGGTAGGCAAAAGTTTGGCAAAAAAATCAACATACCATTACTATCCGCTCGTCCAACAACGTAATTATGGCGTTTCACTAGTATAGCATATTCACGGAATTCGAACATATTTCAACATACATACCGGAGTTGAACATGATTCAGATCAGCCGTTTTGTGGAGAATAATGATTATGTAGGTCATTCAAATCAATTAGGAAGCTATCGAGAAGATCAAAAGATGGAATCAATTAACGACCAGTGATTGACTCGCCCACAAACGTCACAAAACAAAACATCCAATCAAATGGGCTGTTTGTTATGTGGGTAAATTGACATTGTCAATCAGAGTATCTCTAAATGCCCACATGAAGTATAGATCTAGGTGGCCTACCGATGAGCCACGCCTATCACTAGTGGTCAATTGAATCGTGAGTGATTCAAGACATAAAAATATAGGACAGTGCTAAGGGATTTGTTTCTAATGTGTTTCTATATATAGTTCACCATTATGTATTCCACTTAAATAATGAATATTTGAATACATAAATACCTCAACTATATGAAAAGTATAATATAATGATTTTGAGATATGATAATGTATATTGATACTTGAACTCATATATATATATATATATATATATATATATATATATATATATATATATATATATATATATATGTATATATATATATATATATATATATATATATATATATATATATATATATATATATATATATATATATATATCTATATACATATATATATATATATATATATATATATATATATATATATATATATATATATATATATATATATATATATAGCTAATCTTAGAGCGCATGCTGCGTTTTCCTAGTAATTACAATGTAACTGACGTAACCACGTAGCACACGTAGCACGTACATTACTACATACAATTACTACATACGTAATTGAGGGTGATAACAGGCTAATTCGCTAATTTGTGCCTAATTATCTAATTACCAGCTGGCCGGCACTGAGGTTGTTATAGTTAGGGATGATCAACAAGTTGAAAGTATAACGAAGTCAGTGATTATATGGGCTTAGTTTCGAAATCAAGGTGTGTACAGCTTCCCAGTTGATATTTAATAATTTCTCGCTCATCTTAAAACGCTTTTTTTGCGTTTTTCTAGAATACTTGTATTCACGAAGGTCGCCTACCAACAGAACAATCACACATTTCACCCTCATATTAGTATAGACGTGATATTTTCAGTGTGAATTATGCTCCTTCAGACGAGATTTTACGAGATGAAACGAAACTACATCTTTCAGAAGCGTTCAAAATTTGAAGTGACAGCGATATCTTGCTATAACTGATTTTTTTTAAATCATTTCGTTGATAGACGATTCGAATATACTTCAATTCAAATATGAATATGTAACGTTGTCAAGTTTAAATTGGAAGCTGACGTGTTAAAGTATGACAGATTTATTTATCAACTTGTCAAAAACTTTTATTGCTAATTTTCCAATTTATAATCCTTTGAAATCCCGATACAGATCGTTTCCGATTGAAATAGGAAACATAAAACCACGAATAAAACTTCTGGCTGGAAAGGAGATATCAGTGACCGAGACGCGTGGCCGAGTGATAACAAACTCAACCGTCATTCGGGAGACCGGGGTTTGATTCCCGCCATGGTCGACCATCCTGACAGGGGTTTTTCGTGGTTTCCCTCTGTCGTTCTGGTTGATACTGGTTCCTTAACAACAGGCCACGACCGACTCCTTTCCACCATCCAAAACACATTATAAAATGACCTTTCATCTCATCACCCCATCATCTCATCCATCATCCACCGACGCCAATAGATTGTAGCCATCAGTAGTACGTCGTTAAACCCAATATAAAAGGAGATATCAGCGCCTAAATAAAAAGTGACATTATCCAGATCGACAAATTTGTTGATTATTCATATATTTAGATTCACACTGAAACGAGCTCAAGCCACCCTCGGTAGCTCGGTCAGCTGAGACACCGCTTTAGAAAATGAGGTCACCGTTGGGCGTGGGTTCGAGTCCCGCATAAGGCATGAGTTTTTTCAAACGGCTTATTACTTGTCATCACATTATAGTTTCATAATCACATGTATTGTATCATTATTGTATCAAGTTTCGATGTTATTACAAAAACAAAATCACATGTGGGGTGGTGAGATCGCTTTCGTGATGCCCCGTTTGAACGATCCTATCTTTTATTCTATCTTTTATTGATTTTATATCAAGTTTCGATGTTATTGAAAAAGAATTATATTCACCTGTTCATTCACACCCTCTTATAACCTCGCTGTTGGTGGGGTCGTTGAGCGAACAATAATCATCATCATGATTAAAAACGAGCTCACAGAATAGAAGTCATCGTTTTGACCTTATCTTTTGCATGATAGCTATCGTACCGATGGATAAGCAAGCCATGCTAATTCCGATGTAGAATCTTTCCAGGGCTGAGAAATATGAGGGTGAATGGTTAAATCTTTCAGTTTTGCACGGTGATTATCATCATAATTCATTATTCATGAACAACAAAATGAGGTTTCACAAGTGACATGTGAAGATGGGAATGAGATAGAGGAAAGGGAGCGGTCATGATCGACTGTAAGAACCATCCTGGAGGCTTATTCTCAAAATATCCGTCGATTTCCATGCGATCGAATCCGTTTCTATTTTGCTTTATTACTATTATGTATACATATATATATATATATATATATATATATATATATATATATATATATATATATATATATATATATATATATATATATATATGTATATATATATATATATATATATATATATATATATATATATATATATATATATACATATATATATATATATATATATATATATATATATATATATATATATATATATATATAGATTCATATATATATGGATGAATTGAGTGAAACTGGGCTGTTTTTTAATCGTGATGATATTTATTCAGAATTGACCCACGTTTTATATATATATTTATATATATATATATATATATATATATATATATATATATATATATATATATATATATATATACATATATATATATATATATATACATATATATATATATATATATATATATATATATATATATATATATATATATATATATATATATATCCGTCTATATATCCGATTTAGCTATATATCCGTCGATTTCCATGAATACCGATGAGGATTCGATGAATGTGCCGGAAAAAATATGATTCATGATACTACAGCCGAATCGCTTTCAAAGCGGTCTTTTTTGTGTGTGTAAACATGATCCATCACATTTCATATCAAAATATCTAAATCACTCGATCGTCTTATGTACAAAGCATATATTGCGTTTCCCTAGTTTGCATAGCTCCACAACCCGATTGGTTTCGCTTTTTGATTTTACTTCTTGATGGATCTGAATAAACACATAATCATTTTCTACAAAACGACTGATGCAATGTGTGTATAAAATTTAAGTTGATGTGTATCATTTTCATATTTAAATTCCGTGAAAATTTAAATTCATTCGAAAATTATTTTTTTCACTTTTTTCCCGGTTAATTGAAATCGCGTTCTTTCTGAAACTTCCGAAATGGTTCATCTAAAAACCGGTCCAATCAGTCGAACCTCAAACTATACTGTATCGAGTTGGATGAAGGCACATATGTATGCCAAGTTTCAACAAAATGTGTGATTCCGTTTGACCTGTGGAGCCCTAAAAAAAAAAATTCAGTTTTCTTGATCACGGTAAAACTAAGATTCCCTTCACTCGTCCAATTATTGTACGGAGCACAAATGTTGACGGAAGTAATTGAAATTCTTAATCGAATATTCGCCTCTATTCAGAGTATAAATAAACTATAGTTTCTAATTAACTCTGGTATTTCTCCTCTCGATTCTTACAATCATGATTAGTATGTAAATTGAACATACTTTCATGCAAAACAAGAAGTTTGTCTGCGAATGAATAATTTTCATGAACTTCAGTTCAAACATTCATGTATTTGAAAAACAAAATCGACAATCAACATAACCACATCGTGTGGTGTGAGAAATTACAGTTACAAGAGTGAATTTATGTTTGTTAAGGTGGTAGATTCCATTCTTTTTCCATGATTCAAGTGAAGGAATTGAAATCATCATAATACTAATAGTTACCCAGTTATATGTGTGTGTGTGTGTGTGTATCCCAAGGAGGTTAGATACTAATATTGGTATCTAACCTCCTTGGTGTATCCACGTGCAAACCATCATTGCTACAACAAATGGAAGTCTTAACATCGCCAATAGCATTAACCACAATTCTATTTTTAGACACATTCGGACAAGAAATGTCCGAAAACGGTCTTCTTGAATACAATATGTCATTAAAATTCACATTGAAGAATCTTAAAATTCAATGTGGCTCTGATATTTGACGTCACCAATTGGGTAATTGTGGTTAATACTATTAAGTCTGAAATTACGTCTTCTGCTTTCGCTGAGTGAAGAAATAACCGTAGCTCACTCAAGACGCACTTTTTATCCTTTCGAATTTGTAACACAACTATTGAAACACAGGAAAACTGTCCATTTCATGTAAAATTACCGAAGGAAAAAAAACGTCAGGCATTGGGCCTACATCTCATCTTTTGTTCCTGCAGTCCATTTTTCAGCTGGTTGTGAAAGCGTCAAATCAAAGTCGAGAGAGTTTTTCATTTCTTGTGCCCACAATTAGGAGATAGTGATAAGAAGCCGTGGTGAAACGAAAAATGCCAAATTTTCGGTTATTGGTTCTCCTTCAAAGTCGTATATTCGAAGCAATGTGTCACGTATATCTTAATGACGCACTCTACAACGATAATTTGCATTCCCTTTTTATCCACGCATTCCCCACTGGTGCGCATTAGGTCATGTTTTACATGACGCGTCTTATATATATATATATATATATGAGGTACTTGTACCGAATGAGGCCATGTACCCTGATAAGGCCACCAACTGTTATTTCACAAAATTCGACTTTTTCTTCGAAGATATCGCTAGAAGTACCATCGAGACTATCACTCGATTCCTCAAACCAAATTTCAAGTCACTGCCACCTCAAATGCGAACGGAAATAAGTTATATGCTGAAATATTTCCAACTTCTAACAGCTGATCTAAAATTGTCTGAGTATATAAATATTCAATAGTGTTCTTATATTCAAATAATAATTTTGTATCTCCATAATAAAAATGGTGATTGATATTGAACAATCTACGTTCAATTTGATTTCCAAGTATCTTGAATATACGTTTCTTATGCTTGAAAGCACTATAAAAAACAAGCCTCAAAGCCATGAATATGATATTTTATCTCACATCGCTTCTTTTATGAATATTTCATTAAATAATGAATACAGCGTGTCTCATCACCGACCCGTTCACCTGATCTCAGTAGATGATATTGCATGGGGTGTCGATACGACGTTGTTCCACGCACACCCCCCAGCTGTCTCTAACGAGGGGGGGGGAGGGGGGGGGGGGGGGGGGGGTAACATCTTGTGCGCGGCTACAGGACCATCAGTGTGATGCTGTGCCCCTGACTGTAAACACCGCCGCAGCCCGCGTTACAAGTTCACCCTTCTCGCCGCGATCTCGCGTTTTGAGTAAGTGGAATTACTATTGTATCTATATATAATATTATGAATGTTCAGAAAAATATTTGAATGACCAATTAAAAATACTGAATATCATATGGTTGAATGATCTGATTTGAGATTTTAATCAGAAAATATTATAATGATAATGATATTAAAAATCTTGAAGAGAGAATTTTGGAATTTAGCGTTATATTAAACTTAATTTTGAATTTTGTATGGACTACAATTTTTTAGTTTGAAAATTCTTCGTCAGCATAAGTAACCGAATGCACAATCTAATGAAATTCATACATTTGGTTCGATTGTTTATTTATGTATGTACTATAACTATAGATTTATTGGAACCATTTTAAACTGATTGTAAAATTCAATAATAAATCATACATAATTTGTGAATGAAAAAAGGACGCTATCGGTCTATAAACTGCTTGTAGAATCCCACGGAGAATAATATAAGTATATCAAGTTTCATTTGGAACATAATTCATTTTTTCATTTCAACTATGATAGAATGGTATATTTCAACAATATTATATCCTACTGTGAATATTTCATTTCAATCGGATGAAATCTGAGAATATACAATTTCCCCCAATTCTATTTTCATGAAGATTTACAAAACTATTGAACGTTTTCAGAAAAAAAGAGCAGAATTTGTTCAAATATAATACCAACCTATCCTGGTATAACAACAATGTTCGTAAAAAGTTTCGAATCGATCGGTTATGGCATACTTTGCCTCACCTGTTGACAGAAAAAAAATTGTCGATTTTTTCAATATGTGAAATGGTCACCTCACCAACGCTCATCTAATGTAGTCGTTGTACCGGCGGGGGGGGGGGGGGGGGGGAGGGGGGGACTGATCACTCTCTCGTAGCAGACTGCTGGCCGCACCACGAAGGCGATGTGAGAAACGGCTGATGAAAAGCAGGTCTACAGGGATTGGAAAGTGTAGTGGAAACTTATTGCTTTCAGGACGTATCCATTTATATTGATGGGTTCAAGAACGCACCATTATGATTATTGATATCTATTGGCGTCAGATTGATCATTTATCTATCTATTTTGGGTTCTATTGAATCTATTCAATAATCTATTGAATCTATTGGCGTCGGTGAATAATATATGAGATGGTGGGTTGATGATATGGAAAGTTAATTCTATCAGATATAATTTATGGATAGTGGGACAGAGTAGCTGACATGGACTGTTGTTAAGAAACAATCTTGAAATACAGAGGAAAACCACGAAAAACCCCTGTCAAGATGGTCGACCATGGCGGAAATCGAACCCTGGTCTCCTGTCGGTTCAGTGTTTGACCACTCGGCCACTCGTCTCAGTCCGTATTAATGACCATGAGATGAAGGATTCTTAGGTAATGGGAAGGCCGGCTTAGAGGGGAAAAAAGAGGCTGTAGTTTAATATTGTGGAAACCGGTACTTTGCTGGGTTACAAAGGAGAATCATGAAAAAAGTTTGTAAACATATACAGTGTCTAGGATCGAACCGAGGCTTGATTTACCCTCATCTCCCGGTCACTTGAATCGAAAGCGTCACCTACTGAGCAATCAGTGCAGGCTTTCTTGTTTGACAGCGTATAAGTATATAGTAAGAAGCTCAATGCCGCGCTTGAAACAAAAAATATTCATGATTTTACGAAAATGTGATGAAATTTGGCATGCACGTATATTATTATCTCATCCAGTACTAAAAATTGAATGAATATATTATTATTCTCTGAAAACTCAATATTTGATAGCCAAGAGAAATAATCTCTTTCGAAGAGCAGTTATATTCTCACTGTATTCAAACACGAGAATATTAAACATTTTTCTCAAATTTCACATGAATCTGATCCGTCGTTTTATCGGAGCAATCGAGAATGTTTTTCTGAAGAATAATTAGAATCATCAAAATGATCGATGTATCAATCGATGAGAGCTGCATAACGAAGATAGTGAGTGACTACAGTTTCAAAACTAGCCTGTGTATAGATTTTTATCACATTTCCTCCAATATCTTGCTCATACGCAACGAATATATTGCGTTTTCCTAGTAATGGAAATTATACTTGTTGATGAGGTGATAGAAAGTTACTGTTATGGATACGAGGTAATGGAACGCATTTATCGCTATTGGTAATTGAAAATACGTGTAGTAGTGTGGGTTGAGTGCAAGAAGACGAGTTATTTCCAGTGAAATCCCAGCTTCCATTCGAGCATAACGGCTATACTTTTCCTAATTATTCTATTGAATCAGCAAAGCGAACATTCAGTTTCATTGTTGATGAGCGTAACAAAGTCTCCATCCCACTCTTATAGGGCTTTGTCTGTGTGTTTTTTTTGTTTTTTTTGTAAGCACTCCACAGGTCGCAAGGGTTGACTGATGAACATGAAACTTTTTTTGTACACGCAAACTCATCCTACTTAAAATTGTATAGTTTTTGGAATGAATCGGTCGAACCAATTTTGAGAAAAATCATCTCAAAGTTTCTAAAAAACCCATAAGATTTGGCTGGGCGGAAAATGTTGAAAAATAAAATCTCTCCAAATGGGATGAAATTTTCTCTGAATGTGTATACATGGATTTTACACATTAATACGATTTTGTGAGCAATTCTGATCAGTCGCTTTGAAGAAAAAAAATAAAATGACTGATAATATTCATAAAATATATCATAAAAATTGTGACAGAATTAAGTTGTCGAGATTCACTGCTTTCTAGATTCAAGAGTTGACCAACAATTAAGTATTTTTTATATGCGTCAAGGTGTGTAGAATACCAGAGTCAATGAAGTGGCAAGAGTAGAACTACTTTAACAACTTTTATAGCTTATTCAGATATCAAAGTGTGTAGAATACCATTGTCGATAAAGTAGCAAATGTAGGACTGTTATTATACCTTATTCAGATATCTCGCTCATCTTACAACGCATATTTCGCGTTTGACTAGTATATAGACAAACGATATTTTTTTCGCACTCCACAGGTATAAAAAGAAAGCACAAATTCAGATGGGAATTGGCATTTACGTACTGTACATGTGTTATCAATCAGGTAGATACTGAATTCAGTTAACCGGTTCAATCATTCTTGAGGAATATCATTCAAAATTGTGAAAAACCTTATGATTGTAACCCAGTGGAGGAATTATTCTTCTCGCTCGAACATATATATATAACAGAAATCACAGAATTTTAGAATAATAATCAATATATATATAGAGAAAATGACAATTTAATTGACGGCTGTCCGCATAGCGGGATTCAAAGATGGTATAGCGTAATATAGTCAATACATAGTACAATGGTTATTTACAAAAGTGATAAAAAATTGATTACAGAAAAATCCTGAGATATTATAAAACTAATTTAATTGAGGGTAGATAACAAAAGTATGAAAAAAATATGAAAATGGAAGAAGGTAATAGAAAAAGAAGGTATTATTATAATATTATCAAAGAGATTGAAATTATTTGAAAGAATATAAATGGTGCTGTAAAAGACCTACCGAATCTATCAAAACTGAGTTTACAATATCTAAAATATATAATAATATGATATAATATATAATAATAGTTTGAAATATACTCTAGTTCAAACTTTCACACAATATCAGCCGTTTCGAAGTAAGACATATATAATGCATTTTTTCCAATCAATCAAAGCTATTAGGAAGAGCACCAATTGGATCATGAAACTGGCAGAGTGAACTACAGATGAATCAGTAGGCAGTGACACGACGGTTTCAAAATTAGAATGTTCGCATATCTTCCATCAAATTCCATAATTATAAATATGCTCATATCGCCCATCTTACTAAGCATCTGCATTTTTCAAAGTTATAATCAGCTTGTTCGCTGATTGAACGTATCTACAGTTCAGAGAGGAATTGTGTCAACGTATACCGTACTTATCTGTATTTTAAGGACACAATCAGCGACTATTGATATGTGTGGCATCCATATATATATATATATATATATATATATATATATATATATATATATATATATATATATATATATATATATTATTATTTTTTTTTATATATATATATGTATATAAATATATATATATATATATATATATATATATATATATATATATATATATATATATATTTATATATATATATATATATATATATATATTTATATATATATATACATATATATATATATATATATATATATAAATATATATATATATATATATATATATATATATATATATATATGTATATATATATATATATATATATATATATATATATATATATATATATATATATATATATATATATATACACGCACTTGAAATACAGAAGTTTGTTTCTTGTTGAAGTTTCGAAAGAAATAATGAACTTATTGAAAAAAACTTGAATTGGTGAAAGTTTTTTGCACCGTCAGGTAATGGCAGCCTGGTTTACCCGCTACTTGTCTCTTATTGTCGGGAAATCGAAAGTTTATGATTGGCTGATTCTCATGACGTCGACATGCTGGCTCGAAGCTCGCTAGATTCCGTGCTCGTGTTTATCGTAATACCCCGTGGGAATCGATTTACCAAGATGTTTGTTTTACATGATGACATCTTCCTAGCGGCATGTTGTATCAACATTCTCATATGCTATCGAACACAGATAACTTTAATACCTTCAAGATTTTTCTCGTGGATTTCTGTAAAACGTTTAGGTTTTGTGGTGATTTTTGTATGAGTGGAAGCGAAGACTTCCATCAAACTCTTATAGAGCTTTGTCTGTTTTTTGTGTTTGTTGGTTTACTGTTTAATTGTTTCATCTTAGATCTCAGGGTTTGGCTGATTAACATGAAACTTTTTCCTGGATACGCACAGAGTAATCCAACTTATAGTATTTAACTGTTCAGTTTCTGCAGAGTCTGATCGGTTTGCTCACTTTTGAATAGCTTTTGAGAGACACCATTACAAATTTGAGAAAAAACTATGAGGCGCAATAATGTACTATTTGATCAGGTTTCAGTGATTCGAAAAAGACAATATACAAAAAAAAAACAGGAGAAAAGCAGTATCATTATTTAATGACAGATCGTACTCAGCCCTCTTGAACCTTGGGTTTTAGCTGGACTTGGGTACATAAATGCGGCCCTAGGGTGTTCGCACGTAACAAACGACAAACATACCATAGCAATACAGCGAACTGGTGGACTACCAAATATTCTGATTGGTCAATTCTAACTGGTGGACATTGTTGTCTCTCTCTTTCAACAATGGGTGACGACAGTTGAGAATACCCTACAAGATCCTACGAGCGATCCCGAGATTCCACGGCCCTACAACCGGGCGGAAATTCTTTGAAAAAAAGCTCCACTCAAAAAGCGTCAGATTTTATCGAACTTGGATAAAAAAGTGATACACTCCATTCTGAACTTTTATTGAGATCAGATCAGTCGTGTTGGAGAAAATAATTATTCAATCAATAAATTCTTATCAAAATCTTTGAATAGTGATCATTCTGTAATCAGCATTTGGCGCACGGTGATTCAAGGCTTTGTAGACTCGATAGTTTCCATCAAGGTGTGTAGAATTCTCGAGTATATTACATAAGTCAAGGTGTGTAGAATTTTTTACCAGACCTCATACAAATATCTCGCTCATTTAAATTCCATGTTTGTTTTCTTTCTGCAACCGTTTTTTTTTTTTTTCGTTTTTCATGTTCAGGTTCCACCCTCAAATATTGCGTATATACTTGATGTGAATATATCGAGCTAGATTGTTTCACACGCCCTTCAACTCACTCATATCCTCTTATATGTGTTCGCTTTTCTTCAACCGTATTCAATATTTGATTACACAAATATTAGTCGACACACACAAGAACTTCTATTCTCACTCCGGCTTGATCACATTATTATTTTCTGTATAACACATCACTCTCTAATATTTAGGCCCAGTATTACCAAGTCCAGTTAGTGTTTATCTGAGAGTTGGTGAAAACAAATACCACAGGTAACCATGGTGATAACAAGTTTGAACTGTCAGATAAAGGCTAACTAGACTTGGTAATACCGGGCCTTAATCAATAAAGTCTAAATTATATATCAATATTGATAATTTCATTTGATAATCTTGATTTTCACGTTATTACTGTCTTTGTAACTTACATGAAGCCTGTTTACAAACTTCTCACGTAAATAGATATTGAGAAAAAAAAACTTTGACTTGGTTATGCAATATTTGGATTCATGATTGATTTAAAGTATGTGATTTTTGTTCAATGATTCTGTAATATATTATTCGTTTGCTCATTTTCCAACTGGTTTTATCATGAATAACACAAATATTAGTCAGCCCTCACACAAGATTTCTGTTCTTACGTGGGCTTCACATTGTTCTTCCCATTCCTCACACCATAATATTCATGGTCCACATAGCTTAAATCATATCTTCGTATTGTTCATTTCATTAAATAGTAACCCTGATAATATTTATGTTATTATTGTCTATATATGGATTCAATTCGAAATAGAAATATGATTGAAATAAATTGAAAATTAAATTGAATTGACGACTCAAAATAGGCGTGGCTTCACCAGTCAGCCAGTTGGATCATATCATTCATAGAGATTTCAAGATACCCCGATTGGATATTTGAATGTGACCACAGTTCTAAAGCTGGCCTTCCATGAACGCGGAATTCGACGAAATTCGCCTAGCGAATTCGCTTTGCGGTTTTTCTGGAGCTGCCATATTGGAAAAAACGACCAATCAGCGACTAGAGCGGTGCGGTATCCGAATGTTGAGCTGGGCCCAACTTTTTCGCGTTCCGCGTAGCGAAACCGCAGGACGTTCATGGAAGGCCAGCTTTTTAAGAGGCCGCAGGCGCTCGTATTTCACGCGACAAACTCTCACGGCCGTAATTTTTGTGATATCAATATGAGTGTTTTTGCATTCTGTTAATAATTGAAAAACGAAGGTTACCGTGAATACACAATTTTGAATAAAAAATTTGTGATTTTTCAAATTCTTCAAATGGAAAATGGAAAAATTTCTAATTTACGAAAACCTAGATACATATTTTTTAATACCACAAAAAAAAACATAGAATATGAAATACATCAGAAGTATGAGTTAGGGAATTAACGGCGTTCACGTGAATATGAGTTCGGCGGGCTAGTCCACGGGTGGCGCCTAGCACACGATGCATGTTAAACTCGAGTCTGAAGCGAGCGAACAACGAGCCCGTGTAGAGCGCCTGCGGCCTCTTAACAGTTATGTTAATTGGACGGTATGATTTCCGACGTCATGAGGGCGGAGCCTGCGTGTCGTCAATTGAATCTATGTTGCAGTTGCCTAGTATAGGACCCTAGATTTGATATTGTTGTGCCTGTGGGCGCATTACAGACCGATAAGGGTCACAGCCCGAGGTATGATCCGGGCTATTAGGATCAGGTGGATGTTAGTAGGTAATTGTCAAATGATTACATATTAATATGTATGTAGCACATAACCTGTATTCAAAATGAGAAATATATTTGAACCTTCATTGGCCCCCGACTCCAAAGTGTATAGGATAACGATCAATATTTAATACACAGAACAAATATGATGAACTATATGATGAAATGAATTAATGAATGAATCACTGCCATCTTATTTTCCATTGATAATTTATATGATAATGAAGAAGGCAATTGTTTTAATCGCTCACAATCAAGTGGTCTCACCTGTAGCTTGGATTTAATAGGTATTTTAATAGCTTTGAATGATTCATAAAAATTACATTATATTATTTTTTTACATCAAAACGGCTTATCCGATTTGAGTGGGAGTTTGGAATGATGTGTATCATTATTAGATTAAAATTCCCTGAGAATTTGAATTCTCTTGGATGAAATATTTTCACTGAATTTTTTTCTCTTGGTTATTTTACGGGATTTTTGAAAAATGTGGAATGAGTTTTCTCAGAAGTGGTTCAACCGATTGCGCCTCAAAACTATACAGTATCGAATTAGATAAGGATACCTGTGTGTGCCAAGTTTCAACTAATTTTAAAATTTCGTCCGACCTGTGGAGCGCGAAAAAAAAAGTACTTTTTTTCGGGTATGGTGAAATTGAGTCTTCGCTTCGCTCATCCAATAATAAAATGATTGAACGAATCAATACGCGTAATTTATATGGGATGTCATCACAGTGGAAATGACATAATGAACGATTCACATCTCGGGTGACAATTATTATGTTTCCTAGCTTTGATTTCAAGAGATCATCTGTGTGGGACATAATTTAATGATTCAGTTATTTTAGTTATGTAAAGTATTGTTGATTTATCAACTCGTTCATAACTCACTCAAGTCTTTTATATGTTCTCGAGTATCACCATTGATCAGTTGTTTCAATACATTGTTTGACCTACATTTGTATTTATCTCATCCACATAATTATTATTCTGTCCAATTCGGCAATCTCTCTCATGAAGGTAGATCTCTCTCTCTCTCTCTCTCTCTCTCTCTCTCTCTCTCTCTCTATATATATATATATATATATATATATATATATATATATATATATATATATATATATATATATATATATATATATATATATATATATATATATATATATATATATATATATATATATATATATATATATATAACTTCACTTAACATATCTCTTTGTATGAAATTACAAGAGAATACTCTATTTTTTTCGAATATAAAAATAGTGATGTCACGGCGTTTGGGTGAAGCATTGTGAACGTGCATTCAGATTTGTAGAAAGACACAACGCGATGTGGTAGTCAAGCCTTAACACAATTTGTCGAGCCTTGTGTGAGAACGGAGCTAACCTGATTTGGCCAGACGCATGGTAAGATGTCGACAATAAGGACGAGGGAAATTGGGGTGAAATGGAAGTATAAAAAAGAACACGATTTTCATCCAACAGATGATTTTTACGGAAAGATGCGATCTAATTCGTTCCTTTGTCTGACGACAGTTTGCTCTCGGAGAGGTTTCGTCTCAATTTGTCATTTTCAGTTCGTGGTGCAGGTGTGAAGTGATTTGTTTCTTATCCGAACCATTTGTTTCATTCAAAACGAGTGATTTTTTTCCCTCGCGTTTCCATTCATTATTCCACAAGTGGGACGTCAGCGGACGATGGAAAAGAGATCCGCTGAGTGGTGAATATGTATGTCATGTCGGAGAACTCTCTCAGCATCTCAAGAGCAGATCTGATGAGAGCAGGAAATAAATTGTGGTAGTTAGAGGTATCAGGAGAAACTGCCTCACCTCCATCGCTAGTCTGTTATTTCTGTTCATCATGTAAACGAAGCATAGGGTATATGTTTGACAGTATATATATATATATATATATATTTATATTTATATATATATATATATATATATATATATATATATATATATATATACATATATATATATATACATACATATATATATAATATATATATATATATATATATATATATATATATATATATATATATATATATATATATATATGTTATATGTATATATATATATATATATATATATATATATATATTTTTTTTTTTTTTTCTCCTATTTTATATATATATATATATATATATATATATATATATATATATATGAATATATGCAAATATATAGTATACGCACCTGATCCATTTCCAAGTATCTTTGTGTAAGGGAAGTACATTGATTTCAATCAACAAGAATAATTGAAATCTATTGAGTAATGCATTGCTTGAGGAGGTACAGTGGCGGTCACATGAAGGGGTCGATCAAACTTCATTGAAATACATCCTGAATAATATATACTGATGGTGTACGCACTATACCCACAAGACTATTTGCATACGCACTCCACGCATATAGTCCACGGAAAAAATTCCACCGGTTGAATGTGCGTTGATTTGTATTCAGATCCAAATTTAAATTTATTAGACGAGGTTTAGCGAGGTTTCAATTTGACATACTGAAAAAAATTGGTGTTCGTTTTTATGTTTTTTTTTTTAAATGTTTTTTTGTCGGTTCTCCACAGGTCAAACGTCTACAGCTATCAATTTCAAACTTTTTTTCATCATGGTTCCTTATCTAACTTAGATCTGTATAGTTTTGTGGCATTATCGGATATCAACGTTTTTTTTATGAATTTTAGAAATTTCAAAAATACCTATTGGAATAACACGGCGGAAATAAAATTAAAAAATTTTTATTTTCAAAAAAATTGAAATTTTGTGTGAAGTTGAATAACATCTTGATACACATTTCTGGAAATTCTCAGCTTGATCGGGTCAGCCATTTTGAAGAAAGAACATGAAATGTGCTAAATTGGTACCACTCGAAGCCGTTTTTACCCATTTATAACTAAAATGTTACCCAATTGGCGAATTTAGGCAAAAGTTTGGCAATGAAGTCGACATACTATTACTTTCCGCTCGTCTAACAACGCGTATATAGCGTTTTCCCAGTAATCAAACCATTCACTGTGACCGCAACCGTATACCAATCCACTTGATTAAATCTGCATGTAACTATATTCATAGGGAACTAATTATTCCAAAGCTCTATTACGTTCAAGTCGAATTGTGGATATCAATTAATTACAAATTTTAGTTCAGAGTGAATTAGATTATATTTATTAGTTGATCAGAGAGCTCAATCATCCAACATGAATCAGATCAGCACAGAGCTCGAGGGCGTATCATTTGTATCAAAAGGGCCGTATCATTAAAGTAGGGTACGAAGTAGGGGAAGTAGGATTGAAGCAGGATGAGTATGTGGTTTTTATATAGCTTGAAGTGAGTGCCGTGACATGCGTGTTGTACACTTGTATGTATATACACTCACGGTCATGTAAAGTATGTTTTTATCCACAGAATACTTTTTTTGGTTACTGAATGTACATAATAAAAATATGTATATTGTCTGCCAGTTTTAGTGCGTATAATGGTGAATATTGTTACAATTTCTCATATTGTCAACACGTTATTCTCAAATGTACTTTGTTGAAACTGCGAATGAAGTTTCTGACGTGAATTGTGGATCACAATTGGCTCATTACTGAAGTCTTGATCCATATATAGATTGACAGTTGGATTTTTCACGTTTTGAATCAAATATCACGTGATATTTGCAGGTGAAGAACATATTTATTGCTGAAATATTGGCTATCACGTGTAACCTCAAGGACACGGCTTAATGATCAGAAAGAAGAATAGAAAACAAATATCATATAACGTACGAAAATAGTGAATTGAACATTATTCAGTAAAATGAAGATGTTATTCAGGATGGTTGAAAGATATTAAATTGGAAAGAAATGTGGCATATACGTTATTGTGATGTAATTGTGATAGCTAATCATTTGTCGTTGTTTTGCCCTGGGGGCACAACTGACGTTTTCTGTTGGATGGGCTATACGCTCATTTATCATTCTGTTAAGAAAATCGTCCTGCGCATTTTCGTCACCTAAGGGGAAATACATGCCCATACGGTGATAAACTAAGGAGATGACATTCGAGTTCGTCGAACTGCTTCCTTTCTGTGAAGTAGACTGTGAAAAGGCTCCATATATAAGTGCACAATATCAAGACTACACAAGATAATAACAAATTCATTATCTTTCAGACTTTGAAATTTCGACATATTTCTTAACCAACCTCGCTAGTATGGGCAAGAATTTTGTGCTGAGAAAAACAATTGGAATACACAAAGACTGGAGAGGGTATTCAGCTTTTCTAGTGAATAATGATTGGTCAAAGTCTCAGATGCTCGGAGCTATTTGATCGCAGGACGATATTCTAAGTGGCAGTCGCGACAAGGTTCCCGGTTTCTAGTGGTCACTCACCCCACGGGGTGATCATTCCATTACGGTTCAAAACCGTTATAAAAAATATCACTAATGAAAACATCAGAACAGCGGTTTTATTCTATACTAACAGCATGGTATACAGCTGCCTGGAAGGACCCTTAACTAATAAATGTCGTGCTAGGTCTAGCTAGCTCCAAGAGGCCAATACTTTGATTGGTCAATATCTCCCAGGAGAGCCACCTGCCATGTCAACATATCTGGTCTCCGTGTATTTCCATTGTTGTTAGCACAAAATATTAGAGCTTATTATGAGGTGGGCTACGAAATGTGATGACTTATTCAGTCCAAGAGGCCGTGAATTTGTTTTCATAATATTTTGTCATTGTTGGTAGCTTTTATAGTGAACATTAACCAATGGGCGTCCTAGTTTCTTCCAGCTAGCTAGCACTAGCACGAAATTTATTAGGTAAGGGTCCTGGGTTCAAGTTGGGACTGGGTTGTACATGAATGCACCCCCTCAGCGATAAACAGCAATCGAATGAACGATTCCATATTTAAATACTTGACTGACGTTGAATTGATCTCTAATAGGCCTATAGCTGTTGAATTGGATTTTTTTCTTAAAGTAAGGTTATTCCCTTCAAAGGAATCCGATTTGACGAAATATTCTATTGCGGTTCACGGTCGCATAAAACCCTCTCCAAGAAGGATCTGACGGGTTTGCATTTATCTCCCGAGTAAGGCGTATAAGGACTCAGTCGAAACCTGTGAGAAGCGTGCGATGTCGAGTGCGAAACCCCCGGGCGAGGAGAACTGGCTCAACACGAGACACCCGAGCGACTAGGAGTACCACAACACGAAGCTTCATCTCTTATCAGCATTTTATTGTGGACAGGATTTGGTTGAAACCAACAACTGTATTAGGAGAATGAAAGAAGAAATGATTGTAGAGAATATGGAAAATATTTTTTTTCGCAAAGAACAGCCGAGTTGATTGTGGAATAACTTTTCTGAAAAAATATATTCCCCCGAGTATCTGGATGAGTATTCAGTTCACATTCAAATATTTTTGCTTTCATCAATGTTTTATCGACAAGGTAGTCTGTCCTTATTCGCGCTGACCGCGTGTCCCCAGTGGGTTGGTTCTTATTCGCACGCTAGTGACGTCACAAATATGACACAGGAACCCAAGTAGAAAGTATCTCAAAGAATCCGCACATCTTGACGACGTGGGGCAGCTCGCGTGACCCCGTGATCTCCAGAGCTGTCGTCGGTAGCAATTTATTCGCTCCTAGCGATAAGGTCTGGAGTGAATGTTCAGATGAAGGTCGTTCGAGTGGAAGAGTTCTGGTGACCGGAGTGTATGGATGAAATACTGAGCATGGCGTTTTTCTCTCTTCTAATTTCTTCACTCATCTATCGCCTTCTTCATTCTTATCTTTTTTCACTTCTCTCTTTCATGCTCGCTCTCTTAATATGTCTAAAACATTCACCAACAATTGGAGCAGAATACATGGAAATGAACATCTGTGAAAGATGACCTCCCTGTCGACGAATACTCCAATATCGATCGCTGAAAAAACTGTCCGTTAAGGCATTAACTCATGACTTGAAGCTTTATAACATGAGAACAAAAAATAAAAAGATGTGGATTCTCATTCACACATGCATGTTAAAGTAAGGTTATGTTTGATGATTATACATGCTTCTGTCACGTTACAGATGACAAACCAAAATTGCCATAGCAATACAGCATACTGGTGGATTCTCAAACATTCTGATTGGACAATTCCAACTGATGGACATTGTTGTCTGTCTATTTCAATGACGAGTGACGTACGTCACTTGACAGAAGCCTATTCGCGTTTAAAACTGATCCAGGGGCGCCACCGTCGAAATAGGTGAAACGTCAAAATGGCCGTCCGGAGGCAGTTAGATATTATGTTGTTGTATGCTTACACATAGACCTACGCATCTGTCTCCACCCAGTTCACTAAAACGCCACCAAATGTCAGCCACTTTGCTTTTAATTGCGAATTGGTACGCGAATAATCAAGAGCTGCTCTAGGTCAGTCAGTGCGCGAATAACTTCTTAATGGGTTGTTGAAAATCTCAAACCATTTTGTCTCGACTCGTCCGCCCAAAATGTACTACAGTTCCAACCGTGGACGAAATGTATACCACCAAGACACGCCACTCTTGATGGCTACATGAAAATGAATTCTCCACTTCTACGACTTCAAAACTAGAACTTGAACTTCATTACTTCTGTAGTTTGAGTTTATTTTCAATACAAATATATCGCTCATCATGCAACGTATAATTGAGTAATTCATCGATCATCTCTCAACGGAATCGGCAGTGGGAAAGAGGAGGTAGGATCGTTTGGACAGAACCGATCTTACCATCCAATGAAAATAATGCATAATGATATTGCAGTACACTTTAATATCAAAACGTGTGACTGTGCATTTAATAGCAGTCTGAATATTGGGATATCAGCAATAAAGGCGTGATATATCAAACACAGCCATTATCCGAAATACCTTGTCCTCTCTCTCTCTCATCTCTCTCTCACTCACACACACAGCATCCCTGGCATACATGAGAGACGAGATTGTCGTTATACCTGGCGCATAGTTAAGATTCAGTTAGTCATTAATAAATGTACAATATTCATTAATATTAACACTTCATCCAAGACAGCGTTATAATTAATATCGAGATATAACAGGAAGAAGTTCCTACTCAAAATGTTAAAGCATCAGCTATAATAGATCTTTGATCGTTATATCTTCGAAATAACTTTCAGTCAATGACATGAAGTTCAAAATTCGACTGGTAACAACAAAATTGTGAACATATTCATGTCCTGTGTGAATGAATAGTGATATTACCAAATCTGTTTAAACTGGATTCACAATGCGAACTAGTGATTAGTGACTAATACCAAATACTAAAATTAAGAAACTGAGCATTCACATAGGCTTGAAATAAGGATTGATTTTCATGAGTCGTAGCTGTCTCAAGGTGACGGATTTAAACTGAAATCTACATGTTAGAAGGCTGTAAACGAGTGCTTCATCGAGCGGGATATCTTCCTTTTGCATTGACTTCGTGTCGTTTCGAATTCACGTCTTCTGATTGGTCGGACTAATGACCAAAACTAATGATTAATACCAAAGTTGAAAGTTAGTCAACTTTCAAGGTCAGTCACTAATATTGACCACAACGTGAACGTCAACACTGATACCGTATCTGCATGCCAACTTTAGTTAGGCCCGATATTACCAAGTCCAGTTAGTATCTATCTGAGATTTGGTGAAAACAAATACCACAGGTAACCATGGCGATAACAAGTTTGAACTGTCAGATAAAGGCTAACTGGACTTGGTGATACCGGGCCTTAATCATTAATCACTGTGATCATTAGTTTGCATTGTGAATCCAGCTATAACTCGATCAATTTTCATATCGTCTATTGTAGGTGCAAGATGAGGAATCAATTGAAGTATCTGATATCTAATAATCTAATCTACTGCCTGTGAATAACTCGCAGGTTATGTTTTACTAAAACACGCCTTACACGATCAACATTTACCCGTCAACATGTTGACTAATCATAATGAAAGCTGGTAGATAACCCGTTTTTCTGATCTTGCCTATACACGACGGCAATATGTTGATGGCTGCCGTCAACATATTGCCGAGAATTGAACATGCTTTATTACCTCATCAATGTGTTGATATCAACATGTTGACATGTAATGTTGATCGTGTATGCCGTGTTTTACAGTGACACATCAAATTTCCTGTAATTCTTCGTGATATTGAAGTTTCATGAAAGCCTGGTTAGCAAATTCATGAGAGAAAATTAACATCAACTATTTTCTCACTTCCGGCCTCATCTGCTTTGAAAACAAGAAAACGTTGGGAGAAAATTATATTCTATCTCCTAATGGAATAGTTTGAGAACCTAATGTCTCAAATACCCAACTCCTGTCCGCTCTTGACTGATACACCCTTGATTCAGCTGATTCTCTATTTTTGTATTCATATTGGGTTTACCGACGCACTGTACTGATAATTACGATCTATTGGCGTCGGTGGATGATGAATAAGATGATGGGATGATAAGATGAAAGATTATTTCATTATGTGTTTTCGAATAGTGGGAAGGAGCGGTTGCCTGTTTTTAAGGAACCATCCCAGTATTGACCTGAACAACAGAGGGTGATCACGAAAAACCCCTGTCAGAATGGTCGATCATGGCGGGAATCGAACCCCGGTCTCCTGAATGACGGTTCAGTATATCAACCATTCTGCCATAATTCTCAGGGCAGCTGATTCACTTCAAAGAAAAAATTATTGAACCACTATGACTTCAGTAAAACAATTAATTGTGTATAAATACAATTGGAAGCCATTACAAAGTCTAACAATAATTCTACCATTGAAGCGGGCGCGCATAGACTTTACCAACTTGATCGCTTCCCTTTATTTTCATCAATCCACCTTCTTTCTTGAGTCATGCATCAGATTATCCTAGAATTTTCTCTTGAGATTACGACAGTTGTTTGTATATTCGTTTTATCATTCAATATCTTTCAAATAAATACACAACATGAATAGATTGATACAATTATAACAACCAAAGCGAACATAATAATAATACATACACAACGATCTGATATTGGTTGATTAGCTCACAGTGATATACTAACTCGAATGAAATGTGTGAAAATATAAGAATCATTTCAACAATACTATATTGTGGGCCTATCATTGAAAAACAAAACCCACATAGATCGACAATATTATTATCGATTATCGATATCCAACATTTTTCTACAATAACACAAACGATGTTCAGTTAATTCAGTCAAGTTAATTCACACCCCGTTCAGTTAATTGAAATCGCGGATTTATTCCAACATTTATTCGTTGTCTTTTTTTTAAGATAAACTGAATTCGTGATAATTCCCATATTTCACAGTTCAAACAAGCAAGATGGAACAACTGAACTACAGTGAGAGAAGCGGCAAAGTGAGTGTTGATAATCAAGATGTCTTCATATTTCTCTCGTAGCGTGGAACAAGAAAACATGGAACATCGATAAACATGAATATTTGAACATGTTTTCTCTGGGGATAAACCCGGACGGTGTGGTTTGAACCAGGGATGAGAATGAAAACATGATTATACTCCACGATTGACTCTGCCGGCTACCTTATATAGGCGAGCAAGCGATTGCTACGAACCCAATCGTTTTCGTAGACAATCAAAAGACGTGTTCACTCTACTAGTAACTGAGACAAGTGGTAGAGTGGTTATGACACTGTATTGTCATTCAGGAGACTGGGGTTCGATTCCCGTGATGGTCGACCATCCTGACTGGGGTTTTTCGTGGTTTATTTATGTCGTTCTCGTCAATAATGGGGTGGTTCCTTAACAATAGACCACGACCGACTTTTCACTATTTAAAAACACCTGAAAAAATAACCTCTTATCTTATCATTCCTTTATCCCATATATCATTCACTGAGAGCTAAAAACCGTTGTGAGGCCATACTTCTGGTCCAAAACGGCCAGAAGTATGATCTTGTGAACCAACCTAAAATCACTGCAATTTAGTCCAACATTTTGTGTAGTCAAATTGAGAGTATATTTGACAAGGGTTGAACTGTTCTCACAAGCCATCCGATAAAGGCAGCGTTTGAACTGATATTATAGTTGATAATTCCCAACAAAATATTCGTTTCAGTTCTACCGTCTGACTGGTGACAACAGGAGCACCCATTTTGAAACTTCATGACTTTCCCGCTCGCGCCATATCAGTTATATATAGACCTAAATGGAGACATATAGAATAAAAGTGAGATTTGAGTAATTGAATTTTGATTTTTTTCAAATGTTCGGTTGTGAAAAAGCTTGAATATGTGTGTATTGAGAATACGTTGAAAACACGTATATATATATATATATATATATATATATATATATATATATATATATATATATATATATATATATATATATATATTTATATATATATATATATATATATATATTTTATTTTTTTATATATATATATTCATATATATATATATATATATATATATATATATATATATATATATATATATATATATATATATACATATATGAATATTTTTTTTTCATATATATATATATATATATATATATATATATATATATATATATATATACATATATATATATATATATATAGAGAGAGAGAGAGAGAGAGAGAGAGAGAGAGAGAGAAAAAACGTGAGTGTTTTTTATGGATCGGTTCCTATCTATGAGATACTTATTACATTCACACAATAACAGTTTGTTGATATTAATATTCCTGAGTATATACGCTAGTATTCTTCCAGGGCATTCATATGAGTAGGAAGCAATGTTATGAAGAGAGACTGTATTATTCATAACAGCTCACGTTGTAGCTAGCAATGAAACATTTTGTTGTCAAGTGGAAATAGTATTTCCAAAGTAATTGACGTAATATGATATGTAGAAATATGAAATGTTGGAAATGTCATTACTGTAGATGAGATGGAGCTACAATTGATGAAGACTCATCACGTATAGTGAGTTATATATAACGAAGTGGTTATTGAATTCGTGATGTCCGAATTATCAGTAACTCATTATTATGTACGTATCATTATCATAGTATTGTGTAGTTTTATACGTCATCAAATTAATTGCTCCAACTTATTTTCGAGAAAAATAAGAGAGCGAAATTCAATCCCTCTCAATAACCCTTCAATAATTTCACACACAGACATATATATATATATATATATATATATATATATATATATATATATATATATATATATATATTCAATATATATATATATATATATATATATATATATATATATATATATATATATATATATATATATATCCATATATATGTGTATATATATATATATATATATATATATATATATATATATATATATATATATATATATATATAGATAGATATATATTTATTCATTTGTGTGTATGAGTGTGTGTCTGTGGGTATTTTTATATTCCTATATATTTGTAGAATATATGTGTACACATTTTTCGAAACGTTCATATTTTTCTTGGAGATATAATGCCGTAATAGCAACCGTTGTTCAAACTGCATAATGCACGAGCCCTGCCCGGTAATGTGATTCGGATGCGATGATACGAGAGAACAAAAAGGCAGTTTTGACAACGCTGTGCAGACCAACGACGACGCGGGTACGTCAGTGTGGAATAATTAACTATATTCAGTAACTAGAAACGGGGATGTACGTGTAATTTGCATAGGAAAGCTCACACGATTCTACGGAAAGTCTTTTATTCCACACAATTATTTTATCCCCAAGGACTAGCAAACGTTGTTACTCGAATATGGCCAAAGTGAACTAGCTGGCTCGAATTAGAAATATTTGCATCATGTTCGAAGAAAGGAAATGTTCATCAAAGAAAAGGGTTGTACGTTGGGATCGATAACCTTGGCTTTTAAAATTCATTGAATATTAACCATGCAGCTTGACTTCATTAAGGCTGAAGCAGTTTCAATTGAGACTTGAAATAACCAGTTAAGGGAAAAATGAATTTCATGATATATTCAAATCCAGGAGGATCACATTTGGAAGAGCCTATACTTCATCATTAATGCTTCATTGAGATTTTTTTGTGAATATTGGAACCTTTTATCAAAGTATAAATCATTGAAATATAAATGCTAACTGTAAATCCCGGATTCTCGTCTACGTATATACTGTAGAGGTTGGGTCAACTCGACTAGGTACAACCCTTTCACAGCGTGGCGAGCCCTATTGTAAGCCTTGATATTGTGAACCTTGACGCTTTTGAAACAGAACCTTGGTATCGTGAGCCTTGATGACCCGTGCCTCCCTCGAAGAGTGGTGATTATTATTTAGGATAATGAGCCTCGAAATATGCCATGATATAGAAATTCTTGATATAATTAGTCTTGACGACTTTATTCAAAATTTCAGGTCGTATTTGATCATTAGAACTCGAATGTATGTGAAAATGAGCATTCATATAGTTTAGCTTGACTTTCTAGGATTGTGGGCACGTGGTCGTGGTCCCTATAGCATTCTTTCCAATAAACACGCCAAAGCCTTCTTTACACAACATAGTATACTTCTTTCCTCAGCGTCTTCCTTGATACACCCTGATTGGGGATTCTGAAAATCCCTCTTGGTAAACACCCTCCTTGGTTGTGTGGTATGTTTTGCGCCGTCAAAAGGGGAAGAAAACGAAAAAGGTCAATTAAAGCTGTCACATTGGAAAGCCAATGATCATAACTAGTTCATTACTGAAGAACATTTTTCGTGTATCTTCGGGTAACTTCGGGGCAAGTGTCCCGAACGCGACGGCAGCGACGTGTAAATATACCGTGACACCGACAAATTACAGTCGTTTAGTAATTGTGTTCTTTTATAATGTAAATTGTTGAACGATGGAAATGTAATAACGGAAAATGAAAATGAGGATCCTGAGTTTCAACATTTGGTCGCTTTTATGAAACTAGGAAAACGCAACGCACGTGTTGTGAGATGAGTGAGATAAGGAAAAGACAATTCAATGAAAAAATTTATTGAACGATTACGGCGAACGCCAAATATATTAAATGAATATATATATTTTCCAATACAAAAAGTTATGAAGCTATATTTCGGAAGCTCTTTGATCTCCGTCGTCACGTCGATAAAAAGAAGATCAAAGCGCTTTGAAAATATCTTCGTTTTTGTCATTAGGATATGAGTGTATAGCGTAGACTTCCGTTCAATAGCATTTATACTTGAAGAGATTGGGGATTGTATATTTTCTTTTTTTTGTGCGCGGCGGAAAAAGCAGTTAAATCAGTTTCATATCAGAATAGATCCTCATTCTTGTTGAACAAAATCGGTGCCATTTTGTATCGAAATGAGCTGGAAAATTATTTGGAGCTACGTAATAATGGCATTGGATTAAATTTTCGAATGTTCTATTCAATCCTGAGCAATCATTATCCAACAGAATGTTAATATCACTCTGATACATGAGTTCACACCACAAATTTTCTTCTGGCGTATCGCAGATAATGATTGTATTTTATTGGAACCGAGAAATTGATGAACAAGTATTTGGAAATTGAAACCTATAGTGACGATAAAAATGACCGACACGTCAAATCTATGTTAAAGCTGCGCAACAAAGGCAGTTAATTACTATTCACCTTGAAATTACCAACAGTCCGCTTCTGAGTGCAATATGGCTGGCGAAATGTAACGAGAAAACTGCACAGTTAGACATTTTTGATAAAACTGAATTGTTGTAATTTGCACGCGCTTTTTTTTACTCTTCATATGTTTCCCTGTGACACCAACAGCGTGTACGTGTAACTTTCACTACCAAAT
Organism: Brachyptera risi; assembly: GCA_964007535.1. Classification (NCBI taxonomy): domain Eukaryota; kingdom Metazoa; phylum Arthropoda; class Insecta; order Plecoptera; family Taeniopterygidae; genus Brachyptera; species Brachyptera risi. The sequence continues at coordinate 9,662,719 of OZ023334.1, forward strand.
ATGCCCATGGGTTTCTGTCAATAGACGTCACTCATTGTTGAAAGAAACATATCACAATTTCCACTAATTGACCACTAGTGATAGGCGTGGCTAATCGCCAGGGCCACCTTGATCTATACTTCATGTGGGAATTTAGAGATACTCTGATAGGTAAATATGAATTTTCTCACATAATAAAGCCCATTTGATTGGATGTTCTGTTTTGTGACGTTTATGGGCGGGTCAATCACTAGTCGTCAATTGAAATTGTTCAATGGGAATTTTTGTTGGTCCACCAGTTCACTGTGTTGCTATGGTAACGATAGTCATGCAGTCATTGTTATTCTAGACAAGTTTATAGTTTCCATGCTGCTCCTGAGTGTATTTCTCATATATATCTTGCTCATCTTACGACACATATGCTGAATTTGTCTGATTAAAAATGTGTATTCCTGAATGCCATTCAGAATTTTCATTCCATATTCTCGTGGAATTTGATGGAAAATGACACACCTTCAGCTAACAAGATTTTCACCAAACTTATCAAACATATGTCATTGTTGTCAACATATCAAGAAAATTCAGATTCATTGGATGAAAATTTTCAACTTTTCTACGTCACATGACTTATATTGATATTTCCACAATTCTTCACAATCCATTCGACCGACTTCCACTAAAATGTATTATCAAAGAGATTTTTTATTCATTTGTCAATTCAAGATTATACAGAAAAGTTCACAATATTCCGCAAAGCCTGTAGACAGGCTTATCTGTGGTTTGCATTAGAATCATAACACATGAAAAACATGACTGATACAAAATAATTACAGGTATAATGATGGCGTATTTAGTTTTGTGAATCATACGAGTTCCAATGATAGTATAATGTGCCAATATAACAATACATATATGAGTTTTTTTTCCATTCTCCTCATTATTGTAATTTCAAAATATATGAATTTCCATTTGACATACAAAATTGAGAGAATATATATATATATATATATATATATATATATATATATATATATATATATATATATATATATATATATATATATATATATGATGATTTTATTATGAAACAATAGCAAAATTTCTTGTTGGGAAAAATATGGGACTTATTAGACATACGATTGATACTTATAAGTATGAAATAATTGATGAGTAGTGTTTATAGAAACTTTCGTTGCGGATCGATTCTAGTCTGCGTCTTGAAGCACACAGAAAACAAACAAACATGTATTGGACCAGATTTCAACCGAATGGGAGTCTTCGCATCGCTCATCCAACAAGCGTTTCATGAACTTTCCAGGGTCTCATCATTGTATTCAGTGTTCGTTATTTTAGGACGTGCAGCGCGGGTTTATCCTCAAAGAGAGGACTATTGGTAGAGGTATTGGCTAGTGCTACTTGTCATCATCTTGTCCACCTAGACGAAAGCTAGATGATTGATGTGGAATCTGATCCTCAATCCCACAATGCTGCCACATGCTTGTTCATTCTATTTCTACTGAACTGAAGCTCTCAAGTCACCGTATACTCCCGTAATGACAACGGCGCACATGCTATAGAAAGGAACAAACTTTACACAAATAATAAACAACGAATCAGATAACCAGTATAGACTATGAGCTAGTAAGCGAAATCATCCCCCCCCCTCCCTCCCTTCAGCGGCGGAAGGTTTGAGAATGGTTTCTTATACATTTTTTACGCTCTTTTCAATTCTGCTTGTTGGATATGCTCAAGATGCGAGAAGTTTGGCTTCCAAGGGTGTCCAAACTTTGATCGAGTATTTGATTTAGTGCAATAAACATCAAATCAACATTGTATAATGGAACAATTTTCAGTGAATATCAATGATTTTTCCTCAAAATTTCAACCTTGAACAAATTTTATGAAAAAAACAAATTGAAATTGGATCGCCATCTGGAAAAAAACATCATAAGTAATGAATTTGGTGAAAATTTGTTTCAGAAGCAATGGCTACCCTTCTTTGAGGGAAAAGTTCAAAACGTGTTTTCTGAGAGAATATTGTACGCCCTGTCCATTCACTCCTGTTGGATTACCGACATTTCGTGGGTTTGACTTCCAGGAGTGTCCAAACTAGGGTCAAATTTTCGAATTTGGTCATCAATCAATATGTATTCAGAGTATGAAGTCGAGTAATTTCGAGCACAAAACATGATATTCTGATTGAAATTTCATCTCAGATTGAACCACATGCAGACCTAAACATCAGCTGCACTCACTGAAACAACGATAACCATAACCCCAAAACGATTCAAAGACATCCCACCCCACGTTTTGTTTCGTTCGGACTATTTCCGGATGTAATTGTACCAAGACAGATCCTAATATGCTCTGACACTTTCATATCATTTCAATTTAGTCTACAGTTATGGAATGAGAGTCGGTTGTTATTCATAATCACCTGAAAAACAACTTGGATGTCGCAAATAATTCGAACGTCTCGACAATCCTCTTCCAGACATTATCACCTGGATCGGGTTCTGGGAAGATAATTTCTTCCCTTCAGAAAACAGCTCGGGCTTGTCAGTTCAGGATCTAATAAGAGTCGCACATTTCTCATGAATACATAGACACAAACACTTTGCTATATTATGATTATAAAATAACAAGAATAATACTTTTATCCATAAAAGAAAAACGCGTCCACCAAATTTACAAACACAAGCAAAAGAACGCTATGTTGGTGTGGCTTTTTCTGTCATATTTTAAGATGATTTCTGAGGACGAGGTTCACGATTGGAACCGCAACTGTGTCTTTCAGAATCAGCAAGTAATTAAAGTTCTATAGCTACACCATGCGACTGTTAGAGTTTAGATTCAACTGTTAGTTCTTCTGCCAGAAGTATACAAGTTTGCCATTGATATACCGTATATTCATCTACGTATAGGCTATACCAGCACCTACGAAGATTGTATAAAATGTGAAAATGTTGAATTGCATTTTTTTCACTATTTGCTATCCATTCACCTCATTGATCAACTTTTACTTCATTTATATTTATATTGGATTCAACGACGCACTGTGCTGATGATTACGATATATTGGCGTCAGTGGATGATACATGAGATGGTGGGTTGATGAGATGAAAGGTTATTTTATCATGTGTTTTTTGAATAGTGGGAAAGAGTCGATCGTGGCCTGTTTGTTAAGGAACCATTCAAGTATTGACCTGAACGACAGAAAAAAACACGAAAAACCCCTGTCGGGATTGTCGACAATGACTGGAATCGAACTTCGGTCTCCTGAATGACGGTTCAGTATATTGACCACTCGTCTCAATATTATTATTCATCGCAAACACACACATATATATATATATATATATATATATATATATATATATATATATATATATATATATATATATATATATATATATATATATATATATAAATATATATATATATATATATATATATATATATATATATATATATATATACATATATATATATATATATATATATATATATATATATATATATATATATATATATATATATATATATATTTATATATATATATATATAAATATATATATATATATATATATATATATAGACCCTATGAATGGATATATATTTATATGAATATATATATATATATATATATATATATATATATATATATATATATATAAATATATATATATATATATATATATATATATATATATATATATATATATATATATATATATATATATATATATATATATATAAATATATATATATATATATATAAATATATATATATATATATATATATATATATATATATATATATATATATATATATTTAATACCAAACATCCAACAGGATTTTGAAGAAATTATAACCATGAGACTGAATTTGAATTATTAATGACTCTATTTTCCCCTTTATTCCAAATAAAACTATAGAATTCATCACCTCAATTTCAGAAACCCAATTTTGTATCTATTTGTCCTCGAGGACCCATCCCTTCTCTCAGTCGTGACTTATGCATCACCTGATTCAGTTCATGTTTCGTTGCAGAATCGGATGATGCCTACGTCATGATTCAGAAAAGGAAGCAGGTCCTGAAGGACGAGTGAGGAAATTACTATTCCTGAAATTGAGTTGGGTATTTCCAGTTATCCCTAAAATTAGGGAAACAAGAACGTCATTATTAATTCAAATCTGTTCTCTTCTACATCAGAATCATGATATATCTCACTGTTTGAAAGGTATATGTCACCAAAACACTGATATTTCGGTACAACGACTCCCATAAGCTTTTGGGGGGGAGGGCAGGGAAGAATGTTTTTTTTAAATGTGTTTTTTAATGTATTGATTTTTTGTATTATCTATGACTGAAAATGGTAGAAGTTCAATACACTATCCGGTATACATATCCATAGGAATATATTTCTTTTTACTTTCCTATTTTCACTCCTAAAAGTGTTCATTCATCACCCAAATTTCCATATTTTATTAAAGTGGGCAAGAAAGCATTTTTTCCAAGAAAGATTTCATTTTTGATTTCATGAATGAATTTTGTGTAGATTCATGACTGAAAATAATATGAGTTGAATATAACTAAGGTATCCAGTTATGAGTATTGACGTGGTGTGATTTCAATAATCAAATCACTCTGAACTGTCGTCAGATTTCCTTTCAAGCAATTTAGCAGCGTCAGGAATCCAACAAAGGGAACAGGACGAATGATATCGAACACGCAAACACTTTCTAACTCGAGAAATTTGATTTCTCTGACCTCTACTTCAACTTCTTTGCCTGTCTACTATAATGTCATTCCTATAGTCACGAAACTCAGATCACTGCATCGTTCACTTCTCGTAAGAAGAAAAATACTTTTCAATGACACTCTCAAAAAGATGAGAAAGCATGAAAATTCACTTTCGATCAGTATACCTATGATATGTTTCATGAGGACTGTTTACATTTGCTGTCACATAAGTTGGATAAAAGCATACCAAATAGAAATGAAAATCAATCAAAATCAATTCATAAAATGAACTTAAAATCAGGGCAGTGTAGTAACTCAACTCCAGTTAGAGATGATCTAGCAACAACCACAAATCTATCATCAGACTTATTTCGGACAAGAAATATCCGAAAACAGCTTTCTCAATAATTATTATGTGTTTGAAAATTTACATAATGAATTTGACAAACCAACGATGCTCTGGTGAGTATGACGTCATCAAGTGTCTTGACGCTATTGAATGAACAGTTGGATGTATAGAAAAAATACTCCTTCAAAACAACATTTTTTGTCATGCAAGTGTACACTCATGACTCCATGAATTGATCGATCCGAAAAAAATACATATTGTCGATATTTATCGATATTGCGTAGTACATACTAAAATTGTCAGACAATTTATACAAGTACGCACTTTGAAATTTTTGTCACGCAAGTGTACACTCGATCATAGCTTCATAAATGTATCGATCCTAAAAAAATACATTTTGAGGATATTTATCGATATTGCGTAGTACGTACTAAAATTGTCAGACAATTATACAAGTACGCACTTCGAAATTTTTGTCACGCAAGTGTACACTCGATCATAGCTTCATAAATTTATCGATCCGAAAAAAATACATTTTGAGAATATTTATCGATATTGCGTAGTACGTACTAGTATTGTCAGACAATTATACAATTACGCACTTCGCACCAAATCCATATAAAGGCCCGTTTTCATGGCTCGCATTAGGCGGTAGGCGTTTTTTCCTGGTCAATCAGAATGCGTTAAATTCCTACCGCTTGCACTTGTTGCTCTCTGCTGTTAGACATATAATAAATTACATTTTGAAAAAAAACGCCGCGGTAAATACCCTTTCTCTTACAAGTGGTCATACAAGGTTATGTCGGAGTATTACTTCTGAAACAGTACTTTTGAAATATGCACTATGATTGTTTTTGCGTGCCACATGATACGATACTAAAAATCACTTGACCGCCTGAATTGAACAAGAATCATATATCCAAATGAATAATTCAAATCTCAAAGTGGATGCGAAGAAACGCGACTATGTGAACATAGCGCAGGCGGCAGGCGTTTTTTTAACCGTCTGCCGCCTGCCGTCTGCCGCTTGCCGAGAACCACTAAAACGGCCCTTAAAATTAGTGCTAAGACTCAAGGCGTCCCCGGTCTCGAAAAGGGCAAAATATTTCCACCGGGATGATTATTTTTGAAAATATTGTGAATGTTTATTAAATCGACAATATTTTTGAAAGCACTTCTCTGCACTGTGTGAAGCAGTTTCACAATAATACGTTCATCCGGAAAGTCACTACGATTGTTTATGCATCAGTTGACACTGAGAATGGTCACAAAACGTACATCTCGCGTTACATACCTGATTCGATTACGTATTGAGATATTTTGTCTTGTATGGTATCGATGTGTTTGTGAATTAACAACTATTTTTGAGATCAACTGCAAATAAACAGAATCAACATTATGCGCTTGGCATATAAAATCAGGGAAAATCACGCCATGTTTTGTTGTGAATCAAGGTAACAGAAACTATTTGTGTATATCATAACGGTTATGGGTATGATTATGGAATTGAATTTGTCTGATAGAAAAAATTTTACTCAACCGATCTATCAATTGTCATTTCCATACTGACCATCCACTGGTTTACTTGAATATTTTTCAAATAGTTCATTAAAAATTTCTCGGAATTTTCTAATCATTTCACCATTTCGAATTCTGAATTCACTATTTCAACATCGTTAGATCATTTGAACATTTGAAAATTTTCAACAGAAACAGAAAATTTGATACATTTTTGTGAGTGAGATCCTCTCAAAATACACCTGAATTATATTAAAAATAGAATTTCTGGAGAAAACATTTTTATGTGTCCGCAACCTGTAGAAATACGATATAACAAGAAGCTATAGGGCTATTGACCATGTCAAGACGGTCTCAGGTCACCCGGGTCATTCCGGGTCATTAGATCACAGCCTACCTCTTACTGGCAACATCAAAGAGGAGCTTCCATACAACTTTCCGAGTTCTATAACTGGGATCAATTTTCTTCTCTTTATTCCCACTTTTAGACGTCTGTAAATAGAAAACTCTACGATCTCTTTCTTTGTGCAAATACAACTTTCCACTAACGACCAATTGGTCCAGGCTGGCCGGTGACATCATATATCATCATCTGATGGAACTCGCATCTTTCTTACACATGAAAGTATTCAGGTCGATCCCAAGTTCAGTCACCCATACTTGCTGAATTCTATTACTAAATGTATTCCCAACTTTTTATCAGTTTTGACAATATTTTTCAAGTTACCTTTTTTTGTCGAAAAAGCAGAAAACTACAAACGTAGCGCGTACAGAGAAAGGTAAATGTAATTTGTGAGAAGGAAGGCTCAGATGTCCGGACGCGATCAGTGTGTAGCAGGAGTGGGATGGGGAGGGGGAGTGGGAGGGGGAGGGGGGAGGGCAGGAGGTAGAAGTTCCAAGAGGGTCGCAATGACTGTATATATGGAATAAATACGGTTTGAGAGGAAAACAGCTCTTTTTCAAAATGAGGAAGATACTGATTAGGAAGTGATTTGAGAAGTTTGCACGGAATAAGGCATACTCTTAAAACACACTGATGTCACATGCTGAGTGTGATTTCGGTTGTTATAATTTTAAGATACTAAGAAAACGCTATATATGCGTTGTTAGACGAGCGGATAGTAATAGTATGTCGACTTTTTTGCCAAACTTTTGTCCACATTCGCCAATTGGATGACATTTAAGTTATAAATGTGTAAAAACTGCTTCGATGTGGTACCAATTTTGCACATTCTATGTTTTTTTTCTCAAAATGGCTCACCCAATCAAACTGAAAGTTTTCATAAATGTGTATCAAAATGTAACTCAACTTCACGCAGAATTTCATTATTTTGGAAAATAAAAATATTTTCTTTTTTTCTCCGCTGTGTTGTTCTAACGGGTATTTTTGAAATATCTAAAATTCATAAAAATAAAAGTTATGATCCAATAATGCCACAAACCTACACAGATATGAGTCAAATGAGGAACCATGATGAAGAAGAGTTTGAAGTTGATAGCTGTAGCCGTTTGACCTGTGGAGAACAAACAATAGAACATTTAAAAAAAAACATAAAAACGAACACTAATTTTTTTCAGCATGTCAAATTGAATCCTCGTTAAAGCTCGTCTGATAATTCATATCCGAGTCGACATTTCCATTCAAAAAGCAACTTCATTTTCAGAAAAAAATCGATAATCTTTGAATTTGCTGAATCCAGTATTCCGATACCAAAAAAAAATAAAATAACAAGACCGTCTGAAATGTTTGTATAACCATTTCCAAGGTTCATACAGTGAGCACCTTCCTCTTTAGAATGGCACTAATTATAAAAAGTTCAGAATATTCATCGCTCAATAAGTGCCCTCGATTTCCACCAGTCCCAGTGCCACCAACTTCCAACTTTTTTACAACTTCCAAAATATTTAGAAAAAAGTTATTGATAGTGTGAGGGGGGGGGGGGGTAACTTCACGCGCACCCTTCCTCGTGTATTGAAAAACCGTAAGTAGCCTGCTGCAACCGTACAAGAATGCCCCTGGTGTATTGGGTTCATCGTTTTTCATTTATAAAGGCAATATACCTAATTATTCATTTTAGGTGACACGACCTCGAGGTCTCAAAACAACGCTTCTAAACGGTCTTATTTTGTTCATTTTTGCATCATTCATTATTACTTACGATACAATATAAATGAATCATAATTTAATTATAGACATGTACATGAAAAATGATGATACATAGTAAGTATTATCGAAGGTTTGCAGTAGAGAGGTGATTAATTTGACATACACAGTACATGGCAATTTAGTGCGGAAATTAAGAGTCCGCATCTTGGCTGAGAATTTTTCTCTTCAAAATGCTCGACCCAAGTTTGATGTGCATTCAAAATTTGAGTTGTCGGTTGAAAAGTAAGAAGAGAATATTATTGAAAGAGTTTCAGTAAACACCGCTAGATGGGGGAGCTTTTTATTCCTTAATTTGGACAAAATCTAGTTACATTACACATTTTGGCCAAGGAAATTAGGAAAACTGTAGAATTACAGGCAAATAAGAATCTCAAATATTGATAAGCAAGATTTAACTTAAGGATATGCGTTTGTAATTTATTTCTACTATTATTCAATAACCGGTAATCAAACAATGAAAACCATCAAATAAGGCACATTTTTATTCGATTATTGCTCCATAATAAAATTATTTTTCAATTTTCGATCAGGCATATCTAATTTTGAGGTTATTACTTATATATTACATTTTACCGCAAGTCCGTAGTGTTTGTAGTTCTTGAGATATATGTGGCGAAAGTGCACCCTGAAATCTGTCCAAGATGCGGGCTCCATGGTACTGAGAATGATAAAACTCACATGTTTTAAAGCTTTTGTACGGAAAAGAAGTCATCAAAAAAATACATCAATCACTCATCTCTGCACAAGATGGGGTAAGATGGTATTATAGTTGTAGTCTATATATGATGAGTGGTTAAAATAATGAAATTTGTCCCTAATTGAGACATTTACAATTTTTTGTATTCGATCAATCAAAGAAAGAAAAATCTGATAGAACTATTGCATGTTACGAAGCGTATTACAGTATTCTGATATCAAACTAAGAAAACGCTATATACGCGTTGTTAGACGAGCGGAAAGTAATAGTATGTCGACTTCATTGCCAAACTTTTGCCTAAATTCGCCAATTGGGTAACATTTTAGTTATAAATGGGTAAAAACGGCTTCGAGTGCTACCAATTTAGCACATTTCATGTTGTTTATTCAAAATGGCTGACCCGATCAAGCTGAGAATTTTCAGAAATGTGTATCAAGATGTTGTTCAACTTCACACAAAATTTGAATTTTTTTGAAAATAAAACTTTTTAAATTTTTTTCCGCCGTGTTATTCTAGCGAGTATCTTTGAAATTTCTAAAATTCATAAAAAAAGTTGATATCCGATTATGCCACAAAACTATACAGATCTAAGTTAGATAAGGAACCATGATGAAAAAAAGTTTGAAATTGATAGCTGTAGCCGTTTGACCTGTGGAGAACCGAAAAAAAACATAAAAAAACAAACATAAAAACGAACACCAATTTTTTTCAGTATGTCAAATTGAATCCTCGCTAAGGCTCGTCTAATTAACACTGCTCACCATAGCTTTCAATAAAATACCAAACCAGTGAAAATGTGAAATCAATCTGACTGATAGATCTTCAGTTATGAATTTTTAATTGGCAATCGTTTCATTTTTTTTTTGTGGAACTGCAATGAAATTTGTGTATAGGAGAGATTTTTTAATGGTTCCAACCTTAGAAAATTACTGAAAGTACAAAATATTCCAAACTTCAAATTAGTAAGCAAATCGTATGAATGAACATTGAAAGAATAGAAAACATCATTTTTCTCTCATATTTAATGCTGGGGCTACCCGTTTTTGATGAACAAAAAAAATGTATTTAATAATTGTTCATTTCTCTTATTTTTTTTTCTAGACGATGTATTCTCTACACTCATCTCATAATTCATTCGCTATGTGCAATAGCCTACCCGTACAACGGTTTCCAGGGCAACGTATTTCATTGTTATCGCAGGTAATGTCTCGAATTAGCGGCTTGCTACCATGCCGGGCGACGCGTACTGTCGGGGTCAAAGTACAGGCTATTTAATTAGACCCGTAAGCCTTTAATTACACAAATTTCCGCCAGGTGAATGTTAAGGCGTATGGTTCGTTCGCATCTCAATTCCAAACTCTTTGTGAGTAATTGAATAATTTCGGAAAAAAAATTTAAGAAGTTAAATTGGGATATTGTACTGAATAAGTGATGAATACAATTTTAATGTGTGGCATTTTATTCATCCATTATTCATACGGCTGGAAATGTATTTTTTCCGCTAGACGCTTGTCAATTATGCGATATGCGTTGTATGGTTATAACTCATTCCATCTTGGAGGTATTAAAAGTATCTATACGTGTTTCAATCGTATTTTGATTTTGACATCTCATACCGATCAGAAGTTATAATCAAAATCCTAATTTTCCGCTGGATCTACTCTCATGGACTCTTAGGGATTTCTAGCATTGGATCGTAGAATAGCATGATTTGGGTTTTCAGCAAATTATATTGGAATTGTTTTGTATTCAATATTCACGCTTACATATTAATATCCGATATAAGATCACATGAAATATTCTATATTAATATTCAAGCTGTTGTCGGTACAACACCACGTGAATACTATCCAATTTTACCCTTTTTTAATTAGCTGACATACACTTGCGGTCATATAAAATGAACGAAAATAAATATTCACATGGAGTCTATATGCATTTACAGGCTATTATATTTTCAGCCTTGCATGGAGTTGGTATAAACATCATTGTATTCTAGTGTACATAATGTCAGTATATTTCCTTCATGATACATATTAACGACCAACCACTTCAGGTGACCACAACCTGGCGAATTTTTATATCTCATACCATTCAAAAGGCATTATCCAAAAATTGATATTTCATCAAATTGACTCTTATGCGCTCTTAAAAATCCATAGAAGTCGATTTAGCGGAATTTAATTATTTTGTGATGATTATCGAACGGTATGAGATATCAGAATCCTGATACGGCAAAAACATAGATAATTCTAATACCTTTCAAATGGTATGAAACATAACTATCCAACTAATGTCGCATTTGTCAAGCGTGTATACGGATGAAAAATATATTTTTTTTCATAGTATATACGCTTGACAATGATGCTATATGAGATTAAGTTATAACTCATACCATCTTGAAGGTATTGAACATATCAATGTTTCTTTTGTATTAGAATTCTGATATCTCATACCGTTCAAAAGTTATTTATTATTATTTTTATTTATTGTTCAGTTATTTTTTGCATGGACTCTTAAATGTGTTCGTTCAATATGTTGCTGAATGGTTATTGGAATCGGTTATTGTTTTGTAAACCATAAAACTAAGCTGATTGCAAAGCGAAATATCAAATCTTCGTGAAAACGATTCTCGACAACAGTACGTGACCCGACTTGTTATTCATAGTGGTTATGATTATATTATTTCTTCCATTTAATACTTTTTAGGCTCACTCATCTCAATGCGACCAACTTTTGTGCTAATATTTTCAAATACAGGCATTTCAAAATATTATTTTTACTATCGCCGGTACACGAACCCCTGAAACAATTGGAGAGAATCACTCCGATTTTTCACCACATTATAGATATGAGTATGTCATACTTGTATTGAGATTTTTCTTCTACTATGGCGAACAATATTGAAAGTAGAGATTGTTGTATGCCTAAGAACGTTGTATCTTTTGGACGTCTCTCGAAAGAAATTAGAATACGAGCATTTTTCTTGTTCTCATGTTTTCTTCGATTGCATTTGTACAAAGGTTGTATGTATATATAACTGCTCTGGAGAAATTGTGCATGTTAATTCCATAGTTTGTGAGGAACAGTACCGAAAAAGTGCATGTTCAACATTGTCGATATATGGGGCTGCCAATGTCCCCTAACCAGACGAAGGCCATGTTAGGAACAACATCGAGCCTTTTCCACCTGACCAAATCAATCAACTGTTCGATGTTGCGTAGTATTCAACAAGTATCAGACAGACAGAAATTGGACTCTTACTTTCGATTTAAGCTGTATATGTTTAGCTTTGAGAGGTTCAATTAATATTCTAAGAAATCATCTTTACAATGTTCAATTCTTTTTGTAATATTTTTTTTTTTTTTTATATATATTTTCATTTCCTCTGGAAACCTCAAATATTTTCACTTACATTAATTTTCCTCAGTTATATTCTCAATTTTCATTATTAGCTCAATTTTTTAAGCATAATGTTATTATTACTCATTTCAATTTTCAATTGTTCACTTTTTCACTTATTTAACTATATTTCATTTCTATATATATTAGGCCCAGTATTATCAAGGCTAGTTAGTATTTATCTGAGTGTTGGTGAAAACAAATACCATGGTGATAACAAGTTTGAACTGTCAGATAAAGACTAACTGGACTTGGTAATACCGTGCCTTAATCAAAAATTGTATTCTATATTCACTATTATCCTGTAAACTTTTCATAAGCCAGAGACCAACAAAGGTTGTTTATAATTATTGTATAGTTCAAAGCTGGTTGCACTTTACGAAATAAACTTGATCAATTAACATACATATACAGTGTTTGATTTTGATGACACTAACATTTGGATGGAAGATGGTATGCTATCAATGAGGCACTTTAAGCGTATGATCAAATTGAACTACACAACTCCAACCCCTTCGAATTTCACTCGAATCGTATTGGAAAGTTGGCATTCTACAACTAGACGGTCGATCGGTTTCGCCTAAGCTTGAAGCAAATTGATCAACTCAACAAAGCAAGGAATTCAGTGACTAACAGATAGTGACATTTTGAAAGCAACAGTTTCATTTCCTCTCCTCCTTTCCATCGCTTTTCCCTTTCAATCGACTGTTATCGAATAGCAGATGGTGAAAGTATCACGGAAATATTATGACTTATGGATTTCTTTCTAGAATACGTACATGAGTGAAACTTCGCCAACTTCCAATTGAGTAGCTGATGGTTTGGATGGAAAGCAAACATACGATCGTTGCGTTTCAATCAATTCCTAGCTACTAGTTTAAAGGAAATATCAGTTACCACTGACCATGGGCTTTTTCAGACTTTTTTTTCCCCCTTTGTGTCAGACTTTTTTTCTCTGTAAACTGAGATTCGGCGCGCTCCATTGAGTCCACACAGAACTAATCGACTTCAGGAAATTGGAAAAATTGTCTCATTTCTGATAAAGTAAACACTTTTTTCAACACGTTTTTGGGACTGAAAATCATCCATCTCTGTCCATTTCATAGACTTTTTTTCCCAATATCACTCACTCCCTACGAATGTCAATAGCAGAGACGCTAGTTAGTTTATTGTTTGCTTAACGATCCCACCAAGAGCTGGGTTGTAATGGGGTACGAATGAACAGGTGATAATGCAACTTCGAAAAAATGACAAGTGATAGGAGGTCTAATAATACCTTTACCTTACGTGGGACTCGAACACACGCCCAACGGTGATTTCGGGGCCTATAGCGGTGCCTTATCTGACAGAGCTACCGAGGGTGGCAGGCCTCAATACACTATTTCTTTTACGTACGTATGACACACATCTCACCGTATGGCGTTTTTTTATGTAAAGCCAAACTGCGCTCATAATGAACTTCCAGTACGGTATATATTTAATTGAGATCAGAACTCACAGTTGAGCTTGTGTTGAGGCAGAATAAGAATCTTCCATTCGAATATTCAAAAATGATCTATATTATCAGGCATCTACATGATGGGAAAGAGATTGATGTCATAACAGTATGAACAATAACAATATGAACAAGTTTTTGAGTAAAATACAGATACAAAATATTAATATCTCCGATAAACGATAAGTTGATCGATAATGAATGGATAGTCATTTTGATAACGAAAAATAGTTATTATAATTTGTATTTCGAAAAAAATCTATATTCGCCCGTACCTCGATGGAGCCAAGGTGTGCGCACACAGTTACATTATTCACAAACATACTAACTTCACTGTAAAACGGGGGTTTCAACGGATTGTGTCTCCTAAACTGAAGATCTAGAAATAAAATCTGAAAAATGTGAAAAATATTTGCATCCCGCCGAAGCCCTGACTTTGAAGTCATCGCAAATGTGGAGGAAATTATAAATAAATAATGATGCAGTTGATCAAATTTTCTCTCAACTTTGAGGAGCTTGAATAATTTAATTTGTACTTTTTTCGTTTTCAAAATTAGTTTCTAACTTCTAACGGAACTATTGTTCGTATTTTCTGAAATTGTATGAACAACTCACCATTATAGAAGTGGTGGTAACATTGACCGTTCTTCCATGAACTAGGAGTTGCTGTGATGATCAAGTTTTCATGAGTAGTTGGTTTAACGACGCACGATGGTGCGCTTAACGATGACCAATTAAGATCTATTGACGTATGTGAGTGATGATAATGATAGTTATCATTTTTGTTATTCATTCATCTCATTATTGTGAATAAAAAATCGCCCATTGTACACATCAATTCTTGGAATAAATCTGTACGCGAGTATTGAAATTTGTCGATGCTGCATATTACATAAAATTCTATGGAATTTATTGGATGAGCGAAGCGAAGACTCAATTTCACCATAGGCCTACCCAAAAAAAGTGCCATTTTTTTTTTCGCGCTCCACAGATCAAACGAAAATTCAAAATCGGTTAAACTTGGCATACACAAGTGTCCTTATCTAACTCGATGCTGTATAGTTTTGAGGCGCAATCGGTTAAACCACTTCTGAGAAAACTCATTTCAAAATTTTCAAAAATTCCAAAAGAATAACCCAGAGGAAAAAAAATCGAAAATATTTCCCGTGTGACCCGGGAGGTGAAGGGATATATCGAACCCGGTTCGATCCCCGCCACCGTCCATCTTTACATGGGTTTTTCGTGGTTTCAATCTGTGGTCTATCTAATGCCGGGATGGTTCCAACAATATAGACCACGACCGCTTCCTTCCTACTATCCTTCCCAATACCTAAGATACCTTCATCTCATCAATAATTCATTCGACGCCAAGTTATCATCAAAGTGCGTCGTTAAAACCCGATATAAAAAATGAATAAATTATAAGGTGTGTCATCTCTATGAGAGAAATACAGTAGTTACAATTACAACTCTTAACAGCTCGAATAAATTCGTCCACATAATAAAATCCATGGGCTGATGACGAAGGGAAGGTGAGATGAAAAGCTGTTTCATCAGGTGTTCTGTATATAGTGTGAAACAATCGGTAATTGCATGTTTATAAAGCCTGATTCACAATTGAAATATGTATTAGTGATTATGAATTAGCAATAGTGTTACAGTGTATAGTGACACGAACTTCAGTGGCAGTGGCAACAACCAAGGCCCTCCAGATTATTCCATTATTATTCTATTTTTCTTTCAAAAGAATATATTAGGCCTTGCAGCAGCTGTCAAAAGTCATTTTGACATTCATTCCTTGAGAATGTCTGATTTGAGTCTCATGAGAAAAATAAAATACCCGAAATACATAACGTTAAGTCACTTGACTACAGTAGTAACATCATCTGATTGGTCAAAATTTGTCTTGTCATAAAGGTTATAAGGAATAAGTCATAAGAAATGGATTTTTTTTCATTTCTTATGACTTATGACCTAATCACTATAACCATTTTCTTATTGTGAACGGTTACATGGAAACGCCATTATCCATTTCGCTTAAACACTATACCATATTCCATATTCCATATTCCATATTCCATATTTCATATTCCAGAATCACTATTTCGATTGTGAACGAGGCTACACGGGCTCGTTGTTTGCTCGCTTCAGACTCGAGTTTAACATGCATCGTGTGCTAGGCGCAGCCCATAGACTAGCCCGCCGAACTCATATTCTCGTAAACGCCGTTAATTCCCTTACTCACACTTTTGATATATTTCACAGTTCATATTCTTTTTCGGTATTCAAAAATATATATCTAGGTTTCCGTAAACTAGAAATTTTTTCATTTTACATTTGAAGAATTTGAAAAATTACAAATTTGTTGTTCAAAATTCTGTAAATGCGATAACCTCCCTCTTTCAATTATCAACAGGAAGCAAAAACAATCATATTGATATCTCAAAAATTACGGCCGTGAGAGTTTGCGGCGTGAAATACGAGCGCCTGCGGCCTCTTAAGTAGCCAGCCCATTCAACTTATCCACGAAAAACCCAAGTCAGGATGGTCGAACAACGCGCGAATCAAAGCACGGTCTCCTGTTCGTTGATCATGATTAATTGTTGACGATGATTATTGTTCGCTTAGCAACCCCACCAACAGCAAGGTTATACGGGGGTACGAATGAGCAGGCGTTAGTGAAACTATGCCATGATGACAAATGAAAGAATGTTTACAATACACCCATGCCTCATGCGAGACTCGAACCCACGCTCAACGGTGACTCAAGTTTCTTGAGCGGTGCCTCAACTGACTGTGCTACGGATTGATTAATTGATTATTGTTTGCTTAACGACCCCACCAACAGCTAGGTTATACGGAGGTACTAATGAGCAGGTGATTATGAAAATATGAAGTGATGATTAGTGATAGGACATTTACAAAAACCCATGCCTCATGCGGGATTTGAACCCACGCCCAGCAGTGACTTCAGTTTCTGAAGCGGTGCCTCAGCTGACCGAGCTACCGAGGGTGGCTGAGGAAAGCTGAATATTCACGTATATATTTTTTTATTGACATAAAAAAAGATAAATGAATACAAATGCACATTTTACAAAGCTCTATGAAGCCTATAATAGGCTTAAGCCTCTTGGCTGTAATTACTTGTATAGGATATTGGATTATTAGCTGAATTGAACAAATACAAACAACTTCTAGTGAACAATAAAAAAAATATCAAAGTACCCTAATACATTCTGACAACAGCCATTTAATTGGATGGAAACGAGAGAGAAACGAATGAAATTGCATTACATTAATTTCCGTTAAGGTCGTTGAGTAAATACAACATATCATGATTGTAAAATATCACATGCGATGCTGTGAAACATTTTTCTGGTGATATTACCTCTATCTGGTGTTCGGTGATTGTTGGGGAGGGGGGGGCGATGTTTGGTGTGAAGTGAGTGTGAACGTGCTCCTGTCGAGAGGGGTTGGTGAGGGAGGGGGGTGTGATTGGGAGAGGGAAGAAAATAAGATTGAGTGGTGAACGAACGTGGTCACGTGTGGTACCGAACGTGTTCCAAACATACGCGGAGTAAATATTATCGTGAAAATTAAACTGACCTTCCGACATGATGAATCACACTCCGGACAAGTGACAACTCAAGTAAGCACAGCTACGAGAATTTTTTTGCAAATCGGTTTTCGAAAAAAAATTGGAAGTGACCAATGGGATGGGCAAGCTAAGATGTGTGAAGTTGGGACTCAGTTACCGACCCGAGCTAATGTATGAAACAACGTTTAGCAGATTCTCAAGAGTATGTCAGTGCTGAGCTCACGTACACAGGGTACATGGTTTGAATACCGGTGCTGTACATTTTTTCGAAACAAAATAAGTATCGAATCTTGTCTCGAGTGCAGGGTCATGATGATTTTTCTCTTCAATTTCCTCACAGAAACTGAATTATCTATGCAGAAATGTTGTAACTTTCAACTATTTTTTTCCAGTTCGGTTCTATTGAAAAAAAAAAAATTCAGAAGAATTTTCCCCGGGGGCGAAAAATTTTCTTGATTCAGCAAACAACCAAACCATATGTTCAAAAATGAATATTTAAAAGATGAATATATTTATCGTCAGATGTTATCCCAAGCATCGGCGGGCGGAGAAGATCATTTTTTAGATTAGACTATAACCAAACGATTTGTATAACATATAGTTACCCTTTCAATATTTACTTTTCTACATATTTATGGAAACGGATGCATTTATCGCTCTATCGTTCATCGTATATATCCTTTGGTTTCTGTGGAGTGTAATATCAAAGGAATCAAACTCCGCAATAATTCTACGTTCCACATAAAACTCATCTCATTCAGATCATTCAAGAATTGTAATAACGTATTATTTTTCTTTCAACTCCTTTCCCACACACAAGCCTTGGCTTTTGTGGGTCTCATAATTTGCGTTTTTTCCACAATTTTATTGGTCAATCGAAATCCGCACTTAATTAATATATGTACATGTGAAATAATTATTTTTTTCGTGTAGGCATACCATTCTTTCTTTTTTTTTGTACATTTTTGTGTGTGTACCAACTTATTGATGATAATCATTTTCATGATTATAATCATCTTGTACCTAATTTAGATTCAGATTGTTTTGAAAATAATTATGAATAATGATTTTGAAAATTTTGAAAATTGAAAAATATCCCATTACCGATTGCTCAGATTCTTGTTTCGTGTCATTCCGCACGGAACACATTCCGGTAAAAACGTATTCGCAACAGCTCGCCAAAACGCTCATCCAGTTTAACTCAATTCTTGTTTCATTCGATTCCACGTGTAATCTGTCTCACCAATCTGAAGTAAGTGTTGCTATCTCATCGATCAGCCCAACTCCTGAATAGGGAACATGCAATCAAAACTCCGACAGTAACAAAGGAACTCTTCTCCCCTGCATTTTGAGGACAGGTTTGTGAATACGTACTTGGGTTTTTGTGTGACGTGGCCACATCTTGGAACATATTTCATATACATCTGTGTAGATATAATCAACGATCGTTAATCTTCAGAGTCTTATTTTAGATTCGAATCAACTCAAGTATTATATCATTTGAGTAAAAATGCAACAATGTATGAATTCAATGAAGTCTTCAGAGATTATCGACATATTTATATACCCACATTCTCGCCGGATAGATGAGCAAAGTACAGAAATCTACGACACTTACTCCAGAATGGTGATACAACCCAGACTATATATCTCTTGACAAGTTAAACAAATTCTCAAGTGCTATTTACACTGTCCAATTTCCTTAAATTCAAGACTTGTATCCAATGAATTATATAGAAGATATTGGAAGGTCATTTAGACTATCCAATTACATTTTATCAAATGATGACGTTTGTTTGGTATCTAAGAGGCCGTGCATCATAGCTGTTTCCGCAATTCTCATAGAATCTTTGATGGAAATAGGACGTACTTTAAACGAAAAAAAATGCTATCCAACCTTTTGAACGAAAATTGGAAGTGCTAGTTTTGGTACAATTTTACGATTAGGCTATCAAATAACTGTGATACAAGTCTTGAATCAGAGGAATTTGATGAGAAATTGGACAGTGTAAATGGGGCTTCAGCTTTTAACCGCTTCCTATGAATACGTTCTACATGGAATTGGATGAAAGTGAACGTAACCTTGAATAGATACTTTCTTCATTTAGATTTGCAAACAAAATATTGTTTCAACAGTCCGCTAAAACAATATTCGCTCGCGGTATGCCATAAGCTCATTTTAGTCGTACACAACCTTTGCATCCCTCAAGTATCTAACTGACGGTATGGGTTCGTTGACGCACAACGAACGCTATATATCACTTTCTATCAGAAATGAATGCAATCCGTATCCATCGTTTGTCACGGTCAGTTGGCAGCACTCCCACATACTGGATAACCAACTCTAATCATCAGCTCTGCCTTTTCCACCGCCTCCATTGAACGTGGTGCATTCGCTACACATTTTAAAAGTGGATCCATAACAATTAAAATGATAGGTTATCGTGAATATATAGATAACTCAATCATGATTAATAATGCGTCAATACTTTTGGCAGGTAATGGTTATACGCATGTGCGGATAACTGAAAGATATTCGCACTGTTTGTGTCATAGCTCGGACTGTCCGAAGGATCATGTATTTATTTTATATTGACTTCAACGACGCGCCGGGCACTATAATGATAACTGAGATCTATTGGCGTCGGATTATTGAATCATGAAATTAAGTTTTTCCAAGTGATGAGAAAAATAGTGGCAATGAATTGGCCGTGCCTTTATGTAGAAACTACAACGGCATTTACCGGGAGGTCTAAGATGGAAACAAGGAAAAAAACTCTGTGGCCGGTGACGGGAATCGAACCGCGGCCTCATCTCCCGAGTCGCACGAAGCAAACGTGTTAGCACAGAGCTCCATGTGCCGATCAAGATTGTCGAAGTTCGGAGATATGGTGTAGTGGGGTCAACGTGAATACGTCGCCCCGTGATTATTGAACTCGTGCAAAGAGGGTATAGAAATGAGACAGCTGACAAGCTTGCTTTAGGTATTTATTTTAGTCATTTATATCGGGTTTTATGACGATCGCACTATACTAATGACCACGATCTATTAAAGTCGGTGGATGATATATCATGAGATCGTGAGATGGAAGGTTATTTCATTATATGTTTTTTAATAGTAGGGAGGAGTCGGTCATGGTCTATATTGTTGATAAACTATTCCATTCTCGATCTGATCGACAGTGGCAAACCAAGAGAATCCCCTGTCAGGATGTTCGACCATGATGAGAATCGAACCCTGGTCTCCTGAATGACGATTCAGTGTATTAACGACTCGGCCACTCGTCACAGTTTCACATGTTTGTGTAGCAGCAACGGGTACCACACTATTATGTTCCAGTTGTTGTTGTTGTTGTGTGTATATGTGTGGGAGAGCGAGAGAGAGAGAGAGAGAGAGAGAGAGAGAGAGAGAGAGAGAGAGAGAGAATGATGGAGTTTGTCTATCGCCTATTGAAACTTTTCGTCATTCTGACTTGTCAGTGTTGTGTGTAAGGTGACCCGACCAGTGTATTGCAAATCAGAGTTGAATTCATTCGCTTGGCGGCGTTTGTGACGTTCTAATTTCCGGATATCGATTGTATGGATGTATTCATATCAAAAACCTATATATAATATGTTGATGGAACCACTGATGATCACTTTAAAATGGTGGGGAACTTGAAGAGCATGATCCGGAATGAAGTCGACTTGGTTTTGTGACGAGTTTGGGCGTCGAACCTATCCCGAACCCTGATTATATGTTACAACCATCCATCGTAAAGTATCCCGAAGTCCAAAAATGATCCAAGAAAACAAAAGTACTTACGATTATCAGTTAGGGTGACGTGGTAGACCAGTCACTGTAACACCAGAATGAAAGCTGGTGTCATACACTGAACATCGCCTTTTTCTATATGTATTCTTATTTGCAAATAAAAAAGATTTATTCATTAATTTATTTATTTATCGGGAATAAATTGACTAATTTCTTCGGTAACAAAATGAAACATTTTGAAATTTGAAAATTACGAGGTGAACGTTTGCACTCCCAACATACGCTTACTGTCTTTTGATATCAATCGCGTTCGGTTCCATGATAATTCATCAAGATGTGAGTAATATGTACTTTTTTCATCAATTCGCTCCATTTTACACCAACACATTTACATTACTTGTAGACAGGAACATTTTCTACCAGCTTAATAATAGATTAAAATGGAAGAATATATAATGATTTTTTAATGTGAGTTCTCGTTTACATTTTGTTATAATATAACAAAAGACTTTTCGAGTGGATGATCAAAGTGACGTCACTTTTGTATGTTTTGTCTGTTTTCTATGTATTGTTGTGGATTCAACCAGACCCAGAATCACGCATAGTCTGAGTCGTCTATAGCCTTGAGGTGCACACACTTGAGGGGGGCATCCACAGTGATTATACAGATAGATACATTCATCTTGACTAGGCAAACGCAACATACGCGTTGTAAGACGAGCGATGCACCCAGTACATGCAGGGACGGTACTTTATAACAAACTCCCAGAAAAATTGAAAAGTTTCGCTAGCAATAGAACGTTTTTTAAGGTTAATGTCAAGAGGTTTCTAATTTAACACAGCTTTTATAATGTGAGGGAATATTTATCGAACGAAAGAGAGTAGTGTAGCTGTCTGTAATCAATTATTGGAATTGAATTGAAATATTATATTTGAAAGCATCACCTACATGTATTATTGTTAATTCAACTCGAACTTGCTGCAGTTAATTTATATTGTTGATTATAGTTACTCATTATTAATATTGTTGTTTTAATCCTGACAACTTTTAAGACCTGCTTGTTATGTTGATGATTTTAATTATAACTCGTTTATAATGAAATAAACAAAAAGCTAATAAATGAAATGAAATGAGATATCTGATAAGGTATGATAAGAATCGTTGAAGTAGTTC
This sequence comes from Brachyptera risi, assembly GCA_964007535.1. Lineage (NCBI taxonomy): Eukaryota > Metazoa > Arthropoda > Insecta > Plecoptera > Taeniopterygidae > Brachyptera > Brachyptera risi. The sequence continues at coordinate 9,685,600 of OZ023334.1, forward strand.
TAGCTACCTTTGCTACTTTATCTACTCTTGTATTCTACACACTTTGATGCATATTGAAAAAAACTCCATTTATGGCAAATATCGAAGTCGGAAAGCATTCAGTCTTGGCGACATAATTCTGCTATTATTTCTATATATTTGATGAATAAAAACAGTTGATTGAATTTAGTTCTTCAAAACGACTGGTTCTAATCGCATACAAAAAGGTGATGATGTACGTGTATCATCCATGTGAGAACATTCATAGAGAATTTTATTCTATTTGGAGAGATTTTATTTTTCAAATTTTCTTGCTTAGCCCAATCTTGAGAGATTTTTGAAAACTTCGAGATGATATTTTTTGAAATCGGTTCGACCGATTCATTTCAAAAACTATACACAGTTGGATAAGTTTGCGTGTACAAAAAGCGTTTCATGTCGATCAGTAGAACCCTGCGACCTGTGAAGTGCTTACAAAAAAAAAAAGACAAAGTTCTATAAGAGTAGGGTGGAGTCTTCGCTATCGCTCATCCGACTATTTGTTCCATGATCACGAACCAGTGTCATCGAATGAAAAAATATACCAACTATGAGATGATTTTATGCTTTCATGACATAATATTACTGCGAGTTCAATTATTTTTGAGATAATACGTAAATGAATACCAAGAATGTGATATGATATTCATTGACGGATTATCTTAAAACTGGTTGAATTCACAGAAATATCATGTTATATTGATGATTGAGAATCATAGAATCATCTTTGAGTTGATATCCTTTTCAATTCAATGTCATTGGTTGATGAACATGGACAAATCAAGTAAATATAAATTTCTTCATTTGTATAAGCACCGTCCACTCACCACCCTTAAACTTCCGTGTCTGATGAAAGATGAATGAAAATAATAAAATACTCATTTTCGTCATGAAAGAAAACACGAACTTCAAATTTCAACCCTCATAAATAAATTAGCTGTTGTTGGGATTGTTGAGCAACAGTTAACATGTAAGGGGCAAGTACATACATGAGAGTCACTTGAGACACTATAAAAGTGCGTGGAAGTATAAACACGTGACAGAGTGAACATGTGTGAATAGAAACATGTGATAATATATAAATATATATATATAAATATATTTATATATATTATATACCATATATATATATATATATATATATATATATATATATATATATATATATATATATATATATATATATACATATATATATATATATATATATATATATATATATATATATATATATATTATATACCATATATATATATATATATATATATATATATATATATATATATATATATATATATATATATATATATATATATATGTTATATACCATATATATATATATATATATATATATATATATATATATATGAGCCTATATATATAAATATATATATATTTATACCGGCACATGCAGAGTAGTGGTAAAAGCGCTTGCTTCGTGCGATCCGGAAGGTAGAGGGGCACGTTGAACCTGGTTTAATCCCCGCCACCGTCCATCTTTACAGGGGTTTTTCATGGTTTTTCTCTGTAGTCAAGGTCTTATGCTGGGATATTTCCTACAACATAGTCCACGACCGTTGCCTTCCCACTATTTTTCTTATCATCTAACAAACCTTCATTCCATCATCCCATTATCTCATTAATAATTCATCCAACGCCAATAGATTTCAGTGATCATTATAGTACGTCGTCAAACACAACATCAAATGATAATTAAAGAAGATATATGAATATATCTGGACTTATATGTGATTCCTATAAATTCTCCATCCTGGAATCGAGTCCAATATACAACAATTTGTTGAGTAAACACACACACACACACACATACAAGAAACTGAGAGCCGAATGTACAATATTGACACATGTGTTGCTAATTACAGTCGACTAACCTCATGGTTTGTATCGTTACTCTCGTGTATTTATATCTCACTTATACCCTATATTTGCATTGCATGATGTATTTACAACTCACACACGAATATAATATTGCCTACCACAGCACAGATTCATAGTTCATCTCAGGCAGTGTTGGGGAGTGAACTTGCAAAATGAGCGCGTTCACGGGAACGCGTTCATTTTTTGATGAACTTTTATATGAACGCGTTCGTTTTTCACATAATGAACGTGAACTTGGTAAAAGTTCCTTTTCGATCACGAACTTTTTCAAAAGTTCGAAAGTTCGCCGGTGAGACGTTTTTTTCAAACGAGTAGTACATTTTTCCATGACGTTTGTACTTGAGTGAGAGAGATGGAGATATACGCGGTTTTCTGACCAGTAAGCCCTACCAATATTAGCTATATAATACTGTCGGTGGTCCAAATTGACGTTAAAAGCAAAAAAAAAACGCGAAATGAACTTTCACGTGAACTTATGTACTTTTCACACGAACTTGAACTTTTCAGAATAAAATATAGAAAATGAACTTGAACTTTTGAAAAGTTCATTCTCACAGTAATGAACTGAACTTTTGTAAAGTTCTTTTTAAAAAAGAACTTCCCCAACACTGATATCAGGGCTTTGCAACTAACTATCCCAGAGGGTAATTTTTGTGGGAAAAGTTGAGGTGGGTCACATAGTTAATTTTCCAATCATTTTCATCAACTTTTCACTTGTTTTTAATATACTACGCCGGTAGACGGATAATATATTCTAAATTAATACATATTTTAGCTATTTTACAAACGAACTTTTTTTTTAAATCAAAATTCAATTACTTAAATTGCACTTTTCTCATCTTTATGTCTGAATTTGTGTCTGTATAACCGTAGAGAAGATATGGCGCGAGTGGGTTAGCTCACAAAGATGCCAAATGGGTGCTTCTGTTGTCACAAGCCAAACGGTAGGATAAATACGATTATTTTGTCGGAATTATCAACTATAATGTCAGTTCAAACGCCGCCTCTATCGTTTGGCGTATGACAGTTCAACTCTTGGCAAATATATTCTCTATTTGGCTTCATAGAATGTTAGACTAAATTGCAGTGATTTCACGGTGGTTCATAAGATCATACTGCGGGTTGCCAGTCATGGGAAGCCCTGGTTTATCTCATAAGTTGCTTATATAATAATCTCATCATAATTGCTTATCATAAGAGGTTATATAATTTTCTTTCAAATAATTATTGCAACTGCTGTAACTCCGAAAAAACAATAAAAATCTAACATCAATGTTTCTGATGCAGTTACAATAATATACTTGTACAATAAATTTCACCTTCAATTTTCCTCATGGAAGATTCATTTACGAAATGACTTCATTCCTCCACTAATTAAACAACGTATAGATACTTCAAGTGACTTGCATCCGGTATTCATGTTTTGAATGAATACTCGTGATTTTAATTAGTGATGTGAGTTCCATTGAAGCTCCTTGACATCGATCGATAGGCCACGTGATCTACCACGGTCTTTGTAATCCTCGTGCACACGATCTAGATTCGTTAGAACACTCGAGTATAATCTAATCAAATTATACACTTGTATCCACGAAAGTAGAAGGTTGTCTATAGCAACATAACAAAGGAAAATATCACCGTTATATATGTATACGTGATCCGTGTTCAGCTCAGTTGGTAACTTATAACGTTATATATGTATACGTGATCCGTGTTCAGCTCAGTTGGTAACGTTCTCGCTTCATGTGATTAGCTGAGAGGTTACCGGGTCTTGGTTTGATCCCCACCACAGCTCATCTTTACGGGTGTTTGATCGTGGTTTTTCTCTATAGTGTGAGGTGTAGAATAGTTTCTATAATATAGGCTACGACCGCTTCCTTCCTACTATTCACATAAGTATACCTACGATACATTCATATCATCATTCCATCATCTCATTGATCATTTACTCTACGCTGATTGTTTTCGGTTAGTAATTACAGTGAGTCGTTAAACTTGATTTAGGATGAGAAATAGTTGAGGTTTTCTTGAGTATTGGAATATTCGATAGTAGGGTTTATGATAAGGAACGAAACTGCATCTTTCAAAAGTGTGGAATCTTCAACTTTGCTACGAAATAAGGAAATTACCGACCTCGTTCAATATTTTCTTTGACACAACTTTATTCTTGCGTGGAAACTAGTATATTAGGAAAAAGCGGCGTATGAAAAATCGGGCTCCTCTTTTTTTTTTTTTTATGAAGCATACAGGTCAAGAAAAGTAACCAATCAAATTGAAACTTTTTCTGCACAATTGGTGTGTCATACAACTCACAAGAATAGGTTGAGATAGTTTTTGAGCAGAATGAGAAAGTTTCTTTCTTCAAATAACAAACGAAAGAACAAACAGACGAAGCCAGGATGAGAAAGAAGGAAGAAAAAACAAACAGAGACAGGAAAAAGTGGGAAGAAAGGAAAAAAAGAACCGTAATACAAATCTATCATTCTATGAATTCCTATTTCTCATTGAAAATAAACTTTTTTCCGAAATATCAGTTATGTATGTAGATTATAGTTTGGGTAGACATTTAAGCAGATTTTATGAGGAAAATATTCAGCTTTTAGACGTCGTATTTATCTGAAACGTTATGTCGAACTGGATAAAAAAATGAGTGAATTCCGAAACATTAACTGCGGGGCCAAAAGAGTGCATCCACTCTAGATCCACTACTCCCCCCCCCCCCACGACTCACCAGTTTCGGGCCATCGCAGAATTGTTTTTCATGTCGCTTCCACCCCTCACCCCTTGAGTTGCATTCCTGTGAAGATAAATCCCGTCTAAACTTGGATCCAAAGCTCAAGGTGACTGTGCATACCATGCTGTTAGCATGGGCACGATGTAGTGATACCAACCTATATTATCATAATATAAAGAAGGTGATCCAACTCAGATCTTGAAAGTGGAATATTTCTGGGGTCAGAATCTAATTCAATCGTCCTGATTGCCTGCAGCGCAACTCTCGCTTTTATATCGAACTATTAAGAACAACAATGCTCAACAATGCTATACACGGCCCTGTAGATTACAAGAATTATAGAATTTGTTAGTTCAACAATGCCACCGGTACCGTAGACACTCTTATTTACATCTAGTTTACAAGTAAAAGGGAATCCACTAAATTGCGACAGGAAATCGGGACGATTGGTTCTTAAATAAGCGCAAGAAACCACAAATGCATTCCATGTTATCAGTATGTGAGTTGGAGCACTTTCTTTATATTATGATAAAATAGGTTGATATCACTACATCGTGGCTTGTCTGCTGTTTTTTATAGTATCATCTTTTGAAACTGTTTCAAATAGTACTGGAATGTGCCTCATTGGATGTGACCTGAAACTACCCCTGCTTAAATATGCCTATGACTATCAATAACGTAACGGGATAAGCAACATGGCGGTTTCCATTCGCACCATGCGTATATCAAAGGGATGCCGCCTCACAAATGTTATGATGATTTGCAGGTATTGTTGTAAGTTGATCTATACAAGTAATAGATGTAATGCAATCTGTGAATCCAGCTCTTTCCAACTGCATTAAACAATATTGGAGTAAATTTCATTTGAATTAGCCAATCTAAATTTAAAATACGTCTGTGAAAGCATTTAGTCCCCTAGTCAAGAGCCCTACTGCTATATTTACCGTTTGATAACTGGATAATTACTCATCATCTACGAGAAAGATTAAAATCAGTGCAATTGTACAACTATGTATTGGAATACGAGCCTAATACGTACGATTTGATTTGAAATTGCGAATCTCAGGAATGTACATGTAAGCGCTGATTCCATCATGGTGAAAACCGCCTAATGTTAAAAGGATATGACTTACGCCATGTTGCTTATCCCGTTAGGTTATTGATAGTCATAGAATATGCATATGAAAATATAGAATAATATAAAAATATTTAATTTAATATGAGAAAATATAAAATAATATGTATGATGTCAAATAATGCACCAACATAATACGCAATGCTCTCACATGCTCCATTTAAAATGAAATTGAAGCGCAATTAACTCCATTGCAGCATCGCTTAAGGAAGCAATAAGGGGCGGGGGGGGGAGGGGGAGGGAGAAGGGGGATATACTGTGCTGACAGTGAAGTGATTTGCGTGGCGTTGATGACAGAGATCGATTGCAAGCTGAGTACCACGCTTGACAGCTATTACCAATAGCTCAGCTGCAGTGTTATTTACCATAACAAATTGAAAAAAAAAACATCAACACCAAATCGTAATTCGGGAAACTAGGATTCGATTATCGCTATGGTCAACCATTCTGACAGAGTTTTTTTTTGTGGTTTCTCTCTGTCGTTCAGGTTTATATACTGTGATGGTGCCTCAACATCGGGCCACGACCGACTCATTTACACTATTGAAAACACCCGATTGAAAAAAAAAAAAATGTTCGTCTTGTCTTCTCATCATTTCATTCATCATTCACCGACGCCAATATATCTTGGTCACAAGTACCCAATATAATCCAATATATTGTCACACAAGTTGTCACTACAGTTGGGCAGTACAAAGACGCGGTCTGGGAAGTTGTGTGAATCAATTGAATACATTTGTATCCATCATTTTGAGCGAAATTAATTTAAATTCTGAGAAATACTCGTCCATGAAGGTGAAGCCTCTTGCAGCTGGACCCTTTCCTCGATCATTTATCACACATTGATCAATTCTTTTCACTCCATGCCTTCCTACAAAACTCTAGCTACGCCACTGGCTGCCAAGACCTCTCTGGTCAACAATATGAGGACGTATATCAATATCAGTTTTCTGCTGCATTCTTGGACTTTTCTATTAATATCACAACATTCTTCCAATTCCTCCTTATACGCCTTCACCACACTCCATTTCTATTCTCACAATCTCCATATCATATAATATCTCCCTCTGAATATCTCATATTTTCCTGTTTATATTGTCGTCATGGAATACGTTTATCTCAAAGCTGAGAAACGGTTTTAGCTGGATCGATTCAGCCTGAAACGGTTTCATTTTAGAAAAAAAAAACGATTCCTACCATGGTAGATCATCCTAACAAGTATTTTTTTAAGTTTCCCTCTGACGTTCAGGTCAATACAGGGATGCTTCCTTAACAACAAGCCACGACCACCTCCTTCCCACTACCCTAAAACACCCAATATAACCTTTCATCTCATCATCCCATCATTTCATATATCATTCACCGATGCCAATAGATTGTATTCATCAGTAGCGAGTGCATCGGTAAACCCGATATAAATAAATGAACTTGAACAGTATTTGCATTCTAATATACTTGTCGATGTCAGCAGAACTGATTGAGTTCCAGCACAGTTTAAGAAGAGATTTGGCATTGTCGAATCCCAATCCACTGAGATATGTGATGAACAGGCCTAAACTGTTTGAAGGGGCGTGTCTTCAACGCTAGGCCAATAACAAGGTGATGTGATGAGTCAATTTGGCCGCCGTTTTTAGATTTCTAAACTGTTTTGAATAAAATTGTTTGGAGTGTCGTGACGGGCGTCGATTATTTCAAACGGTTCACACTGACTCAGTTTATAGCTGAACCTTTCTTAGCTGTGTGATAATTTTGATCTTATTTTGATGCTGCTTAACGATCTCACCAACAGCTAGGTTATATGGGGATACGAATGAGCGGGTGATGGTGAAACGATGGAGGGACGAGAATGAGCGAATGGTTACAAAAACCAAAATGCATTGAGGGTTGCGTTGGTTTTCCGGTTGGAGATGGTGACTTCACTAATTCGAAAACACGTTTCATTTCATGAGTACTTTCCTGAGAAATATTGATCGCTGCTTTAACTAGTGTTGTTTTTTAGAGACGGCTGATGGACTGACAAACTTTATGACAGCTGTTATTGGCTGAGCCAACGTCATTAAGTGAAAGTTATGGTTACTTTTATCACCACTCATCTACCACGGTCAATCGATCTTTAAACGTGGACCGTGAATTGGAACATATTTTTGACATGGGAGGGATAGGAAGTGAGGACTTCATCTCCAACTCCCAAACCAACGCATCCTTCAATGTATCCTGACAAAAAACCTATGCCTTATGCGGGACTCAAATCCACGCTCGACCTGACTTCAGTTTTTACCGCAATGCGATAGGTAACTGAGCCACGGGGTGACTTGTATGATGAACTCAGCTATATGCGCAGTAGCATATTTCATTTTTTTCAATCCTCACTCGATCTAATATCAATCGGGAGCCAAATAGCTTGTCGTTGACGTACCGTAAACTCCAATATTCATTCTTTCGAGCATATACAAATATTTTTATTCTCATAAAATGTATAATACAAATCATGGCTAGTTTCGCCAGTGCCAACTAGAGTGTGATATGATGATTGCGCTTCGTATCTCTCGTTGAACAGAAGGTGTGAAGTATTAAACTGCTTGTGCAGGTGATAAAAATGTTCCGGCTATTGGACTCTGGCCATCGAATCGACCGGTCAGAGAAAGAGGCGAGCGGCCAGAGGAAGGGGGGAGGGGGGGGGGGAGAGGGACTGGACACATGCCCATATATACAGTTTATTATCAGTCATCTCTTGGCATAAGTTTGACAGCTCGACCGAAATATCCAATGTCACAAACACTGTTCCAGTATCAGAACAAAAGGGAAAATTAAAATAAACAAAATAATACTACCAGAACAAAATGATTGTATATATTTCAGTTAAGCCCGGTATTATCAAGTCCAGTTAGCCTTTATCTGGCAGTTCAAACTTGTTATCACCAAGGTTACCCATGCTATTTGTTTTCACTAACTCTCGGATAAATACTAACTGGACTTGATAATACAGGGCCTCAGAGTCGGCTTCAAGAATCTTAGTTCAGAATTGATCCCTTTACTGTTAGTGAAAGTACAAGAATAACATGCGTATAACCAACGGTGATGATAAGTTAGTCCGCTAACTATCACCTGATCTGCTAACTATCGCCTAATTCTCTAACTATCAGTCGGTGAAACCCGGACATTAATTACATAACATCGTTGTTATTTCCAGCTTTTAATGATTTGTAATATTATGTAGTTTTGTGTTTCTCACTGTGGACCTCATCCTAGATAATCGTTTAACCTTAAAATATCACGGATTTACAAATATTACTGTGATATTCGTGTGTATTCTGTTATTAGTTAACCTTTTTCCTAGTATACACTGCAGCTTTACCACATGCAGTGTGCTCCATAGTCCTACGACAGGGTTGGGCAAATCTGTTCGATCAACAGTATATCAATATGTCCGATGGTATGATATGAAGAAGTCGTGGCCTATTACTAGGAAAACGCTATATACGCGTTGTTAGACGAGCGAAAAGTAATAGTATGTCGACTTCATTGCCAAACTTTTGCCTAAATTCGCCAATTGGGTGACATTTTAGTTATAAATGGGTGAAAACGGCTTCGAGTGGTACCAATTTAGCACATTTCATGTTTTTTCTCCAAAATAGCTGACCCGATCAGGCTGAGAATTTCCAGAAATGTGTATCAAGATGTTATTCAACTTTACACAAAATTTCAATTTTTTTTGAAAAGAAAAATTTTGTAATTTTTTTGCGCCGTGTTATTCTAACGAGTATTTTTGAAATTTCTAAAATTCATAAAAATAAAAGTTACGACCCGATGATGCCACAAAACTATACAAATCTAAGCTAGATGAGGAACCATGATGAAAAAAATTTTGAAGTTGATAACTGTAGCCGTTTGACCTGTGGAGAACCGACAAAAAAACATTAAAAAAAAAACATAAAAACGAACCCCAATTTTTTTCAGTATGTCAAATTTAATCCTCGCTGAAGCTCGTCTAATAATAAGGAACCATCCTAGTTGTTACTCCACTGACTGAGGTAAATCACTAAAATCCAGTCGAAATCTATATAAAGACACTATATTCGACCAATGTCGGCCTCCTGAATGGCTACTCAGCGCGCTAACAACTGTTCCATATACACGTCCTTGAAAATGGTTCTTATGAAAGGTTTCAAAATATCGTTCATAAAGACTATTCAATAAATTCAGAATGAGGCTTACTTGCCTCCACGAAATAATCGACTTAGGCCCGGTATTACGAAGTCCAGATAGCCTTTATCTGGCAGTTCAAACTTGTTATCACTATGGTTACTTATGCTATTTGTTTTCACCAACTCTCAGATAAATACTAACTGGCCGTGGTAATACTGGGCCTTAGACCCAGTATTACCACGGCCAGTTAGTATTTATCTGAGAGTTGGTGAAAACAAATAACACAGGTAACCATGGTGATAACAAGTTTGAACTGTCAGATAAAGGCTAACTAGACTTGGTAATACGGTGCCTTAATCGGAAAAATAAAATCGACATTAGGATTGAGAAATTCGTGAAATTCATATATTCAGATATACAATTATTATTTTTTGTATATCAACATCGAAAACTGATTCTGAAAAATCATATATCGTGTCAAGACTATAAATACTATGAATAAAAACATGTATGTGACAGCTACGTACGTGTGTGAATATATCGGACAGCTAGGCACGACAATTTCATCACAATTAATTCAACTGATTCAACGAACTATGAATCCCGATTCTTGAAATGGCAAATAATCGACGCATTTGCAGTGAGGAGAAAAAAAATCATCTCCAATTTTATTTCCATCATCATTGTTTATTGTAATCGATTTTCTTAACTCTCTTCCACTCTTCCTTGTTTTCTTCTCAAACTTCTCACTTCCCACTTCGAATGCTATTTGCTATTATTATATCAATGCATAATCAGAGATGAATTAACCAGAGTTATGGATTGTTTAGAAGTTCCTGAGTTCCTAACGTGAAAAGAAAACAGAAAACGTGTGAATAAAATTGAAAGAACGTTTGATAAAACACTTTTCGTATATATTATGCGGACTATTCACTGTCAGATAAACCACCTGTGAAAATACAGCAAATGTGCGGGCAGCAGACTGCCCGCATATCAGATGTAAATTCCCAGCTATAGCTAGCATTGCTTACGCTGCGCGCGACCCGTGAACGTGAGGAATAGAGTTGGGTTTTTACAGCACCGCTCTGCCGTGCATGCAAGGGCAAGAACTGTGAAATGACAGTCGCCCGCTGTACGATCACGGCATGTGACGGTCGCAGCGTTACAGCGTGTGCTGGGATTTTACAATCTCCTGCTGAATTTACCCTGCCTACATGTGCAGTACAATAACGGCAACTGATGCAAATATCCAGCACCATTCTATATTTTCACCGCCCTCTTATCCTGTACTTTCCAGGCATGCGATGTATTTCTCCATCAATGTGCTGGATTTATACGGCCTACTTCTCTTGTATTTTCACAGCAACTAATGCAAATATCCAGCACTATTCTATATTTTCACCGCCCTCTTATCCTGTACTTTTCAGGCATGGGATGTATTTCTCCATCAATGTGCTGGATTTATACGGCCTACTTCTCTTGTATTTTCACAGCAACTAATGCAAATATCCAGCACTATTCTATATTTTCACCGCCCTCTTATCCTGTACTTTTCAGGCATGGGATGTATTTCTCCATCAATGTGCTGGATTTATACGGCCTACTTCTCTTGTATTTTCACAGCAACTAATGCAAATATCCAGCACTATTCTATATTTTCACCGCCCTCTTATCCTGTACTTTTCAGGCATGGGATGTATTTCTCCATCAATGTGCTGGATTTATACGGCCTACTTCTCTTGTATTTTCACAGTAACTAATGCAAATATCCAGCACTATTCTATATTTTCACCGCCCTCTTATCCTGTACTTTTCAGGCATGGGATGTATTTCTCCATCAATGTGCTGGATTTATACGGCCTAATTCTCTTGTATTTTCACAGCAACTAATGCAAATATCCAGCACTATTCTATATTTTCACCGCCCTCTTATCCTGTACTTTCAAGGCATTAGATGTATTTCTCCATCAATGCACTTGATTTATATCGCCCACTTCTCTCGTATTTTCACAGCAACTGATGCAACTCAATTATCCACTACTATGCTCAATTTATTTTCATTATATATTTCTTCTATTTATCTATTCATCATTATATTAATTGTGTAGCACCTACTTTAAAGCCATCAAAACACCTTGTTAATTATAATCGTTCACTATGATGGCATCTTCAATCAAATCAATAAAATGTATTTCCAAATTGAACTTCAGGATTACTTGAAAATCTAAAATCATCTAAAAACTGTAGTTCAAAATTATTAGAACCTATTTTCATTTATTATTCATCATTTGTCATTATTGTTATTTATTAATAGATTTACTAAGCCGGTTGTGTTTGTGTCATAAGCCACATTTATGAGTTATAGTAAGTTGATAATTATAAGCTGCTAACCATTCCAATTTCCTCGGAAGAGGGTTGAAGGAATAATTGAATGAATAAATGAAAACTCAATCCAAATTAGTAAAAGTTTACAGCATAATAATGTCTGGCTATGGACTGTGAGAATGGTTAGGAATAGGATTCAGAAATGTACGAACTGCCGAGTGTCTTGAAAAATACAAATTAGTAAAATGTACAATTTTGTTTATTGTATACCAGTTGATCAAACATATAATTACAACCAACACACTTTTAGTGGAGCCAGGGGACAGCAGCACCCTGGTACTTGTCAAAAAACTGAGGCAATTATCGAGAGGAATGAAAGTCACAAGTGGTTTGATTAGGCTTACATTAGGCCTAATAAAAAATACTTATATAAAAATTATTATACTATAATGAAGCACTATTGCAGTGAATTTTGCATCATCACATGATATTTCACAATGATGATCAAATTGGGCTGTAAAAAGAAACAAGACTAAAGATAATTAGCTGTTTCTTGTGTACAATCCAGCCATGCAGGGAATGTCAGAATATTCAGTCATTGGTCTATGGTGAAATGGTGTTACTTTCAAATTGATATTTGACATAAATTAAATTAGCTGTCTAGCATGCAGTATTGGTGTTATTGACTAAATTAGGTGTATATATATTCTATTTTAGTTTGAATTTTAGTGGGGCTATGTGCCATGTAATTGCCATGCACTATGCGATTTTGTTTGAAGCTGTGCTTATTGGTTGCATAACAAAACAAAAAACAGCAAATTGTCGTTAAATGTTGTGCTTTTCACATTTTTTTTCTCCCAATTTGATTATTATTGAGAAATATCGTGCAATATTACAGAATTCACTTCAATAATATTCTTTATGTGAAATATCGTACGATTATCTGTAACAAATGGAAATGTTTGTTTCTCGCAAGGCGCCAAATGTTTTGTATTGGTCATTCTACATGAAATCAACTGAAATATTGGAGAAATAAACTTGTACATCTTTGATTTTTTTGAAATTTGCTATAGTTGTTAAAAAACCAAGAAAATGACACACATTTTTTTGTTCGGCTCTAGCTCCAATAGTTTTTGAGTTGCGGCAAGTTGCGTTTCACCAAAATACTCAAATTTGGGTACGCGTTCCTTTGACCAAATTTTGTCAACTTTTTACCCGTTTGACCTAGAAGGCTATTTTTTTAAATATTGCTGTGTTTCTAGTATGTATAATTATGTGCAAGAAAAATCCTTCTTTTCACAAAGAACATAAGATATATCTTAATTTTGACTTTAACAAACCATTACCCAAAATGGGGTATTTTTAAAAAGCCCCCCAACGAATATTGTTTTCCTCAGTTTGTTGGCTGTGTAATAAACTTAAATGTAGACTGTGGTCACCTTTGGTTTGGGAATTATAAAATTATATGTGGTTTCATGCATAGAAAATGGCTAGAATAAACTCAATCAAGGTACTTTAGGCCTCAACCTACTATGAGAACAAAAACAAAAATTCTAGTCATTTTCTAGGAATGAACCTACATATTATTTTATAATTCCCAAACCAAAGGTGACCACAGTCTACATTTCAGTTCATTACACAGCCAACAAACTGAGGAAAATGATAATTTTTTAGGGGATTTCTAAAAATACCCTATTTTGGGTAATGGTCTGTTCAAGTCAAAATCAAGATAGGGTATATTTTATGTTCTTTGTGAAAAGAAAAAGATTTTTTTCACATAATTCATACACGCTAGAAACACAGCATTATTTAAAAAAAAATAGCCTTCTAGGTAAAACAGGTGAGAAGTGAAAACAAAATTTAAAAGGAACGCGTACCCCAATTCAAGTTTTTTGGTGAAACGCAACTGTGAAGCCGAACAAAAAAATATATGTTTTTTTCTTGGCTTTTCAACGACTATAGAAAATGTCATCAAAATTCAAGAGGTACATGGAAATAGTTAGGTTGTTTTGAAATGGAATGACCCATATGATGATGAAACAACATTTCTATGAATTCTGAATTCATTTCCATAATTACCAAGTCGGTCGCAGAATGTACGCGAAAAATACCCCAATTCTCTCATTACAGCAAAATCAATTGGACATTGCAAAATATTCCATGGAAAACACATTTATTGAACTGTTGCTACTAGGGCGAAGGAATTTGAAACGAATGGAATCTATGTAACTGATAACTAAATCTTGAAGTTTAGATTATATTAACTTCATGAGATGTAATTTCTGCATAACATTGGGCCAAAAAAAAAACATGACTCCACCAAACACTGACATTTGCAAATAGATGGAAAAACACGGGTCTCCAATAATAGATACACTTAATAATGCAACTCTAATGATAAAATATATACAAAGTATCTACACAGTTATACAAGTTCATGATTGTGGCGGAGGAGGGCTGGTGCAAGGGCTCTGGCTTACTCGACATCATCGTCAATAAACAATTGTTCGCTAGCAGCGATGCGGTCCACCTCCCCGAGAGCTCTCAGCAGGGTCGCAACTTTCGGCGCCACCATCGACTTTTTCGGTTTCCCACCGCGCTTGTTGCCCCTTGGTGGGTTTATCAACAATAGATTCCTATGAACAGAGAAATACTTGGCATTAGTTACTTACCACAAAGTATGGTACAATGACTGTCCATTTTCAATATGCGGCTCTTGTATGTAGTCTTCTTGTATCAAGAGACACTAAGAAATTAAATTTTGAGCAGTTGAAATAGATGAGTTGAAAAAAAAACATTGATCGAACATTTGTTACATTATTTAATATTTGTGTGAATTTCACTCATTTTCCAATGCATCTTCATTTTCCAATGGATGTCAATATTCAAGTTGGAAATAATACACTAATTTCAGTGGGCAATGTACCCGGTACTCTATATTCATCCAAGTACAATACACTGTAGATATATTAGTACTACAGAATGAGAAGAGAAATAATGAAAATTATAATCAACTTTTTGGGACGTGTAGTTTCTACCAACAACTTTTGTTGAATATATCACCGACTGTTGTTCGTTATCTGCCATCACGTTTTTTCTTCTACAGCCGACTACTTTCAGATTATGTTTACAGCATGAATTGAGGTTTCATGTTCAATAATGAAGTATTATAATATAACATTATTGTCAAAAGTTCATGATAGAGTTGCTTTTACTGACTCGCGTCGCAAGTGACACATTGGTCGCGTTTGCTGCGTCAGGCGCATAGGTGCATTTATTGACTCGCGCGCGTTGAGGGAGAAGAGAAAAATGGATGCCTAACAATTCATGAATACGAACTGTCAGATTATCTTCGAAACTTGATATTTGGCAATGTAAGGTTGTCAGAAGTTCAACCAAATTTAAATCTACGCGGCAAACGCGAGCTCGCGGCCGACGCGACAAATGCTCGAAACACAATGGCGTTTGTAATGCGTTGCTCTCAACGTGAGTCAGTCAAAGCGGCATAATACGTATGATCTTCAAGTGAAATTAATGTTTCATATTGAATTTAGGAGAAGCACTAGAATCAAAAACTAGTTGACTCTTGCATACAACAGGTAGCAGACAGCTTGTCAACAAACTTTTTGCAGCCCTCACATGATGAGAGTTCAAATTGAGTTAAATCTTGATAGCCAAAACTTTTTGATTGTTTTAGTAATGACATTTACAATAATGGTGTGATATCATTAGCACATCGTATATGACTTGTAGTTGACCAACAAAGTGTGAGGTTGAACATTGGGCAAACTTGCCTCAAGTTTCACATTCAATGCGTTGAGTTCTTACCTTTGCACAAATTCCAATGTCGACACGTGGGTCGCCGGATAGGGAATGTTGAAAACGAAGTGAGCCAGGAAGACCAACAAAAACCCATC
This sequence comes from Brachyptera risi, assembly GCA_964007535.1. Taxonomy (NCBI): domain Eukaryota; kingdom Metazoa; phylum Arthropoda; class Insecta; order Plecoptera; family Taeniopterygidae; genus Brachyptera; species Brachyptera risi. Next base: position 9,701,774 of record OZ023334.1, read on the forward strand.
AACAGGCAGTGAAGCTCTGGCACAGATTGTGCGATCCACGACCAACAAACAAGTCGCTTGTGGATCATGAATGCCAGACCCTGAAATAATTGAGTAATATAATAACAAATGAAAGAAAATTCAAATTCATAAAATTTGCAATGTTTGTGGCAAATTTGATACACAATGCATCAATAGTTGGTTTGCCTAACTGACATAGACTAATCCGAAGTCTTACGACAATAGCTAAAAATATAGGAAAACAATTGTGAAAATCGATCGATAATCCATCATTAATTTATTATAGGGAATATACTCAACGACTCCATGAATAGCTAGGTTACATAAAGGTACGAATGTGCGAGTGATAATGAAACTATGAAGTGAAAATAGGTGAAACAACGCTTACAAAAACCCATGCCTCATGCGGACTCGAACCCACACATGACTCGACTCTAGTATATATACAAAAAATCGGGTAAAATTAAAATATGATAAAGTAGACAGCAATAAAATCGGCAATGATGCACCATACCCTCAACCATTAGCCTTGGAAAAATAGTACAAACTCTTCGACATTTTGAAAACACATATGAATAAAGTAATAAAAAGTGATGTGATTGACTAAGGGAGATAGATTGATCTATCAATAATTAATGAGATACAGTAATAATACAGTTGTGCGGTAATTCAGCAGGGATGTGCGTGTCAATTGTATCAGTTTTGAGTCCCAAGTCTGATTAATTGTCACGAGTCTCGAGTGGAGTCTTTACAAAATGATAAATGTAATGAAGAAAAGGCTTAATAGCACTAAAAATATGGGACACTATTTTCAACCAGTTTTTGAAGTTGTTACAGGTGTCATTTTGATTTCACAAAGTGCTTTGCAGGAAGAGCTTTGCCATCTAAACTTAGCGGCCAATGAGATCAACCATCGAGAAGCAGTCAATGAGAAAGTATTTAAATTATGAAATAGGAAACAGATTTAAAGTCTCAACTATGATTAACAAAACAGTCTGAAATATTTTCCACGACTCCGAATCTGATTCTGGCAGAGACTCGATAGGAACTGGATCGACTCGCACACCCCTACAAATTTTCTGAAGTTTTCTGAATGAAAAATAGTGAAAACCAACCTTTCATGAACAAAATTGGATTTGGAGATTCTACTGCTTCTTCCACCTCCGTATCAGTTGCCGTCTCTAAAATGCAGAAATAGATATATTCAAGGTTAGGTTACAAGGTTAGCTATAATTATAATTGGATGAGCGAAGCGAAGACTTAATTTCACCATGGGCCTACCCGAAAAAAAGTGCCTGTTTTTGGTTGTTTTTTTTGTTCGCGCTCCACAGGTCAAAACGAAAATTCAAAATCAGTTGAAACTTGGCACACACAAGTGTCCTTATCTAACTCGATACTGTATAGTTTTGAGGCGCAATCGGTTGAACCACTACTGAGAAAACTCATTTCAAAATTTTCAAATATCCCATAAGAATAACCTGGAGAAAAAAATTCATCAAAAATATTTCCTTCGAAAGAATTCAAATTTTCGGGGAATTTTATTATGATAATTATACACCTTATTCCGAACTTTCAGTCCAATCAAATCAGCCGTTTTGATGTAAAAAATATATAATCCAATTTTTTCAAATCACTCAAAGCTATTAAGAAACCATTTGAATCAAGCAATGAAGCAACAGGTGTGCAAACGATTAAAACAAAGCCCTCTTAAATATCATAGAAATTGATTAGGAAATAGGATGGCGGTGACATAATCGTTTGGATCTCAAGGTGTATTATATATAACTAGACAAACGCGAAATAGGCCTATGCGTTGTAAGATGAGCGAGATATCTGAATAAGGTATAATAACAGTCCTACATTTGCTACTTTATCGACTCTGGTATTCTACACACTTTGTCCTTCATTTAATTGCTACTTTATCTTCTCTGGTATTCTACACACCTTGACGAATATGAAGAATATTCAATTCTTGGGCAAATATCGAATCTATGAAGCAGTGAATCTTAGCTCATTTCCATATATTTGATGTATAAAAATAGTTATTTGAATTTTTTTCTTCAAAACGGCTGGTTCGAATTGCTTACAAAATGGTGGTTATGTGTATCATTCACGTTTGAACACTCAGAGAAAATTTTTTCTTTTTCGAAGAGGTTTCATTTTTTCAAATTTTCTCATCCAGCCTAATCTTATGGGGTTTTTAAAAACTTTGACATGATATTTAACAAAATCTATCTGACCGATTTATTCCAAAAACTATACAGTTCTAAGTTGTAAAAGTTGGCCCGTACAAAAAAAAGTTTAATGTTCATCAGTCCACCCATGGACCTGTGCAGTCTTTACAAAAAAAAAAAAAAAAAAAAAAACACAGACAAAGCTGTATAAGAGTGGAATGGAATCTCCGCTATGCTCATCTACGTGTAATAACATTTCAAATGTTCAACATATTTTTGTTGGGTGATTGGTGAGTATTGTTCAATTGTTGTAAGTAAGTGGGTCTGAATTATATTATTTGGTTGATGTTTCATAAAATTGTATTTGTTGACCATCTGGCATCAAAATTAACAACAATGTACTTTCCTATTATTCTCATGGACAAATTCATCAATTTCAATTTATGATTTAATAAATGACTGTTGATGTTATTGTTGTCCATTGTTAGTATAGGCCTAATTGAGTTAACACGACAGAGGAATAAATACTCGATTGAATGGAATTACATTACTCACCGATATTTAAAATAGTTATATGATGCTATGATATTATTCGATTGAGCTATTTTGAACTAAGACATTGATAATTGAATTAAATTATAAAGACAATGCCCATAGCCGCCCCCGTGGCTCCGTCAACCATAGTACTACGGTATAGAAACTGAAGTCAGGTTTGTCGTGGGTTCGAGTCCCGCATAAGACGTGGGTTTTTGAAAACGTCCCTTCACCTATCATCACCTCATTGGTTCATTATCATCTGCTCATTCGTACATCAAGAATAGATTACCAATTCCAATTGTATCGGTAGAACTCAAACTTAATGTGTCGAGGTAAGCTGGTGGTCGCTCCTTTCTGTTATCGCTCCAGATAAAGCATAGAGATAGAGGGATTACTTGAGAATAATTCACTCCAAAAGTTCAAACTCTGCTTCCTTCATTTGAATTAATTTTCTATAAGTCAATTTATATTGAAAAGTTCTGCATGCAATACCTTATTATATTTATTCAATAGATCAAATTTGATAATACTGAAGATCAAGCAGGCGTTCTGAGTCAAACTCAATCGTTCGTCTAGTCAAGCATGCGCCAGAGGTCAGTACTGGTATAGTGTTTTATATTATGAAAAACGGTCGACCGTTTATTAAAGATAATTCAGACAAGCGACTTTGAATTCTGGAGCCGTGCGAGTTTGAGTCCCGCTCTAGGCATGGCATTCACCTATCATCACCTTCCATTTATCATCACTTCATTACGGTATTTTATAAGCTCATTCGTACCCCCAGATAGCCTAGCTGCAGTTTGTGTCATTAAAACTATTGAAAAAACGACAAGAGAAATGAAAATCCAAAAAATATTTTGATATGACTACGATTGTCACGATTTTGATATGATTTTACGATGTGAAATTTTACATGCTCCTCATTTTACCTGACCTCATCTGACGTGGTCCAACCTAACTGGCTGGGTTGGGCTTTCATGGTTAGGGTTATTAAGGTCAGGTTAGTACTGACTCGGGCCTGACCTCATCTAACGTGGTCCAACCTAACTGGCTGGGTTGGGCTTTCATGGTTAGGGTTATTAAGGTCAGGTTAGTACCGACTTGGGCCTGACCTCATCTAACGTGGTCCAACCTAACTGTCTGGGTTGGGCTTTCATGGTTAGGGTTATTAAGGTCAGGTTAGTACCGACTTGGGCCTGACCTCATCTAACGTGGTCCAACCTAACTGTCTGGGTTGGGCTTTCATGGTTAGGGTTATTAAGGTCAGGTTAGTACTGACTCGGGCCTGACCTCATCTAACGTGGTCCAACCTAACTGTCTGGGTTGGGCTTTCATGGTTAGGGTTATTAAGGTCAGGTTAGTACCGACTTGGGCCTGACCTCATCTAACGTGGTCCAACCTAACTGTCTGGGTTGGGCTTTCATGGTTAGGGTTATTAAGGTCAGGTTATTACCGACTCGGGCCTGACCTCATCTAACGTGGTTCAACCCAACTGTCTGGGTTGAGCTTGCATGATTGGGTTCAATGGCGGATACAGGTAGGGGAGGGGGGGGGGGGGCTGAAATCGCCTTGTATGTTCCCGTCTAATCCCAAGCACTAGGCCTATTGCAGTCTTTGGTAGGCCTAGCCTCTATTAACCAGACCATGACCAGATGATCGGAACCATAGATGCCTATGATCACAAGTGATTCACAACATGCCTAGCATACGTTCACGATGTAGTGATACCAACTCATTTTATCATATTCCATCATATTTTATAATGTGATATAATAGGCTGGTGTCACTACATCGTGCTACGTTGTTGTCGTTGTTTATGCGTGCACCCTGAATTACCCATAATCAAAGACATTAGTATATAAACCTACCCCATAATCAACCCAATACAACCAACTTGATCAACCGAACCTATCCAAACTGACCCAACATGAACCAACCCAACAGAACTAACAACCTGAACGAGGACTATAATGTAGATTGGGTATTTTGGGGGTATTTCTTGGGTAGGGCCTATATCTAGATGGGCGAATAGCTATTTCGATATTCTTTACTCTAGGCTATGACTAGCTCTAGGCCTATTCTTAGCCGTGTGTCTATGCTACGCCTAGTCTATGCCTACTCCACTCCACATGTGCATGAGACTACAAGCTAGAAATCCCAGCTAGGCCTAGACAATCAGAAAACAGCAAATTCATACCAATATTCATATTGCTTACCTCAGTTGTGTTCGTTGACGGATGAATTTCTCCTCTCTCCTTTTCCTGCTTCACAAATGTAGCAAATGCTTCTGCTCCATCGAAAGCTTCACTTGAAGTGTAAACAAACCGAAAAGTTCCGAAAGCTGAAACCCGAATGTATCCGAGTAAGTTGGGTATTACCGCTCTTTTGTTAGTGAATGCTCGTAACGAGCGACGCATATTGTTCTCTCAGGTATCACAGCCCGAGTCAACGAGCCCGAGTCGTAACAAACTTGAACCATGGCATAGAGTATTGAAGAACTTCACTACTCTATGCTTAAACTGAGCCCCGCTAGAGACTAATAGGGGCATATTGCCTTGTTTTTCCAATCACCTCGTATAGAGGCTGTAGAAGATGAATATAACTTCACAGCCACGTAATTTTCTCAAATATTGTACCTTATTATGAAGAGCCATATACTTCATAATATTACTATTACAACTAGCAACCAATAGAAAACAATACTTTCCATCGTCAAATATCTCATCAGTATCCTATTTCCTATTTTTTTTAATCACATCTGGTGTAATTGCGACGGAATAATTTCACCATCGTTTTATAATGTACCATTAACTTGTTATAATCATTATGTAATGTACTACCATTGGAGGGAATAAAAAATGTGTTTAAAAAAATCACAATACTGTATTAAAAGTATTAATCAAAAAATGAATGATGAAAGTAATATAATAAAACACAATAAACCTATTGATCACGAGGAGGGCATAGTTTCAGATTTTGAAACAAATTATTTATACCGTTTACGGGAACAATCATAAAATTATTATTCTTTATACCATGCACGTTGAAGTTTTTCACCAATACCAGGTTATAGTAACTAGGAAAACGCGTTATGTGTTTCCGCGTTGATGGATGAGCGAATAAAAAAAATGTAGTAATTATTATTTTTTTAAATTGATATTTTAAAAATATCGAAATAGAATAAACATGTGAAACCGTGTGGAAGACCCTAGAGAGCGAATGAAAAAAATGAAGTAATTATTATTTTTTCAAATTTTCATTAATAGGCTCCATGAAGTTTTTATAACTTGAGAAAGATTTGTGTGCAGTGGTTTTTTCCAAAACTCGTAGACAGGCTGATTATTCCTACGCATGGAAGGCTTTGGATGAGTGGTTATTATGGAATATAGGCCTAATCGAAATATAAGAACCTTGTATTTTGAAGATCAAATCCCAGCCTTCTGTATATAGATCTGATTGATAGTATTCGTAGGCTATTCTAATGAATGAAATTGAACATAATAAAAATTGCATTTTTTAATTTTTTACTCCGAAACGTCACATTCGATTATTGTAAAAGTCCGTAATAATGTGTATTATTATGTTGTTCGAGTTCTGTGGAAATTTCAAAAATTTCGGAGAACATTCACTTTGACATTTTTCCGCCTGGCTTATTCATATGGGTTTTTTGAAAACTTCAAAATGATTTATCTCAAGAATTATTGAACCGATTCTGCCTCAAAACTATACAGCATCAAGTCAGATAGAGGTTCATGTGTGTGCCAAGTTTCATCATGATCTGAATTTCTGTTTGACCTGTAGAGCGCGAACAAAAAAACAAAAAAACAAAAAAAACATTCGATTTTTCAAGTACAGTGAAATTGAGTCTTCGCTACGCTCATCCAATTAAACTAAACCAGGCAAACGCGTTATGTGTTTCCGCGTTGATGGATGAGCTGGCACATATCAACTTATCTTTGGATTGGTTATTATATATATATATATATATACACCTTGAGATCCAAACCATTACATCACTGCCATCTTATTTTCCATAAATAATTTATATGATAATAAAGAAGGCTTTGTTTTAATCGCTTACAGTCAAGTGGTGACACTTGTTGCTTTGATTTAATAGGTATCTTAATAGCTTTGAATAATTGACACAAATAACATTATATATTTTTTTACATCGAAACGGCTGATCCGATTTGAGTAAAAGTTCGGAATAATGTGTATCATTATCAGATTGAAGTTCTCTGAAAATTTGAATCCTCTCAGATGAAATATTTTTCACGAATGTTTTCCTCTGGCTTATTCTAATGGGATTTTTGAAAACTTTGGAATGAGTTTTCTCAGAAGTTGTTCAACCGATCGTGCCTCAAAACTATACAGCATCAAGTCAGATAGGGGTTCATGTGTGTGCCAAGTTTCAACTGATTTTGAATTTTTGTCTGACCTGTGGAGCGCGAACAAAAAAAAAAAAAAAAAAAAAAAAACAGGCACTTTTTTTTCGGTATAGTGTAATTGAGTCTTCGCTTCGCTCATCCAACTAAATTGTGATATGAGGGCTACTGTATTGATCCACAAGTCAAAAATTGGTGATATATAATAGCATATTATATCGCATGCTTAATTATACCATGATTATATTATCGAGTCATGTTATGTTACTGAACCATTTATGAACAATTTCAATTATTCTTTCTGCATGACAATCATCACATAATATGGAATATTTCATAGCTGACACCATGATATTACATTCATGCGTTTTTTTTTCATTTTTCTTCATAATAAGATGTATACCATTTAAGATTAGTATAATGGAAGAATACAGTTGCTGATTTTGTTTGTATTTCTTATATTAGATTCAACGACGCACTCTACTGATCAGTACGATCTATTGGCGTCAGTGAATGATATATGAGATGATGGAATGATGAGATGAAAGGTTATTCATTACATGTTTTTGGATGGTGGAAAGAAGTCGGTCGTGGCCTGTTGTTAAGGAACCATCCCAGTATCAACCTGAAAGATAAAGACAGAGGACAACCACGAAAAACACGTCAGGATGGTCGACCATGGTGGGAATCGAACCCCGGTCTCCTGAATGACGGTTCAGTGTATTAACCACTCGGCCACACGTCTCAGTATGGTTGCTGATAAACATGTGTATATGTGAAACTTTTTCTGACCCAGCAATCGAGCAAATTGAACAATAATCAGGGTACTCGTACCGTATAGGCCTATACCTAATTATCCATTGTATAATAAATTGATGAATAAGATCCATATACCGGTAACTGTTGTGCTGATATTAATTCTTGATAGATGAAATGATGAGAGATTATAATCCACAATGAATAGGAGTGAACAAACAGCGTCAGACAATTGAATTTTGAAACACAATTATTTTTTAATATTCACAAAAGAGTGCGACAGCCTGTTTCAGAATAAACAATCAAGCTTATACCTTATAGGTCTATAATTGTTCAATCAAATTTCTGCAGCGCGGCATGATTACTTTTAAACATCATATGCAAATATGGGTAATTTGAATTGAGTTTTTATTTTTGAAAACATTGTTACTGTACTTAGTTGAAACTATCGGCTCCGTCATAATCAGGTCTATACGGGATACAATTCGAACTCTTGCAGCGAATACATACTTTTCTGAACACATTTGAATAATAGAATAGTTGAATTAGGCCTATAAGTAAAGAGGTTGTGCGCCGGTAACACAAATAAAGATTAGCGTATGCTACTAGAACTGCTTCCCTTCCCAATACCTAAGAAACCCTCATCTCATCATCCTATCATCTCATTAACCACTCATCCGACGCCAATAGATCTCAGTTATCATCATGGTATGCCTCTAAAATCCAATATAAAAATAATAATAATATAGGCTCACGGCCTACATGAGGAATAACATCACCTACAATTACCATGCATAATATTATTAGGCTTATACTGCATTACTGTGTAAGATGGCATTTCCCCCTGACCCGACCAAATTTTGTCAACATCGAATCATGTTTCCTGTTAGTTGGTTTCTCCGAAGAGATTATACCCTCCCCTACCCCCACAACCCTTAAAAATATGGTAAAATTCCATTGCCGGGCAAAACCTGCAAGGCTATATTTAGCTGTACCTTCGCGGTCACATAAAGTTGTCGATTAAGACATATTCAAATGCATCTTGAAGAAAACGTATCAGCATAATACGCACTAGCACTAGCACACAATATTTATACGCATTCAATGTACAATGTATTGAAAAATTAGTGGTAAAGTATGAGCAGAATTCATTCACACTTAAATTTAGATTTTGGAAAAGTCTATTTTATGTGACCGCACATGTACCTACAATACTTCTCGGTTTTTAACCTCATACAGTCCTTGTCAGGGAAAGTTGAGTCTGACGTCAGAGCTTTCTTCCCCTCATCGTTACCACCACTACTCACTCCAGAAGGGGTGAGGGTCAAAAGCTCTCGACGGAATCGTAGCCGAAAGGGTCTATTACCTGCGCCGGAAGGAACAATAGAAATTAAATGACAATCATAGAAATTAATTGGAATCGTTGTCGGAGAATTAAGATTGTTATATACCGAAGATATGCATTGGAAATGAAAATATAAGCAATTCACTTTTTTATTTGAAAAAATTCACTCATATGCGGCCGAGATACGTCGATATGTTTGTGGGAGTGACCATGGAGAAATAAAAATGACTCCCACAAACATATCGACGTATCTCGGCCGCATATGAGTGATTTTTTTCAAATAAAAAAGTGAATTGCTTATATTTTCATTTCCAATGCATATCTCCGGTATTTAACAATCCTAATTCTCCGACAACGATTCTAATTTATTTCCATGATGGTAATTTAATTTCTATTGTTCCTTTCGGCGCAGGTAATAGACCCTTTCGGCTACGATTCCGTCGAGAGCTTCAACCCTCTCACTCCACCGGAGTCAGTGGTAACGATGAGGGGAAACAAGCTCTGACGTCAGACTCGACTCTCCCTGACAAAAACAATGATAGGGTTACTAACAACCGTGGAAATAGTGACTAAAACTTCACAGATGAATCCCCGAAATTATGGCAAATATTTGTCGTTCTATAACTTTCAGAGTAATGAAATAAAGTATATTTACAAAAAATTGAAAGTTCAAATAGAAGTTAAAGAATGGTCATGTTTATCACCAAATAAAAGCTGCCACTATGAGACAATGAAACATCATTGGCTTCAACTAAGAGTTTGTAGCCTAGCGTGTTATGGCATTGATTACATTGATGAATTATTATCTCAAAATCACAATTTAAAGAGTATATTATGCAAATGAAAGATGCCACTTGAAGAAATCGAAAATCAGCTCAATTTTTCATTTGGAATTAAAAATTGATTAGACAATTCGAATTCAATACTATGGTAAGGAACAATTACTTAGTTTTGAGGTGATGATTGTTGCTTGCTTAACGACCCCACCAACAGATAGCTTATACGGGGGTACGACTTAGTTTGAACCACTTTCATGAAACCCATGCTTTTCTCATACTTTTTTATATTGGGTTCAGCGAGGCACTATTATGATAATCAACATTTACTGCCGTTGGATGAGTGATTAATGATTGATTGATTGATTGATTTATTGTTAGTCTTCATTAGCACTGAAAAAATACATTCTCACTAGTGCTAATCTAATAAAAGGACAACAAGTACATGAAAACAAACAATAAAAATAAAAACGAACATAACACAAACAAGAAAATGAACACAGGTAAATTTGAGGTACAATAGTTGAATAATTGAACAGTGCATCATGAAAGCACACTATAGTTAGCCTATCCGTTATATATCTTGAAACTGATTAAAATTGTGGAAGATTATTGAAATGCAAGTCTAAACTAGTGTTTGGATGGGAAATGGAGTTAAATGAATTCTGTAGCCGGTTTATATATGAATATTTTCTAATATGGGATGAAGTTTTTTTTATATTATAGAGAATATAGTGGAAAGGAAGCGGTCGTTGTAAGAACCATTCCAGCATTAGCCTAGACTACAGGGGGCGCATTCCTGTACGATTTAATTCGGTTTTAGTGATATTGGTACTAACTTGGTATTCATAAAAAGATAGACCGGAAATAATACCAGAAAAGCAGGATCAACTTAAACCTGCCAAAGAGCGGGTTTAGCGTGTTTTAAGATCAACTTCAAGATTTCAAATATTAATTTAAATATCTAATATAGTGAAAATCGTTACGGAAATGTGATTTCTACAATAAAAATTGAAGGCAACGGAATATGAATGTATTGAAATAATTTAACCATTAGTTTTATTATTAATAATTCATTTGCCAGAATTCTTTTCGAAGCTTGTATACTCATGTTGTTCTGAAGAATGAGTCTCACATCGGCAGTACGGTTGGATCGTTAGAGCGGCTGCTTTCAGCGCAAGGCAGATGGAGTTCGATCCCACATAGGTTACCTTTTTGTGTTTTATTCAATTTTATTGAAAATAGTGCATTAGGCTGAGATTTGATTTAGTTCAAGTTTCGTTGAAATTGGATGAGATTTAGGTACATTTTAGCTGATTTGTAACAACATTTGTCAAAAAACTGTTTTACTGACGTACTAACCTACGCTTACCTTAAACCTACTATGAAACTTGTACAGAAATACGAAGTTAAACCTCTCTAAAACCGGTATTAACACGGTATTAACTTAGACTAGGTTTATCTAGATAAAACTAATTGTACAGGTATATATATTATATATATATATATATATATATATATATATATATATATATATATATATATATATATATATATATATATATATATATATATTTATATATATATATATATTTATATATATATATATATATATATATATATATATATATATATATATATATATATATATATATATATATATATATATATATATATATATATATATATAGGTATATATATATATTGGTGGTCTGAATCTCGCTCATTTTATTGTCTATTTAAGTGCAACCTGTTGGTGACAACTCGAACTAAATACACCAAATGCTATCGGCCGATATCTCTTGACCGATAACAACGGTCATACATCATTCGGGGGTAACAACGGAGGTCGTGTACTTCCGACCAAATTCGGATATACAAAAACGGTCTCCGTGTCAGAAAACACAGGAACTGTGAAATCACAGCGTGCTGCTGGATTTCGTTGGGCCGTTACTACTGTATGCAGCACTGTGCTGTGAATTCACGGCATTCTGTGTAATGTACAGGCGTGATCTGTGTTAACCCAGCACACAACAGCATGAAAGCAACGAGAGTTGATGTAATTTCACGGCAATTCCTGGTGTGCAGCACCGTGCTGTGAATTCACGGCATTTTGTGTAATGTACAGGCGTGATCTGTGTTAACCCAGCACAAAACAGTATGAAAGCAACAAGAGTTGCTGTAATTTCACGGTAATTCCTGGTATGCAGCACTGTGCTGTGAATTCACGGCATTTTGTGTAGCGTACAGCCGCATTTGTGTAATCCCAGCACACAACAGCATGAAATCGAGAAAAGTTGTTGTTATTTCACGGCAATTTCTGACAGTGTTATTGAATGTACAACTTTATGAAAACAATCCATTTCATTATCTTTTTTTTCAAAATTCAAGAATATTTCGTTGAAATGATCCAAAAGAAGGACGATCCTGTTTGTTTCTTGTCTTTTTTTCATCATGCTACATAATTAACGTAAAATATCCCTATATTTCACGCCCGGTCGTTAAATTGAACAGAACGTGTCAAGAAACGAAACAGAAAAACTGGAAATCAAAATGTTTTTGTATGACTTGTACTCTACTCAAAGGCCTAAGTATCTGTCGAGGTCGGTCTCTAGGGGCCTAGGTCTCGGTCAAGCAACAAATGACCGACAATCATTACCACGGTAACAGAACAAACAAACTGTCAAAGAACATGTTTGTTATCTATCAATTCGTGGACATTGTTGTCTCTTTTTTGCAATGTGACGTAACTTCACAGAATTATATTCAATACAAATTTCAATTAATTTGACATTAATTCGAATTTTTATATATGATACAAGAGCGAAAAATGAACCCCATACAGTCCAGCATGAGACAGAAATGTATGGACAGTGTGTGAAATATGAAGATTTTATAATGTATATATAACAAATTGACAACTTGTATTAGATACATCAACAGCGATCAGCTTTTTAAAACCAGAATTGATAATTTTATCACAGAGAAGTGTATTTATAGCAATGCGGAAGAGTATTTCAACATATGGGCCTGAGAATATTTGTATTAAATGACGACTTTGGTCATTATATTTCTTAATATATCATCTACGAAAATATAAAATAATAATATATAATAAATCATTACTATATTTCTATATATTTATTTTATGTGTAGATTCTAACGCCTCACTTCATGATGACTCATGATGACTCATGATCGACTGTCTGTATACTTTCATTTAAAATTATATACACGATGAATTTGACTGTAAAGTTCATTGGACGGAAATAATGAATGAAATAGAATGAATGAATAACTAACAGAATGATCTAATTATTTCTTCATTGGTATTAATCGAAAAAAAACATGAATTTTTTTACTATCACGTGATCGACTGATATTCTCGATATTTTTGATATTTTTATTTTTCATTTTTATTTTTGTGATAATGTTTCATTCGGGTTCTCAGTGATGATTTTCATATTATCTCACATGATGTGTTTATTCAAAAACTTTACCTTTCACATCCAATGAAAATTTAAAATTAAATTGAATTGGATTTTTATTATGCATACGAAAATTATTCTATAATTGTCTCATCGTCGAAGTTATAATGCATATTCCTATTGGTTTTCTCATTTGAGAACTCTTGGTATATAAAAAGAAGTTACGTAACAGTATGAGAGGAAATACACTGGCTCATTTATATAATTATTAAGTTACATAACTTTAACAATAGACTGTTCCACATTATATATTATTGGGACCCTTATTGAATGAAAACTTCAGAAACGAGTGGAACGAAAGAAATTACCTTGATGGTGATACTATGTAATCTACCTATATACAACTATATGTTTGAGATAGAGTTTCAATTCTCAAAAAATAGAAAAATAACCCTTATTCCATTTGTATACACTCAATTCAATTATAATTCAGTACATACTAATTTCAGTTGGACAATAATCTTTCCGGCCTAATGACTTGGTCACGGATAACATGTGAAAGAGAGAGAGAGAGATAGAAAGATGTATATATATATATATATATATAGGCCTATATATATATATATATATATATAGAGAGAGAGAGAGAGAGAGAGAGAGAGAGAGAGAGAGAGAAAGAAAGAGAGAGAGAGAGAGAGAGAGAGAGATGGAGAGAGAGAGAGAGAGAGACATAGAGAGAGAGAGAGAGAGAGAGAGAGAGAGAAAGAGAAAGACAGAGAGAGAGACAGAGAGACAGAGAGTGAGAGATAGAGAGAAAGAGATAGAGAGAGAGAGAGAGAGAGAGAGAGAGGAGAGAGAGAGAAGTGTCAATTGAGTCAGTAATACAGAAGAATGAACAAGCTCAACATGGATCGTGATTTAACTGAAATATTTCTCAGTTTCAAGAAACCACATATGTCATTGTTAGAGGCTGACTTCAGGATTCTGTGGTCGATCTCGGTTGTATATATCTCGAATCTCCGTCCTCCAAATAAGACCCACGCACGTTCGAGCTCCAATTTAAGTGTTCCTCTCCTCAAACCTCCCTATCTTTTGTACAAATCTTCATTTGAGAGACGGGCATTATCTTAAGACGTGCTTCAAATATCGGATGAAAAATAATCTTCGAAAACATTAGAAGTGTATCAGTGCAGCATAACTTTCAGAAACTTTAGATATTTAAACCCGGGGTATTGTTAGTATGACGTATTTAAAACATTGCTACTTCACAAGGTTGTTAATATTTAAATTTAAATATTGCCTAACGACCTCACCAACAGCTAGGTTATACGGGGATACGAATGAGCAAGTGATGATGAAACGATGAAGTGATGATAGGTGAAAGGACGTTCACAAAAACCCATGCCTTATGCGGGACTCGAACCCACGCCTGACCTAACTTCAAATTCCCAACGCATTGCAATAGTTGACTGAGCCAGGGGGGCGGATCACAAGCATGTTCTCATCTGACGAAACGACGTATATTACTGCACAATGGAGATTGAAAAACGATGATTTATTCGAAATAGGAATTGGAAAAGTATACAATATATATATATATATATATATATATATATATATATATATGTTTGCGCCAATCCTATTATGACGACCAACTAGGTCTTTCCCCCTTGTGTTTTGTTTTCGCATTCCCTTACCCCTAGTTGTAATACGCAATATGCCTCCAGTTATTATGTCGTCATCCGTTGACCTTTAGATACCACAAACAGGCACATCATGTACCTGTCATTGCAGTTCGATCTCAGGTCACTTATTTGTCGTCTCTCGTGTCGGATAGTTGGGCCTATATTGCCTGCATAAGTCGTCATTTCGGACACCCGTTCGTCAGTGTCTTTTCTCGTGTATGCAAGTTGCATAGTGTATCTCCTCGTAAAGCAGTGAAGTTTATTTAATTAAATCAAGCCATACTATTCCTTTTCTATCATTTATTCATCACCATTTCCCAAACCATTTCGTTAGTTTCCAAATCCAACCTCCAATACGTACGTACTTCTTTCTCCCACCCAACGTCTTCACAAAGTGCATTCTCTCAAACATCGTCGCGACGCTTCAAGACGCTTCAAGACGATTACCTCAGGGGAAACACAGGTATCGTGCTATTTATTACAAACTTCTTCCCAATTACCCTACATACAGTCCACTCATCAAATTCACTCGACGATAGTCGTAAGATTATCATCCCGCGTCACAAATAAATCCTATTGGACTTATAACGGCGCCAACATTTTGGTCCCTCGAGTCGGAGCCTTGCATCAGCTAGTTTTCGCCGTGGAAGTTTTAGTTTCGTGATACATGCTCCCCTTGACTTGTGTTTTCATTCCCTGTGGAATATTTCGGTGCATTCTCATTATGCACATTTTCGTACTAGCTATGTTCTCTGATCTCCTGATCATCTCAGCTTATTTTCGACGCTCGTGAATAAGTCTCGGTAGGTCTAGCGTCGTTGTAGCCGTGTCTAGCGTCGTTTCAGTCCGTCATTTCACATTGCTGTGGCATTTCTTGTATATACCACGTCATTCTCGTTGGTTTTTCGCTAGGTGACCTCGTGATAGTCACTACCCGCATTCCCTCTCGCTTGGGACGCTCGACCGTTTCGAGTTGGTTGTCCTTTGCCCTATTCTCGTGCATTTTTGCATTAACGTTGATTCACGTGTCTGTTTCAATATACGCTCGGTTATTATTAAGAAAGAAATTCTTTCATTTCGGTTTTCGTCATGGATGAACAAATCCGTGCACAAAGGTTGTTCATAGTTCAGCGTGAAGAACTGTTTGCTGAAATTCAGCGAACCTATGACAAATTCAAGTCGTTGAAGCCGGACGATGTAAACGCAGTGCGGGATAGGTTCGAACGTCTTGCCGTGATTCGAACCGAATTCAACGCCGTGCAGCAAAAAATAATGCAGCACAACGTTTCGCTGGACTCAACCGTGAAGCCACTCGACGTAGTACAGGTTAATGCCAGCTTCGACGATTTGATATACGCTGCTCAATCAGCCTTCAGGAAAGCTGAATCCAAGGTTATTCCAGTGGTTAGTCAGGCCATGCCAGACCTTCACGCAAGCACGGCAATGCAAGCAGTCTCTTTGCCTAGCATCAACATTCCCAGCTTCTCTGGTGATATTGTTGATTGGACGGAATATTATTCCTTATTCAAGTCTCTAATAGACGAGAATGAGTCACTGAATGCCATTCAAAAGTTTCATTACTTGAGGTCCACGCTTCAGGGAACTGCGTTAGCTGTTATTTCTGGTCTCCCAATAACTCCAGTGAATTATCCACTTGCTCTTCAAGCACTGGTAACTCGCTATCAAAACCCTCGCGTGATAGCAAGTTTGTACATTCGTCAGATTTTAGAATTTACGCCTCTAAAGTCAAATTCACACTCTGGCTTTCAAAGCTTTCTACGAGTTCATAAAAACTCGATTAATGCGCTCAAAGCGCTAGCTCTCCCCGATTTAGCGGATTATATCCTGCTTTCGTTGACAGCCAGAAATCTCGATGTTTCTACGCGTAAGGCTTTTGAAGCCAAGCATTCGTCGCAAAGTGTTCCTACGTACGCTTCTTTGATCGAGTTCATTGAAGATCACTCTCGGACATTAGAACTGTGTGGCCTCGACGTGCCAACTTCAAGCCAGCATCAGGCTGGTACCTCATCGCCCGTCAAACGGGTCAATTCATTGCTTGCATCTCACTCGAAGATGACGTCACCTCACTCTGGTCAACAGCAGAAGTCATGTCCGTTATGCTCGCAAAGTCACACCCTTTACAACTGTGACATGTTTCTCAATCAAACTCGTGATGAGAAATACCAAACTTTAAGGCGTCTTCACCGATGTTTTAATTGTTTAGGCGCACATACACGTGAGCAGTGCAAGTCAAAACGGGCTTGTACAAGTTGTCAGAGCAATCAACATCACTCGCTATTGCACTCCCCTCGAGTGAAACCCCTCCCTACCCCGAGTGTCAGTGCCGCAACCGCCGTGGCCACCCCCGCTGCGCACGCGAACCCTCTAGTGTTAACCTGTCAATCGAATGACACCCCAGTTGTCAAGACTGTGCTATTAGGTACTGTCCGCGCATTTATCAGTGACGCGGAAGGAAACCTCCAACCCTTTCGTGCCGTAATCGATTCTGGATCTCAGATCTCGGCGGTCACTCACTCTTTAATCAAGAAGCTTGGCCTGAAATTTGAATCTAAGCAATCTGAACTGGTCGGCATCGGAAACTCGGCTGCGCGTGTCTTTGGCACGGTTAACTGCAAGATCACCTCTCGCGTCCTCCCCCACGAACCTATATGCGTTCAAGCTGTAGTGTTATCATCAATCTCGACCGAACTTCCCAACAGCGATGTTCCTATCGATGTCTACAACCAGTATCGTGGTCTAACTCTAGCCGATCATCAGTTTCACCTTCCCGGCAAGGTTGATTTCCTCATAGGCGCTGATCTCTACCCAAGCATTTTGATGAGATCAGGCGACACGCTGATAGGACACGCCCCCTCAGCTCTCAACACCCTATTCGGCTGGGTGGTGCTTGGTCCTATTCACTCTGAGAAGCTCACCTCACCCCCTCTCACTCTTCTCGCGTGTTCGACTCCGACGTTGGACCGAACACTTCGTCTTTTTTGGGAATCCGAGGAAGTTCGACGTCCTCCCCAGCAAAGTCCTGAGGATGAATGGTGCGAAGAACATTTTGTCGCTACGCACGAACGTGACGCCACCGGACGGTATTCGGTAGCGCTTCCGTTTACATCATCCCCCCCTCCCCTCGGCGATAATCGGGACGTTGCTATGCAGAACTTTCTTGCGCTAGAACGTCGTTTGAAACGCACTCCTGACCATGCTGACGCCTATCAGCAATTCATGACTGATTATTGCCAGGCTCGACACATGCGGCTCGCCACCACTTCGTCGTCGTATGTGATACCTCACCACTGTGTGCACAAAGTTGCCAGCACCAGTACGAAGCTTCGAGTCGTTTACAATGCCTCCGCTCCCGATAAAGCGGGAGTTTCGCTCAATCAGCTCTTGTTGAGTGGTCCGAAGCTTCAACGTGACTTGTCCAATATTCTCACCGGTTTTCGCACTCATCCCGTCGCCGTCTGCGCGGACATACGTCAAATGTACCGCCAGATTTGCATCCAGCCGTCTGATCGCCATTATCAACACATATTCTGGCGCCCTACGCCTGACTCACCCGTTCAGGAGTACGAACTGAACACAGTCACGTACGGTCTTACTCCTTCCGCATTTCTCGCTCAGAGAGTTCTGCGCCAACTCGTCGCCGACGAAGGAACCCGGTTTCCGCTCGCATCCCTCGCTTTAACTGCACACACGTACATCGATGACGTCGTGTCTGGTGCTGAAACCCTCGAGCAAGCACATACCTTGCAAGAAGAACTGACAGCTCTCCTCTCCTTAGGAGGTTTCGAGCTACGAAAATGGTCTAGCAATGATCCTAACGCACTGCGCAACCTTCCGGCCGATCATCTGGAAACTCCCCTCGTATTTTCCAACGACGACCTGGGCATCAAAATCCTCGGTCTTCTATGGGACCCTCGTGCGGACTCCTTCTCGTTTAATACTCAATCCTTTGAAGGAGCCGTCACCAAACGTTCAGTGCTATCCTACATAGCCCGAATCTTCGACCCACTCGGCTTTCTTACGCCTTTCGTGTGCTGGATGAAGATGTTCCTCCAGCAGCTATGGCTCACTCCTCTCGCGTGGGACGACACTCTACCTCCGCATCTCTGTGACGCCTGGTTGCGTGCCGTCGCCGAAGTGCACGAACTATCCCTCTTCAGGATTCCGCGCATCTTCTCCAACGGCACAGGACTCCGTCGACTGATCGGGTTTTGCGACGCCTCCGAGAAAGCCTATGCAGCTGTGTTGTACGTGCTCATCGAAGCCTCGCCAACCTCTTCGTCTTCAGTCAGCATCTTGCGTGCCCGAAGTAAGGTAGCCCCTGTCAAACCATTGACAATACCCAAGTTGGAACTCTCTGCCGCCGTGCTGCTCACTCGGCTGTTAAAGGATGTCTCCAACTCTGAAATCGATTTGTCCATCTCTTCGGTGCATTTATTCACGGATTCCACTATTGTTTTAGCCTGGTTGGCCACCCCTCCTTACCGGCTCAAAACATTTGTCGCCAACCGTGTAGTGGAAATCACCGAAGATTCGTCTCCCGACTCCTGGGCCCATGTACCTTCGGCTGACAACCCAGCTGATTGTGCTTCTCGTGGTTTAACACCCGCAGAATTGATGAACCACCGCCTGTGGATGTCCGGCCCCGCTTTCTTGCACGACTCATCGGCGTCGTGGCCACGCTTTTCTCCTTCACTCGTATCGGACACTGCGCTGCCGGAGTTCAAACCTGCTACGGTCAGCCTCAACGCTCATGTCCCCGTCGACACTCTACTTGACAATCTCTGCAAGTTTTCAAGCCTACGCAAGGCCCAACGCGTTTATGGTCACGTAGTCCGTTTTGCTCGTATCCTACTGGCGACGCGTTCGCGAACAGCTGTTCCAACCGGCCCGCTGTCGCCTCCGGAACTGAATGATGCCCTCGACCTGTTCATTCGCGCAACTCAACGACTTTACTACCTCACCGAGCTGCGTCAACTAGAACACCATCAGCCAGTCAAATCCAGCCGTGCAGCTCTCAAGCCTTTTCTCGACCCCTCCGGGTTTCTCAGGGTAGGCGGCCGGCTACGTCACTCGTCTCTACCCGCTGACGCTCGTCACCCTCTCCTCCTTCCAAAGGAAGCGCATCTTTCAGGCACTTCTCTGCTCGCACCCCTTGAATCGCACTTTTCTGTTGACAAGTCGATCTTGACTCGTTGGGACCGCGTTCGTCATTTGCACCAAACGTTCTGGACCCGCTGGTCCCAAGAGTATTTGAACTCCCAAATGCAAACGTGGGAAGTGGTTGCGCGGCTCCCCCAATCTTCAAATAGGCGACGTCGTTTTCCTTTTTGAACCCCAACGCTCCCCTCTTTCATGGCCTATCGGTCGGGTAACTCATGTACATCCCGGCCCGGACGAAGTAGTCCGTGTGGTGACTTTGCGCACTCCTACCGGAGTGTACAAGAGACCAGTGAACAAACTGGTCTCTCTCCCCGTCGATTGTTAATTTGGGTGCTTTTCCCAAGTTTTTTTTTCGTATCATTTTCGTTTTCTTTATGCAAAACATTGTTTTCCATGGTAGGCGGTATGTTTGCGCCAATCCTATTATGACGACCAACTAGGTCTTTCCCCCTTGTGTTTTGTTTTCGCATTCCCTTACCCCTAGTTGTAATACGCAATATGCCTCCAGTTATTATGTCGTCATCCGTTGACCTTTAGATACCACAAACAGGCACATCATGTACCTGTCATTGCAGTTCGATCTCAGGTCACTTATTTGTCGTCTCTCGTGTCGGATAGTTGGGCCTATATTGCCTGCATAAGTCGTCATTTCGGACACCCGTTCGTCAGTGTCTTTTCTCGTGTATGCAAGTTGCATAGTGTATCTCCTCGTAAAGCAGTGAAGTTTATTTAGTTAAATCAAGCCATACTATTCCTTTTCTATCATTTATTCATCACCATTTCCCAAACCATTTCGTTAGTTTCCAAATCCAACCTCCAATACGTACGTACTTCTTTCTCCCACCCAACGTCTTCACAAAGTGCATTCTCTCAAACATCGTCGCGACGCTTCAAGACGCTTCAAGACGATTACCTCAGGGGAAACACAGGTATCGTGCTATTTATTACAAACTTCTTCCCAATTACCCTACATACAGTCCACTCATCAAATTCACTCGACGATAGTCGTAAGATTATCATCCCGCGTCACAAATAAATCCTATTGGACTTATAACGGCGCCAACAATATATATATATATATATATATATATATATATATATATATATATATATATATATATATATATATATATATATATATATACATATATATATATATATATACGTATATATTTATATTTATATATATACATATATATATATATATATATATATATATATATATATATATATATATATATATATATATATATATATATATATATATTTTCTGAATCTCAAGCGATTTCCAATTACTTCTGATGAAATGTTTGTTCTATAAAAGCGCGCCACCTTTTCAACGCTAAGTGCATGACACCCGGGAGACACTGTAATGTATTTCGATTGCGTTCCTACACAACTCGGTTGGAAAGAGAGAGAGAGAGAGCAAACAAGAACAGTCGGGAACAACTCGCCTTGATAATGATCGAGCTTTGATTCGACTCGTGTAAAATGGCAAGATATATGTGCAGCTAGACTTTGGTATGTCGTAACTCTCATGACGGGTGTTATTGTTGTTGTTGTTGTTGTTGTTGTTGGGAGTGACCTACATTGACGAAAGATTACGTGATCTCATCAACCTGACTGACCTAATCGAACACAATCTTGCCAACCGATACTCAACTTATATGTATCATAACCATTAACCTCAGTTTTGTGTTACGTATTCAAACTTCGAAGAAAAAGAAAAAGAAAAAATTGAACCAAATTAGCAGTTAGGTCCATATTATATACACTTTTGTTTTATCCATCCTGATTTGATTTTTCGTGGTTTCCCACAGTCCTCGAAGCAAATGCTTGGATGAAGTACTAATTGGCCACGACCATTAATTAGTAGAGTTATAGGCCTGATTATCACATTATAGGCCTATCACTAATTTAATTTGTGCATTTTGTATAATGATAAACTTCACATCTGCTGTCAAGGGGAAGAAGTGATCATTGCCCAAGAGACTTAATTCAAAGTGGAAGATATCAAATCGTGTGTTTATACTGAAAGATTTTTATCTACAGCGAAAAATTATGGTCACAGATAGCGCAGACCTGGTGTTGAAGATCATTAGTTTTAAATAATCAAGATGGGGTGGTAAGATCGCCCTTCTGGTGCTCCGTCCAAATGATCCTATCTTTCATCCATAGCCTTAATTGGGGAACAATGATTTTGTATCAAGTTTCGATGTTATTAAAAAAAAAGAAAAAAATTATGACAGTGAGCAATAGGGCTGTTCAACTTCGATATAAAATCATCTGTTTGAGTTCACTTCTGTGTTGGATTGGTAAAATGAGAATAATCTTATCCGAATAACCTTGTTAACCAGACAGCTGATATCAGACACCTGAGGCTCCGCGCTAGAAACTTGAGTCACGTTGGGCTTTGGATCGATGTTCTATAGAAGGCATGGGTTTTTGTAGACCTTTCATATACAATTACTCCATAGTTTAATCATAGCCTGCTCATTAGTACCTTCAAATAACCTAGCTGTTGGTGGGGTGTTGAGCAATCAATATTCATTTTAATAAAATTTGAAATAGTATCCTAATTTTCCAAATTGAAACCACATCTCATCAGCGTGATAACTCAATGGCTTGCATGGCCACTGGTTGATACACCAGTCAACTATCTGATGTTCCAACTTCGGCTAGCTACACGAACTAATTTTTTTTTCAAGGCTCTTTATTGAATAAAAAATGAAATTGACACTGAATATTAATCCACAAAACCCTGGAAGGGTTTATCTGCGCGTTAGGTATACATAAAAATAAATCGGATAATGAACAGACATGTTTTTTGAATTATAAATGTGTCTACAAAACTTACGGCCGAGAACACCCGAATGCATCAAGGCAAGTTGTTGCCGACCTGTTTGAGATGAACCAGTCGATCAGAGAAGTATATCGAGTTAACTGTGAAGCACACTTGGAACACAAACAGGGAAAACTCATTTAACCCTTGAATGCCTTTTTGGAGCGGAATTTTTGGCACTTTTGTCGACCGGAATGACCGCATAGAATGACGCAATGTCCGAAATTGTTGAAAATGTTTCATTTTTCAATATCTTGTAAACCCAGCTTGAATCGGTCAAGAATAAAAATCATTGACTATACGGGCAAATGAAAAAGACACTGAATTTGATTATTTTTTTCATTATCAAGGCCTATATTTTTTCTGTTGAAAATGAGTCGATTTGAAGAGGAAATGAGAAATAATAGGAAAAGGAGAAGGAGGGGGAGGAAGAGGAGGAGGAGGAGGAGAAGAAGGAGGAGGAGGAGAAGGAAGAGTAGGAGCAGGCCAAGGAGGATTTGAAGGAAGAGGACTTGGGCCTGGCAAACATGAGTCGAAAAGTTTTCACCCTAGTCTTATGCACTCACCTAACTATGTTGAAAAATGTATTCGGGATTGGAAAGAAAAATTATATATACATTCTGGGAGACAATGAAATTTGAAGTGATGAAATAACGTGACTTGATTTTTTTCAAGCGCCCAAGGTGACTGAGCTGCGGATTGTATCATTGATCGCTTTGAGTCACAAAAAGTCTGTGCATGCACAGTAAACCACTTGTTGAATCTTGTGATATTGGATGGACGTAGATATATTAATGAATTATCACGTTTCAGTTTTTCTGTTCAACTTCTGATAAAATTTGCTGAATCTTATTTGAGTATTTCCGTCGTTTATACTCAGCAAGATCGGAGAGACATTTGGAGAATAATTCTGCATAATATATATTTTGACCTTATCGAACAACTGTATCAAATTCTAGAATTGGAATTGCATCAGAAACACTTGTTGTTTGAAACTATATATATATATATATATATATATATATATATATATATATATATATATATATATATATATATATATATATATATATATATATATATATATATATATATATATATATATATATATATATATATATATATATATATATATATATATATATATATATATATATATATATATATATATATATATATATATATATATATATTTATATATATGTATGAAACTATATATATATTTTCATATATATATATATATATATATATATATATATATATATATATATATATATATATATATATATATATATATATACATATATACATATATATATATATATATATATATATATATATATATATATATATATATATGTATATATATATATATATATATATATATATATATATATGTATATATATATATATATATATATATATATATATATATATATGTATATATATATATATATATATATATATATATATATATATATATATATATATATATATATATATATATATATTCATATGGATGTTGACACAGAGAGTGTGAACGAGAAACAAACAAACAACTACCCCGTACAAGCCGCATTGATTTTTTACTTCGAGTTTCACTGCCAGTTGGAACGAGAAATGTCATCATGCAAAATTCATACATATGAATAAGTACAATGAATCTGTTGTTGGTTACAGGTGACGTCATATCGACGTTTCGACGTTTGGACGTTTCACGAGATAGCTATGTAGTCAGCAGCATGGAGTTCCATCCATCACACATTTTGGTTCACTTCCTCTGCGTCCGACTTCTGGCAGCTGTAGGTGAGGCCAGTTGACATTGTTATATTCACCACTACCATGAACAAATCTTGTTCCGAAAACAATTAACTCTGACACCAGGACCCAGATTCACAAAGAGTCCTGTATCGGGCCACACAATATCGAACTTTAATGGCGAATTTTGCATCATATTCATATGGCTTCAGCAACAACAAAATGTATATCCGTTCCTTCAATTTGATCTCCCGAAGCAATATACGACTCGAAATTGGCCTGGCTCCATCAGTCGGTCTTCTGGATCCATATTACTTGAGGTCATTCAGAGACGCCCTGATTGTATATTTGAATTTCACCTCAGTTTTAACAGCCCCGTCGATTGGATGGTATGATTAGAGAGGGTAGATACTGAGTATCTAGCCTCTAGTTTTGATTTGCGACGTCAATGGGGCGGAGAATGCGAGTCGTCAATTCTGTGTGCTGTCTCATTTCTAAGCCCTCTATATGCACATGCTAGTATATATGTCTACAGGTAACACACACAAACACACACAAACACACACACACACGAACACACACAAACACACACAAACACACACACACTGACAGGTGCATGTACAGTTAGTAGGTATATTTATTCAAAGTATGTTCATAACATCACAGTTTTGC
>OZ023334.1:9729812-9849812 GCA_964007535.1 Brachyptera risi
CAAGTATGCTGATATCTTTCACTAAAATATACGTACAAATTATATTACTTCAGAATCGCATTTTGAACGTGACTATAACGTAAAGAAGTGTGAACATAAACTCGATACGTGACATTAAAAGCCATGCTGGTTGCATACGAGGAGTTTTGCTAGGAGCAATCAACGCCGTGTTGGCTCCTGAGGGGATGCTGTGTACTCATGAAACGACTCTAATTGCAGACGTGGTACACACTGTTATACATGTATATGTATGGACCGGTGCGCACGAAGCTTCTGAATCGGAGTAAATTATTATCTAGGTTTGTGAATAGAAGAGAAAGAACAAGTCTCACAGGAAGCTGTGAAAGTTGTACTTTCTTCCTTGCTTTTATATCGTACAGTTGATGTTTTAGTTCGAAGATATTCAAATGAGAAGAAGTGAGAAGAAGTTCAAGTGGATGGAAATTAGCCGAGGGAAGTTGGGTTGGGAAGTTTTATGTTTGGCTTTTTACGCACCATATTTCGGTCCGTGCTCAACAATTATACTGAACATGCACACAATTCTGATAGGAAGCAGTTTTTTTCATGAAGGAAAAAATAAATATCAGGCTATATTCACAGCTGTCACGTGGACACATGTTGATGGAATACAAATAATTATAATCAGTTATCATCAGAATGGTGAAATTTATTATTAGCATGAGACAATGAAACAATATTTGAACAAGTCATAACATAAAAATGAGTTATCTGTAATTAAAATTGAAAAAATATATTATGATGGAATTCAGAATATAAGAGTGAGGTTGACAGAGCAAGAGGTATTCTAATTTAACATCAGGTGAGAACAGTGAGGGTTGAATCAACTGAAGGATATGATTATACATTTTTTCGACCATGAAAATGGATCCGAAAAATGGAAATGGACCTTATTTTTTACCCGAAAACCAATATACAAAAGAGCTTATTTTAGATGACACGCATTTCGAAGAAAATATTTTCTCCAAGATCATGATTCACGATATATATATATGTATATATATATATATATATATATATATATATATATATATATATATATATATATATATATATATATATATATATATATTCAAAATTCTGTCAATGTTCCGTACAAAATGGTGTTGATTGTACCCATGTACTACCTTATAAGGTGGGCCTGGGATTTTCTGAGCCTTTTTATCCTAGTTCCAATACAGATAAAAACCCCACAAAATTGCATCAATCCACAGTTTTGTCATCTGGAGTTTTTTTCGAATAATTTCGTAGTTGACATCAATATCATCCATGTGTCATTTAACGTGGGAAAGAGCCAATTTGGGGTAAAACATGTAAAAGTGTAATCCTCCCTCAAATACGTATCGTATGATTTGTAGGCATATTCGGAATCTGAGTGTATTTTCTCACAAAATGTCGTTTTTATCATTTTTATACTTCATGAAGTAAGCCTGATTTTTTTTGTGTCATTTTTGACTCCCACTATGGGGGAAAAAAATCCCTGTTTTTGGTTCGTGAGACGCCCATATTAATTCCCATCAATTCAAATACTCAGAACATATGTATCTCATGAGGTAACTCTTCCGTGACTGGCTCTCTGTCAATACATTTCAATATCATCTTCTCCTCATCTCATTTATCACTCACCTACTCCAACAGATTACAGTCATCATCACGCTGCGTCGTGAACTCAATCTAATGAAAAAGAACAAACAAAGTTATAAAATACATGGCATATAGTTTTCACTCGTTTTATATATGAAATGTGTACCATGATCATTCATTACGTGACAAAAAATTTCATTTGAGAGTTACATGAATTAAAATTGAGTATATATATTCAGATCATGAAAAAGCTGAGTTTTTTTATTATCAATAGACTGTATTCATCATGTGAGAATATCGTTCGTATACATCATAAAAACATGGTATGATAAGAAGAATGATGACGTGGCGAGGTTCGGCGAAACCGCTTTTCCACCCAACCAGAAACTACTTTGAACAAAACATATAGACCTAATATTTGTGATAAAATCAATATGTATATGATTATGTTGAGAATGATCGATATATGAATCATTTTGAGGTTGGATGATGTGGATCTGAGTGTGATGCTGTTCTTTCGTTCATTCAACAGCCACTTCTTATATTTATTTTTGAGAACATTGCTTGATTTCTCATGTTTCATGGAGGCTTGTAATTTATCCCATAATTTTGAACCATGAATCAAAAAAGAGGATGCAGATTTTTTAGTGTGATGACGATACACTAATCCTAAATTATGTATTATGGCTGTAAAAGTTTCTTGGGAGAGTTGAAAGGAAAAGTGTCAGGTATTATTGTGATTTAATCAGAAGAAAAGAGACATAGCATTAAATTAATGTGTGAAAGTTGGTAATATTTACACTCAAATTGTCTATACTTGTAACGTAATGGTTCAGAATGATCTACTTCGTGCTTTTTACGGTGCTATAAGCAATATGATCAGCTTTCGTTTGTATTTTTTTTTTAATAACATCGAAACTTGATACAAAATCATTGTTCCCCAATTAAGGCTAAGGATGAAAATTGGGATCGTTTGGACGAGGCACCACAAGGGCGATCTTACCACCCCATTTCAATTATTTAAAACCAATGAACTTCAACACCAGGGCTGCGCTGTCGGTGAGCATAACTTTCCGCCGCAGATAAAAGTCTTGCAGTTTCCGAAAGTCCGGAACTCATTATAAGTAAAAACCGTTTCTGTGATATATATCCGGACATTATCAGCATTGGTATTGAGAGTAAACAAAACACACGAATATTGATATCTTCCACTTTGAACTAAGTCTCTTGGGCAATGATCACTTCAAATTGTATTGAATTAGATTTTGATATTCAACAAAAGTTAATTCATGTTTCGTTGTTTCGGTTTTTGCGATTGATATTATTATTAACAAATGATAGGCCAATTAAATCTCTACTACACCACTACTGATTATCTCCACTAGTAGTAAAATCTTTATTCAGATTTCTGCCCATATTCGGGTTGCCGATACGACACAGAATAATAAAAAACAAGATACAGAACGTATAATAACAGATAACACGATGAAAGAATGGGTAATGATAAAGATTAGGATATGAAGAATGAAATTATGAGAGAAAATAATAATAACGATGAATAGTAATAATTAAATCTAAATCAAATCAAACACAAAAAAAATTACTGATCAAATAGAAAAAATGACAAAATATGTACCTACTCTAACTGATTGAATATAAATGATTCCTAAAAATGGTCACTGAACCTTTTATAACGAGGAGTGTAATATTATATATGAAACTACTACTAAGGTTAAATCTCTTACAAAAATGTACACAAAATGTTGGTATGGTGCCTCTCGCTCCAACCAAAAGTCCGATCACCTCAATATTGACAAGATTGTATTTTTTGTTTTAATAAGGGATCGTAGGATCGTGGATGCTTTTTTTTCCTTGTCGACTTCTTTGTCGACTACTACTACCACCAATTATGTCCACTACAACTAATTCTATTATAACTCAAATTGATCGAAGAGAAAAACGAATCTTTTAGTTTCAGTATATCGATGTTAGTCTTGACTCTACAATAAGACGGAATTGGAAAAGTTGGTCAAGGTACACACTGAGTGAATGCTCATGGAAAAGGTCGGTTATAATTTATATTATTAATGCCTTTCTTGAAAAAGGATCCAATTTCCAGAAAAACAGCCAATTCTATTCCCACAAGCAGTTAAAGCAC
Source organism: Brachyptera risi (assembly GCA_964007535.1). NCBI lineage: Eukaryota > Metazoa > Arthropoda > Insecta > Plecoptera > Taeniopterygidae > Brachyptera > Brachyptera risi. The sequence continues at coordinate 9,733,573 of OZ023334.1, forward strand.
AATGATCAAACGCGCGATGAGTTTCCGCACAGACAGCTATTTCAATTCAGAACAATGTTCATAAGTACAGAAGTTTTGAAGTTTCTAGTTATATGTAATGATTCTATTATTTTTCTCTGGTCATTGAACATTGAGCTTTTTAATTTTCACATCATAGTATGAACTTTCACTCGTGAATTTCAATAAATGGAAATGGAGATAGATTTACTTGTATGAAATTATATAAGATGGTACAATGGAACATTTTTAAAACATGAATTGACAGTATAAAAATGAATGAATGAGAGAAAGGGAGATGCAAATATATATATGAAGTGAGAAAAGAAAAAGAGATCGATATTACGAGACGATTGACTTATAGCTTTCATCCACGATGCAAATGTATTTGAGTTGTTTGATGGTCATAGTATAACTATTATGAGATTCATTTTTTGTTGAGTAACTTCATTTTTATTGACTATGAAAACGCCATATATGCGTTTTTAGAAGAGCGGAATGTGATAGTATGTCGACTTTTTCGCCAAACTTTTGCGTACATTCGCCAATTGGGTGACATTTAAGTTAGAAATGGGTAAAAACTGCTTCGAATGGTACCAATTTAGCACATTTTATGAGTTTTCTTCAAAATGGCTCACCCGAACAAGCTGAAAGTTCTCATAAATGTGTATCAGAATGTAACTCAACTTCACGCAGAATTTCATTTTTTTTTAAAAGGAAAATATTTTCTTTTTTTCCGACGTGTTATTCAAATAGGTATTTTTGAAATTTATAAAATTCATAAAAGAAAAATTTATCATACGATAATGCCAAAAAACTATACAGATCTAAGTTAGATAAGGAAACATGATGAAAAAAATTTTGAAGTTGATAAGTGTAGCCGTTTGACCTATGGATAACCGACAAAAAAACAGAATGAAAATTTAAAAAAAACATAAAAACGAACACCAATTTTTTTAAGTATGTCAAATTGAATCGCACGTCTAATTATTTTGGCTAGATTTGGTTCCCCGTCCTGACGATACTATATCTTTCAATCCCCCTTCAACCCTCAATTTGGAAACATTCATTTTGTTTCGTTTCGATGTTGATACATAACTAATTAAACTCATGAGCAAAGAATGAAAATTGGTCATCTACACCAACCTATGAATGATGTAGGAACCTTGGTAATATTAATTTAACTCACTGAAGAGCTTTAGCCTTTCAACGCTTTCGAATAATGTTGTTGTATTTGTAATCTTAAATCCCATTATGAAAAATCATGACACTCAAAATAGCATTGTTTATTTTGTTTATGGACGATTTTCCTCGTGAGCGGATATAAGTATGGTGATATAGCGGCGCATGCTAAACTCTTTCGATACATCGATATATCGAGAGATCGAACGTATCGACTCGTGAACAATCGAGGAAGTATAATGATGCGTATGAAGTGTAATAATGTTCAAAGTTTGCCCATTAATCCAGTGGACTGAAAAAGCACATTCTTGGCACAAATACAGGAAATAAAATTACTATATTTGTAACTTCTTTAAACTAATCAATGTTGAAAACTTGGGGTGGCGAAAAAAGATTGGAATCTTTTTTTTCTAATATCAACAATATTGAACGACAAGTGCAAGTGAACAAAGTTCCAAGTGTAGGCCTAATTATTAGAATTCCAATATTTTTCCAGGATTCCAACAATAACATTAAATTAACAAATTACAAGTGTGCTTTTCAATACATTGAAGTACCGAAAGTACCGAATTCGGTTGAAGGCCATCAGTATAATATTTAGAGTGGCTTTTTGATTTCGATATTTTCAATCTATTCGATATTATAGAACTTTGATTCAATATCGAATTGTAATATTCGATTGTAAGGCTATCAGTATAATATTCAGAGTGGCTTTTTTGATTTCGATATTTTCAATCAATTCGATATTTTAGAACTTTGGTTCGATATCGAATTGTAATATTCGATTGTAAGGCTATCAGTATAATATTCAGAGTGGCTTTTTTGATTTCGATATTTTCAATCAATTCGATATTTTAGAACTTTGATTCGATATCGAATTGTAATATTGAATACTCGATTGATTTGATAATGTGACAATCGATATCGAATTAAAAAATCGTCAATAGCTAGAATGAGTAATGAGTGAAATGATCAGTTGACAAGAGAAAATTGGAAACGTGAAAGCATAGTTCACAAGTGAATTGAACGTATAATAACAAGGCTTTTGCTCACGTTTTCTCGATTCTGTCAGTGGTGTTGTAGACCCTATCTTAACTGCTTAGTATTCATGGGTCACAAGACACTTTTTGGAACTATTTCTTGGCATTACCTATCTATAAATCCATGATTTATAAAGCCTATATTCTTCGGAAAAATATATTCAATATTAATGTTATAATCGCCAAAAAATCTTGTTTTCAATTCGAATAAAATAAATTCGAATGAAATAATATTTCGAATGAATAAATTTAACGGTTGAAACTAAAGTCCTTCAGCCAATAAAAACAATAAACCCAGATGACATCCACAAGCAATGTTTTTCTCGAGAAATAATCGTAATTGTCGACTAGTGTTTGACCCGCCCATAAACGTCAGAAAACAGAACATCCAATCAAATGAGCTTTGTTATGTGAGAAATTTCACATTGACCTATCAGAGTATCTCTGAATTTCCGCATGAAGTATAGATCCAGGTGGCTTTGGCGATTAGCCACGCCTATCACCATTGGTCAATTTTCCCAAACTCGTTGCTTTTACAGCCGCACGAATGATTAGATTCTCCAATTTTCTGTATTGGAATTATAGGAAGCAGTGATTATGTATCGCGTCACCACTGACCAATCACTGACCATCACTATTTTACACATAATCACGATATACTTATACCAACATATCTCATCATGATATAGAGAAGGTGACCCAACTCCTATACTGATAACATGGACGGCATTTGTGGTTTCTTGCGGTCAGTTCAGAGCCGAAGGTCCCGATTGCATGTCGCGATTTAGCGGATTCTCTTGTGAACTAGATGTGGATATGAGTGGCTAAGCGGTACCAGTGGCATTATTGAACTCAAAAAATCTATAATTTTCGTAAACAAAAAAATGCAACTGCTAACATTACAATTCTACCGGGCCGTTTATAGGGTATTCTCAACTGACGTCACCCATTGTTAAAAGAGAGAGACAACAATGTGCACCAGTTGGAATCGACCAATCAGAATATTTGGTAGTCCATCAGTTCGCTGTATTGCTATGGTAACGATTGTTTGTCGTTTGTTACGTGCGAACACCATATGGCATTGTATAGCATTGTTGTTTCATATAGTTCGATTAAAAAGAGATAGTTGTGCTACAGGCAATCGTGACCCCGGACTCGGGAACTGACCTCGAAAGTATGATATTTCACTTTCAAGACCCACGTTGAAGCACCTTCTTTATATTATGATAGAATAGGTTGGTATCACTTACATCGTGACGTAATGATGATCAGTGCTGTTATACTAGGATGGTTCCCTAACAACAGGCCACGACCGACTCCTTCCCACCATCCAAAACACCTAATAAAATAACCTTTCATCTCATCATCCCATCATCTCATTCATCATCCACCGACGCCAATAGATCGTAGCCATCAGCGTAGTGCGTCGTTGAAACCCGATATAAATAAATATAAATATAAATAAAAGATGGATAGATTGATTGATTTATCTATCAAATAATGATGTATTCATTGATTCATATTTCATTGATATGAATTATATATTAATATTATATTAATATAATATTATATATTATTATATATTATTATATATATTATATATATATTATTATTATTATATATTATATATTATTATATTATTATTATATATTATTATATTAATTATATTATTAATTTGATATTTCATTCATATTCATTGATTGATATTATTCATTGATATCTTCACTTTCTATAGGCTAAGCTATACATCCAAATATTGAATTATCAATCCAGGATATCCTGAAGGTCACGTGATCATTAAGAGTCATATTCATGGTGATGATCGTGAAACAAACCATAGTCAGCTTTCATCTTCACCCAAACTGAGCTTTTTGATTACCCATACCAGGATACGAATATTAACGCTGTTACTGAAATGGATGGAGTGATACATTTAACTCACAATGATTATTGCATCAAATAAATGCACCATTTTCATCTATCGTCTGCATACACTTTAAATAGTGTCTATTCACCGATAGTTTCTAATCGATCGTGAATGCAACCCGCAGAGCAGTGGTCGCGCCAGCATTGGATTGAACGCTGCTCGGATTCAGCGGTCGCGCCAGTACAAGCATGCATGGCACCACCACCTTTATTATTCCTGGAAACATTTTATGTCTCACTGATAACAAAAATGGACGGAATTTATGTCTACACCTTACGTTCTGCTCATAACAATGTTGAGTGTGCACGGAAGTACATTTAGTGGAACATCAGTTTTTCGGTGATAACTTTTGGACGGTATGAGATGTCACTAGGAAAACGCACTAGGCATATATATGCGTTGCGAGATGAGCTTTGAGATTCGGAAATCCAGAATGATAAATATTCTGTCGCTCGATACACATGCACAGAATTAGGATTACTTCAAACGTTTGAAATGTCACTGCTTCCCAAACTAATTTTAATCGTTATGAATTAAATAGGAAAACGCGTTATGTGTTTTCGCGTTGATTGATGAGCTAGAACACACCAACATTTTTTCAATTGGTCATATATATATATATATATATATATATATATATATATATATATATATATATATATATATATATATATTATTTTTTTTTTTTTGCGAAAAATATATATAAATATGAATATATATGAATAAAAAAAAAATATATATATATATATATATATATATATATATATATATATATATATATATATTGCGAAAAATGAGACCATTGTCACATCCATCACCGGTCCTCAAAACCTTCACTATCACACACACACACACATATATATATATATATATATATATATATATATATATATATATATATATATATATATATATATATATATATATATATATATATCCACTTTCAGATGCAAACAAATACGCCACTACCCTCCCATTTTCCAATTAATCTCCATAATAATAAAAAAGGCCTTTTTTTAATCGTTCCCTATTGATTCATAGCCAATAATACTCTAATAGTTCTGAGTGATTTGAAAACATTATAATATATTTTTTATACATCAAAATGGCTGATCCGATTTGAATAAAAATTCGGAGCAATGTGTATCATTGATATATTTTTCCCCTGTGTGTTTCTTACGGGATTTTTGAAACTTTGGAACGAGTTTCCTCAGAAGTGATTCAACCGAGTGCACCTTACAACTACACAGTATCGAATTAGATGAGAAACTTGTGTATGCAAAGTTTCAACTTGATAACTTACCTGAATAAATAAATACCCTACTGAACAGAAATTCAGGTTATCGCCTACATCATGTTGTATTACATAGTATGTAAATGCGCGGAAGGACTAAAATTCATATCAACAGTAGATGAGTCTGACGTCAGAGTTTTTTTCCCCAACAAATTACTTTTAATTTGCGCTTTGTTGGGGTGAGAGCAACGATTCCTTCATCGAAGTCCACACCTAGCTCACACCAACAAAGCGAGTGGTGGGGGTAACATAGCTGGGGGAAAAGCTCTGACGTCGGATTCAACTCTCCTTGACGTGGAATTCAGTATGGTAGTTTGAGATAAAATAAAAATCATGATCAATGCGGAGGACAGAGATGTGAAACATGATACGTCAGTGTGTCGGATGATGCACTCGTGGCAACAATATTTCAATTAACATAAAGTGCATATGGTTTATTAGATTTATTCATTCAATCAAATATTTCATATCATATCTGGAAATGTATTCGAAATGATGTTGAAATAACTATCAATTTTTCTGACTGAAATGTGTAGAAACGAATTTCATATTTTTATATAAACATTAATAGTTGCTGACGTCACATAAGTTTTGATGTGAATTTTAGTCACGGCTTGAAAGCTAACACGACCACCAGACGGACGTCGACTGTCCTAAAAAAACAACTGTACTAAAAACCAACTGTCCTAAACTTATGTATAAAAGTTGAAGTGAGAAGCTCCAACCCCTCTCAAGTTTTATCTGACATGAACCTTACCCACCTAGCTCTAAATATTTGAATAAATGAATGATGAATATCTGAATATTTCGATGACATTTGGCATAGAAATGTTATCATCCAAATCAATACTGTAGTTTGGGTAACCATTGTTGCCCAATCAAGGCAATGGATGAAAAATGGGATCGTTTGAACGGGGCACCACGAGGGAAATCTTACCATCCCGAAAAAATTAAAATACAACGATATTAATAATAATTAGATGATGGCAAATTATAAATAATTAGACGAGCTTCAGCGAGGATTAAATTTGACATACTGAAAAAAATTGGTGTTCGTTTTTATGGGGTTTTTTCATGTTTTTCTGTCGGTTCTCCACAGGTCAAGCGGCTACAACTATCAACTTGAGACTTTTTTTCATTATGTATCCTCATCTAACTTGGATCTGTATAGTTTTGTGGCATTATCGGATGATAATTTTTTTTTTATGATTTTCAGAAATTCCAAAAATACCCATTAGAATAACACAGCGGTAAAAAAAGGGAATATTTTTATTAAAAAAAATGAAATTTCGATTGAAGTTGAGTTACATTCTGATACACATTTCTGAAAACTTTCAGCTTCATCAGGTGAGCCATTTAAAAAAAAAACATAATATGTGCTAAATTGGTACCACTCGAAGCAGTTTTTACCCATTTCTAACTTTAATGTCACCCAATTGGCGAATGTGGGCAAACGTTTGGTAAAAAAGTCGACATACTATTACTATCCGCTCGTCTAACAACGCATGTATGGCGTTTTCCTAGTAATTATTAACAATATCACAACAATAGTGCCACAACGCCATATGCTCAGCACACTGCTACTATATTATAACTCAGCACGGGTCGGTAACAGCCATGACGTCACAAATCTTGCCTTTCCCATTGGTCACTTTTAGTCTCATTTAAAAACAGACTTGTAGAAAAACGTTCGCATCCGGAAGGCGATTCCGGCTTATTCTGTGACTTGATGAAAACGAATAGCGTTAGTAACCATGGTGATAAACGGTTCTAACTCCCAGTTAAAGCTACTACTACGTTAGTAAAGCCGGCACTCAATCATTTAAGTGCATTGTAGAGTCAGATACAAAAGTTTCACGTTAAATACAGGTCTAGTCCTTTCCTATTTCACGAGCGATAGTTCTATTAGCTGAGGAAAATTATGCATGTCATGGCAGAGTCGATATAACAGAGGCTGAGGTTCTCTTCGTATACATTTGCCATTATGTTGTTCGCTTGCTAGTTGTTCTACTTTGTACAATAAGTAAATAACTAGAACAGACATTTCCATCATTTCACTGATGATGATGTTAACATGTTTACTTTAATTACATGTTCAGTATTTATATATTCTAGTTATTGCAATGCAAATGTTTGTTTGACCTTTTACTATTCTCGTGTGGTGTTCAATATGAGACAGTGAGTATTCTGAACGAACTTTTTAAAATGGATACCTCTGTTGAGAGAAAAATACTACTTTCTCAATGAGGTTGCTTGTGAAATGAAAAACAAAATCCTGTCGATATTCGTACAAATATCCAACGTTTGTGATATTGTCATTCTGAATTTACCAATTTACCAATAAAACGTCATATATGCGTTGTTCGACGAGCGGATAGTAATAGTATGTCGACTTTTTTCTACATCCGCCAATTGGGTGACATTCAAGTTAGAAATGGGTAAAAACTGCTTCGAGTGGTTACCAATTTAGCACATTTTATGGTTTTTCTTCGAAATGGCTCACCCGATCAACCTGAAAGTTTTTAGAAATGTTCATCATAATGTAACTCAACTTCACGCAAAATTTCATGTTTTTTGAAAATAAAAATATTCTCTTTTTTTCCGACGTGTTATTCTAACGGGTATTTTTGAAATTTCTAAAATTCATTAAAAAAAAGTTATCTTACAAAAATGCCACAAAACTTTACAGATCTGAGTTAGATAAGGAACCATGATGAAAAAAAGTTTGAAGTTGATAGCTGTAGCCGTTTGACCTGTGGAGAACCGACAAAAAAACATTTAAAAAAAAACATAAAAACGAACACCAATTTGTTTCAGTATGTCAAATTGAATCCTCACCAAAGCTCGTCTCATAGTTCATAGTCATAGTTCATAGTAGTAAGTCGTTCATAGTTGGATTTTATCGATTTGATTTGTATGGTTTTCACGATTTCAGCCTCTTATTGTACATTATTGTGATTTATAGTGAAGTTTGTCATTAATAGTCCTGGCGAAATGGTAGTCATCAAGGCATAGCTTAGTTTATAACTGCGATTGAATCAAGATGATGATGAAATATGAAGGATTAATCTCGAGTGTTCGAAGATGGTAATAACAACTTTACTCAATAATTGAAAATATATATATACATGAATATATTTCGACCTTTGCATGCTATTCTTACGGGGATTCTCCAAATTTTCTGACTTTTCCCACAAAATCCGCTCAACCGATTATGATCAGAAACGATAGGGATCTTCTGGTATATGACACCATATGTTCCAAAAAAAGTTTCAAGTAGTTTCATCAAATTATCTGACATGTGTTCCGAAAATAAAATACATTTTTAAAACGAAAACAATTTTTTCCGTTAAGTGAGATGGACATTTTTGCTACACTCATTTGAATGAGAAAACGCAATAAATTATATCAATGATAACTTATACAACTTACAAAGTTATTACTAAATACAGTTAGTACAAAATATTACTTATGATGACTTAGGCCCAGTATTATCAAGTCTGACAGTTCAAACTTGTTATCACCATGGTTACCCGTGGTATTTGTTTTCACCAACTCTCAGATAAATACTAACTGGACTTGGTAATACTGGGCCTTACAAAGGAAACCATACCATAATTAATTATCTATTCGAAGTTTCAGATACGATATTTTCTCCTTTCTCACATACATGAAACTATACAAAATTATTCCTTTATTCCGATAGATAATGAATTCATCGACAGATGGAATATTATTCCTAATACACAATGCATACATATTGCAATATATCGTCAACAACTATGAGGTTGATAAAGTATACTTTGGAGCTATCACAATATCACAGCTACGTTACTTTTGAACAGAAATATTATCCAATCCCTTTTCTAATAGATATAGTTTCAAATTACTTTTTGAAAAAAAAGTACTTTTCAGAGATGATATCTTGATGTAGAGTAAAAAAAATTCTCACCTCTATAATACAATCTAGTTTCATATTATAGTACTTGCTGTACGGGGATGAGGTTCATTCCAGATACTGGGTTATGTTAATAATAATTGTGAAAGTTCAGAAGTGTTTTATATATATATATATATATATATATATATATATATATATTTATATAAATATGAATATATATATATATATATATATATATATATATATATATATATATATATCTACATATATATATATATATATATATATATATATATATATTTGTATATATATATATATATATATATTGTCTATGTGTGAATATATGCCTATTTCTTTCCTTTTTTAAAGTTTCCTTCCAACTGCTTAGAGAAGCTTTAAACCAGTTTGACTTCATATTTCCCGTCGTGCCATCAGGTTTATAACTCGAAATCCGGACCCTTAGATACATTTTCGAGTCAGCTTAAAGATGTGTGCTGTATTTCCACAACGCGTTTGTTTGAGCCCGTAATAGGATTACACGGGAGCCGTCGTCGCCGCCCGTATTTCTCTAGTAAAGTGTGACGCTAGGCGAAGGACGTGACTTTTACCTTTCGACAGACGAAAAGAAGTTCGCAGTCGTTAGGTTATCATTAAGGATTTGTATTCGATTCGCTTCTTGTCGTCGTTTCCCTTCAGGGTTTATAGGAAAATCGTACAGTAACTGTGATCGATGTTCAACACATCTCTTGAAAGCTCTTTAAATGTAGTTTATTTCCAATACCAAAAAAAGTAGATGACTGCTGATTTTCTCTTATCTGCTATGCAAGCTGAATATTGTCGATTACATTTCCCAGCATTTTGGTGTTGGAAAAAAACGATATTTCCTTTTTGGACGAATGGTGACAGTTGTTTTTCGTTCAATATAACATATTGGAATATACGAATGTACAGTAATGCACATAATGTCGTGACATGATTTATATATCATCACGGTGCAGTTGTACTAACCTTTATTTCCAGGTTTATCCATGAATAAATGAATTAATTAATAATCCAATTATAATCGTCCTCATTCAAAAAAACAATTTACAGTAAAATACAATCGATACATGATTTATGCACAATTACAATAATGATAACTAGACCTAACTTTTATCAATGATTTTTCTTGACATGCTAAACAGACATCCTCTCAAATTCTCCGATAACTTTGCATTCTTCAATAACTTTAATCCACCTATTATAATATCCGATACCATTATCAAATATGCTGTTATAAATATGAGAACATCTGAAATTCAGAAACATATTTTCTCCAAGTCTATGTTATATGTAACATAATACATATTCTCTCCAAATCTATGTTATATGAAACCTAATACATGTTCTCTCCAAATCTATTGTATGAGTTACATACTACATATTGTCTCCACCTCTATGTTATATGTAACATGATACATACTACCTCCGAATCTATTGTATAATTTATATAACATATATTTTCTTCAAGTTTATGTCATATGTTATATGATACATATTCTCTCCAAGCCTATGCTAATGTTACATGATACATAATCTATCCAAGTCTGTGTTATGTAAACTTCAATATTCGTTCAAATTCTATATAGCATCAACCTCATGCTTTGGTTTGAAGCTTCTGATCGGCTTTGATACATTCTCTTTCACTAATCCTAGGTTTGAAGCTTCTCTTCGGGTTAAAACGTTGAAAAAATTGGCACTTATGAATTGTGTTTAATGTCAGTTCACAATTCAACACGAAAAGTAACGATAGAATTCCCTTCTAATCTCAATATGGCCAAAGAATGGTCACAAAAGTTCAGTCAACAATGTAATATTTCATTCAATATCATTGTTGAAAAAAGGAGACACGCGCTTTATTTTATGACTTCTCTAGTTCCGCTTCTTAACACGAACTGCGTATACTTGCCACTTTTCCTGGCAGATCTTCATCGGACTAGAATTATATCAATATTTGGAAAATGTACTGGCAAGCATCGAGTAGGCCCTATACCGTGAGTAGATATCGTCACTTAACAACGAACCACTTGAAGAAATCGAGAAATATCGAAATGTAGAAAGAAGATCGAGTGCCTCGAGTTATCCACAGCATCCACAGAACAAAAAGGTCCCGCTTGGGTGATTTCACAGGTATGATGGAACTTGAACGGTACAAGATGCAAATTTAATGATGTCATCATGATATGTAGACAATATTTGGCGAGAATGCTAATGTTATTTCGAATTTGAAATAACTAGGCAAACGCAGCAGATGCGTTGTAAGATGAGCGAGATATCTGAATAAGGTTTTAAAGTCGTTAAAGTAGTTCTACCCTTGCTATTTTATCGACTCTGGTACTCTACGCACCTTGAAGTATATAAAAAATCCTTCATTGTTGGGCAAATATCGAATCTAGAAAGCAGTGAATCTAAATATGGCTTTATTAATATCATAGCCTTCTTTATTAATTTTTTATTAATTTAAAATTTAATTGATTTCAATTTTGTATTTGATATTCTGAATGAAGAAGGCTGTGATTTATATAATATATTTGATGAATGAGAACAGTTGATTTCATTTTTTTCTTCAAAACGACTGGTTCGAATTGCATACAAATTGGTGATAATGTGTTTCATTCATGTATACACATTCAGAGAAAATATTATTCTATTCGGAGAGATTTTTTCCTCAAATTTTCTTGTCCAGCGCAATCTTATGGGGTTTTTGAAAATGTTAAGATGATATTTCTGAAAATCGGTTCGACAGATTCATTCCAATACTATACAGTTCTAAGTTGGATGAGTTTGCGTGTACAAAAAAAGTTTCATGTCGATCAGTCAAACCCTGTGACCTGTGCAGTGCTTACAAACCAACAAAAAAAAAAAAAAAACAGAGACAGAGCCCTATAAGAGTGTGATGGAGTCTTCGCTATCGCTCATCTAACAAATGTGGTAATATATTTTTTTTTTTGGGGGGGGGGGTCGTGTGTATATGTTACAGTAGCGCTCGACATTTTTGCTATTGATTCTCATCTCAACGCGAACTGTTATACATACAAATAACACTTATAACCTATATGAATGTTCATTAATTTTTTAAAAAAATTTTGGAAAATGAATCTCTGGATAGTGTGGAGCATTTTCACTGAAATGTGTTGATGCAGAAAGTCACTACGATCGTTTATATTGTATCCATTCACACTGAAAATGTGACGCTGTGAATGGGACAAGACTTTTAAAGAACACAATCTCAAACTCTCAAAGCATGCACTGCAATGATTATTCACAAGAAATACAGTGCTAACAACCTTATAGTAAAAAAAACAATGCAATGCAAATTTTGATAGAAATAATAATATTACCGACAGTTATTTTTGTGCAGTTCGGAAAAATTGTTTGAAAAATAGGGTGTTTGAAAAAAGTTTTCGAACAAAAACTTTTCGGAAAAAACTGTTCGAAAAACAGTGTGAAGAAATTAGGTTGAATTAAAGCGTTCTTCAACAAATCAAAATGTCAATCATTATTAACAAACTACTAGGCAAACGCGTTATGTGTTTCTGCGTTGATGGATAGCTACTTATATCACCTTATATATTTGGATTGGTTATTTATATATATATATATATATATATATATATATATATATATATATATATATATATATATATATATATATATATATATATATATATACACCTTGAGATCCGAACAATTAGGTCACTGCCATGCTATGTCCTGATCAATTTCTATGATGGTGAAAAAGGCTTTGTCTTAATCGTTTACAATCAATTGGTGACACCTGTTGCTTTTATTTGATAGGTATCTTAATAGCTTCGAGTGATTTACAAAAATAACATCATATATTGTCTTACATCAAAACGGCTGATCCGATTCAAGTGAAAGTTTGGAATAATGTGTATCATTATTATATTAAAATTCCCTGAAAATTTGAATTCTCTCGGATGAAATATTTTTCAGGAATTTTTTCTTCCGGGTTATTCTCGTGGGATTTTTGAAAACTTTGAAATGAGTTTTTTCAGAGGTGGTTCAACTGATTGTGCCTAAAAACTAAACTATACAGTATCGAATTAGATAAGGACACTTGTGTATGCCAAGTTTCAACTGATTTTTTATTTTTGTTCGACCTGTTGAGCGCAAAAAAAAAGTACTTTTTTCTCGGGTATGGTGAAATTGAGTCTTCGCTTCGCTCGTCCAAAAGTATCAAGTATGAACATCCTATTAAATAGTTATACTATATCGACTAGAAAGTTAATATCCTTCGTATACGGTACGCTATAATATGTTTGCGAATAGAATATAGAATATTGTGAACAGTTTGCTTCCACGGAAGTATTTAGTTTCTATACTCTACTTTCAGTAATTTCCCCCGAGTATGAAGGTGTGTGGATAGAGCAGGCAGCTGCGTCGATGTCACTTCACGTTGTGTTGGAATAAGTGAGGATGTGCGTCTCAGATGAACGGGATAAGTAGAAGAGCGTGGAAAAAATATTCTCCACTCAGCTGAAATTAATCGGGGATTCGTTTCAATTTAATTACGTTTCTCTGTACGCTATATAGAGGTCACACAAAGTAACTAGTTATCGTGATTTTTCTATGAACAAATTGTGGGGTCATATTTGTATAGATTGAAAATATTTTCGAGTAAAATTGCTTGGTCTTTTTTTTTAAATTAAATTGGAAATTGGAAAGTATTCATGAGATTCGCTGAGGTGACATTTCAGATTGTATTCGATTGAAATTAAATTTTTAATAATGTGTTTATTGATCTGACATTGATATTGATATTTTCTACGAAGGTTAAATAAATTTTGTTCAATCGTTTATAATAAAAATAACTGTAATCCACTTCAGAAATAGGTAATGAATAGTTTTGTATAAGTTAATGTGTAAAAAGTTGGCTGTATAACTATGACAATTGACCACTAGTGATAGGCGTGGTTAATCGCCAGGGCCACCTCGATGTGGCTTCATGTGGGAATTTAGAGATTCTCTGATAGGTAAATGTGAAATTTTCCACATAACAAAGCCCGTTTGATTGGATGTTCTGTTTTGTGACGTTTATGGGCGGGTCAATCACTAGTACTCAATCAGTGCATTTCCAGCCTTGATAATTAAAAAAAAATGTGTATATATTTTCAGAATATAATTAAATGCAACCATAAATCTTTTCATTCTTCGTCTCATTTCAAGAATAAGAGAACAGGAAAACAATCAAAGCAGTAATGAATTGAACCAAATATATGTATATTAACAAAATCAGAAAAAAGAAAAGAAAATAAGAAGCCTACGAAAGAAGACTTTCTTTCTCTCAAAGAATAGGACTCAATAAGAACTTAGTCTTGCGTGCGGGCATATCTAGAAAAGTTAATGTTATGAATCCAAAATAATGAAAATAAAAATATGAATATATGAAAATTATGAAAATAATGAATCCAACTTATTTCACTGTCCTTGATTTTCCAAGTGTGGATAATGAAGAAATGCAAACACACAATTATAAATGCATGAAAACCAACTCGGAGAATATCATAGAACGTGTACATAATATCAGCTTAATCATTTCAATTTTTCAATTTTTAATATGTTTTTTATTCTCATTAATTATTACATGACAAATATAAAATAGAATTGCAAAATACGGAGATAATAACAAAATGAATATACACACGATATACCGGTAATGTGAGAAAAAAAGAGAAACTGCCATGAATCCGAAGAAAGTTGATTAAATAACAAGAAGTCCGCAAAAGAACGAATTATTGTGTGCGATCATACATAATTTGTGTATCATGCCTCGGTACTGAAAAATTGAGAAGTTATCTATATTATTATGGATCAAGATTTAAGAATTCTTGATGTGTAATTGTTTTTAGCTTGGAACATTCGTTTCTGAAAACGTCGAAAGAGATGAATACAATTTAGATTTCATGAGTATTATTTTCTAATATTCGATTTTGCACAGTGATTATTTGTTGAAGATGTCAATTAATGGCTCCCACTCATCCAATTATACCATATTCTGAGAGTGATTGCACCAATAAAATCCTCCATCTATTGATCATCTCGCTTATCTCACGAGACATATGCCACATTTCAATAGTCATGTGAAATCTAGTCGAAATCTAAACACATTGGTTTTGTCGTAACTCAATCGACTTTATCATGAAATTCTCGCCTGATTCTCTATATGTGGTAGTCTAACAAGCATTAGGCACACATCATGAACATTGTCGTCCTTTCAGCCAATATTTGGATTGTACGTTCACCGTACGTGTATATAATAAAACTGGAAAACATCAAAATATGCGTTGAAAGATGAGCGACGAGATATTATGTATTCACGAAAAGAGATGATCTACCAACAGAGCAAAAACAAATATCACCACTATATTTATGCAGTCGTGAAACTTTTAAGGTTTGAGGATTTTTCGTGGCAGGATTTAAAATAAGAAACAAAACTACATCTTTCAAACGCGTTAAAACCTCGAAGTTGCACAAAATTATGAAAAATGAAATAACTTGATACTTGTTATACCAAAGTTTTATTTCAAGGCCAAGTTTCAAGTTCACTCCCAAGGATCAGCTATTATAAAGAAAATGATTATAATGTAGTTTTATTCAGATCGATCAAAGAGCTATTGAGTAGATCGAAAGGTGAGACTAATTTGATTGTGGAATTATTAAAATGAAAGTAACAGCTGACAAGTAGAAAAGCTGTGACTTGACGGTTGTGAAATGGAAATGTGTCAAGCTTTCCATTACTGTTGATTCACATATATAAATATATGTATATATATATATATATATATATATATATATATATATATATATATATATATATATATATATACATGTATATATATATATATATATATATATATATATATATATATATATATATATATATATATATATATATATATATATATATATACATATATCCAATGAATACTCGGGTCATTGCACCCCAGATTAGAGTGGTAAGATCGCTCTTGTGGTGCCCCGTCCAAACAATCCTACTTTCATCCATGGCTCAATTGAAAACAATGATTTTCTATCAAGTTTCGATCAAGTTTCGACGTTATTGAGAATAAAATCAGGCCTAAATTTCGAACTTTCTTTCTGAGAACTTGAAGACTTTCATCTGCGGTGAAAAATTATGATCATTGACAGCGCAGTCCTGCTGTTTGAGCTAATTGATTCTCAATAATTAATATGGGGTGGTAAGATCGCCCTTTTGTTGACCCGTCTAAGCGATCGAACTTTTCATCCATGGCCTCAATTGACGACTAGTGATTGACCCGCCCATAAACGTCACAAAACGGAACATCCAATCAAATGACCTTTGTTATGTGGGAAATTTCACATTGACCTATCAGAGTAACTCTAAATTCCCACATGAAGTATAGTTCCAGGTGGCTTTGGCGATTAGCCACGCCTATCACTAGTTGTCAATTAGGGAACAATGATTTTGTATTAAGTTTCGATGTTATTAATAGAAAAATGAACGAGCAACTGTTCACACACATTCATACAATCATTATGAATAAAATGAATTAAAATTAAAATTCAACTCAATCAGTTGATAAGTTCAACTCAAATTCAACGATAAGTACAAAAGCCAATAAGTTTGCATTCACAAAAGTATTTAGTTTCTACATCGTACTCCGCCTAATTTCCCCCGAGTATGGACGCGTTTATTCAAAGCACCCGCGTCGATGTCACTTTATATACGTTCTGTTGGAATACGGCCGAGCTAAGTGGAATAAGACGATAAGTCAATATTAGCCTCTGGATTATAATATTATCACCGAGTCTATATAAGCTCAGTGCAGTCCACATGACCGTCCAACTTCTGGAGCTCTAACAATTCTCTTGGGTCGAATTAAGGTTCGTTATAATACTTGTTGGCATACGGCTCACTTCACTGCATGTAGAAACGATATTACTTTCTGTTGCACGTACACACGGTCCGTCTGATGTTATACGTCTATATACTGTATAGTACAGCTGGCTAGATTGGTTTCCTATACGAGAAAGACATTCGAGAGGGAGAACCGCGATACGACAAGCAATAATATGAACTAGGCAACATTGCTATATACACTCATACCGTCCGTATCAATGGAGTTTAAAAGCTCATGGGAGCCTTTAAAGACAATATCAGTTTTTTGGTGATAAGTTTTAAACGATATGGAATATATATTGGATTCTAATACCGGCTAAACACAAGAATTTTTGATACCGTTGAGGTGGTAATTCATTAACGTTTAAATTCATTAGATTCTTTAAATTTTTTTTTTTTTTTTTTAATTGGTCACATACACTGATACAGAAAGAAAAACACAATGACAACAAAGAAACATCCACAAAGCCCTTCAAAAAAGGCTTAACTGTGGGTTAAAATAGTGAATTATAAGTTTAATTCAAGTTCGGACGTATTTCTCAAACATTAAAAATAATAAAGTAGTTGAAGTAAAAAGAAAAAAAACATTGAGTGATTTGTTACATTCTACTTACGAAGTGTGAGGTTAGGTTCTCATTTTATCGTTGATTATTCCAAATTTATTTTATTTTCATATCAATTCAATATTCAGTTATTTCTTTTCATTTTCTCATGTATTCTATATTGATTGTTACCATTTAACTTTGAAGTCAGGGCCCAATAAATATGTATATATAATGGTTATACAACTTATATCACATAATTTCCATATATAGGCCTGTGGGACAAAATACACAATTATTCAGAATTCTTTTCAGTTAGAATCCAATGTTGATAATGTTATTCCACATCATTTTGTATATATTTGAGAAATCTGTGTGTCTTCCATATAGAATTGATACATCATATTGTTCAAAAGTTATCACTGAAAAACTGATATTTCGCCCAAAAAAAACTCCCATTCACTCTTAACTATACCCAAGATGCTCCAGTCCCTGCACCAGCTGCAAGACCATTACTGTACGCATCAGAACCGTGAAATGGCCACCGATATTGTTTTACTATCATCGCAAACTTGACACAAAGCTATTGTTTCCTTATGGAGGAGAAGGATGGAAGTTTATGATCGCTCGAACGGGGCGATCTTACCGCCCCAAGCGCCATGTGGCGACCAACATATAATTAGAACGATAATGACCGAGGGTTACGACTTTTTACGACTTTTTTGTTCAGGGCATTGTTTGTATATGCTACGAAAAAATGAAGTCCAGGATAGGTTGGGATAGGGCGTTTGATAATTGAATCTATCCTTGATAGAAAATAAACCAGAACAAACTTTGTCCCGTTACACTCCATACAGATCACTACAAATCATCAATGACGTCATTCAAGAGACCGGGGTTCGATTCCCGCCATGGTTTACAATCCTGATAGGGGGTTTTCGTGGTTTTTCTCTGTCGTTCAGGTCAATACTGAGATGGTTCCTCAACAACACGCCACGACTGACTCCTTCCTACTATATCCGAAAACATCTAATGGAATAGCCTTTCATCTCATCGTCCCACCATCTCATATATCATTCACCGACGCCAATAGATCTTAGTCATCAGTACAGTGCATCGTTCAGCCCAATGTGAAAAAAAAATCTTGCACATGTTACCGTATTGGAGAAATTATTTCTGTTCATAAGCAAATCAATATATGAAATCACAGCCTGTGCACTTTCTTGATAATGATAGGAAAGAATACAGCAGGCTATGGTAAAAGCTATAGTTCTGTCCAGTAGCAAACTGCCCGGAAGCGAGTGAAGTCACCTCAAAATGACACCTACTACCCACTGCGATTTTTTTTCGTGTCAGCCGAAGAAATTTCATTCTGTCAGCGGTTCTCATTCCGATTTTTTTTTTTTTTTTTTTAATAACATCGAAACTTGATACAAAATCATTGTTCCTCAATTAGGGCTATGGATGAAAGATAGGATCGTTTGGACGGGGCACCACAAGGGCGATCTCTTTTAATATAATTAGAATATTAGAACTCAGAAAGAGGGCCAGATCATTTTGGGAATAATTCCAAACATATGTTTATATGAATAAGTTCAAATTGATAATTTGACTTTTATAACTGCAGATCATTGAATAAATCAAAAATTGGAACTTTGGAAGTTCCGATTTTGTGACAGCACATTTTCGTGGGTGCACCTGTTGCCTCAAAGCTAACGGTTGGGCAGAGCCGAAGTGCAGTCGTATTCCATCCGAATATTATGTCGGGAATCATCGGTTTTAAAATGTTGGTTCAAACGTTCGAGGGTAAAACCAAATTACCCGGCTCATAATCTATTACTGAAAGATCATATATGATTTTTTTTTCAAGAAGAACTGGCAGAATCCGAACTTGAGCTCAGCGCGGCCATTAAGAAAGGCGCCTTCACCCAAATTATTTCTGGACAAAATATTTAGTGGAGTATATATTATTTATTTTCACCTAAACATTCTTCAGTCATTCAGTGCGCTATCAGGACCCCTATTCCTGAGATAAAAGAGATGTGAGAAAAATAAAAATGAGTGAGAAAACGATTATCTCACTTAAAATGGCCGATTGGTAATGGTAAATTGGCCATTTTAAGTGAGATAATTGTTTTTTCACTCAGTTTCATTTTTCTCACATCTCATTTATCTCAGGAATGGGGGTCCAGGTTATATTTAGCTTTCTCCTCCGGCGATCGCCAACATGATGATTGCTCTATCTGAACAATCAAGTGACTAGAGTTGTAACTCTTGATCATTACAGTAACTAACCTCTCTGATCCCTTGGCTATTTACAGCTATTATCAAACGCTCAACTAATCCCTTATTATTCATGTTCAGTTGTAGTTAACGTCCGAATAGGTACCCTGCAGGCTGATACATCAACTTCGATAACTAACTTGATAGCTTACGAGACGTGAGTTCGATGCTAGAATAGTCGTTTACAGGTGAATCCGTCATATATATTCATATATATGTATATGTTAATATATATATATATATATATATATATATATATATATATATATATATATATGTGTGTATATATATATATATATATATATATATATATATATATATATATATATATATATATATATATATATATATGTTTATATATATATATACATATATATATATATATATATATATATATATATATATATATATATATATATATATATATATATATATATATATACATATATATGAGAATGATAAATATTTCAGGGTGAAACCGTATATATTATGAATAAATTTATTTATTCAAGGAAACCTGACGTTTTTAAAGAAGCCTGAAAAATGTGTTATTCTCATACATTGTGACCGTCGAATCAACATTTCGTTCACGTATGTATATATATATATATATATATATATATATATATATATATATATATATATATATATATATATATATATATATATATATATATATATATGTGTATATATATAAATGATATATCACTACAACGTATATGCTGCGTGTGCCTAGTATTAGTATCAGCATTCGGTGAAACTCGTTGGCAATTCGTCAGGAGCAATTTATTTACCCCTGACGATAAGGTCCTGTGTGAGAAGCCATACCTAGTTTCTACCGTCTCGATCGGGTGGAAGTCATTTGGTGAGCAGTATATACAGAGAGTACTGAGCGTTGCATTTTCATATCATTTTCTTTGCTCTTCTTGTCATTTTCTCTTTTGTAATCTTCCCTTTATTTTCTCACACTTGCCTGCTCCCTCTTTACGCTTGAAACATCTACAAACATTGATAGCTATGGGAATGTATACGGACATGAACATAGGGGTAAAATGACCTTGCTGTCAACGCGCCTTCAAACCATAACAATCCATCATCAATATTGAAAGTAGGTCAAAGGTTGGAATAAATAAATAAATACCAGCAATATGCGAGGCTAATGGAGTTTGCAGGAACCAGGGAGTGTTCAGTTTTATTTTTTCATAAGCAAAGAGTGTCTTTGTATACATCTTTTCGTACTCGGTGATTGACAGTGAAAGTGACAGATTTAGAATTGTGTATTTTTTATTCATATTTGGTTCAATGACGTACTGTAACGATAACTAAGTTATGTTGGCGTTGGATGCTCATATGTTGTTATATGTTGGCGTTTATATCAAAACTTTATATCAAATTATTTATCACTATTGCTTCAATATGTTTATAGTTGTTAACTTTTGATTTTATTATTTGTCTATTTGTTCATTTTTACCTTTCTGTCTACTACTTGTATGCAATTGTTGTGGTACTTGATATGTAAGCGTTGAGTGTGAATAAAATGGTTTCAAAATGAAAAATAAATTTAAAAAATAAAATAAATAAAGGTTTAGTAGCTAGTCGGAAGGATAATGGGGAGTGAACGTTTGTGGTCTATATTTCAGGAACCATTCCGGCATTATTCTAGACCACAGAGAAAAACTAGGGAAAACATATCTGAAGATGGACGGTGGTGGGGATTGGACCAAGGTCCTATATGCCCTTTACCGGCCGGATCAGAAGGAGCGAGCGAGTTCGTGACTGAGCTAAATGTGCCGATGATAGTGGTTATATAATACATACCAAAAGTGAAAATTTTAATGTTTGCCTACGTTTCTCAAGTTTGAATTAAGCTGCATTGTTCTACCTTTCACGAGCACCGTATCACTTTTCATAAAAGAGAGATCTATTACTCTTGTAAATCTCATGAAATATAGAGACAAAAGCAGCTTTGTATTATATTTTGTAAGCGTTATTAAAAAAGTTCACCATGAAATTAAACTATTAAACACTGTTAACACACCTTATTTCAGCTTTCTTCTGAAATGTAAAAACATTTTATTTCACAAATCAACGCATATCATTATTACAATCTCTATATTTCCAGGTCATTTAAAAAAAATGATTTATTTTACAATGTTGATAGCAAAACGAATAATAAGACATGACTTTATGATGAACTTGTTAAAGAAAAACGGACTTTGATTTTTTCGGTATGTAAAATGGAAGTCATGAAAAACTGACCTGCACATACATGAGTATTTATTTTGATTTAAATGCCATTGATAATTTATCTTATTGATATCAGGTTCAACGACGCTCTCTTATGATGCATTAGATATATTGTCGTCGGTGAAAAATGAGTGAGATGATTGTAAGATGAAGGGAAATAACATTTCACCATTTGTATATAATTATGCACCTCAACGTTGACGCGAAACGATGACGTATCCGTGAGTCAGAATAGACGACCATGCCGGAAATCGAACCCCAGTCTTCTGAATCCTGAAACTGTTCAGGAGACTGATCGTCACACCTCACTCCGATGATGTTCATCCTCTTAAAAGGGGCGCTTTTGTATTTGTGTTTGCTCTTCCTTCGCTCTGAAAATGTTCCCAGAGTAAGAATATAAAGGAAGTTGGAATTGTTTTGAATATCAAATAAGTTACATTCCTCACAGCTGTCTGTTGCAATGTGTGTTTAGATAGAATAGAGTGGATTTCACTTCATCTTTACTGAGTAGTAGATCTGTTGCTAAGAGCTTGGAGTGAGTGATAGAGACTAGATTACATGTTATTAGGTTAGAGTTACATCAGACAAAACACAAACAAATATCTGGGGTACTATTGCATTTTCGTTTGTTCTTTCTTTTCAGAACGTATTCTATTTGACTTGCATATATCGTCAACTGAGGTTTATCTCGATAGTCAATCAATTATGTCAAGAATTCATCATTAACATCAAAAATGATGAGCTGAATGAATATATACATATTGTAGTGAGTAGTCAAATGAATCACTTGAAAATTTCATTATCGCCTACTCAATCGTGGGTCTACCCCCAAATAACCCTATAGCTCTCGTTGGGGTTATTGGGTGAGAATTGACATGTCAATAATTTATCTCAAAATATTTTGTATATATATATATATATATTGGGTTTTAACGACGCACTGTAATGATTACTGAGATCTATTGGCGTCGGATGAATGATTAATGAGATGATGGGATGATGAGATGAAGGTTCTATGGGTAATGGGAAGGATAGTGGGAAGGAAGCGGTCGTGACCTATATTGTAGGCACCATCCCGGCATTAGATATACTATACAGAGAGAAACCACGAAAAAACCCTGTAAAGATGGACGGTAGCGGGGATCGAACCGGGTCCGACATGCCCACTACCTCCCGGGTTACATGAAGCAAGTGCGTTAACCACTCAGCTACCTGTGCCGGTATCTCAACATCAACTTGCATGCACTTTGTGATGAATGAAATAGGAACGTCAGTTTAGTATAGTATATTTCACTTAACTCTCGTTCGACCAAGAAATCGAATGTATATACTAGGCCTGATTTGAAACATGAAAACTGGTGATGATAAATAGATATCTCATGAGTCACCAAATATATCACCAGATGAGACAAAAGTTATTCATACCTAAGCATGATAACAACATAATCATAATAATTCTTAATAAAATATTTCTATGAAATTTTGGAAGAAATATGTATTCAGACGAGCGTAGCGAAAATGAATAATAAGAACATTCCACATAATTTGTTGATTATTTAGAGTTATTGTTCTTACAATGAGGTAGAAATAAATATTCTTCATAACCTTACTCACGGAGCAATTGTTTATTGCGACCTCTTTTTTTATATCAAACGTGAAATGTGAAAGGAACCTTACATCGATTTTTTGTGTCCCTTGGTCGGATCGGTTGTTGTCACCCTATTTGGTTTTATTTGCATGTCCACACGATTTGGAATGGAATATTTGAATTATTAGGAATGAAACTTAAATGGGAAATTACACTTGTAATAATGAATTGAAACAATTTGAATTTGGCCAGAGTTCCAGTGCCTTCTAGATGGAGAGCCTTTTTACAAATTCTACATGCCCTCTATGTAGATTCCAGAATGATATCACATTTTTGTGTTGGCTGATGAATTACTTCTACGTTATGAATAGGCTTATGTCAAGTGACGTAACTCATTGTTGAAAGAGACAGGCAACAATGTTCACCAGTCGAAATTGAACAATAAGAATATTTGGTAGTCCACCAGTTAGCTGTATTTCCATGGTAACTATTATTTATAATTTTGTTACTTACAGAAGCCTATAGCTAGATTTCGCTTCATGTATGCGTTTGTGTTGATGTTACCACTATGTTTGTAGTGAATGAACATTATGGATTCAATTTTCACAAGTTTTGAAAAGTGTTCAGCCGTTCAAATTTCGAAATAATGCATGACTTTCCTATTTTTTCTCTCGGGGGCCAATTTTTTTAATTGCCGTCTCTACACCCAGTTCACCCCTGATGCTTTTCCCCAAATTATATGAGTGTTGGTGGGATCGTTTAGCAAGATACAGTCAGTTCATCACAGGAAGCTGTGCTTCTTGATACATAACTTATCTCAGTTCAGTTTTCATTTCAAAATCCAACTTGTACAACAATTGTTCAGAAAAGTTACGAGATATTTTCATCACATCTGATCTTGAAATTTAAAATGTTCAAAGTTTGTAAAGTAGAGTTCCTCAGTTGAGGTACTTGAAACTGAATTAATTCGTCTCCCAGCATACACAAGAGAGAAGTATTAAAGAGAAAGCCTCTGAAACATGTTCTTCCAGACTTTGCGATAAATTGCATGTGTCAAACAACCAACGTCTTTCAATTATTATTCATTAACCCTTCATGCAGATAATCCAATTTAAGGATCTACTAACTTAATAACTTTCTCATTTTCTTCTTCTGAACCAACAAAATAACAATTAATATCACATTTTCGTTGAACAACGTACGATCTGGGCTCTTATCTTGACGTAGGCTCGCTTGTCCATGGACTGAGAGATAAGGAACAGATAATCGCACCCTGCAGGAGTTCAAAAAAGTTTCGAAAATATTATTATCGTATAAAGTATCATATGACTTCATAGACCTTTTTTCTGTTGATAAACGGGAAGGACAAGATGTGGTTTCTGTATTGCTCTTTTTTCTTCTGTAAACTTTTAAATTGTTTGAAATTGTGTTGAATTGTTATTTTCAAGTGAGGTAATATTAGGTCTTCCGCTATGCTCATAGAGGTGAATAATGAAGAGATATATTTTCAGACAAATATCTACCCTTTTGGATCTTCAAACTCACAAGCAATTATCTAAATCATTCAATAACTTGAACAATAAGTATATAAATTATCTCATACCTATTGGTTTAGTTCGTAAACTTTAATGCTGTTCGAGTAAAACTTGGTATGCATGTGTTTTAAGAATTGCAAGAGAACGAACTTACGCGAAGCAGAAGGCAATAAGTCCTAGCATAATGCGTTTATTTCTATGGACGCCTTTAACATAAACCCTGGAGGTACTTTGAGAAACTTTCTCTACTATATAGTTACAGCACAGGAAAAATAGAATAATTTATAACTGGAGGCAAATTAATTTGTTCTCTTGGTCTCGACCAAACGAGCTATTCGCACGTGATACGTACACATGGCCGCATGAAATATTCAAGCAATAATATTTCATCTCTCTTTTAATTATTTACTTTGAATTGGAATCTTGACTGACGAGAAAGAATACGCAGGAGAACGGAATGTTTGCCATAGAACTTATGAATATACAAGATTGATGAGATGAAATATAGACGTCGTAATCCACTAGAGCCACATGGCAGATGCGGAGGAAATTGAAATTAAAACTCCTTCATAATTTATATCTTAAATCTCTGGATCATGCTCCGTTTGGTGAATCACAATTTAACTTCATTGAACCAGGTACAAGTTTAACACTTGAATTATGAGCATTAAAGTCTTGAATATCTTCGTTTATATCACCATACTGGGCCAGGTTATTCAATATTTCGTTAAAGAGTCCTTGTTTTCCTCTTTATAATTGACTGAAATGGGGTGATGAGATTTCCTTTGTGGTTCCCCGTTCAAAGGATCCTACCTTCCATCCGTAGTCTCAATTAGGGACAAATGATTTCTTATCAAGTCTCTATTTTTATCAGAGGAACAAAAAATATTGACTCTTGTATTAATAAAATCACAGAGATGGTCAACGGATTCATGTAAACTTAACAACTGATCATTTTTTAACGAACCATTGGAAACCTCATCTCGGTCCAGATGTATCAAATGTCAGTTTAAGAGTCTGTTAGTCTAATCAACCGGTTATTTGATAGAATAACCAGGTGATCAATTGGATGATGACAAGTTAAATTGTTGACTACCTTTTAAGGAATT
Source organism: Brachyptera risi (assembly GCA_964007535.1). Classification (NCBI taxonomy): domain Eukaryota; kingdom Metazoa; phylum Arthropoda; class Insecta; order Plecoptera; family Taeniopterygidae; genus Brachyptera; species Brachyptera risi. The sequence continues at coordinate 9,760,163 of OZ023334.1, forward strand.
AAGTATAATTGAAAAACAGCCTTAGTAAAAGTTATCGATAATTCTAACCAGGAGGAAATATGAAATCAAGAAGAGGAAATGGGTTTGAATATTTCAAAGTAGCACTATAGCGTCAGCATATTATCATATGGAACTTTGGAGAATTTTACATTTCAAAGCCTTCTTATTGTTAGAAAAAGAAATTTTAGCATTTTTCACTAATAAAGTCAACATTATACTGGAAATGAGCCTGTTTTCCTTCACAGAAATCATAAAAATGCGCATAAATTAACAAGCAGTGTTTGTGTTGACTTAATATAATTTCATGCATTTCCTTCGAAATTCCAAGAAGAAAAAACATGGTGATTTTAGTACGCTTCCAATGTTTTCTTTTACTCACTGTTGAAGATAAAATATGTATAATTTCCATAGTTCATTTCATTACATTTTTAAATCTAGAGGGTCAATTCTTTTGAAATTACATCAGTGAAATCACTACTGTGAGCCTATAGAATGGGTATATGATACTGAAAAAAGATGTATAGGAAAGGTGATGGTATAGGTAGGTATAAGCGCAATAATTAATTTTTTGATATTGTGCCACAGCCTCGTACATCCAACAGGGAGAATACATCTGCTTTACCGGCACAGTAGCTGAGTGGTTAGCGCACTTGCTTCGTGTGATCCGGGAGGTGAAGGGACATATCGGACCCGGTTCGATCCCCGCCACTGTCCATCTTTACAGGGGTTTTTCGTGGTTTCCCTCTGTAGTCTAGGCTACTGCCGGGATGGTTCCCACAATTTAGGCCACGACCGCTTCCTTCCCATCATCCTTCCCACCACCCATAAAAACCTTCATCTCATCATCCCATCATCTCATTAATCATTCATCCGACGCCAATAGAAATTAGTAATCATTACAGTGTGTCGTTAAAACCCAAGAAAAAATTTAAAAAAAAAAAACATCCGCTCTTCAGTTTGTTTTGAACCATATAGAACTTGGGACTATAGCTACCCATAGATAGCTATAGGCCCAGGTAGAAAAAATTAAATTTTCAAGAGATTCAAATTGATCATCATGAATTTTTAAAATTTAACAATCATGCTTCAAATAGCAGTGAAAATACGTGATACGTTCAAAGTGTATGGCTGATGGAAATGGTCCAGAACTCAAAATAGAGCCTTTGATAAAATATTCATTTTTTTTTTCAATAACATCGAAACTTGATACAAAATCATTGTTCCCCAATTAAGGCTATGGATGAAAGATAGGATCGTTTGGACGGGGCACCACAAGGGCGATCTTACCACCCCATTTTGATTATTTGAAACTAATGGTCTTTAACACCAGGACTGCGCTGTCTGTGACCATAATTTTTCGCCGTAGATAAAAGTCTTTCAGTATAAACACACGAATGTTGATATCTTCCACTTTGAACTGAATCTCTTGGGCAATGATTACTTCTTTCCCTTGACAGCAGATGTAAAATTGATCATTATACAAAATGCACAAATTAAATTAGTGATAGGCCTATAATGTTATAATTAGGCCTATCGCTCTACTAATTGATGATCGTGGCCAATTAGTACTTCATCCAAGCATTTGCTTCGAGCAAAAATATGCATAGCGTTCATTTGGTTGAGCCGCAATTAGTCAGTCTTATTCCAGTGAAATCAGAATGAATGCATATCTGTGCATATTGAACTCTTTTGAAATTTCACTTCAATAATGTATTTAATGGATCAGTCAACTATATAATGGCACAGCGCTGGAAACTGAGATCAGGTCGGGCGTGGGTTCGAGTCCCGCATAATGAATGGATTTTTGTAAACGTCGTTTCAACTATCATCACTCCATTCTTTCATTATCATCCGCTCATTCGTACCCCCGTTTGATCTAGCTGTTGGTGAGATCGTACGAAACAAGTGCGGTGTGCGATGTTTTTATTTTTTTCATCGTTTTTTTATTTATTTTTCACATTTGTGATCATGAAAATCTAGTATGTTCATAGTTTTGCGATAAAAATGACCATCTAATTTTTGAATTGGTCATTTTACATACATTGTCAACATTTCAAGCACGATGAATTCAAAACACAGCTATTACACAGTGGAAATACTGCCCATCAACTTTGAACCTCATTTACTCAGTTGTCGTTATTTTTGACCTTGAGATTCAAGTATCTCATCAAGTATCGTTATGAATTTTTTCTGGTGGCTTATGACTTTATTTAAAATGAATCGGGAACATATTATGGAAAGAAGTGATCATTGCCCAAGAGACAATTAGTTCAAAGTGGAAGATATCAACATTCGTGTGTTTTGTTCACTCTTAATACCAATGCTGGTAATGTCCGGATATATATCACAGAAACGGTTTTTACTTATAATGTGTTCCGGACTTTTGGAAACTGAAAAACTTTTATCTGCGGCGGAATATTATGGTCACAGACAGTGCAGTTCTGGTGTTGAAGCTAATTTGTTTTGAATAATTAATATGGGGTGGTAAGATCGCCCTTGTGGTGCCCCGTCCAAACGATCCTACTGTTCATCCATAGCCTTAATTGGGGAACAATGATTTTGTATCAAGTTTCGATGTTATTAAAAAAAAAAAAAAACATTATTCTGATCACGTATTATTTCAGCTTATGTTGTTCATTTACCATGTCAATTTGTGATGTTATCTTTCCTTTATTACGCTACTGGATTTTTTATCTCTTTTGGCAAGAAGTGATAACAGTAGAAGTTTGAGCTGACGGTAAAATTGTTTTCAATGTATGTACTGTTATGCACACAAAATTTCACCATCATAATTCCAACCATGTTTGAGATAATGCTTCCTAAAAATATGCAATTTTAGATGTTGAATCGGCCTACACTTGCTTCCTTGAAACGAAAAAAATGAGAACATGCAAAGATGATACGAGAATTAGTAAGAACCAATCATTGTTGAAGGTATGAATAAGCTCATAAAGACCATTTCGTGAATGAATAATCCTGATATATTTAACTAGGGGCAAACGCGTTATGTGTTTCCGCGTTGATGGATGAGCTGGAACATAATATCACCTTATCTTTGGATTGGTTATTATATGTAATATACGCCTTGAGATCCAAACCATTACATCACTGCCATCTTATTTACCATTATCAATTTCTATGATAATAAAGAAGGCTTTGTTTTAATAGTTTACAATCTAGAGGTGACACCTGTGGCTTAGATTTAATTGGTATCTTAATAGCTTTGAGTGATTTAAAAAAATTGCATTATATATTTTTTACATCAAAACGGCTTATTCGATTTGAGTGAAAGTTCGGAATAATGTGTATAACTAGGCAAACGCGTTATGTGTTTCCGCGTTGATGGATGAGCTGGAACATATCAACTTATCTTTGGATTGGTTATTATATATATATATATATACACCTTGAGATCCAAACCATTACATCACTGCCATCTTATTTTACATTAATAATTTATATAATAATAAAGAAGGCTTTGTTTTAATCGTTTACAATCAAGTGGTGACACTTGTTGCTTTGATTTAATAGGTATATCTTAATAGCTTTGAATAATTGACACAAATAACATTATATATTTTTTTACATCGAAACGGCTGATCCGATTTGAGTAAAAATTCGGAATAATGTGTATCATTATCAGATTGAAATTCTCTGAAAATTTGAATCCTCGGAGATGAAATATTTTTCGCGAATGTTTTCCTCTGGCTTATTCTAATGGGATTTTTGAAAACTTTGGAATGAGTTTTCTCAGAAGTTGTTAAACCGATCGCGCCTCAAAACTATACAGCATCAAGTCAGATAGGGGTTCATGTGTGTGCCAAGTTTCAACTTATTTTGAATTTTTGTCTGACCTGTGGAGCGCGAACAAAAAAACAAAAGAAAACAAAAAAAAAAAAAAAAAAAAAAAAAACAGGCACTTTTTTTTCGGTATAGTGTAATTGAGTCTTCGCTTCGCTCATCCAATTATTATATTGAGATTCCCTAAGAATTTGAAATGTCTCGGATGAAAATCATTCTACGAATATTTTCCTCTGGGTTATTCTAATGGTATTTTTGAAAACTTCAAAATGAGTTTTTTCTCAAAAGTGGTTGAACCGATTGCGCCTTAAAACCATACATTATTGAATTAGATAATTACACTTGTGTATGCCAAGTTTCAACTGATTTTGAATTTTTGTTTGACCTGTGGAGCGCGAAAATAAAACAGTCACTTTTTTTCGGGTATGGCTAAATTGAGTCTTCGCTTCGCTCATCCAATGATTCAAAAAAATTAATGTAAAAGGAATACTATAATCGTGTCAACTGGAACTCGCTGTGAGTTATTGACAATCTATAAATGATGACACGCATCCTCAATATATACGCTGATGACACGCCGGTACATGACATAACAATCACCGTGTAATTACTTTTGTGCGTGGCGCTAAGAGGCGTGAGTAATTGACACTGTAATTCGACTAGACTTGTTCATCACGTGATATTCTTTTATTTCCGGTTCCCGTTCCAAACAGTGACATCCACAAATGAATATTGGAAACAAACCCGTCACAATAACGAAGAGAAATTGAACGGGAACTGGTGACAGGCGGCCAGCACTCACAGTAAACACAAACTAATTTATTTCTGGTCATTGACATAGTTTCCACGTGGTTTCCATCGATACCCGAAAGTTTCCACGCCAACATACCAGACATTAGTTACCAGTTGCTGTCACATTGTATATACAATTATAGAGAGCTGAACGCAATCTGACCAGTGTAACATTAGAACAAAGATTTAGGGCCACTATAAAATACTTCTAACTGATTGGCAATTCGGCCTCCAAGAGTCTGAATCAAGATACAGTTTAGGTGAATCTAGATGAATGAAGATACAGATAGAAATGAATCAAGATACACTCGAGATAAATCAGTCTGATTCAAGATAAATATCCGGTGTCACAGCCCGTGAGGTATAAATAGAAACTATAAAGACCGTTATTGTGGGTAGAAACAAATAATCAGCTTGAAACATATACAAATAAATGTATATATATATATATATATATATATATATTGAACCTTTTTTTTATTATACCTTTTTTTTCGGGTATGGCGAAATTGAGTCTTCGCTTCGCTCATCCAATCATGTTCCGATTGTCAATCATTCAAATAACGGTTATCAAAACATTACAATCACGTCTTTTTAAAACATGTTCTACGAAGTTTTAAAAAACTTGATAGTAAAAAAGTGTGACAAATCGAGTTATAAGTTTGTTCGCGATAGTCAACAAGTTAGCAGTGTGAGCCGGAAGACAATGTAAGTAAGTAATGTCTTTATTTAGCATAAATAGCTATATGTCAGTACCTAATAATAATAATAATGATAATAATAATAATGATTTTATTTCCTTTTGGATCATTACATGATATAATGGAAAGTCATAAAAAAAAGTTATATAACAAAAATTCAAAATATTCAATATAAAAATCTCAATATGAACACACTTTAACAAAACTCATCTAATCTATAAAAGCATTTTTCAATCAGATAACTGCGTATATACTAATATATATAATATATTATAATAAGATATGATATATATATATGATAATAAGAAATACATAATACAACTTATACTAACTTAATCAAGAGTATCCTGCCAGATCATTATGTTTATCAAATCTATTTACATGTGCTACTATATATTTACAACATCCTCTTTTGAATTCCTTGATGTCTCGAGCATTTTGCACAGATACTGGTAGATTTTCATACAGTTTCATACCATTATGTAGCACTGTATCACTATTTCTCTTATTCTCTTTGAATTCATAATACGTTTTGTGACAATTTCTTGGATTATGGTCATACACTTCATATCTCTGTACTATACTCTTTCATTGAGATACTCAGGCAGCATTCCCTTCTTTACCTTCAACAAAAATATCAACATATTGAATAATATTCTTTGTCTCACACTCATAAAATTCAGTACATTTAGCATATCATTAATCCTAGTATATTTATTTACTCCGAAAATTACCACTCAATACATTCTTAAATCAATGTAGGTCTATGTATATAGCTATCGAGTATATTTCATATTTGTATCTCGCTTATCTTACAACGGCATTGCTGTATTCTCGCTGGATTACATCTCTTTCTACCTAGAACGCTTATATTAGGCCTACGTTTTCCTAGTTCTTTTTTTAAAATACCGCGTATGTGCGTTTTTTTCATCCAAACATGTGAATGATATACTCACGTTTAGTGTATTGGTTTTACATTCAGTAAAGCTACGAGAACGGAGATAGAAGAGCTGGATAGTACGTCTATTCTCATCTCAATATTTGTGTTTCATGGATGAAACAAGAAATGTTTTTGATAAAAAGGGAAGTGACAAACTCTAATGTCGTACGCGTCACTGCTACGTCGTCGAAGTCTGATACATTATAAACAATTCACCGGGGATTACGGGCTTACGAATAACCACTGCAAGTTTGACTGGTTGCGCTCACAGACTGCCATTGCCTTTGGGATTAGAGAGAGAGAGAGAGAGGATGACAGATTTGATCAAACTCTTCGCAAAATACAATACCCGGAGTAGTTTTAGGGAATAAACCTATCTCGGTTTTCTTGTATCATACAGTTGTGACTCGAGTTTTGATCACTGGCGACAGATCATGATTAGATGAGCGTAGCGAAGTCTTCATCCCACTCTTATGGAGCTTTGTCTATGTTTTTTTTTTCAGCACTGCACAGGTCGCAAGGTTTGACTGATCAACATGAAACTTTTTTGTACGGGCCAACTTTTTTAACTTAGAACTGTATAGTTTTTGGAATGAATCGGTTTGACCGATTTTCAGAAATATCATGTCAAAGTTTTTTAAAACCTCATAAGATTAGAGTGGGTTAGAAAATTTGAAAAAATGAAATCTCTCCGAAAAAAAAATCTGTGAGTGTTGAAATATGAATGATACACATAACCACCATTTTGTAAGCAATTCGAATCAGCCGTTTTAGTGAAAAAAAGATCAAATAACTGTTTTTATTCATCAAATATATGGAAATGAGCCAAGATTCACTGCTTCCTAGATTTGATATATACCCAAGAATGACCTATTTTTTATATTCGTCAAGGTGTGTAGAATACCAGAGAAGATGAAGTAGCAATTGAATGAAGGACAAAGTGTATAGAATACCAGAGTCGACAAAGTAGCAAATGTAGGACTGTTATTATACCTTATTCAGATATCTCGCTCATCTTACAACGCATATTTCGCGTTTGCCTAGTTATGATACAATGCTCCACCAACTCAATCCGCCTTCAAGCGAGTGAATACAACTCGTCGGCCATCTTGGGCCCCGAACGTCTGCAATCAAGCCGGTAGGCAAGATGTAAAGAGGCCTCTTATGAGCGAGTGCATACAACTCGTCGGCCACCTTAGGATTCCTATTATTACGTCACCCGCAAAAAATCCGATGAGCTATCATCATTTCTCATCACCATGTTAGAAAATCGAATATATTCCATATTTTCAACTAGTCCACTAGAACTTGAAATTCGAATCCACATTGAAAAAGTATCTTAATGTAAAATCTTTTCATAAATTTGATAATTTTGTTCAATTTTAATCTCAATAAACTTTATTATATGTTCTTTATATAAGAATGATTTGTAATCCTCTCTCTTATTCCTGATTATATTTATACGACCGAAGTGACTATGCACCGATGATTTCACATTCTAACCTCGATTGTGAAGAATTTCAATTATATCGTGTTCATATTGTGAAATAAGATGGCACATACCTATAGTGTTTGTATGATTGGAATGTTGACTTGTCCATTACCTCACTTGTATGTTCAATCTTTCTGGACCAATGAAGATATAATTATTATTTTAATCGGTATTATTATTATCATTATTGCATCATTTAAACATACACTATACAATGAACCTACACACTATAAGGTACCGGTAAAGTGGGGTGACTTTGACCCACTGTTGTGACTTTGACCTTTTGTTGGAAAGAATTTCAAACTGCTACAAATGAGAATTTTTTTATTTTATCGGATCTATTTTGATACGTATTTTGATTTTGATATGTATCTATTGAGATACAAAAAAATAGATATGATGAAATCGAAACTTTTTCATTTGTAGCAGTTAGAAACTTGAAAAAAAAAGGTCAAAGTCACACCAGTGGGTCAAAGTCATCCCACTTTACGGTAACACGTTATAAACAAACGGCAAACAATTAATACAAAATTTGATGTGAGATGAAAATGGGTCGATTAATTTGACGTTTCCAGATGAGGTGAATAACTTGATTATTTCAACCTATGACTATCAATAACGTAACGGGATAAGCAACATGGCGTAAGTCCTATCCTTTTAACATTTCTTTTTTTTTTAATAACATCGAAACTTGATACAAAATCATTGTTCCCCAATTAAGGCTAAGGATGAAAAGTAGGATCGTTTGGACGGGGCATCACAAGGGCGATCTCACCACCCCATTTTAGTTATTTAAAATAATTATTTAAAAATATTTTAAATATTAAAATATATTTAATATGATGTTAATAAATCACCATCAGGCCGTTTTCACCATGATGGAATCAGCGCTTTCGTGTACATTTCTGAGATTCGCAATTTCAAATCAAATCGTTACGTATTAGGCTCGTATTTTATTGTATAGTACATAGTTGTATTCTTGCATTGTTTATGATCTTCCTCGTAGATGATGAGTAATTATCCAGTTATCAAATGGTAAATATGGTAGTAGGGCTCTTGACTAGGGGACTAAATGCTTTTACGACGTATTTTAAATTTAGATTGGCCAATTCAAATGAAATTTATCCCAATATTGTTTAATGCAGTTGGAAAGAGCTGGATTCACAGATTGCATTACATCTATTACTTGTATAGATCAACATACAACAATACCAGCATATCATCATAACATTTGTGAGGCGGCATCCCTTTGATATACGCATGGTGCGAAGGAAAGCGCCATGTTGCTTATCCCGTTACGTTATTGATAGTCATAGTTTCAACATTTGAATTGTTCAAACGCCATCATTCTTATTATTCATCGAAACTAGATACCCCATCAAAGATCCCCAATAAAGCTTAGAGCGAAAGGTAGAATCGTTTCAACGGGAACAGAGTGATATTACCATTCAAAAATTAAATTACCATGACAATAAGAACATTTTCTCTTTCACTGTGACATTACTATTGAGCAGGTCGTTGTAGACGCTGAGCTACCTGTACCATCATCTGGCGGATTCTGATCACGCTGATCTGATTTTTCATGCTTCGATTTAGATTTTATAAATTTATAAGTATAGTCGATTTCGATGATATTTTCATCTTGAGAGAAATTGCATCTCTCATATTATATCTTATAATAGTGACGATTATCATTCTGTATGAGGTACAGTCTTCAGGTAATGAATATTATTATTATTATTATTATTATTTTATAGGTTTAGCTGTGTGGATATGATTTGTATTCTTGATGTATAATGATATAATAATTTTTCAATTTCATGTCTACATATATATATATAGGATATACATATATTCGATTTTGTATTCCTTAACTATTGAAAAGTTTTCATTTATTTTTTCCTTGTCCAAGCTATTGATTTCATTCATCATCCCACAGATAAGCCTTTTTGGCTTTGTGGAAGAGCGTATTGATTAATCTTGTATGTATGTATTATTTGAATCTAATAAAAAAAAAAAAAAAATTATTATTATTGAAGGCTTTCAAAATTGAAAATTCACTTCAACGTACACGATTAGTTATTTGATTATGCCTCTATTGTTTTTTATCATCATATTAGGCTGAAATTAATACTCGTTAGAATCCGTTAAAGTCCATGAATTCAGTTTAGTTATCGCTTGAAACACTTAGTCCTTAATGATACTGATATTTATATCAGTGCCGAGCGATAATGATACTTAATGACATTAGAGAGAGAGAGAACTCGGTCTTACGTCAAGTGATAAGGATAGATGTTATTCTATTATATCCATTAGTTAATATTATCGTAGGGCTTTCTCCACAGGATGCCTGATGATGATGATTGATTGTGACTTGATTTGAATGGGCCCGTATACACAACTGATGTCATTGTCACCCCTCTCTCTCTCTCTCTCTGTCTCTCTCTCTCTCTATATCTCTCTCTCTCTCTCTCTCTCTCTCTCTTGTTATGTATATCTCTCTGCCTCTCTCTCTCTCTCTCTCTCTCCCTCTCTCTCTGTTTCTCTCCTTCTCTCTCTCTCTCTCTCTTGTTTTTTATATATCTCTGCCTCTCTCTCTCTCTCTCTCCCTCTCCCTCTCTCTCTCTCTCTTGTTATGTCTATCTCTCTGCCTCTCTCTCTCTCTCTTTCTCTCTTTCTCTACCCCTCTCTCTCCCTCTCCCTCCCTCCTTCTCTCTCTTGTTATGTCTATCTCTCTGCCTCTCTCTCTCTCTCTTTCTCTCTCTCTCTACCCCTCTCTCTCCCTCTCCCTCCCTCCCTCTCTCTCTTGTTATGTCTATCTCTCTGCCTCTCTCTCTCTCTCTTTCTCTCTTTCTCTATCCCTCTCTCTCTCTCTTTCTCTCTTTCTCTACCCCTCTCTCTCCCTCTCCCTCCCTCTCTCTCTCTCTCTTGTTATGTCTATCTCTCTGCCTCTCTCTCTCTTCCTCTCTTTGTCTATCCCTCTCTCTCTCTCTTTCTCTCTCTCAATCTCTCTCTCTATCTCTCTCTCTCTCTTTCTCTCTCTATATCTCTCTCTCTCTCTCTTTCTCTCTCTCAATCTCTCTCTCTATCTCTCTCTCTCTATTTCGCACCTGCAGCTATACATCAACTTCTCACGTCGGCGATACACACTTATACATGAAGACAATTTGTAAAGTGTTATATTCCAGGTTCGAAAAATGCTATTTTCATCACAATTTGGCAATATGATACTGATATAATAACCATGTAACATGTTCGGAGGAATATGGGGAAACAATGTGTTCACAGCTAGGTAAACGCAGCACATGCGTTATAAGATGAGCGATATATTCATATGAATTACTTGAAACATTTATACACACCTCATAATTTTTAAACTATTGATGACAGTAATTAGACTTTCTGATATCAACTATAGATAGCCAGCTTATACGACGGAAAAATGCAGGTATACTCGGTTAGTATTGAAAATTGGTACTTGTGAAAAAAAACATACTGAAACGAGCGTATTATCAGCAATGTTACTGATTGAAATATTCAAATTGTTGACATTTTTTTTCTTAATTATTCAGCCATATTACAGAAATGTATTCTGTTATTACTTTCCATGTTGAATGAATAAAAAAGAGCAATCATGGGGACTACTGAGGCCATGTTTTTGTCAATCAAGCCTCACCTATTAGAAACTCTACTCCACATTACTTCATCACAACTTATAATCAACTCTAATAGCTCTTCCTTAGTTCGAAATTGAATACATTTCAAAATCTATCATCACAGTTTGCATGTGATTAGCACAACCTGCCCAACCCTCGAATAATATAGCAGCTGGTGGGGTCTTTAAGCGAACAAACAATATTTTCCCACATTTTTCTTTCACTTTCACATCTTATGAGCCTATTCAGGCATTATGATCGTCTATTGAGGTGCATTAACTTGTTCCCCCCCCCCCCCTCACAAATTAATCATCGTGAAAAGTGTGTATTTCCAATGTGGGGGGCTGGCGTTATTTGGCCCCCCCCACACTAAATTTGAAATAACTAGCACATTTCATCAGAGTCATAGAAATTTTGCATCTTGAATGTGGGGGGCTTTCCATATAAGAGGCATCAACTTGGCCCCCCACATTTAAATGAGAATAACTAAAAAACGGTAGCAGCACAAAAATAAATTTTTGCAGCACATTTCAGCACAAAACGAGCACATTTCGATGGCTTTGGAGAAAATTGAAATTTCATTTGTGGGAGGGGGGGGGGCAAGTTAATGCACCTCGTCTCTTGCTACGTACTGTGACTTCATATTTCTTTCTTGAATTGTTCTCTATAAGGCCTATAACCAGAGTAACCTAGCTTGAAATAGGTTCACATATAGTCTTGCTGACTGATCTACGCGTTTCTTCTACAGACTCCCTCTTTTACTACTGTACCATCTCATCTACGTGCTGTGCTATCCTCTTTCAAAATAAAGTCAAATTTGAAATCAGTGTCCACTCCAAGTTAATTTATTCAAAATATCGATTATTAGATGAGCGTAGTGAAGATTAGATGTCGTAGCTCATAAAAAATAAGGTTGCATATATATTTCCAAGTAATAGTGAATTATCTTACAACTTATTATTGTGCTACGCTGGATATTGATTTCATGTAACATAGAATCATTTATTGATTATGGCCATTTGATGGATGACGATGAATGACTATGAAGGTCCAGCTTACTATAAATTTGGAATTTCAATTATTGTCAAAAGTAAAAATGAGTTATTTTATAAATTATTATGATAAAATAAGATAGCTGATTGGTAACAATAAAAGTAGTGATTATGAAAGGAAAATAAATTAAAATTGGATTTGAATTTGATTCAAAAGCGTTGAAAAGATGGCCATGGAGAATATGAGATGATTTTTTCTAGACCGTCAAGACTATTTCGTGAATGATTGATTTTTATATATTTTATGATTTCAAAAGAGTAATAAAAAATGTGGAAATGACCGCATGAGAAGAATATTCTTTGTCTACTAGAATAAGTCCTGTAACGTCCCAATATTCCTCAGAAATTTCACACAGTTTCGCGAGGTCAGGGATCCAGGGACAATACAAAATGTAAGAATACATTCTCATATGAATGCAGAAGTTACTTCTGGAAATGAAATAGATGAATTTAAGAGAAATAATGAATAATTTTGTTTGCTAGTCTACAGGGGATGGCTGAATCCCTACCCCTTGGAAAGTCGTCACTCGTTTGAGTCGTCACTCAGAAAGTCGGTTCTTATATATAATTAAATGTATTAATTGCATCTCTACCCCTCGGAATGTCTGTTCCATGGAAACTCGTCCCCGCTATTTAAATATACGAAAACAATTACTGAAACTGGGTTCTGTGGAAAGTCTTCCCCGCCCAAGGTCGTCACCAATGATATTACATCTCTCGTTGCCGCGAGTGTTCCGACTGGAATCTAAATACACGTGTTCATATATATAGTCGCTTCACAAAATTATTGAAACAGATTTCAGTCGTAAAACTCACGGCAACGAGAGATGTAATATCATTGGTGACGACCTTGGGTGGGGAAGACTTTCCACAGAACCCAGTTTCAGTAATTGTTTTCGTATATTTAAATAGCGGGGACGAGTTTCCATGGAACAGACATTCCGAGGGGTAGAGATGCATTTAATACATTTAATTATATATAAGAACCGACTTTCTGAGTGACGACTCAAACGAGTGACGACTTTCCAAGGGGTAGGGATTCAGGCAACCCGTCTACAGTCTTCACTTTACAATACGACGATACAGGGTGGTTAAAGATTACTCTGCCTGGTAGGAAAGTCGAATTAATAAATAATAATAATACCAAATCCTTTGACTATACAACCAAATTTGAAATCAATCATAGAAAAATAATTCGATCTCTCTAAAATTTCATTGACTCGCATTATATAAAGAATTAATTGTTTAGATGATGAGTATTATTTCCTTAACGACCCCACCAACAGCTAGGTTATACGGGAGTACGAATGAGCAGGTGATAACGAAACTATGAAGTTATGATAAGTGAAAGGATGTTCACAAAAACCAATCCCTTAATCTGGTTTCGAACCCACTTCCAACGGTGACTTAATATTCTAAAGCAGTGCCTCGACTGACTGAGCTACCGAGGGATGCGTAGTTGTTTCATCAACAACACATTGTTGTTAGTAAAATAACCTCAATATAGGACAAATGAGACAATTAACCATCTTTGGGGTGACATTTATTGAACAAAAAACATTTATTGTCCTGAGAAGAGATCGTTAAAGATGAAGATTTTGAACAGTTCGAACTGGTCGTTTATTGCGTCAGATCGTGTCTTATTGCAGTTCACTATTCTGCCACGAGCGAGTCACAACAGAAATAGAGCCGGGTTCAGTATCTGTTTCAGTAGGCCTATGCGATTCGTAATAATACATCTTTCCAAATCGGTCGCTAAGCAACAGCGGTGAATGAAAAATAAAAATATACAGCCATGATCGAAAAGCATTTATATAAAATTGAGAAAAGTGTTAATCTTAACCCACTTTCATTTTATTTTTATTCCACTTCTGATATAATAATTCCCCCGTGTTCTTTCATTCATTTTTTTTTGTATTCATTCATAATAGGCTGCCTCATTTGATCATTCATATAAGCACATTCATAATATAGATTTGTAATTTTATTAAAATGTTTTATATTGCTTGTTATTCTGTGTCTTAGGGCAACTCTATTGTGAGCAGAGACTGAATAAAGTTTTGTATATGGTAGGAATCAAATCATAGATACTGTTGTTGTAGTCAGACGCCATAGCGCTGAGCTATTCAGACGCTCGTACAATTGATGATTCTCAGAAAAATGTCTGAAATTTATCGCTCGGAAGGCATGATTTTATTCCTTTCGTGACCCGCTCGTGTTTTGCCGTCTGAGGACTCGCCTTCGTTCCTTTCTGTAGCGCTTAACCATAACCTCACTTTCCACCGCTCTGTTGTGCTATTTACTGCCGACATCGAATACACTGCTCCCCCCCCCACCCCCCCACCCCCCCCGTGGGAAACGACATATTGTTACAAGTTATGTTTCCGACAAATAAAATCAGGCCAACGAGGCGTATAATGATATAACACGTGGACTTGCCCTGCCTACAGAACAGTTGAACATAAAACATGTCAAATACATTCTGAGAAATGAGTCGACTATTAAATTCTGTTTGCCTTTCGATTCCGAAATTTTAGATTGATTCGATATTTTCAAAACATCGATTCGATGTCGTTGTTGGAATATTCGATGAATTCGATATTGAAAGAAATGGTCCATATCGATTGTGAGATGGTGAATGACTGAAATAACAAATAAAAAAAAAGCGAAAGCCAAAATATTGATTGGTATGATTTTTTTAATAGATAATCAGAAATTCCTACTTCTGAGTAAGTCAGCCTCTATCCATATGATCATGGCTGAAAAAATATAATTATTGTGCACGTGACTATGATATAGAATATATGGTCAAGACGACTCCCAATGTCTTTTTTGAATTCGATATTTTTTATATCGATTGGAAATTGAAATTTCGATATACATATTTCGCTATCATAGTTCCGAAATTGTCGAAACTTTCAATCAAAATAGATATAATATAGATACTAGATATGCCAATAGAGCTCATAGTTATCATAGTGCGTCATTACACCCAATATAAAAAACTAAAAATACTATGAAATATCAATCGCCCATAATCGAACAGCAACCATATAGTATTTTACGATGAACGAAGTGAAATCTTCCCACTCAAGTGAAATGGTAAACTTCTATATTCCATGGGAAAGTTTATAAGTGTGTCACGAGGTTCAAATGATTAGCCTTGACCTTTTTGCTCGTGATAAAAACACAACTCATCCAACTACTCTAAATACTATTTAATAATCCAATTTTGGTTCACCGTATTGATGGTTAAGATATATTGGCGACAGTGAATTATGAATAAGATTATGAGATAATGAGATTTAAGATCGATTTATGAAGTGTTGTGAATGGTGGAAAGGAGTCGGTCGTGGCTTGTTATTAGAGAATCATCTCAGTATCATCCTCCAACAACACTCACACTCACATTCACTCACACTATTCCAACTATTCAATATTAACGATGATTATTGTTTGCTTAACGACCACACCAACAGCTAGGTTATACGGGGTTACGAATGAGCAAGTGATTTTGAATGTATGAAGGGATGATTAGTGAAAGTGCATTTACAAAAACCCACGCCTTATGCGGGATTCGAACTCACGCCCTCAGTTTCAGTTTCAGTTTCTGAAGCGGTGCCTCAGCTGACCGAGCTACCGTGGGCGGCCACACTATTCACTCACAGCTCATTGAAGTACTGTTGACTGTACTGATTATTCATACTTGTTGATCATTTCATTCGACACTTCATCTATTCATTTATATATTCATCCATTCATCTACTACGAGAAATACTGTCTCAATATAATGTTATGACATTGTTTGTAGTTCTTGTATTCAACATCATCCAGCATTTTATTTCGATAACAATTTCTCATCCAGGTTATTCCTTGGATGATCCACAAATATTTTCGAATGTCCATCTCACAAGTGGTTCGACCAATTATTTCCGTCTTCATGATCGAATTATTGCCGATATGGGACTATACACCAGAAATATTGATTCTTGTGGCAACAAAAAGTTTCGTTTTGACATACTTTACTGACCAACTGTACAGCGCAGTGAACAAAATACAATAGAGAAAGTACCATGAGCGTCGAATGGAGGTTTCCATTTGAAACTAATTGAATAATCATCAACATCACCAGTTTAGTGTTACAATAGACGTGTTGTTACATTAGAACCGAACAGAACAGCACAAATTTCTTCGAAAACTCCTGAACGCAGCCCGCAGAGCAGCAGTCGCGGCAGCACTGACAGGCGCGGATCCTCCACCGATAGGATTCTATAGGACGCTGTCTTGAATATTTGGATGAGTGAATCGAAGACTCGAACTTTTTCTGACACTTGAGAGGTCGAAGGGTAGTAAAATTGTTGATGAAACTTGGCATACACATATGGTACAATAGGTTGGACCACTTATGAGAGAAATAATTTCGAAAATTTGATAAACATTCATAGAAATAATCCAGAAGGGCAAATATGGAGAATTTTTTTCAATCCATTCATATTTCAAAAAAGATGGAATAATAATTCTCACTTCTGTCAGAATAGTCAACCATGGCGGGAATTGAACCCCGGTCTCTCATATTACGGTTCATCCTACTAGCCACTCGTCAACTCGTCTCAGTCTCTGAAAATGATCTGGACCTTATCAACAAGTAGACTACTAGAAAAACAATATCGACCGTTGATGCAAAGTCTATGAGAAAATTTAGCAGGAAAAACTGTGTTATATTAAAAAAAAAGATATTCCAGTTCACGGACGAGACGAGTCCAATAAGATGGCCAGCTGCAGGTGGCCGAAACGTCGAGAGACAAGGTTCTTTTCAGAACCGCCAACTGTTGCACGGAAGGGCAATCCGCAAAATGAGATCATTGTAACATCCATCACCGACCCTCAAAACCTTCACCATCACAGAAAAAAAATGTTTATATTTCTGAACAATTGAAGCACCCCGGTCTCTTTTAACAAAAATGCTTCCCAAATCGAATGAAATTATTCCGATATTCCAGATGTCATCATTTTCGAATTTCATCTTTGTGATTCATATGTTATAATGCGCTTTTTGTCATCGTGACTTCTGAATGAACACTTATGATGAATACATTATAACCATTATTAGCAACGCTAATATGACCTCAACATAGCATCACACGGAAACAAGTGATTATTACCATACAGGTTGAAATGTTTTAACATACTTTTGAGGAACTCACTCACAGCGTAACATTCCCAATGTTTCTATAGTACATCACTCATCGCAATTACTTCGCGGATGAATATATTGTCGTAGTGCAACGACTTCACACCGAGGAGAGAATGATCTACTATCGATAAGTAATGAACATTCACTATATGTTACGTGTTATCTGTATGTATGACTGTACGCAAAAAGATGAGGATCTACGACAAAATATATATATTGGGTTCTTAACGACGCACTGTAATGATTACTAAGATCTATTGGCGTCGGATGAATGATTAATGAGATGATGGGATGATGAGATGAAGGTTTTTATGGGTATTGGGAAGGATAGTGGGAAGGAAGCGGTCGTGGCCTATATTGTGAGAATCATCCCGACATTAGCCTAGATTACAGAGGAAAGCCACGAAAAAAACTGTAAAGATCGACGGTGGCGGGGATTAAACCGGGTCCGATATGTCCCTTCACCCACCCTTCACTATGACAAAAATATCGGGTATTACTGTTACATGCAGATGATGTTTCCATCTTTGTTATCATGAAATTTGAATCATTTATATTCTCATCAAATATTGTCCATATCTTGTGATGGTATATATTCGTTGATTTTATACATTGCACGGTTAAAATTTCATGATCATTTAAAACTGTGAATTCAACCTAGCGGCAACTTTGCACCCTGTTGAGACTTGGAACGCCTCAAAATCAAAAGTTTCGTGTAATTTAACCAAAGAGAATGTATCTCGCTCACCACAAAGATGCGGTATTTTGCCGTATACTCTATACTATATTCAGGTCTCTAATTAGCATGTGTCTATTTCAATTTTGAAATGGATGACATTTCCTTCCTTTCCTATCTGATAAGTTGAATGAAACCAAAAACACTCCGACTTGCTTACAAATAATTGTGCCCGTATAAAGTTGTGAGGACGGAAGAAATAGTCTGTCTTGTAGCTGTAAGGATGAAATTAAAACAACGGCATGCTCCTTGAAAGTGTAATCGCAGCGTCTTATAGAATCGAGTCAGACGAGAATTCCATTGTTATGGTTCAATTGAAAGGAGCGCTTCTTCTCGCTTGCTCGTATTGTGTGATAAAATATAGATAAGGGGTGAATCAAGATGTATGAAATGCTTAGGAAGATGAAGATTTATATATATATATATATATATATATATATATATATATATATATATATATATATATATATATATATATATGAAAGACGTTGTTGATACAGATGAGATTTGAGGGTAAGAGTGGAATGAACACGAAAAAGACTGAGAGTTTAATATATTATATCATGATGCATATATATATATATATATATATATATATATATATATATATATATATATATATATATATATGTATATATACATATATATATATATATATATATATATATATATATATATATATATATATATATATATATATATATATATATATATATATATACATGAGTCGAGAGAGTGTGGAAAAGTGAACCTTCGGATGTTGAAGGATAATTGATGAGCGTAGCGAAGTCTCCATCCCACTCTTATAGGGCTTTGTCTGTGTGTTTTTTTTTTTTTTTTTTTTTTTTTTTTTGTTTTTTTTTTTGTTTGTAAGCACTCCACAGGTCGCAAGGGTTGACTGATCAACATGAAACTTTTTTTGTACACCCAAACTCATCCAACTTAGAACTGTATAGTTTTTGGGATGAATCGGTCGGACCGATTTTGAGAATCATCATCTCAAAGTTTCTAAAAACCCCATAAGATTTGGCTGGGCGGAAAATGTTGAAAAATAAAATCTTTCCAAATGGGATGGAATTTTCTCTAAATGTGTATACATGGATTTTACACATTATTACGATTTTTTAAGCAATTCTGATCAGTCGTTTTGGAGAAAAAAAATAAAATGACTGATAATATTCATAAAATATATCATAAAAATTATGACAGAATTAAGTTGTCGAGATTCACTGCTTTCTAGATTCAAGAGTTGACCAACAATGAAGTATTTTTTATATGCGTCAAGGTGTGTAGAATACCAGAGTCAATGAAGTGGCAAGAGTAGAACTTCTTTAACGACTTTTATAGCTTATTCAGATATCAAGGTGTGTAGAATACCAAAGTCGATAAAGTAGCAAGGGTAAAACTATTTCAAGGACTTTTATACCTTATTGAGATATCTCGCTCATCTTACAACGCATATTTCGCGTTTGACTAGTTTATTACTAATTCAGTTAGTGAATCTCATTGATGAGCGTAGCGAAGTCTCCATCCCACTCTTATAGGGCTTTGTCTGTGTGTTTTTTTTTTTTTTTTTTTTGTTTGTAAGCACTCCACAGGTCGCAAGGGTTGACTGATCAACATGAAACTTTTTTTTGTACACGCAAACTCATCCAACTTAGAACTGTATAGTTTTTGGAATGAATCGGTCAGACCGATTTTGAGAAAAACCATCTCAAAGTTTCTAAAAACCCCATAAGATTTGGCTGGGCGGAAAATGTTGAAAAATTAAATCGCTCCAAATGAGATGAAATTTTCTCTAAATATGTATACATGGATTTTACACATTATTACGATTTTGTAAGCAATTCTGATCAGTCGTTTTGAAGAAAAAAAATGAAATGACTGATAATATTCATAAAATATATCATAAAAATTGTGACAGAATTATGTTGTCGAGATTCACTGCTTTCTAGATTCAAGAGTTGACCAACAATGAAGTATTTTTTATATGCGTCAAGGTGTGTAGAATACCAGAGTCAATGAAGTGGCAGGAGTAGAACTACTTTAACGACTTTTATAGCTTATTCAGATATCAAGGTGTGTAGAATACCAGAGTCGATAAAGTAGCAAGGGTAGAACTACTTCAACGACTTTTATACCTTATTCAGATATCTCGCTCATCTTACAACGCATATTTCGCGTTTGACTAGTTTATGCTATATTATGAATTGGTTTATTAGGTTTCGTCGTTTGGGCACCGTTTGTCCAGTGTTTTGATGCTCAGTATCAGACCATGAAGTTTCAAATATAGAGGTCCAACTCAGCGACGAACTGTGCACCAGATCACGTACTTCCGGTTACTTCCAGATGGCGGCCATGTTCTTGTTCCAACTGACCGCTTCAGCTTTTCCCACGTTGGTAATCCAGCAAGGCCTTCTTTATCATTACATATTAGGTAATGATATGGAAGACCTTGAGTAATAATATGGTGGGCATTGATTTCAGTTACTGAATATAAAACAAATTCATGTAGGCATACACCTAACAAAAATCAGTTTGGACAGTGAACATGGCCGCCGTTACCCACTATTTTAATGTCATCAAGTAGTATGACTTTTCAACACGGAAGTTATACCTCCAGTACAGTACAACTCCATGATCAGGACCCTTATTCTCGAGATTATGAGATTATCAGATGAGATGAGACTATGAGATGAGATTATTATGCTATGGTATTTACATATCATTTTTAGTGAGATTACCAGAATTCCACCTAAATAATCGCATCTCATAATCTCATAATCTCGAGAATAAGGGTCCAGACCATGTTTTGTCTCACGAGGAAAAACAGTATTGCTCAATTTGATTGATTGACTGATTGTCTGTTCAGATGGCGGTGAGCACGTGTCAAGATGGCGTCGCGGTGAAGTGGTGTTCAGCAGGCACCACCACGGTGTGCGACATCACCACGTGCACCACTGGGGGCCGTTCTTTGAGGAGCTCGACGGCGTGACCGGTGCCGGTCTCGGCGTCGTGGCGCCACTGGGCAGTGCCGTCGATCTCAACTGTAGGGTAGCCATGCTGCACGATAAAACGGTAAATTTGATACTCTGTTCACACTATGATCACAATCTGCTGTTACGGTAACAGAGGTTACCTGGGCGCAAAGCATCATGGCTGATATCGTTCCAACTGAGGTAAAATGTTCACACTGATAGCAATGAAAGGGATGTTGGTGACGTCATACACTGCCACCTTGCCTCTCCGATTCACTGTTAATTTCCATATTGTGTTCATACATTCACAGATTTTCTATCGATATCCTGAACTCACAGCCTTCTTTATTCAGATTATCATGTTCTGATAGAAGAGACCTAGTTGGAAAAGACTGTCTTATTCACTCAAGAAGGCTGTGCTTGCACTGCTTTCGAAAAAAGCTATATAATTGGATGAGCGAAGCGAAGACTCAATTTCGCCATACCCGAAAAAAAGTGACTTTTTTTTTTCTTTTTTTTTTCTTCGCGCTCCACATGTGAAACGAAAATTCAAAATCAATTGAAACTTGGCATACACAAGTGTCATTATCTAATTCGATTCTGTATAGTTTTAAGACGCAATCGGTTGAACCACCTCACAATCAGGGGTGGGATTTTGTGCTGAAAATAATGGGAATACACAGAAACCGGACATGTTGCCATGACGGATAGCTCTCCTAGTGAACATAAACCAATCAAAGACTTAGCCTATGATTTGAGCTAGCTGACACTAACACGGAATGTATAAGGTAAAAGTCCAGCCACTCTTCTCTGTATTCTATATCTCACTTAAACATCCGTTTAAATTGTGATACATGTGTTAAATTCTTCAGTGGGTAATTATAAGATCTTCCAACCAACCAACTTCATACCAAATTTATGGTAATTTCTGTCTTACTTTTGTCTCGAGAATACCTATTCACTTCTCGCTAATCCACTGATTATAAGTAAGGATTAGGATTAGCGTAGAGTAAAGTAGATTAAGTAAATGTTCAGGAATGTGCACACAGATGGTTGCTTGTGGTCTGGCATGTGAGTGGGTGAAGGATGAGGGGTAGGGGGGGGGGGTGAACGGGGTGATCCTCTCAAATGATGTAACTTAATGTATTCAAAATTTCCAATTTCTCAAAAAAGTCCAAACCAAATTCCTTCAAACGTGGTAGAAAAATGTATCAGAATATCTATTGTTTTTTGTTTTTTGCACTGTGAGACCGTTCGTCATACTAAGTGACCAATCGACTATAATTGGAATAACTTGTGAACTTTGCGTGGAGTCATACCAGCATTGACCGATATTGTATCTGAGCAAAATCGGGTTTTCAATTTTTAACGAAAATAATATTTTTAAATAGGAAATTCTCCATGAAAATAGCATTGAGTCAAGTTTTTTTTTAAATTTCATCCGAATGAATTGAAAGTTTCACAGAATCTTATTGTTGTCCTAACTTTTTGTAACAAATATATGATGATGGAAAAACTGAATGTATGGTGCATTTAAGGTGATCACTTATGGTGCAATCAACAGAGGCAGGGGTGAAGAGGGGGGAAAGGATGGTGAATATTTCGCGTAGTTTGTACAGTATTTTTAGATGAGCGATAGCGAAGACTCCGAACCTACTCTTACAGAGCTTTGTCTGTGTGTTTTATTTTTGTAAGCACTTCACAGGTCGCAGGGTTGGACTGATCGACATGAAAATTTGTTTAAACACGCAAACCTATCCAACTTAGAACTGTATAGTTTTTGGAATGAATCGGTTGTACCAATTTTGAGAAATATCATCTCAAAATTTCTAAAAACCTCTCAAGTTCAGGATGGGCAGAAAAATTTGAAAAATGAAATCACTACGAATAGAATAAAATTTTCTCTGAATGTTTACACGTGAATGATACACATTATCAACATTTTTTATGCAATTCGAACCAGCCGTTTTGAAGACAAAAAATTGTATTTACGGTTTCTATTCATCAAATATATAGAAATAATAGTAGAATTATGTTACCAAGATTCACTGCTTTCTAGATTCGATATTTGCTCAACAATTAAGTATTTTTATACGCGTCAAGGTGTGTAGAATACCAGAGTCGATAAAGTAGCAATGGTGGAAATACTTGACGACTCTTATTATGCCCTATTCTGATATCTCGCTCAACTTACAACGCATATGTGGCGTTTGCCTGGTCATACTGGTTCAACATATGGGTTGTTTTGATGTATTATTACTCAGTGAGATTTCGGTGAATGAGGTAGATAATTATTATAAACTACAGGGCTACAATGCGTATAGCGAAACAAGGAGATGCAGGCGGGGCGGGGGTTTGTTATTGTTTGTCAAGGAGAGCTGGTCGTTCAAACAAGCATTGCCTTTGAATTCTGTACACTTTGAAGGGCTGTGCGGCGATTTAAGAATTAACAGCGATGCTTACGTCCACATAATAGCTGTATATAGACCTCCTAATAGAAGTAAAGTAAATTTTGTAATAGAATTGGAAAAATATATCACCAATAAAAATGAATATAAAAATATGATTTTACTCGGAGATATGAATCTTGATTTGCATAGCTATTCATGTAACAGTGTTCAAAACTATGAAAGTCTATTTGCTGCAAAAGGTCTATATAGATGCATCACTGGCAATACACGGGAAGAATGCTTAAGTGGCAGAGTCACTGGTTCATGCATAGATCATATTTATATAAGAAGTGAGCTTGAGATCATTTCATCTGCTATATTCACAACAAAAATATCTGATCACTACATGGTTTTAGCTGATGCATTTTTTTGGAACGGAAACGTAAAAAATATGGACGAAGTTGAATTTAAAATAAAAAATGTGTTTAACGAGAAAAAATTGGTGCAAGATTTAAAATCGTACAATTGGAATAGTTTGTTAAACCTGACCGATTGTTGTAATATTCACCAACAGTTTTGCTATAAATTCAAGGAAATTTATGATGAATCTTCGTTCACTATTTCCAATAAAGTAGGGAAATCAAGGGTGATGAAAAACTGGATGTCAGAAGACTTGGGTAAAATGATTAAGGATAGGGATGCTGCATTCAAAAAGTGGAAACAATGCAACAATACATTGAAAGTAACTTTCAGAAATGATTATAAAAACCTCAGAAATTTTGTGAATAGGCAAATAGCAAAAGCGAAAACTTGTTATTATAAATCTATAATTGATAAATCGAAAAATAACATTAAAGATACTTGGCAGTCAATAAACTACATAATAGGTAAGAAAAAACAACTATCAGTTGATGAAACCATAACGAAATATCTTGGTAAGACTAATTCTAACAGAGAAATTGCCAACAATTTTGTAGACTCCTTCATTCGAGAAATTGAGCTCCTAAAACACCAGTGTATCATAAAAACTTGTACAGATTATCAAAGTGACTCTGTAATTCAATCAATGTACTTCACACCTGTCAATGTTGAGACAATTGAGAGTATTATTGATAAACTGGATGTTGACAAACAACCAGGATATGATGGTATACGTGCTAAAGATGTGAAACTACTGAAAACGGAATTAAGTCCAATTTTGGTCAAGCTTATAAACCTATCAGTTATTAATGGTGTGGTCCCTGATGACATGAAAATCTCAGTAGTGCGTCCAATTTATAAAAAAGGAGATCATCTTAACTACTCAAATTACAGACCAATATCACTGCTGCCAATTACTGAGAAAATCATGGAACGTTGTGTAGCCAATAATTTAACTAGTTATCTCAAACAATTCGGAATTATAAATAAGCTTCAATTCGGGTTTCAGGCTGGTAAGAGTACAGCGGATCTGCTTCTGCTATTCTCGGACTTTATCAATTCCAAATTGAATCTCAACATGCACATAATTGCGTTGTTTATAGACTTTTCGAAAGCTTTCGACACCATTAATCATAAAAAATTAATCTCTTCTTTAGAACATATCGGTATTAGAGGCAACGTATTAAATTGGTTCATTAGTTATCTAGATAATAGGAAAATTTTAGTCAAAATTAATGAGGAGTTTAGCATTTTGAAGAACTGTACAACTGGGGTTCCTCAAGGTTCTATTTTAGGACCATTGCTATACCTCATTTACGTGAATAATATGCCCGATGTGGTATCTAACTGTCAAACGTATATGTATGCTGACGATACCGTTGTATTATCAGCTCATAAAAATATCAAATCTGCCGAGCAAAATTTACAAAAGGATTTCAACAATTTATTAAAATGGACTCACGATCATGATTTAGTCATAAACTCAAGTAAAACCAAACTAATTCACATATGTTCCCCGCATAATAAGGACGGTCGCGCACAAATTGAGATTAGGTATCATACATTAGATTGTCTCCATAATATTAGTTTAGGCTCCACCTGCATGAATTGTACACAGAAAATTGAGAGTGTTGACAGAGTTGTTTATTTAGGCTTGACCATTGACAAACATTTCACTTGGAAACCTCACATTGAAACAATTTGTAATAGATTACGTTCTTGTGCCTTTAATCTTTATATTCTTAAAAATTGTCTGAATTTTTCCTTGCTAAAAACAGTATACGTTGCCTTGGCCGAATCCTTATTATCGTATGGAATATTAGCTTGGGGCAATGCTTCACCTTATCATTTGCAGCTTATCATAAACCTTCAAAGACGAATGCTTAGAATCATTTCGAACTCCCCCACTAATAATGGCATAAATATAGGAGGAAACGAACTATTTCATCGTTGCAACCTCCTTCCTTTAAATATTTTATTTATGTACAGATTCATACTAAAATTCTACTTCAATAATAATTTCAAAATCATCAATGACCACCCATTTCATACTAGACTCAGACTAGATAATGATTATAAATTACCACTATTTAATAACAAGTACGGAAAAAGAAGTCTGTGTTATGCTGTTCCTTTCAATTTCAATAAAATACCCCAAAACTTACGAGATCTGCAACAATATTCTACTCTTAAAAATGGCATTAAAAAATGGTTACTTGAACGTAGTCTACTCACATGATTGTAAAATTAATAAAAAATGTTATTATTATTATTCTTATTATTTCTAGATTACTTCTAATCACGTATTCATTATAGGCCTACATTCACAGCATTATCGCCATCTATTATTTTCCCTTTATTATATTTATCTTAACCCATCACTGTTACACTGTGTTCATATAATTATTATTCACATGTATATTGTTTTGTATCACGTCTGTTCAAAATTCGCTGATTATACCACAGACAAGCCCAATCCGGCTTTGTGGGCCATAGTGTGGAATTGTGTATGTTTAATTAATAATAAATAATCTTTCAGTAAAAAAAAAAAAAAAAAAAAAAAAAAACTACTGTCACACTACGCTCCTATGGTCTACGGTCCATGGTGTAACTGTATTACATGAACAAGAACAAAAATGATATTCAAATTGAAATTAAATTGTATGGTCTATGGTCTATGGTGTATGGTGTATGGTGTATGGTGTATGGTGTATGGTGTATGGTGTATGGTGTATGGTGTATGGTCTATGGTCTATGGTCTATGGTCTATGATCTATGGTCTATGATATATGGTTTATGGTCTATGGTCTATGGTGGATGGTCTATGGTCTATGGTTTACGGTCTATGGTCTACGGTCTACGGTCTATGGTCTACGGTATATGGTGTATAGTCTATGGTGTGTGTATGGTCTATGGTCTATGGTATATGGTATATGGTCTATGGTCTATGGTGTATGGTGTATGGTGTATGGTGTATGGTCTATGGTCTATGGTCTATGGTGTATGGTCTATGGTCCATGGTGAATGGTCTATGGTGTATGGTCTATGGTCTATGGTCTATGGTCTATGGTGTATGGTCTACGGTATATGGTGTATGGTCTATGGTCTATGGTCTATGGTCTATGGTCTATGGTCCATGGTCCATGGTGAATGGTGTATGGTGTATGGTCTATGGTCTATGGTCTATGGTCCATGGTCCATGGTGAATGGTCTATGGTTGTTTGCAGGTGATGTGGCTGAGACAGACGCCTGACCGAGTCAACCTGTTGACAGTAGGCAACAGTCTATACAGCAGCGACCCGAGGATCGCCATCAAGTTTCAGTATCCTAGCAATTGGAAGCTGCACATCGCCTCGGTCCAGCGCGAAGATGAAGGACAGTATGTCTGCCAAGTCTCCACACACCCACCCAGAGTGTTGACAACCAATCTCACTGTATTGGGTAAATATTAATAATAGCTATCATTATTATCATCAATATTGTCACGAAATCCATGTTGAAATATAGTTTCGTTTGAATTATATATATTTGTTGGGATATACAGACAAGTACTGTGTAGTGGACTAGATATAATGAATAATTGAATAACAAAAACTATCATGAGGTCTGAAATTGAAAAAATAATAAAATATATGATATATATATATATATATATATATATATATATATATATATATATATATATATATATATATACATTTATTATAATAGTCATAATAATGAAAAAATACGATAATCTGATAGTTCTTAATGAATGTAAATATCAGTTTTTGAATAAGTTTGAAGATAAAATTGGATAACTTCCACTTTTATATGAGATCCTTTTCAAAATGGCATTTAATTTGAGACGTAATTTAGTATTAGAGAAGTTGAGAATATCAAAGTGTTGAAATAATAAAGTGAAATTCTCACATTTTAGCTGAATGGAATACGACTCAGTATGTTATTCTTGTATTCGAGTTGTTAGAAACCTATTATACATTTGTGGCTACATATTTGTGAGCTTCATAAATTATACAAACAGGTAAAAAACAATAACACTAAAAATATCAGTCTAAAACTTTATAGACTCACACTCTCACAGTTATTCAGATTGGAATTGAATAAACAAGGAGAACAACAGCAAAACATTTCCAGAATCAACGTAACATATAACCAATTGTATAGTGACTTTCCGTCGGAACATATTATACCTTGTAAAACCGTTCCATAATATTCAGAGAATGTGAGAATTTAGAATTCACGCTACTTGCTCTCTCTCTCTCTCTCTTTCTCTTTCTCTCACTTTCTCTCTCTCTCTCTCTTTCTCTCTCTCTCTCTCTCTCTCTCTCTCTCTCTCTCTCCACTGTGATTAGTATCGTAGTGGATTCGCATATAAGTACTAGAAATTAAGTACTGATCCGACTTTAATCATGTGACACACATTAAAATAGTGTCTTTATAGTGTCCTCTATATATATAAATTGTTTATTAGTGAAAATATTAAGACTCTGCATTTCAGAAGGTTGCCCATTAGACACAGAATAATACGATGGTGTCCGGGAAGAAGGGCCTAACCCACAAAAAGTAAATTGTTCAGGAGGCATAGAAAACTATTTACAAGAACAGAAAACGATCCACAAAATGCTATTTTCATGTAAAATGATGCTTATGATGATGTATATTGGACTATTTTTTTTTATCTCATTCATCATATGATTATTTTATGTGTAACTGTGTTACTTATCATGTAAACAACAAAATTGTGGCAAAAAATGTGGCTTAGGCCCAAATGCCTATTTGTGTTTCCAAGTCCCCTGATCAAGTTTTGTGGGATAGGTGAATTGATTTGTGGGTTAAAACCACTCATATTGTGGCTTAAGCCTTTTTGCCTATATGACTTTACCAACGTGCCGAATGGCCACTGAAGTTAAGAACATTAATTTAAAATTCTGGGAGTGAAATTAGGCCACGCCTTATGAACCAGAATGTGCGCCGTGATGCAATCTATCGGAATATATCAAAACCTCGATTTCGAAAAATTGTGGGTTAGGCCCTTTTTCCCGGACACCATCGATTAGGAATGAACATGACAGACTAATGAAGAGAGCAAAAAGATAATTCAATGGTGTTTGATACAAAACTCAATGATGATATTGGGCTATAGTCTAGACAATTCGATATTTGAATTGATCACTCATTAAGAAAAATAAGAGAAAATGATACAAAATATTAAAAAAGAGGGGAAAAAATATGTTGAAAATTTTTTTTTTTCAAATGCATATGATATAAAAGGCCAACACACTCGATTAGTTCAAATCACACAATGATTTGTGAATATACTTGCGAATAATCATGAGATGCGATACTGATCAGAGGCGGAGCATTTTGTGAAAATGCATAGTATATTCACGAGAAATTGTAAATTTTTCATTGAGAGCTGATCAACCAATTTTTGTATATACAAAGTAGCTACATATAAACAGCCATGTTGGTCAATGTTATACAGTTAAACTGTAATTTGGATTAAAATATGTCAGTTTCAGGTTATAATAAATTAGTTTAGGTTAGGTTGGCTAGTTTAGTTGGATCGAGTAATATTCATTCATTTAACTTCATCAATTTTAATCATGGAAACAACAACAACAACAACAACAACAACAACGACGAAGACGACGACGACGACGACGACGACGACGACGACGACGACGACGACGACGACGACGACGACGACGACGACGACGACGACGACGACGACGACGACGACGACGACGACGACGACGACGACGACGACGACGACGACGACGACGACGACGACGACGACGACGACGACGACGACGACGACGACGACGACGACGACGACGACGACGACGACGACGACGACGACGACGACGACGACGACGACTACGACGACGACGACTACGACAACCATAGACTAGAGTATTCTTTAGTCTATGCGACAACGACAACGCCCGCCACGGGCTGCGATACCCAAGCCCAGCCGCAGAAATACCTTGCCAGCTCTGAGAGGCGACATAGCGCTATCAGAAACCCATGTTTCTATGCGAATTTTTTTTATTATTGGGTTTTAACGACGCACTGTAATGATGACTGAGATCTATTGGCGTCGGATGAATTATTAATGAGATGATGGGATGATGAGATGAAGGTTTCATGGGTAATGGGAAGGATAGTGGGAAGGAAGCGGTCGTGGCATATATTGAGGGAACCATTCCGGCATTAGCCTAGACTACAGAGGGAAACCACGAAAAACCCCTGTAAAGATGGACGGTGGCGGGGATCGAACCGGGTCCGATATGTCCCTTCACCTTCCGGGTAACACGAAGCAAGTGCGCTAACCACTGAGCTACCTGTGCCGGTTATGCGACCTTTATTCGATCACGATGTAGTTATACCAACATACTTCATCCTTATATAAAAAGGTATACCGACTCCAATACTGATAACAGGAATGGTATAGTTGTGCTTTCTTGAGGAGAGATCAGAGCCAATGGTCCTGACTGCCTGTCGCGATTTAGCGGATTCCCTTGTGAACTGGATGTAGATAAGAGTGGCTAGGGTGCAAGTGGCATTTTATAGTATTGTAGTTCCATATTGGAGTTAAATTTTTGTATTGATTTTCTTATTGATAAAAGCGATAGTTGTGCTACGACCAATCAGGACCCTGGACTCAGATTCTGACTCCAGTTATATTTCACTTTGAAGACGTGAGACGGTACACCGTTTTTATATTACTAGGAAAACGCGGGATGCGCGTTGTGAGATGAACTTAGAAGTATGGAAATGTAGAATGAAAAATATTCTGTCAGCTCAATCTAGATCTACGGGCCTTGGATCACTTCAAACGTTCAAAAACCTTACTTGCAACTTGTTGATATTTATAGTAGCCCGCAACCTGTCGCATAAACACTTTGCAAAACTATTGATCCAAATATTCAATAAAATTTACACTTTTATTGCGTTTTCTTCGATATTTGTTATCCGATTGCTGCAAAAATCTCTGAAAAGGTGTATGATATAGTACTAGGAAAACGCGGGATGCGCGTTGTTAGACGAGCTTAGGGGTATAGAAATCTAGAATGAAAAATAATTTGTCAACCCAATCTACATCTACAGACCTTGGATCACTCCAAACGTTCAAAAACCTTACGAGAATCAGTTATGTCACGGCCTTCCTCTTCATTCATTTCAATCGTTTTGAATTAATTGGTGACACTTGTTGCTATAGATTTAATTGGTTCCCGTAATAGCCTAAATTGATGGGAAAATGCTTTATAAATGCGTTTTCTTCGTTATTTCTCATCCGATTGATGCAAAAAATCTCTCAAAATGTGCTTAATAGTTTCCTTTATATTCGTCGAAAATTTGAGAGGTCTTGAAAAATTTTGATTTTTCAAGTATTTTCCTCCGGGTTATTCTAATGAGGATTTTTAAAATTTCTAAAATTCATAAAAAAAAAAATTACCACCCGATAATGCCACAAAACTATACAGATCTAAGTTAGATGAGGAACCATGACGAAAAAAAGTTTGAAGTTGATAGCTGTAGCCGTTTGACCTGTGGAGAACCGACAAAAAAACATAAAAACAAAAAAACAAAAAAAAAAAAAAAACATAAAAACGAACACCAATTTTTTTCAGTATGTCAAATTGAATCCTCGCTAAAGCTCGTCTAATTATTCATATTTGATGAAAATGTGAGAGCTTTTGAAGAAATCTTATTTTTCAAGTGTTTTTCCTCTGGATTATTCTCATGAGGATTTTTCAAACTTCACGATTTTTTCCGGAAAAACCTCCTGAGCGATTTTCTCCTGACCTTTTCTGGTATGACAGAGATGTGAAGAAAAACTTTCAATTCGATTGGTATTTTTTCTGACCTGTATACCGCGCACAAAATTACAAAAAAAAAAACATAAAAACCAAGCCCATTTTTTTCGGTATGTGAAATGAAATCTTCGCTATGCTCATCTAATGATAGAGTATGTTGGATTGATTTGATTGTCGATCATGGTCAATTATGTGTCGATAACGACCGGTTGAATCGACGTTGCCTTTTTCAGATGAATGGTTCAAGTCAGAATTTATCTTTGGAAAATGGTATTCCCGCAACCCTCACACCAATTCGAACACTGGTACCATTGATAAACGTTTAAAAAATGAAATTCTCTTTTCTTTCTCTATTCGGCAAAAAGATGAGCATATCTCTCTCTGTTCGTTTTCAATCAAGCCCTCTTGGGTATATTCAACCTAATGGAAAGCTTTCACCGCCTGCTAAACGGTACGAGCTAACGATCGGCCAACCGACAATTTTAACAGAACAATCCAGCAAGCCGTGAAATTGGATTTTAATTGACAACGTTATAAGCTCTCGTCTGGTCTATGGTTATCTAAAATATGCGATAAGAAATAAAAGAGAAAGACGTCACTATAGATGTATAGTTTAAAACAAATATATCTCATTTGATGTAGTATTGATTCAATGGTAATAACTCCTAGCATAATTCGCAAGTCGGATACATTCCTAGTTTTATATTCGAAAACCACTTAATAGTGCATCAGGCTGGTGAATTTGCTAAGCGGTTTTTCAAGCCACCTTGATGATAAAACGACCAATCAGTGACGAGAGTTACGCGATTTCTGATTGTTGAGCTCGCCTCAATTCCACCGCCTTGCGAGAACTAAACGCAAGTCGCGTTCATGGAAGGCCAGCTTTAGAGACGATTTAGCTTAATATCATTTCTGTGATGACTTTTGAACGGTGAGAGATATCATTGGATGAGCGAAGCGAAAACTCAATTTCAACATACTCGAAAAAAAGTGCTTTTTTTCGCTCTCCACAGGTCGAATGAAAATTCAAATTCAGTTGAAACTTGGCATACACAAGTGTCATTATCTAACTAGATATTGTAGTCTTGAGACGCAATCGGTTCAACCATTTCTGAGAAAACTCATTTCAAAGTTTTCAAAAATATCATAAGAATAACCCAGAGGAAACAATTCGTGAAAAATATTCCATCCGAGAGAATTCAAATTCTCATGGAATTCTGATATGATAATGATACACATCATTCCAACTTTTCACTCAAATCGGATCAGCCGTTTTTAAGTAAAAAAGTATATAATGTAAGTTTTGTAACTTACTCAAAGCTATTAAGATACCTATTAAATCCAAGCAATAGGTATCACCAACTAATTGTAAGCGATTAAAACAAAGTCTACTTCATTATCATACAAATCAATCAGGAAATAGGATGGCAGTAACGAAATTGTTTGGATCTCAAGGTGGATATAATATATAATAACCAATCCAAAGATAAGTTGATATACTCCAGCTCATCCATCAACGCGGCAACACATAACGCGTTTGCCTAGTAATTATAATGCAACAAAAACACAGATATTTTCAATAACTTCGAGCTTTTTTACTCTAGAAACATACCTTTCATATTACATCATTATCACAGGTATGCAGGTATATGAAAATCGCATTGATGCTACCAAGACCGAGGTCTAGAATTATAAGCAGAGGACTGTATTGAAATGAAGAAGAATAAAATAATCAAGTTGAGACATACAGTTTGGTGTATTGACAATCATCTGAACGATGCGTAGATATAATGTCGAACGACCGGCACATGCAGCGTAGTGGTTAACGCACTTGCTTCATGAGACCCGGGAGGCAGTGGGCATATCAGGCCCGGTTCGATCCCCGCTACCATCCATCTTCACAGGGGTCTTTCGTGGTTTCCCTCTGTAGTCGAGGCTAATACCGGGATGGTTCCCACAATATAGGCCACGACCGCTCCCTTCCCACTATCCTTCCCATACACATAATACCTTCATCTCACCATCCCATTATCTCATTAATAATTCATCCGACGCCAATAGATCTTAGTCATCATTGTAGTGCGTCGTTAAAAACCCAATATTAAAAAAAATGTCGAACGTGTAGGAAGGGAAAATGAAGACCTGCTGCAGCAAGTGAAAAGGAAAAGAAAACTTAGTTGAGGGAAATAAATGTTACTGCGTTGCACTGTTGAATAACTGAGGATAGAATGAACTGGTTGCCCCCGAATAACCTAGCTGTTGGTGGGGTCGTTAAGCAAACAATATTCATCATTCATGAACTGGTTGAAACATATGAAACTAGTCTAGAAAACTAGAAGGTCAGAACGAATGGCAAACAACTGAAAATAGTACTTCTATTGCATATCACTACTCACATTGGAATGCGACGGGGGTGGAAACCAGATAGGCTGGCCTCACACTAGAATGCGAAATGGGGTGAGGGGTTAAAATTTGTCAGACCAGATGCAATATATACCTTGGGCCAGACGTATGCACTGATGAATAGACTAAAATAAACGGAAACAAAAGGCGTGCACACACATTCTGTTGCTGTATACTTGTAGGAGGGTTATATAGTTAGTGTTGTTTTGAGGCGCTAAGGAGTGAAATTAAAGAATGAATAATAAAATGGTATTAAAAAATAAAGAATAGAAAATTATAAATTTTCAACTATTCTCAGGAATCAATATTAATTAGTTTTAATTTTAATTACTTACTGTTATTGTTAAGGTTAGGTGGAAGAACGGTGCATTGACCGAACCTCGCCCTTTTGTTGTATTATATGCAAACAAATAAAGACGCTTCTATTATATTATATTCTATTCTAAATTGAGAAAAAAGTATACCTTTTGAAATTATATTTGGAGATATCTGGGCAATTGTATCAGAATTTCGATATGTCATACCTTTGAAAAGTTATCACTAAATGACTTGTACTTTACTAAAACTACTCTCAAGCGCTCGTACAAGCATGAAGGATGGTCTGCAGCGCTAAATGACCTCGCTGTCGATGCCCCTTAAAACCTCAATATTCATTCATTCAAAGTCTGCATAGTGTTCGTGAAAAGATGATGAGCCACCATGAAACATAAGGTGAAGTAGTAATACCTGGAAAGTATAGTGAATTTTTTTTTTTTAATTATTATTTTTCATATTGGGTTTTTAGCGACGCACTGTAATGATGACTAAATCTATTAGCGTCAGATGGATGATCAATGAGATGATGGGATGATGAGATGAAGGTTTTATGGGTAGTGGGAAGGATAGTGGGAAGGAAGCGGTCGTGGCATATATTGTGGGAACCATCCCGGCATAAGCCTAGACTACAGAGGGAAACCACGAAAAACCCCTGTAAAGATGGACGGTGGCGGGAATAGAACCGGGTCCGATATGTCTCTTCACCTCCCGGGTCACACGAAGCAAGTGCGCTAACCACTCAGCTACTGTGCCGGTGTATAGTATACATTCATTGTGCCCATTTATTTGAATATTGAAGTTATCTCATTCATCCAAATGTAGGGCCTTCACCATGGTTATATATACATGTAATAGTTACCCACATCATAAACTTCAATGTAATTCAATATGTCTCAACTATATGTTCAAAATTTCCTTATTTGTTCATCAACTTGAATTCCAATTTTTCAAATTTTCGATTAATAACCATTCCATTTTTGATTTATTCATTATTTGTTAAAGTTTTGCGAGCGTTATAAAGTTGGTAAAGTTCTATATCCATCAAATAACTCATCTTATATGACTTTTATCAATTTTTATTCAAACGAAGATGAGTTCGAAGTTTGAAGCACAATGAAGATTCAGGTTGAGTTTTCAGCAAACAACGAATCCAATCCGAAGAAACCATATCAAGTTATTTCTGTGAAAGCTCCACCAATATCTACACGACAGTGAAATCTGAAGCTTAGTGACCATGGTTATCATAAAAAACCAACCATATGACAAAACACGGGACAGAAACCCAATCTTGGCGATGCTTTTTCATACATGCTGAATATAGAAATGATTGCATATATTAAGGACTGTTTGTATTCGTTTTAAAAATTGAAAATATCGGAGATTGCTTCTACTATGTGTTTTTTTCGTGCAAGACTCATGGGTGTGACAAAAATGAACTAATTGACTTGAAACTTTCTCTGGTTTTAACTATATTGAATTGGATAGATCGAAAAATTGGGTGTAACAATCAATTAGAGCTGCACATAGTGTGGGCAGTCAGTGAAATAACTGAACTTGAATGTTTTGAAATCAAGTGGTGTGCCTTCAATTATTTTTCGAACAAATATATCGCTCATCTCAAAGCGTATATTTCATATGTATATATATATATATATATATATATATATATATATATATATATATGAATATATAAATATATATATGTATATACATATATATAAAAAAAAAAATATATATATATATATATATATATATATATATATACATATATATATATATATTTATATATATATATATATATATATATATATATTTACACACCCATAAATATATATATATAAATATATATATATATATATATATATATATATATATATATATATATATATATATATATATATATATATATATGATGGGGCCTGTATGGCTCTATGTTCCAATGAGACGCAAGTGATGCTACAATGATGGATAATAATATCAGGAGAAGGCACTTCGTAGTTTGGACTGAGACGGACGAGTGGTCGAGTGGCTAGTACACTGTGAACTGTAATTCAGGAAACCGATATTCGATTTCCGCCATGATCGACAATCCCGTCGGGATGCATCGTAGTTTCCCTCTGTTGTTCAGTTTGATTCTGAGATGGTTCCTTGAAAATAGGCCACTACCAATGCCTACCTATCATTCAAATTCAAAAACACCCGATGAAATGACCTTTCATTTCATCATCCCATATATCATTCACCGAAGTCAATAGATCTTGGTAATAAGTCCCGATATAAATAAAAAATAAATGGTTATCATATTATTATGAAATGAGATTTTGGGAATGAATCCATCTCTACCAAAGTGTTCCGTGAGCTATCTACACTACAAACATTTAAAATTACTAGCAGTACAAATGTTTTTCGCTCTAGAAGCGTTAGAATCAGAGAGAGAGAGAGAAAGAGAGAGAGAGAGAGAGAGAGAGAGAGAGAGAGAGAGAAAGAGAGAGAGAGTGAGACAGAGAGATGGAGGAAGAGAGGGAGGGAGCGAGAGAGAGAAGGAAATAGTGAGGGAGAGAGGGAGAGAGAGAGAGAGAGAGAGAGAGAAAGGGAAAGAAAGAGAGAGAGAGAGTGAGAGAGGGAGAGGGATGGATGGAGAGAGGGAGGGAGTGAGCAAGAGGGAGAGAGAGAGGGATGGATGGAGAGAGGGTGAGAGAGAGAGAGAGAGAGAGGAAGAAAGAGAGAGAGAGAGAGAGAGAGAGAGAGAGATTAGAACTCGACTGTTCACCGTATCTCGATCGTCTTGTCGGTGAATGGAAAAACTTTATTCACTTTTTGAATGAATGAAACTACAAAGCAATTCCAGTTGATTCTATCAACGATAATAGTCTTTGTCTAGCCTCACTTCTATACACCGACAAACACACGTATATGTATAATATAAATATAATTATATATATATATATATATATATATATATATATATATATATATATATATATATATATATATATATATATATATATATATATATACATTTGTATTTTTATGTGTGTCTGCATATCATTATGGCTCTGAATAGTGAGTCTTTTATTTCCTTTCAGTGAGTACTTTTCCACATGGATTTTTTTATCGTTTTTGCTTCTTCAGTTTTTGCCGATAATGCAAAGGCTTCAACCGAAATTTTATCTTTGAATTTGTAAGCGAATATAATTTTATTCATCACACGTGAGTATCGTTTTCGTCTGTTATTTACATTCACTGAATTGAGTTGAATGGTAGTTTTTCAATTGGTGATCGCAGATTTATAATTATATCTGTCTCACATGAGATCTACATTTATTATTATGTACAATAAATTATAATCACCAGAATTCCGGAATGATTCAATAGACTGGATGAGACAAGTGGTTGAGTGGTTATAACATGGGAACGTCATTCAGGAGGCCGAATTTGGACTTCCTTCATGGTCGACAAATCAGACAGGAGTTTTTCGTGGTTTTCTTTTGTCTTTGAGGTCAATACTGGGATGGTTCCTTAACAACAGGTCACGACGGACTGCTTCCCACTATTCAAACACACTCAATAAAATAACCTCCCATCTTATCATCTCATATATCATTCACCGACGTCAATAGATCTCAGTCATCACTACAGTGCGTCATTGAAATCAATATAGATGAATCAATCAATACTGAGCATTACAACGGCTGCTGTCCAATAGATCTATGAATAGCGTTTCAAACCAATCTGGCAGAATCGCTTTTGACTCCAACCGATTAAGAAACTTTGGTATACTTGTATTCACGTAAGGAGACCAAAACCACACAGACAAATAAATTACTCGAAAAAAAAAAAATTATATCTAAAACTAGGCTAAATACTCTTTGAAACTTTGGTTTTTAGTCAATTTCACTTCATTTTTAGGATTTATAATGTTCTTGAATTGTGCATTTGTATTTCTTATATATCCTTATATCGTTGTGCTGGATAACCGTATAATAGTGAAAATACGACAGCTATAAAGATTACGGTAATATTTATGTATTCATGAAATTCAGATCATAGTATTATCTAATTTTTAAGTATTTTATGAGAACGGTGATATTTGTTTTCTGAAGAACGTATTGAGTAGTTGATCACGCTGTCGATCGCCTTCAAGCCGTTTTTTTTTCTTTTGGCATTGGCTTTAACGATGCATCGTACTGATGACTACGATCTATTGGCGTCGGTGAATGATTCGTGAGATGGTGGGATGGTGAGATGAAGGTGCTCTTCAGATAGTGGGGAAGAGTCGGTCGTGACCTGTTGTTAGGGTACCATCCCAGTATTGACCTGAACTAAGAAAACAACGAAAAAGCCCTCTTAGGAAAGTCGAGCATGGTGGGAATCGAACCCCGGTCTCCTGAATGACGGTCCAGTGGGCTAGACACTTGTGTACTCGTCTCAGTCTACTGTTTCTTATTCGAGCAACATAATTCTCACAACATAACCTCTCTTGACGCACGCGTGTATGCGGATCAAGATGAAACCATGAGGAAGTAACCTAAAGACAGAGTCGATAAAGTAGCAAGGCTAAAGAAGTAAGACTGTGCAGAAGGTAGAACTGCTTCATGAGTCATTCCTTTACGTACTCAATGGAACAACTTGCTGCAAATGTGAAATAAATTTCGAGTATCTGAGGGCTTTGTCTGTGCTTTGACCACAATAACGGAAGCCGCAACATGATTACGCAGTCGACAGTTATATTGAAGCGACCGCTAATTTGCGACTATATGTAGGGACTTTGTCTGTGCTTTGACATTAATAACGTGGGCCAACTTAATTACGCAGTTGACAGTCCCAAACAAAACGATCGCCAATTTTCGACCGTTTGAAAATTGTTCACATCTACAGACGCATTTAGTTTCTAGGGGCAACATCAATGCGTGCGCAACTACATGTGTTTCCATGCACGAACACCACAGTCTTGAGTGACTTGACATGCGCGGTCATATTCTTGTTGCAAGCACTGCTACCTAAAGTGGTGGATACACTTGTAAGTATTCGCAATTAAAAGCAAAGTGGCTGACATCTGGTGGCGTTTTCGTGAACTGGGCGGAGGCAGATACGTGGTCATGTGTAAGCGTAAAACAAGATGACATATAACTGCCTCCAGACGGCCATTTTCACGTTTCGCCCACTTCGACGGTGGTGCCCCTGGATCACTTTCAAACGCGAATAGCATAAAGCTGTGCTAAATATACTTTGCTATAAAACCACATGTAACACTCATGTTACTTCATGTTACCTGTTGGGCTTCGTAACTCAATCTGTGACAGTTGACGACTCGCATTCTCCGCCCCATTGACGTCACAAATCATAACATCCAACCGACGGGGCTGTTGGAACTGAGGTGAAATTGGCATATATAATCAGGGTGTCTCTGAATGACCTCAAGTGATATGGATCTAGAAAGCCGACTAGTAAAGCCACGCCCATTTCGAGTCATCAATTCAAAGTCAAGTTCATTTCGGAACAGTTCTCTTAGTTTTGTTCCGAGTTTATTTGTTGCGTTTGGCTAGTTTTAACAATCATTGCTTTTGATATTTCACTGCGTACGCCCGGTGAATACCTCGTTAGCCCATTTGGCCGCTTCACGGTGGACCGCGGTCGCTCGCTCCACTCTATCTGTGACTATACCCCCAATGACGTCACAGGCTTAGAAGACGGGCATTCCAAAATAAATTTAATGCGATTAGTGCAGAAATAGGAAAAGAAATCTTTGCAATAATGACTAGGAGAAAATTTCTCTTTACGAAATAAGAAATACTTGTTTCAATGTCGGACAAGGACTTTAGGGCTTCCTTTAGAGGCCGTTAATTTCGTGGCCTTCACCTTCACCCTTCCATACAGACAGAGATCTTCGAACTGTTCGACGCGTCTGATTGGTTCGTCTTAACCACACTTTGTCCTTGTCGTAATCCTAACGACGTTTCGGAAACGAGCTTAAGACCAGAACTAAAATTAAGACTGTTGTGAACCGCAATCATCTGTCTTCTATACTCGTTTCCGACGATTCAAGACCAGGACTAAGACTAGAACCGTTATTAAAATCATAGAATTAGGAGTTAAGGATGCATATTATATCTCATGTTAC
Source organism: Brachyptera risi (assembly GCA_964007535.1). Taxonomy (NCBI): domain Eukaryota; kingdom Metazoa; phylum Arthropoda; class Insecta; order Plecoptera; family Taeniopterygidae; genus Brachyptera; species Brachyptera risi. The sequence goes on from OZ023334.1 coordinate 9,800,980, forward strand.
ATTATCTCTGCTCGTTTTTGAAGGTTAGTAGTATAGTTCAACATTTAATCTATGTATCTATATAGATAGTTGCCACACATCCAAATCCTTTTACCAACAGCTCTGCGCGAACAATTCGAATTAGTGAATTACTCATAGTGACTAACTTATACCTCGTGCACATTACAGAATTTAACTACAGTTAAGTAGATGACGTTAGTTAAGCTATAGTATGAACGGAACTTGGTTAGTAGTCCACTCAAGTTATGTCTTTTAACTAAGTTTCTAGAACGCAGCTAACTGCGATCAAAATTCACCGCCTTCTCATTTCTCAAAGAGCAACATCATTCGTGTCGTCACATTGTTGGTACAAAACAAGGCCCTCTATATTATTTACATCATTTGAATTATACAGATGGCTTTCTTCAAAAACAAGGCAAGATATCAACAGAAAATCTGTAAATCTTTAAATGCAATATAAAAATTAACAACCATTTCATCGCTGTCAGTGTGAACACTTCAACTCAGTTAAGAACTGTGTCATCCATGATGCTAACCGTAGTTAGCTTAACTGCAGTTAGTGATCCTAGTGTGAACGAAGTATTACTGTCAACAGGCGATAGAGAGAGAGAGAGAGAGAGAGAGAGAGAGAGAGAGAGAGAGAGAGAGAGAGAGAGAGAGAGAGAGAGAGAGAGAGAGGAGGGAGAGATAGAGTGAGAGGGAGAGATAGAGAGAGAGAAATCAGATTTTTGTACAGTAGCGATGCGTATACATATTAAAAGTTGCACTAGAGCGTATCCGGGTACGCCGGTCGTCTAATTCATTGTCGTAGCAGTTGGCCCATGAGATTTGAAGTTCCTATACCTGACTCTTTATTATGTGTTGAAATTGTTGGGAACCCTATTATAATACAAATAGAGAAGTTCAGTTCCAATATCTTGTTGCTTGTTCACGAACTAATGACATTGAATGAAAAAGTATATCAACTCCAAGGTAATTAATATTTAATTATCTTGAATAAATTTAATTTTTTTATAAATTAATAAATTAAAAAATGGATATTTTTTTTATAAAGTTATAATTTTCATAGATAATTAATTGAAATTATAATTAGCGAATAGATATGCTATATCATTTAATTAATATGCAATTATCTCATCCAACATAAGATAATATGAGATTCTATTTTTGTGAATTCAGTTTTAAGATGAATGTAAGTATGTGATGAAATTTATTGACGTATCATCTTAAAACTAATTGAAATCATGAAAATTTACTGTCATATTAATCAAAGAGCATAAAATTATCTTGGAATGATACACTTTTTCATTCAATTACACGGGTTCGTGAATATAGAAAAAATAGTAGAAATGAATCTCCTCATTTGTATAAGCACCGTGCATAGAATTCGGTCATGTTTCACTTCATGGTTAGACTCGAAATTTATAAAAAAAAGGGTCCCATCTTTGCAGGCATACAGATGTTTGATAACCTTCCTGCTCTCATCAAAGAGGCTGCCAACGGTAATAATAATTTTTTCAAACACCTTCTTACCTTATTTATCTGACGAATGTTTTTATACAATTAATGAATATTTAATGGAAGGAACAGTTGGTTGATATATTACTCTTTATTTTTAATTCGTCTCTTGTATTCAACTTATTTTATATTGTGTGTACATTTTTTAGTATTTTTTGCATTTTTTAGTAGTCTACAACGATTTTTTTATGTATTCCATGATATTACTTATTTTTGTACTTTTCATGACTATAACAATATCATGTATATGATCAATCTGCATAAATGAAAATTATTATTATTGTTACTTTCAGCCCCTGACCTTGCGATAATCGACGAGCACGGTCACTCGGTCCATGACCGCTACTACAAGGCCGGCAGCACCATCGAGCTCACCTGCAGAGTGATGGCGGCGTCGCAGACAAACACGGTCACGTGGTATAAGGATGGAAACACATTATCAGATAAAGTGAGAATCTCAAGACCAAGGTGAGTATTCATATTATTCGTACTGTTACAGTTTGACTGTTAAGATCTGCTTTCTTGTCGACCTGCTTCTTCTCTGTTCCTTATTGATCTGCTTTTTGTCGACTTAATTCTTGTCGACCTGCTTCTTCTCTGTTCCTTATCAACCTGCTTTTTGTCGACCTGATACTTGTCAACCTGATACTTGTCGACCTCTTTCTTGTCGACCTGCTTCTTCTCTGTTCCTTATTGATCTGCTTTTTGTCGACTTGATTCTTGTCGACCTGCTTCTTCTCTGTTCCTTATCAACCTGCTTTTTGTCGACCTGATACTTGTCGACCTGATACTTGTCGGCCTCTTTCTTGTCGACCTGCTTCTTCTCTGTTCCTTATCAACCTGCTTTTTGTCGACTTGATTCTTGTCAACCTGATACTTGTCGACCTCTTTCTTGTTGACCTGCTTCTTCTCTGTTCCTTATCCACCTGCTTTTTGTCGACTTGATTCTTGTCGACATGATACTTGTCGGCCTCTTTCTTGTCGACCTGCTTCTTCTCTGTTCCTTATCAACCTGCTCTTTGTTGACCTCTTTCTTGTCGACCTGCTTTTTATCTGTTTCTCATATACCTACTTTTTGTCGACCTGGTACTTGTCGACCTGATACTTGTCGACCTCTTTCTTGTCGACCTGCTTCTTCTCTGTTCCTTATCAACCTGCTCTTTGTTGACCTCTTTCTTGTCGACCTGCTTTTTATCTGTTTCTCATATATCTGCTTTTTGTCGACTTGATTCTTGTCGATCTGCTCTGCTCATTTCAACTTCCTTTCAACAAGACACTTTTGGTGGAGGAGCCGAGTCTGGCATATTCGGATATATACTTATATTCACGCTCGGAGAAGGTCAACCATCGACTGAATAAAAAAATTGAAAATCGATACCAACATATTTTTTATGTTATTTGAATCATGCAACACTTTTCAAATATGTTTTTGTATCATTCATGATAAATCTAGTTTTAAAAATAATATCCTCGAAATACCAGCGCAAAACAGAAGGAGTAACGGTGCTATTTATGTTCGTTATGTTGGTACTTGTATACACGACCACCTTCTAACATATATCAGAGTGATATGACACAGAAACATTGATGTTGAAACAAGAATGTAGAGAGTACAGCGCGAAATTACAAATATTGGCAGAGTAGCGAGTAATTTGTTAGCAAACAGTCAAAGCACTATGCTCTAAACTAAATATAGATCGTCTATCCAGTATTTAAATAGATTATCGAGCATAAGGTTACTGGGAAGGTCGATATCTTATGATATACACTACCTCACCCCAAATATTAATAAAAGATCATGAAAATATATTATGATATTCCAAATATCAGATTTGGTTTTTATATTCCAAACAATTTCTGTAGGCCTATATATAATAATCGGTTGGAATGTCGATGCATTTTGAGTATGTCGCAATATAAATATAATAAGATTGTTTGAATGTTATGAAAATTGTTTGGTTTCTGTTGTTTATATGATAATCAAAATGAAAAAAATAAACAGAAAAATGCTCGCTCACCGGGCCATGCAAGCCTCCAAACCACGTCAAGGTGTCTGGATACTTGAGTACCTTGAGTGTCTTGATTTTCATTTTCTACAATCAAGATTATTTTGAAATAAATACTAGTGTACATAACCACAACACGAGGCAAGAAAACAATCTGCATCCAGTAACACGTAGCAATCAAGTGACTGACTGTGATTCAGTTCACGCAGGGTGTAGGCCTAGTTATCTATAACAGCTTGCCGTCAAGATTGAAATATAATAAAATATGGAGTGTATTCAAATCTAGAGCTAAGAGGTTTGTTGTAGAACACTCCTTCTATTCAATTACAGAATATTTGACATAATTGTGGATGCTGACAAGTAATTACTGAATGTATAGGCCTATATCTTATTCTATGCATCTTATTCTTTTACCGACTGTATTTTATTTTACGGACTGTATTATAGGCCTACTTTGTAAAATGACAAATAATGACAATTTTTATACTTGCTTGTTTTAAAAACATGTGTATGTGTCTACAAGAAGTTAATGACAAGAAAAAACTTACTGAACCTCTTTGAGTACTGAATCGTTACTGTATCCAGGATGTAGTGATACCAACATATTTTATAATAATATAAATAAGGAATACCGACTCCCATATCATTAACATAGAAGGTATTTGTGGTTTCTTACGATCAATTCAGAGCCAAAGGTCCCATTTGCCTGTCGCGATCTAGCGGATTCCCTCGTGACCTAGATGTAGATTAGAGTGGCTATGGGGTACTGGTCGCATTGTTGAACAGCGTAGTTCGATATAAAAGCTATTGTTGCGCTACGAGAAAATGAGACCCTTGATTCAAATTCTGACCCGGAAATTTTTCACTCCGAAGACGTGAGTCAATACACCTTCTTTATATAAAATAAAGCATATATGTTGGTATGCTATATCAGTACATCGTGCTGTATACAAATGATTATATTTTCTAGTCATTTAGCGTTTTGCTGAAAAACCTCGCCGTCTAGGTTTCAGCAGTAAAAAGACCTCACATTCTCCACAATTATTCTCTCTTTATGAATGAAAAAGAGTCTGAATTCAGGTCATGCGCACTGACCTGTAACGCCCGTCAGCGAGACGAATTAAAAAATATATTACTGTACTGAAACTACTGGAGACAAGTAACCAGCATTCCTTGTCACCATGGAAACAAGTGCGATTACAATACGATGTGACGGGTTTAGATGTCATGACGCTCTTTGTTGTATTAAGGTGGAAGCACAAACACAACTCGTGCAGCCTTCTGACGTCATCAATATCCTGCAGGAGAGTGGATGCCTCTAGCACTGAGCTAACCCTGAAGTCACAGCCACTTTTTTAGTCACAGCTTGATTAGTATTGTTTAATTACTAGGAAAACGCTATATACGCGTTGTTAGACGAGCGTAAAGTAATAGTATGTAGACTTCTTTGCCAAACTTTTGCCTACCTTCGCCAACTGGGTGACATTTAAGTTAGAAATGGGTAAAAACTGCTTCGAGTGGTACCAATTTAGCACATTTTATGGTTTATCTTCGAAATGGCTCACCCGATCAAGCAGAAAATTTTCAGAAATGTGTATCAAAATGTAAATCAACTCCACGCGGAATTTTATTTATTTTTTAAATAAAAATATTTTCTTTTTTTCCGTTGTGTTATTTCAAAGGGCATTTTTGAAATTTCTTGAATTCATAAAAAAAAGTTAACATCCGATAATGCCACAAAACTATACAGATCTAAGTTAGATGAGGAACCATTATGAAAAAAAGATTGAAGTTGATAGCTGTAGCCGTTTGACCTGTGGAGAACCGACAAAAAAACATTGAAAAAAAAAAACATAAAACGAACACCAATTTTTTTCAGTATGTCAAATTGAATCCTCGCTAAAGCTTGTCTAACAATACTAAATATTGCTCATGAACTCGCCCCAAGGAATATGTATCATTATTGAGGTTACGGTTACATTACATGCAACATTTCGTAAGTTGGTAGTAATATTCAATCAACGTGTGATACAGATATCAACGGTATGTTCACACCATAGCATTGTTAGGCCTGTTGACAGGAAGTTGGCAACAAAATGATATCAATTATTCACCGTACGTAGGGTTACCGTTCGAATTCGATATTTTCGATTGATTCGTTAATTTATGACTTTTTTTCATATAAAATGTTGGGTTTTAACGACTCATTGTAATGATGACAAAGATCTATTGGCGTCGGATGAATGAATAATGAGATGATGGGATGATGAGATGAAGGTTTTTCATGGGTAATGGGAAGGATAGTGGGAATGAAGCGGTCGTGGTCTATATTGTGGGAACCATCCCGGCATTAGCCTAGACTACAGAGGGAAACCACGAAAAACCCCTGTAAAGATGGATGGTGGCGGGGATAGAACCGGGACCGATATGTCCTTTCACCTCCCGGATCACACGAAGCAAGTGCGCTAACCACTCAGCTACTGTGCCGGTTTTAGGACTTCTATTCGATATCGAAGTGACAAACTATTTTATATACTTTGATTGTTTCTCACTTTCAAATGTTAGACATTCGCGAACCACATGGATTTTGATTGAATTACGTATACAAGTAAGTCATTACCATAAAGTGGGATGACTTTGACCCACTGGTGTGACTTTGTTATTTTTTTCGAAGAAGTTTCAAATTACTACGAATGAAAAAGTTTTAATTTTATCGTATCCATTTTTTTTTTGTATCTCAACAGATACATATCAAATTCGAAATGCGTATCAAAAAAGATACGATAAAATTAAAACTTTCTCATTTGTAGCAGTTTGAAAATTTCTTCAACAAAAGGACAAAGTCACCCCACTTTACCGATATCTTATCGATTTCATTAGCTTATATCTTAATGATGATTAATTTCTAAGATCTCGCATGTGCATACAGTTGACACGGTATGTATTAAAGTCTTCCTGCCTTCAGGTCGACAGTCAAGTGGTATTTTGTCAAATAGCCTGAGTCGAGTCAATCATTTTGAAAATGAGTCCACAAGCTTCATTGAACAGATCCATTCTCGAATAAGAAGTACTGAATGAATGAATATTAGGGTTTTAAGGCGCATCGACAGCGAGGTCATTTAGCGCCTGTTCAGAAGTACTGTCACATGATGTCAATATTGAGTTGGCATTTTGAATTCATTTTGAAATGGTTGTAATTTCAAAATGTGAATGATTGAGTGTTATGCCCTCAGGCTGATATATTCCTGTATATATATATATATATATATATATATATACATATATATATATATATATATATATATATAAATATATATGTATATATATATATATATATATATATATATATTTATATATATATATATATGAATATATATGTATATATATATATATATATATATATATATATATATATATATATATACATATATGAATATATATATATATATATATATATATATATATATATATATATATATATATATACATATATAAATATATATATATATATATATATATATATATATATATATATATATATAATTGCATAATTGAATTCTCAGTACTGGTATCTTCCTCTTCAATGAAACCAATTATTTTCATTGGATGTCATTATTTCCATTGATTATATCTGAATAGTCTGTTGAATGATAAAAAACATGTGAATTTCGAAGGTTGAATGGTAATTCACATGATGAAAAATTAAAATATTTTCAATTAATTTATGTTAAAATTTGTTTCCGTTAGCATATATTATTATCCATCACATCACAACGAAGCGAATGGCAGAAATCAATCATTTTACCATTTTTATGAGATTATGCTCGAGTGACTCCCATGACATTCACATTGAGTGAGCAATAATGGTCAACCCAAATGGAATTTCATCTAATGCCTGGTTTCCACATCGAACCATTTTTTGGATCGACCGACGTAATTTCTTTCGAGATTTCATCATCGGGTTCCAATCCGGTTTTTTTTAAGAACATTTTCGTGAAGACAGCCACGGCTTCTTTGAATCCAAATGAGCAATTTCCCATATCGAGAAGTCGGATGTGAATCTCAAGGTTCATATACATATATAAATATATATTTACCGTATATATATATATATATATATATATATATATATATATATATATTTATATATATATATATATTTTTTTTTTTTTATATATATACATATATATGTGTATATATATATATATATAAATATATATATATATATATATATATATATATATATATATATATATATATATATACCTTGTTTCACATTTATATTTGGGAGTTTTTGGGAGAAGACATATGTGCCAGAAATAATCAAATGCAGTCTGGAGAATAAGAAGGCCGTGGCTAAAAGAATTCAACATGGCAATACACGGGATTTTACGCGCTCATTCGTGGGCGCCGCCATATTGGCTTTGTCAACAAACGTCAGTTTGTTCCACCTCTATACATCTATACCTCTATTTCTACACCTCATTAATGGCGGCTAGTCCAATGCGCGCGCAAAGGATCATGGTACGGTAATGGCGAAAGTATAATGGCCCATAGCAACTTTCTCTGCACGAATTGATTTTGACCGAAATATAATTGAAGTGGAACTAACTTTCGCCGAAATAATTTCGGGACGAAAATAAGTCACCTTGTTTAGGCCTAGGTGAAATTCTAGATTGTGATTGGACAGAAGAGAATTTCGGCCGATATTTCGTCGGTGAACCTGAACAAAATTCGAAGTAGAAACTAGACTAACCGCATAATTTAATGAGGCGCAAATTCTCACAGTTTCTAATTTTTTCAAGTTATATCGGTAAGCTAATATTTTGATTATTTTCCTCCCCGATGATAAATCAGTCGAATCACATTACGTTTGATCAGAATCACATCTCTTTTTCTAGAACTCGTTTCGTACTGCCACGAATCATTCAAAGCCCATAGGCCATGTTATAAAAAGAATAAATGTGTGCACTATTCCAATACACTGATGTTTCATTCAGTGGACCTGGTTTTACGAAAAATGAGAATGTGTTGAATATCTTGAATGAATTCCCGGGGAGTTTCCACCATATTCGACATTAGTGATAATATATATAATGTCTTGCTCAGATTCTATGTGTGAACGTCTAATATGACCGCTGATATTGGAACGAGCATATGTTGCTTTTGGCTGCAGGAGTAACGTATCTCGGTTAGGTAATTAGATGAGCGAAGCGAGGACTCAATTTCACCATACTCGAATAAAAGGGCCTGTTTTTCGCGTTCCACAGGTCAAATGAACATTTAAAATCAGTTGAAACTTGGCATACACAAGTGTCCTTATCTAATTCGATATTGTATAGTTTTGAGGCGCAATCGTTCAAACCACTTCTGAGAAAATTCATTTCAAAGTTTTAAAAAATCCCATAAGAATAACTCAGAGGAAAAAAATCGTCAGAAATATTTCTTTCGAGAGAATTCAAATTTTCAAAGAATTTTAATAAGATTATGATACACATTATTCCGAACTTTTACTCAAATCGGATCAGCCGTTTTGATGTAAAAAATATATAATATAATATTTTTAAATCACTCAAAGCTATCAAGATACCAATCAAATACAAGCAACAGGTGTCACCAATCAATTGGAAACGATTAAAACAAAGCCTTCTTTATTATCATAGAAATTATAAAGGAAAAATTAGATGGCAGTGATGTAATTGTTCGGATCTCAAGGTGGATATATATAATAACCAATCCAAAGATGAGTTGATATACTCCAGTTCATCCATCAACGCGGCAACACATAACGCGTTTACCCAGTATATATCTATGATTGGTAGATAGTTGTCATCGGCCGATGTTTTGACGAACGGCACGTGAAAAAATTGTTATGGGAACTTATCTCAACTGCTAGTTATTGTATTCGCATGTGACAAATTGTGAACTTGTCTGTTTAGTGATCGAGGGGACGGTGTGACGTTCTCCCGTCTCATCATCCTCCAGGCCGTGGCCAGCGACAGCGGCTCGTACGCATGCGCCTTCTCGCCACACTCCTCCGTTCTCGTCCACGTCACGGTCCTCAACGGTCAGTTCAACAACAACAACAACAAACACGTCTTGCAATTAGATCAACATGCATGCTCTATATACATCATTGAATGTGTTCATCTATTCATATTTGAGTTTAATGCGACGCGTACTGTACTGACGACTAAGGTATTTGGCCACTGTAGGCCTGTGATATTAATAGTAGACGAGAGGTTATTATGCCAAGTAGTTGGTGTGGTATTTGTTCAACCGTCTCAGTACCTGTTCACCTAAACGACAGTCCTGTATTTATTTATTCATTTTGAAGTCTTACAATTGCACATGAATTCGCGGTGGCAAGATCCCTAACTATCCCTATCCCGCCACCTCCCTAATCCTCTGACGGAATAAATTAAACCCTATTTCATCCCCCAAAAAAATACTTCTACTAAGTCCATTTCAGTCTATTCAAGAAAGAGAATTTACCGACATCAAATCTAGACCCCTTTATAACTGCCATACCCTGACTCATTCCTTTCGATCAACTTATGCAGCTTTCCCCATCCCCCCTCTCCCTCCATTACCCTGAAGAAATTACATGGACGATCCTCCTTCCTCCTTTCAGTTCCTGCCATCCCAAGTCTCGTTTCATCTCATAACTGTACGATTTGATACGGTTGTGGTGTTATCAAAAATAAACACCTGGAAAAACAGCTGAAAAGCAGTATCCATTTTACCTATGACTATCAATAACGTAACGGGATAAGCAACATGGCGCTTTCCTTTCGCACCATGCGTATATCAAAGGGATGCCGCCTTACAAATGTTATGATGATTTGCTGGTATTATTGTGTGCTGATCTATACAAGTAATAGATGTAATGCAATCTGTGAATCCAGCTCTTTCCAATTTCATTAAGCAATATTGGGATAAATTTCATTTGAATTGGCCAATCTAAATTTAAAATAGGTCTGTAAAAGCATTTAGTCGCCTCGTCAATAGCCCTACTGCTATATTTACCATTTGATAACTGGATAATTACTCATCATCTACGAGAAAGATTAAAATCAATGCAATTGTACAACTATGTACTATATATTGAAATACAAGCCTAATACGTACGATTTGATTTGAAATTGCGAATCTCACAAATGTACACGAAAGCGCGCTGATTCCATCATGGTGAAAACGGCCTAATGTTAAAAGGATAGGACTTATGCCGTGTTGTTTATCCCGTTACGTTATCGATAGTCATAGATTTTACTAACTCTTTTTCACTTGATTAGGGTACTTTTTATTGATTTGTTCCCTTCTCTCACTGATTCAAAATCACATCGAAGCTTGCTAATAACAGATTCAGCTCGAGTTTGAGTTGGTGTGGGTTTATCTGGTACATGAATGTCCCCCTCCTCCCCCCCCCCCCCCCTCCTACCGGGTATTAAGGCACACCGTGTACCGCATTCCTCCACCGCGTATAAGTTGTTCGAAAATTATATACAATTGCTGAAAGCGAATGCAATTATTATCAACCTTATTTCAAACAAGATTGTATAGCTTTTGAGAGAACATCTGTTATTGGCCTGTTTTGCGGTATCCAAAATGTAAATCGATTTTTTTCTCCAAAAAAAAAAAAATCTTTTTAAACGAAACTATAAATATGAAAGTTTCATATTGATAGTTCAGCCAATGAACATCCATTTGAATGAAAGCACAAATAGAAACTTTTGAATGAAAAGGGGACCCATTGAAAGAAATGAGTTAGATCAGATTTGATTGGATTATTTTATTGTTACAAATTGCACCATACAGAATGATATTAAAACAGTCAGACACTAAAAATAACTACATTTTTACTTCCTCCAGATATTCATTGATAGAGTGAAAACAATTGTCCGTCAGGTATTATTTAAGTTTACTTTTCAAATATTTATGGTTTTCACCAACGTCCTTCAATTGCAGTAATCGTTCTGGAAATGCATTCACTCTGCATCCGCTATGCACTCATCTTGAATAATGTGAAGCATTTCATCAAATACCTTACTATGTAACTATGTTAGGGTCTTTGATTTCATTCTTCACAAACGTTGTTCTGGACCGTCTAGATATATTTGACTAGTTCCACATTGTGCCACTCGAAGAAACATGGCGCCACTTACTGAAGCGCCTGCAATAAGCTGGGTAGACAACCGAGTTAACATACGTGTTTGAAATAAAGCCCGACCGTAAGTAGTAGACTACTTGATCGACTCAAAACAAATAGCATCGCATATCAACATATTCCTCAGTAACTAGACATTCTCTTTGAGAATCACTTCTGTATCATTTGTATGCTCGAATTCGGTAGTTCAATTCATTCCAAGAATTTATTTTCTCCCAATTTCTCTATCCAGATTATTCTTCTGAGATTTATATCGTCATTTTTTAAATGGATTTTTCCCAAGTTTTTTGTCTCCATATTAGTTTGTAGGGTTCGGTGATGGAAGCTTGAAAATTTGAAGATGTATTTAGAAAAATGGATATAATTTGGAAAAAATAACAGGTTTTGATTATCTGATTGGGGGTGGTGAGGACGGAGAGTTTCTGCCGTAAAATATTTATAACTTCAATTTTGCTCCGATTTCGAATATTTTTTTACTGAGTTATAGCCTATATTGTTTGCCGACCATATTCATAATATTTGTGAGGAATTATCTATTATGACCTAGGGTGGGGTAAAAAATTGCATTTTCACCGAGTTTCATGGAATTTTTTCAACTTTTTTCCAACCAAGTATATGACGACTTCTTTGTTCAGAATTTCAGAGATAATCGACATGATACTCGTACATTTTTTTCCGATAACCTGTGATATTTTTTAGAGTGACCTTTGACTCATAGAAAATGAATAATGGAAAAAAAACAGAAAATATCAATCAGATCAGCTCAAATAAATGTCAATTTTTGTCCTCATATCAACTGTTCATACACAATATCCTCAATATTGTTAATGGCAAATTTATTTGGTGATAGCAACGTCTTAAAATCGGAACCAAATTGACGACATCAATTTTCCACCCCCCAAAAAAACATCAAGATTTAATTTTTGATCTTCACCCTGTGTCATGATCGCTCATTTTCACAAATATTATGAATATGATCAACACATTATATATTCAGTGTGGAGGCATATCAAAAATCGTAACGGAATCTCAGCATTTCTAAAAACCTTGCTGCACCCCCTCAAGTAAAAGACGGAACCAAGGTGAGAATCCTATCTTTGTTAATATTGATTGTTAAAACTTCAAATTTGGCACAAAAACAACCATCATGATGAAAATATAAAAAAAATAAGAAGTCAAAAATGGACATGAATATTTGAGATTCACAAATTTTTCAACAATGACATTTATTTTTCATTTTTCTCATTATTTTTTTCCATTTCTGTTTTTTTACGGAAATGTTACTCAAGTATTGTTGCAGGGTTGGTAATATCGTTTCTCTTATATTCCAGTCATATTCTGAGATATCATTTCACTTACAATGTTTTTTTTATGTCATTTTGAATGAAATGTATCCAACATTTATTTTTCCTCTTCATTGTCATTTATCGAGATATCAAAGAAGTGATATGTCCAACCCTTTACGGAGTAATAATAAACACTCACAAAAAAAAATCAGAACAATTGAACAATTCTTATGAACGTGATACAAAAACAAATTCTTGTTCTGTGAAAAAAATGTGTTGCATTGACAATCTCTCAAGATTGACCCTCTTAAGATTGACAGTGCAAATTTTCATATTGAAAATGAGCAGACGGCTTGATACACAGTGACACTAAATGATTATACTTCAGGTATGATCATTGATATTTTTCTATATTTTGAATCATATGACTCAAATAAACATACAAACCAATAAATATTTGAGAAAAAAAAATAAAAACATTTTGAAAAATGAGAATTTCACCTGAGTCCCTCCTTAATAAAGATCAATACGTGCAATAAATAGTTATTGTCACTTAATCGATTGTCACTTGTCTCCACCTTCTGTTGCAGGAGAATACCACGCCGCTGTGCAGCACGATACATGGAGCTCGGGCTCGAAACGTACGCCACTGCATTTGTCGATCACTTGTCAACTTGTGATCATTTATATCGCGTTGCTAAACTATGCAGCTCGCCTCTAAGCTGCACACAAAGGCCAATTTCATTCAAAACCACGCGATCAAGAAAAGACGAGCACTATCAGAAGATAATTATGAACACATTGGATAAAAAAAAGACTAAGGATGACTAAAACTACTTTTAATAACTACTCAAACGCCGTATATGCTTTGTGAGATGAGCGCGATATTCGCATGAATGTACATGTATAAGCTGTATACATACCTTGAATTTGAAACTATCAAGTCTAGAATTTCGTGAATTACTGTGCCGAGTTCCTGAATAATTGGTTCACATACTTTACATTTGAATGTCTGAGTTCAAAATAAAAACTCATAATCGTTGATATTGAAGGATTGGCGAATGGGTGTTTCGCTTAGGAACTATTAATAGCCTACGAGTCAAGTGTAACTTTTGGTTTAGAAAAAAAAATGAAACGGCTCTACCGAGCTGGATGAAAATTTCAAATGATAACGTGTGTAAGTTCTTGTATTCAAATTCAGTGAAAATTTTGAAAACATGAAGATTCAGAACAGCTTGCTTCCCCTCGGGTTAATTTTAATCTCATGAGGATTTCCGAAAATTCGTAAAAGATTTTCTCGAAAGTGGTCCTAGCTGTTAGTCCCAAAAACTGTGTTGTCTAAAGTGATGGATATATACTCATGTCCACAACAAGTTCCATGTCGATCCCTGTGACCATGTGCAGTGCAAACAGAAAAATACATTAAAAAATCAGCATACGAGTGGTGAAGTGTGATTGCCACTATAATAGCTCGTCTACATTATTCGCAGCTTCAGAATACTAACAGCGCAACTCCATTTTCGGCGTGCTGAGATATGGGTGGTTGAAAATTGGAAACTGTACAGAGAATATATATATATATATATATATATATATATATATATATATATATATATATATATATATATGTATACATATATATATATATATATATATATATATATATATGAATATATATATATATATATACATATATATATATATATATATATATATTATATATATATATATATATATATATATATATATATATATATATATATATGTATATATATAATATATATATATGTATATTTATATATATATATATATATATATAAATATATATATATATATATTTGTATATATATATATAATATATATATATATATATATATATATATATATATATATATATATATATATATGAATATATATATATACATATATATATATATATATATATATATATATATATATATATATATATATATATATATATATGTACATATATATATATATATATATATATATATATATATATATGTGTGTGTATATATATATATATATGTATATATATATATATATATATATATATATATATATATATATATATATATATATATATATATATATATATATATATATATATATGTATATATATATAATATATATATATATATATATATATATATATATATATATAAATATATATATATATATGTATATATATATATATATATATATATATATATATATATATATATTATATATATATATATATAAATCAAACCCAGGTAACCAATTAAATTGGGCCAGGGGGTGTTTCCACCAGTTTTTCTAGGGCAGACTTCTCATATCAATCGGTTCCTGCCAGTTCCGACTTCTTCCTCCTCTTCTTCACTACTGCTAGGCCTATCCTCTATTTCTTCTTCTCTTCCTACGAGCTCCCTCCGTCGTTCTCTATTCTCCCACCATCTCTCGTTTTCCACTTCTTCCCATTCTTCTCCTCGGTTGATTACCCCAAACTTGACTATACCTAACAGAGAATATAGATATAGTAAATTATATAATGGATGGCGCACGCTACACGTTTCAAACTCTGGAGATCAAATACAAAAATAAACCCAAAAAAGTCCAAAAGTTGAGTTAGAAGGTTTGTATTCTGAGGCTACGTATTCTCTATATATTCACAATGTGTAACACTGTAACAGTGTAAAATTCTTATCATTCAATATTATGTGATATGTTGATTTATTTGTAAGGTTTTGTAAAGTTTGTGGAGTACAAGGTCGTCGGCAGGGAAGTATTCAGGGTGTGAAAAGCATCCCGCATGTCTATCAATATCCTAGTTCTGATGAGTGATGTGAGTGGTGCCCCCCCCCCCCTCCCCCCCCCCTCCCCACTCAGCCTCACAGGTGAATTTTTCGAAATTGAAATTTGTCGTGTCTTTAATAAGAGGCCGCAGATGCTCGTATTTCACGCCGCAAACTCTCACGGTCGTAATTTTTGAGATATCAATATAATTGTTTTTGTATTCTGTTAATAATTGAAAAAACAGAAGTTATCGCATTCACAGAATTTTGAACAAAAAATGTGTGATTTTTCAAATTCTCCAAATGGAGAATGAAAAAATCTAAAAAATGCGAAAACCTAGATACATATTTTTGAATACCGAGAAAAAATATAAATGTGGAATATATCAAAAGTGTGAGCTAAGCTAGAGAATTAACGACGTTCACCTGAATATGAGTTCGGCGGGCTAGTCTACGGGTTGCGCCTAGTACACGATGCATGTTAAACTCGAGTCAGAAGCGAGCGAACAACGAGCCCGTGTAAAGCGCCTGCGGCCTTTTGAATAAGATCCTTAGTTGGGTTAGCTGTTGAAGACAGAAAAAAAATTGAATGGTTGAATTTCATTCAAAATTATTTTCTTTCGAGGTTTTGAATTTTTTTCTCACAAAACAGTAGAATCAAATTGGGAGATTTCAACAAAGAATTCAAAATCAGATTCATAGTAAGTCTAATATTCTTCTGGTCAAGCTGGAAATGTAATGGTATCGGTTGATATACAATACTTGTCTTTCCATGTTTAGGATTCGAAATTTGATTCTTTAAATGTCTTTCTGTCATTGTTCTATTATAAAATGGTGTAATTATCGTTTTTTTCCAGAATATTTCCTTACTTGAATCCCAGGTGGTGGCAAATGCACCCTTCTTCCACCACCCACTTCCAATCCCCCGCCGACTTCCATGGAGAAGTAGCAAATCTTACAAAAACAAATATTCTCACTTTACTAGAGATGAAAGTGAAATGATCTTACACTGAAAATGAAATAAGGCCCAAGTCACGTGACCCGTTTTTTTTTCAGTGTAAGAAGCACAAACAAGCTACCATAAAAAATTCCACATACAATTGGGAATTCTCCGGAAATTGTTGAAGGTCTGAAAACTTGGAATTTACAGTGAAATGTTTCATTTTACCAAATTCATCGAACAAACTGTGTTTATTTGCCACCCCACATGTGTTATTTCTCCGTTGTACATCAAGTGCATTGCAGGTTATTTAATATAATATTGTATACAAGTGTGTATTTGTGTTATGATTATATTGTAAGAAACAGAATAAAAGTGAACAATTGTGTTTTCTCGACTGCTCCAAGGCGTGCACAACATGAAGTGAAATGAAACTATTAAAAATGTCATTGAAGAATAGAATGAAAAAAACTCATTTCCTGACAAACCTTGGGATGTATTATTTCGGGACATCTTGGTGGTATTGCATGCCATTTTTTTGCCATGAAAATAGCAGAACAAAATTTCAACAAATAATTGGATGAGCGAAGCGAAGACTCAATTTCGCAATACCCGAAAAAAAAGTGACTTTTTTTTCGCGCTCCACAGGTCGAATGAAAATTTAAAATCAGTTGAAACTTGACATACACAAGTTTCATTATACAATTCGATACTGTATAGTTTTGAGGGGCAATCGGTTGAACCACTTCTGAGAAAACTTATTTTAAAGTTTTCAAAAATCCCATTAGAATAATCCAGAGGAAAATATTCGTAGAATAATTTTCATTCGATACATTTCAAATTCTCAGGGAATTGTAATATGATAATGATACACATTATTTCGAACTTCCACTCAAATCGGATCAGCCGTTTTGATGTGAAAGAATATATAATGTACTTTTTGTGAATCACTCAAAGCTATTAAGATACCAATTAAATCCAAGCCACAGGTGTCACCTCTTAACTGTGAACGATTAAAACAAAGCCTTCTTCATTATCATAGAAATCAATAATACAAATAAGATGGCAGTGAAGTAATGGTTTGGATCTCAAGGTGTATAGGCCTATATATATATATTTAATAACCAATCCAAACATAAGTCGATATGTTGCAGCTCATCCATCAACGCGGCAACACGTAACGCGTTTTCCTAGTGTATTTCATCGATGATTGGATGAGCGAAGCGAAAACTCGATTTCACCATACCCGAAAAAAAAGGACTTTTTTTTTCGCGCTCCACACGTCAGACGAAAATTCAAAATCAGTTGAAACTTGGGATACACAAAAATCATCATCTAATTCGATACTGTGTAGTTTTGATGCGCGATCGGTTGAACCACTTCTGAGAAAACTCATCTCAAAGTTTTCCAAAATCTCATCAGAATAACCCAGAGAAAAAAATTCAGGAAAAATATTTTATCCGAGAGAATTTAAATTCTCAGGGAATTCTAATTTGATGATGATACACATTATTCCGAACTTCCACTGAAATCAGATGAGCCGTTTTGATGTAAAAAAATATATAACATAATTTTTATGAATCATTCAAAGCTATTAAGATACCTATTAAATCCAAGCTACAGGTGACACCACTCAATTGTAAACGATTAAAACAAAGCCTTCTTTATTATCATGGAAATTATCAATGAGAAATAAGATAGCAGTGATGTGATGGTTTGGATCTCAAGGTGTATATATATATATATATATATATATATATATATATATATATATATATATATATATATATATATATATATATATATATATGTATATATATATATATATATATATATATATATATATATATATATATATATATATATATATATATATATATATATATACAATAACCAATCCAAAGATAAGTTGATATGTTCCAGCTCATCCATCAAAGCGGCAACACATAACGCGTTTGCCCCTAGTTTATGCATGCCCAGTATTTCTGATTCCGATTAGCCTCTATCCTAGAGTTGGTGACAACTAATAGCATTACAAAACATGCTGATAACACCGTCAAACTGCCAGTAAAGCTACTCCAAAGTGGGCAATTCGAGCACTCGATCAATCATCTCTTTTCCATGTCATTTTATTCTGCATAATATATATATACATATATATTATATAATATATATACAATATATATAATATATATAATATATATAATATATTATATATACATAATATTGATACATAATATGAGTGAGGATAATGAAACTAACAGAAGCCCGCGTAAAAACACAGGCTCTTGAGTGCGGGCTATCAAAAAAAAAAGGTTTACTTGTAGCTTGTAGCTTGTAAGCGATGACGATTCATTTTTATTATTTGTTCATTTATTTTTAATGATTTTATTATTTTTCATTATTCAAATTATTCCTGCCTTGCTACATCTTTCAAGAAAACAAATTTTATTCTGACAAATGATACTCGAAGAGTGAAGTGAGGTAGAGAAGGATGAAATACGTGAATTGACGCACAAAAATTCGAAATTGTACCTATACTTGTTTCATTTCAGATGCTTCTAATTTCGCTGCACTCGCCCGGCAAGCCCGTGCCGCGGCGGCAACATTGTTTCTAGCTACACGCGCACAAATATCATCTCTCTGCCTCTTAGCGATAATTGCCGCAGTACGAGCTTGTTTTTCAGCCAACTTGACAGCAGTTTCTGCAGACACACTACTGACTCCACCCAAACAGCAGAATAGTCTACATCCGAGCAGTTCCGACCAATATTCTCTGGTTTTGTGCTCGAAGAAAACAAAAAACAGGGACAACGTGAATACATGAAAAGTTGCTGTCATGAGGAATAGATAGTCGAATAATGTTTGATTTTTAATCACTTCTAGTTCTGAGAGGATGTTGAACACCCAAGAAAATCCAAACAGAAAGAAGATGAAGATACTGGTACATAAATTACGTAAACGTACTTCATGCTCATCCAAGCCGTGTCTTTCAAGATCCAATCCTTTTCCACAACATTTGAAAATATCGTTTATTATAAGAAAGAATATGATCGCATTTAGGATCAGTATCAGAATAGCTGGAGCTAGTACCGTTATCTTAAAGGTGATCCCCTCGGGGTAACAATACCCTCTATTTACAGTCTGAACCATATAAAAACCTTGATAATCCCAAACTAGAAGTGTGGTCACCGGCAGCAGTGGTAGACCCCAAGCAAACAAGCAAACTTTGAACAGAAGATGGGTGATGGTAGTTGCTCCGGCGATTGTTGATAATCGTAGATATTGCAAGAAGGACATCACAAGCATCCACAGAAACATGGACAAAAAGGAGTAGTGTTTGAGTGCACCTATAATAACACACTTGATACTCATATAATCTAAACTGTTCAGACTGCTCACAAACCCTAGCACCAGATTACACAGTAAAGCAGATGTCATATTCAACATCATTCTATGACCGAGATCAGATCTCCATTTCGGAAATAAAACTCCTGTCAAAACAATACTAAGCACGCCAAAAGAGCTCAAGATGAATTCGATTCCCAAAGCAATTTTCAGTTTATCAGTTAAAGACAGTATTTGGCTGGTAGTTTTGATAGAGTTATATGCTATATAATGTCCTCTGAGAATGTTACCGTCTTCTGATTGGAATAAGTGTTTGCATCTGACAACAATATTATCAAAGAATCTTGTTTTGAGTAACGAGCAGTGAGAAGTGGTCCATTTCTTCTCCACAAAATCCCATGAAGCTACAGATGTTGATATCCAATCTTCGGTATAAAGAAATTCGTTGACTCTGAAGTCGATATAATGATTACTCTCTTCCTTATATTCCTTTGAATGATTACTCTTGTAGAGTGTCACAAAGATCGATGCATAAATTCTATTTTGAGTCGACTCATCATCATTTATGATGGCAAATTCTGGAAAGTCAAGTATAACTAACATGTAAGTTACCTTATCGAATACTTTAACCCATGAGCCAGACAGAACAAACCCTACCTCGATAATATTCCTAACAGAATTCATAACGTTACTATATCTTATCAATTCAAAAGAATTACTTGTTCGATTAGAAGTGGAAATAAAATTCACACCTAAAACAGAGTCATCTATCCCAACTGGAGACATATGGAACAATGAACTACGAGCCGCATATTCTATGTTAATCCCATCAACCGTTGGAATGTAATTCAGGAGCATTAATTCTATATCCATATATATTCCATTTTCGATCAAAGTTTTTGAAGAATGTTGAAGAAAAAGGGCATCGGTGATTAGATCAAAAAGGAGTTCGATCATGAATGTGATATGTGTCAAAGAATTTGTTCTATAGGCTAGTTTCTTTAATTTTCTTGCGTAAACCATCCGCCCCACTTCATTAGGGAATAGTTCGTCTCCCTCACATGCTGACCATTCAGCGGTGTACGCCACTGCCGGCATCCACATGGCTCTATCTGAGGTGTAGTTCCAAGCACACTCCACAATAGTGGCGTCATATGTCTCCAAGTCATACTTCATGTAGTTGGTTTGTGTGTCTGTAAATTGATAAGATTGTTAACAATATTCGATTATTTGTGTTGCGGTCAGGAATTGGGTTATTTGTGATTTGCACTGATTTCGTCATATATTCCAGATTGTGTTTGAGTCAGCTTGAAGTGGAAAGTTGCTCCGATGAGGAGGAGGAAGTATATTGATAGATGTATTATTCTTGGCCACCATATTGGAGCATTCTTCCAATGCAGATTGACTCATTATTAAAAGTTTGGCTCTGATAAGCAAGAGGCACAGTTATCACTCGGGACATAGCGAGAGATCTAGCGGAGAACATCATTGATAAACTCTATAGGTCGTCAATAAACAATGTTGAAGTGTTATTCCATTCTTGGGTATAGTTCCATATCCTTACAAGGCTGTAGTACGTACAGGGTCTGGGCTCGGATCGACTTATAATTGGGTCCTATGATTGGGTCCCAACAATTGAACAAACAAGTGATGAATGGACTAAAATACGAAATTACTCACTGGGAGATTATAATGCACTTGTGTATGATGAGCAAGATATTCATGATTGAAAGGAAGTTTCAAGTTACTTTAAGCCTTTTAAATACAATTCATATTAATTGTAGGTCTATCCTCTGTTCATGTTATTAATTATGATGTATGACATTGTTTCACACCCTGAACCGTTCAACAGCTTCAATTTTCATGGGAGGAAAATATATTTTTCCCACAACGGCCGATCCGATTGATATAAAATTTCCGAATGGTATATATCAAGCTTGCGTATGAAGTCCGTGAAACTTTGATTTTTTCCGTAAGAAAATAAGGTTTTCCATCATTTTTCTCTGGATTATTCGTATATAAATTTTTGAGAACATAGAATTCGTTTTTCTCATAAGTTTCAATGCGGTTTCGTCTCAGTATCATTTTATTTCCAAGCTCATTTTTGAAGTTTTATATTATTGTGATTTTCTATGGTTATTTTTTGCTTAACGACCCGACGAAAATCTAGGTTATAGGCCTACTGGAGATACGAATGAACAGGTGATGATAGAACTATGAATTCATGATAAGTGGAAGGACGTTTACAAAAACCCATGCCCTATGCGGGACTCGAACCCATGCCCAGCAGTGAATTAGTTTCTGAACCGGGGTATCAGCTGATCAAGCTACCGAGGGCGGCTTGTGTTTCTTGTTCAACCTGTGGAGCGCGAACGAGAAAAACATTATTGTTTTATAAAGTATTGTAAAATTGATTCTTCATTCACGCCCATCCAGTGAGAGGGAATATGATACCAATCAAATTATTCAGCTTGTGTTTTGTTTTCTTTCAAGGACGAAATCGAAAAATACTGACCTGGAAAGTACGTTTCTTTAAAAGCACTATCCTTGAATATCGCACCATTTGTTGTTACACACCAGGATAGCACCTCATTCACTGTGACCGAGGCAAAACCTTCGAGAACAATCGGCTTATTTGCGTGTGCCTTCAAACTGTGAACAATCCAATCAGATATGATATTAGGTACTATCGCCACAATTTCCCAAATGATAGTATTTTCATTTCATAACTGATGACCTGACGTCGTTCCAAACATTGATTGATTGATTGATTGATTTCATTTTATTGTATTTAGCAAGAATACACTTGATTACAACGTCAGTAAACAGAATATAATTCAAGGTTTTCACTTACGAAGTATCGACCACTCCAAAGTCTTTGGAAAAGAGATCATGGTCAACAACAAGCGTTCTAATGAACACTTCAGCTTTGTTTTCACTGGATATGCGGCCTCTCGTCCAATAAGGTAAGGGGAATGTTGGTTCATTCAGAACGTTCACGAGTTCATCAATCATTCTCAAAGCCATTGAGCCATTCTCCTGTACCAAATTCAGATCTGTAATGTCTTCTTCGCTGACGATTGACAACTCCACAAAGACAGTATTCGGTGTAGGATATTTTCTTGTCTGCTGATATAGATTTCTCATAATATTCAACCTTTTTGTGAATTGACAAATACCACATTCGAACTTCTGATCCTCATGAACCATAACAAGCCTTTGTGCTTGCATGTCAAAAGCTCCAAGATTCCAACCGTAAACAGAAACTATTGGGTTCAATGCGCTTATTTCTTCGGCTGTCATCACCTGGATGAGGAGACAATAGATCAGTATGAACTATGAAGTGAAATCTTTCTTCATATACATATTGAGCTCAACAACGCGATGTAATGACAACTATTTGTTTGGCGTCAGATGAATGAATAATAAGATAATGGGATGATGAGATGTAGGTTTTCTCAGCTAGTGAGAAAGACAGTTGGGAGGTAACGGTCGAGGATATATTCAAGGAACCATTCCTGCATTATATAGCCAACCCAATAGGCTCCAGAGAAGAACCCAAAGAAAATGTAAAGTTAGACAGTGGCGAGCATGGCAAAGATCAAACCGAGGATGGTTATTTACTTCACCTCCTAATTTTTATGGAGAGCAACTGAGGTACCAGTGCCGTTGAAATGAATCTTCAAAAGTGAATGTGTTCTGGAAACACATCCCTAGTAAAAATCTGAGTAGAACAAAGTTAAAATCAAACTTGGATTCAACTTGGTTCTAGTTTGATATGAAAAACAAATTAGAATAATTTTGTGTTGTTCAAGTTTGTTGTACATGTTTTGACTTTGTTCAGTTTGTTTCTACTTGTTTAACTCATTTCAAGTTGGAGTTCAAACTGAATTTGATTAGACTTGTTTTACTTCGTCCAGCATGGTTTTATTATATTAATTTTATTATATATTATACGAAACATGTCGTGAGTTTCAGTTCATTATTAATGTTTCCGTGATTTTCACCTGTTGGTTATTCCCTTCAGAGTTCGTGGAAAAGGTATTGGGAAACCTGAGTTTGTTGATTCTTGTGGAACCTACCTCCCAGTACTCGCATTGTCCAGTCCACACATGTGTGTGTGGTTTTTGTGCTCTATCTATGTATTTCCTCCAACCTGTACCCACCTCATTTTTCTCACATCACTGGTTCCTCTTAACCTGCATCATCATCAATCATTCATCTCATATCGTCCGTTACAAAATAATATTCTTTAGATTAAGCAATTGTTAGCGGATTAACTTGTTATCACCATTGGTTACATATGTTATTTTCGTACCTTTAATTAGTAGTTGGTGGATTAGTACCCTAACTAAGATTGTTGAAATCGGGCCTCAACAGAGTTTAAAAAAGCAACCTGATCAAACTGGAAACAAAGTTAAACAAAGTTGAGAAATCAAACTTCAACAAACTAGAAACAAAGTTAAATTTTAGGTTTGATTTTGGGCCTGTTTTCTACTCAGATTTTCACTGGAGATATCAAATTGAATCCACGCTAGATATAAATACCGAATGAAACTAAATATACACATTCAGCTGCATCGATGTAACGAAACTTACTTACAATATGTGAAATGACTCACCAGAATATTTTGGCGGCGGACGAATTTCTAGAGAGTTGATTGGATGATGAGATGAAGGTTTTTCAGGTAATGGTGGGAAAAGTGGGAAGAAAGAGGACGTGGTCTATATTGCGGGTCATCCTGGCAGTAGACTAGGCTACAGATAGTAGCTATTCAGGCAGATTTGACGGCACTTATTTGTTGGGTTCAGTTGAACAAGATGGGGTTAAATGGAGGGAAGTGTAAGTTGGTCACCTTTGGTGGGAGGAGAGTGAGGGCTGATGTAGTGTATGATGTAGGAGGGAAGTCAATTGAGTCAGTGGAAAATTACAAGTACTTAGGGGTGGTATTTGATAGACGTCTAGGGTGGGGGAGTCAGATTGAGAGAATAGTAAAAAAGAGTATAAATGCACTAAACTTTGTAATGAGGCAACTTAGGGGGACAAGTATGGAGATAAAGGAAAAGGCTTATTTCTCGTTAGTGCGTCCCATGGTGGAATATGCTAGTTCAGTTTGGGATCCTTATAGATTAGGTGAGATAAGGGATGTGGAAAGGGTGCAAAGGATTGCAGTTAGAAGGGTTACAGGTAGGGTTAGGAGGTGGAAATGGGGGGAGAATGAAAGGGGGGAGAGGGTGAGAATATTGGAGAGTCCATTTGAGATGATCCGAGACTTGGGATGGCGGAAATTGGAAATACGGAGAAAGGAGGATCGGATCTGTAATTTCTTCAGGGTAATGGAAGGAGAAGGGGGCTGGGGAGAGTTGAATAGGTTGATTGAAAGGAATGAGTCAGGGTATGGGGGTAGGCGAAGTCATGATAGAGCAGTAGTTATAAAGGGGGCTAGATTAGATGTCAGTAAGTTCTCTTTCTTGAATAGGGCATGTAGGGATTGGAATGGGCTTAGTAGAAGTATACTTGAGGAGGATGAAATAGGGTTGAAGCTATTCCGTCAGAAGGTTAGGGAGGCGATAGGATAGGATCGATAGGAAACTTGCCACCGCGCATTTATGTGCAACTGCAGAAGTTAATAATAATTATAATAAACAGATAAAGATAACGCGGAAGATGTCTGTGAAGTTGGATGGTGGCGGGAATACAATTCCATTCAATTTGACTTCGGTGAGGTGTTCATCCACATCCTCATAGTTATATGACACTATTATATGGCATAAGTGCTGGTTTTAGATAACATTGAATGAGGTATGATTAGTCAGTTTCTGTGAACTTTTGACATTCTATTACGATTCAATTCCAACCGGATAGGATCCGAATTGGACAATTCTGCCAAATAATCGTATCATCGTGATTTTTCAAGTATTCCGAATACTCACCGAAGGAACAGTCCAACTGATTTTGCTCTAGGACAGTCTCAACGTATTCTGGTATGTCATCAATGTTCAGAAAAACTTTACAATAAATTGGTTACTTTTCCTGACTCATATGCCACGAACAAAATTACATAAAAGAGCGAACCGATTTATTTATTCTTTCTGGTATGTGAAATAGCAGTCTACGATAAAATATGATTATTATTATACGAATGAAATATAAAATTCAGTTCATATGAGTAGGAGAAATGATCTCACCACATCTTCCAGGCCGTACTGATAATTCCATCTGTACATCGCGTCTCTGGTAAAAGAACAGTCATGTTCATTTTGAGATGGACAAGTTTTGTAAGCTCCGAACGGCACGATTCGTGTCCCACATAACTGTGCCTCCTCCTCGGTAAAGTTGTCGTACCGCTTCAGCAGTTTAGTTCCAGGATATTCTATCCTACACAAATCCTCCATAGCGTCCCAGTTACTAGGAACATCCGGTACTATCTGCAAGACGATACATGCTTGTACAGTGAAACTTGATTTTATTTCAATTTGCATATAATATAGGTGAACACAGTATGTGCGTTTGGAAATTGGCGTGATATTCAATGATGCGCTCAGAATCTTGAATATATATAAACATATATATATATATATATATATATATATATATATATATATATATATATATATATATATATATATATAAATTTATATATATATGAATGAATGTTTGTGCATATATATATATATATATATATATATATATATATATATATATATATATATATATATATATATATATGATCATATTTATATATATATATATATATATATATATATATATATATATATATATATATATATTTATATATATACATATATATATATATATATATATATATATATATATATATATATATATATATATATATATATATATATATGTATATATATATAGATATATATATAAATACTTATATATATATATATATATATATATATATATATATATATATATATATATATATTTATATATATATATATATGTATATATATATATATATATATATATATATATATATATATATATATATATATATATATATATATATATATATAGCTCAACTTGTTTATCGTACCTAATAAACAAATCTATCATCATTTCACAACACAATACTATTTTTAAAAAACTATTCACCAGAGAGGCTTGCATCATTGTGGATCAAAATTGTTCAATCAATTTCCAACAATCGTCAAAGAAATGCCTTTCAAAGAATTCAAATCAACTATTAAAATGCATCTTCTGAAAAACACTTTCTACTCCGTGGAGACCATTTCGTGGACCTGGCTTTATCTCAAAAATTTGAATCAATATTCAAAATAACTTGAAATCAGAATTCATCAAAACTATAATTATTTCAAAACTGTAATCATCTTAAGAATTGAAATTGATTGATAAAATTAGAATTTCTGATAGTCCCAATCGGAACTAATTGCAAAATGAAAAGTATTTCCAAATTCAAAATTGAACAAACATTAGCTATTGAAAGCTGATATCACCTGAAAATTGAAGTTCAAAATCAATAGAATCTATTTTCATTTATTAAGATCATTTTAAATATAATTCCAAAAATTATTATCATTATCATTTTGAATATTACTATCATTATCATTATTGTTAATTATCAATGGATTAACTCAATATCATTTAATGTCATGAGCCACATTTATAAGCTAGTAAGCTGATAATTGTAAACTGCTAATCATTCCGATTTCCTCGGAAGAGATTTAAAGGAATTATTGAATAAATAAATAAACAATATGATACTATTTTTTCTCGGAAACTACCGAAACAAATTTCTTCAGCTTGATGAAGAAACATATCATATAAGAATAATGTGAAAATTTCAATGCAATCAGATAAAATTTAAAAAAGATAATTTCAAAAGAAATTTTTAAAAAATTTCAAATAATTTTTCCAAAAAAATGCTACACCGATCTGTCTCAAAGATATTCTCATTATATACTCGTATGAGAAGATGCCCAGAAAACTTCACAGTCGACTTGTTATTTCGAATGATGTGTATACGATTCACAATAGGAACAAAAACTTGATACAAGTTTGATGTTTCCCAGTAACTACAATAGAATCATCGCTATGCTCATTTAAAACACGGCAAGCACGATTCCAGTCGTCACAACTGACAAATGACATGGCCAACTTGAACGGATAGTCTACCTGTGTATGTCCACACCACAGCCTTCTTTATTCATTCTTTTCTTATACTGCCCTTTCACTCGGGCTATTTTGACGGGTTCGCGCATATTTGCTCGCGCAGGGAAAAATGACGTCATGGTCTGGTATTTACCGCACTCTGGTATCTAAAATTTCAACTTTGAACAATTGTCATTCTATCAAAATCTTTCAATTTCCTGCTACGTTATTGAGGTTATGTCATATTTACATTTCGACTAGGGGTTTCAGGCTTACCGAGTTTCAAACTTGAACGATATATATGTTATCCCAAGCAATAAGCATCATTCAAGAACTTGTCCCGATGATATTCCGTAATATAAAAGAATAAAATCCTTCATATTATTGTCATAACAAAGTTGGTAAACTCACAGTCACGGTCTAATTGAATGCGCGCGTAATTCAAATTCTCGTAAAAAATTCCCAAAGTTGTTCGTATCTTCGCAGATATGACACGTCAAACAGAGTGATATGCTTGAACGTCTTTGGAAAGTGACGTCATGGTCTGGAAACAACGGTACCATCGGCAATTTTGTGAACTAAAATAATTGGACATCGTTTAACACGGGAAGCATACCCCGAGTGAAAGGGCAGTATCAGAGAAAAATGATCTGATTAAAGAAGGCTGTGGTCCACACGTAACCCGATCCAACTGTAATCGGTGACAAATCTGCTAATGTCGGTTTCGCAGAGTGTTGATGAAATATATCGTGAGAAAAATATCAAAATATTATATTCGAACTTCGATATATTCGATATGTCGTATCGAAAGTCGAATATCGATGGTTACTTGGCAGATGACGGCCGTGAGATCACATTATTTACTCTCTCATTGATGGTCTGCCGCTAGTCAGCAGTCAGGGTTGGCGTCTCTCAAATACTTTTCAATACTTTGGCAATACTCTAAATTTTACTCAATATTTGTCCACTTGTTAGACGAGCTTCAGCGAGGATTCAATTTGACATACTGAAAAAAATTGGTGTTCGTTTTTATGTTTTTTTTTTTTTTTTTTTTTTTTTTTTTCGGTTCTCCACAGATCAAACGGCTACATCTATCAACTTCAAACTTTTTTTCTTCATGGTTCCTCATCTAACTTAGATCTGTATAGTTTTGTGGCATTATCGGGTGATAACTTTTATTTTTATGAATTTTAGAAATTTCCAAATCACCCATTAAAATAACACGGCGGGAAAAAAATGAAAATATTTTTATTTTAAAAAAAAATGAAATTTTGTGTGGAGTTGAATTACATCTTGATACACATTTCTGGAAATTCTCAGCTTTATCGGGACAGCCATTTTGAAGAAAAAATATGAAATGTGCTAAATTGGTACCACTCGAAGCCGTTTTTACCCATTTATAACTGAAATGTTACCCAATTGGCGAATTTAGGCAAAAGTTTGGCAAAGAAGTCGACATACTAATACTTTCCGCTCGTCTAACAACGCTTATATAGCGTTTTCCTAGTAATAACTTACTACACTCGCTATACTCATTGATGATATTGTCGATACTTTACTTTGTCAATACTCATCGACCCAGCGTCAGTCAACAGAGATCGCATTGTTCACAGAAACAGTTTCAGGCCAGTTAGCGACTGTGAGAAATGGAGTTGTCCATGTGATTACCTTGAATAGAGTGTTGTCGACTGGAGTGAAAGACTTGATACACTCGTCTCCAGCTTTCACCCAGTGCTTGTCAAACTTCTTATTGACAGTAAAGTTGCCATCAAACACGTAATCTGATGTGTAATCGAAACCGTTATATTGACCTGATATTGATGAAAGTGTCACTAACACTGCCAAAATAACTGCAACAGATTACCAATATATTGAATCAAATAATGAAAATAAAAGTTTCTACCGTTCTATACTCTGCCAAAGCATAGTTATCAGTCATGACGATATCCTAAAAGAAACAAGTTGATGCATGGACTTACCTGGAACAGTTATCATATTTAATCCAAACATAATTGATTCTATTTCTCATATCATTTATACGTGATTTTTTCTTTATTTTCTCAGTGTAGGCCCACGTGATTTTTCGATGAGTAAAATAGCTCCTATCGCTTTGCAACACTCAGTACCAATAATATAACTTCTTATCAATGACACCACGACAGTAAATACTAAGACCTACAATTAAAGTTGATTTTTGTTCAACCTCCAAGGCTTCTATCTACAACATTATTGAAATAATATCAGTACTCAAACACTTTGTTCCTATTATTATAATAGCGTGCAACGATTATGCATTTATTTGTATCACATAAAGCATGTTTATACAAGAATATTATCAATGCGAATTATGAGTGGTTTGGAGGTTCCGACTTCGACACTGAATAACTCAGATGACTCGGCCACTCGGGTTTATTGTGATAATATGATGAAGCGTCATAGGCCTATACAAGACACGATGAATTGAATTTTAGCTATATCCTACCAGACATCCTCAACTTGTATAACACGGTGAAAATAGCGTAATAATTTGTTTTCACTTTTCCTCCTCATGGCGTCGTCACCTGAGAAAACGGCTGTTCCGATTTCTTCAGGGTATGTGTGCACCCGTAGTTCCGTATGGAGATGAGCCTTCTGTATATTTGGAGAGAGAGCGACTCACTGGAAGTCGGAAGTAATGTCATTTTATACTTATTTCCAATTATTTAGGGTGATATTAGATGATGACTAGGAATTAGATCAGATAAGGTTTCAACAGTGAGTCGTTGGTTTATTCAACACGAACCTTAAACTTATGACAAAGACCATCACGGAAAACCTATATGAAAACCTGAACAACTTGACTGATCGCAACCCCAGAACGGATCTTTATTTTGCCAATAAAAGAATGTATATTTAGATGAGCGTAACGAAGATTCCATTTGACATACCGAAAAAAATGGGCTTTGTATTTATGTTTGTTTTGATGTAATTTTGTACGCGGCATACAGGTCAGGAAAAAATACCCATCAACTTGAAACTTTTCCCACATAATTTTTCCATGCTGGAATATAGGTTGGAATTGTTTTCCAGAAAAATCGGTTGGGAGTTTTTTCCGGAAAAAATCGGAAAGTTTGAAAAATCCTCATAAGAATAACTCGGAGGGAAAATACTTGAAAAATAAGAACTTTTCAAAAGCTCTCAAATTTTCACCGAATATGGAGAATACTATTATACATCTTTTTGAAGATTTTTGCAACAATCAGAGGAGAAATAACGAAGAAAACGCATTCAAAACGTACTTTCACTTGAAAGAAATCCAATCAAATATATAGCAACAAGTGTCTTCAATTGAATTAAAACGATTGAAATCAGTTATGAATTAACAGGGAGGCCGTGATATAACTGATTCCGGTAGGGTGTTCAACCTATGACTATCAACTAGTCAAACGCGAAATATGCGTTGTAAGATGAGCGAGATATCTCAATAAGGTATAAAAGTCCTTGAAATAGTTTTACCCTTGCTACTTTATCGACTTTGGTATTCTACACACCTTGATATCTGAATAAGCTATAAAAGTCGTTAAAGAAGTTCTACTCTTGCCACTTCATTGGCTCTGGTATTCTACACACCTTGACGCATATAAAAAATACTTCATTGTTGGTCAACTCTTGAGTCTAGAAAGCAGTGAATCTCGACAACTTAATTCTGTCATAATTTTTATGATATATTTTATGAATATTATCAGTCATTTTATTTTTTTTCTCCAAAACGACTGATCAGAATTGCTTAAAAAATCGTTATAATGTGTAAAATCCATGTATACACATTTAGAGAAAATTTCATCCCATTTGGAGAGATTTTATTTTTCAACATTTTCCGCCCAGCCAAATCTTATGGGGTTTTTAGAAACTTTGAGATGATGATTCTCAAAATCGGTCCGACCGATTCATCCCCAAAACTATACAGTTCTAAGTTGGATGAGTTTGCGTGTACAAAAAAAGTTTCATGTTGATCAGTCAACCCTTGCGACCTGTGGAGTGCTTACAAACAAAACAAAAAAAAAAAAAAAACACACAGACAAAGCCCCATAAGAGTGGGATGGAGACTTCGCTACGCTCATCAATAACGTAACGGGATAAGCAACATGGCATACGTCCTATCCTTTCAACATTAGGCCGTTTTCACCATGATGAAATCAGCGCGCTTTCGTGTACATTTGTGAGATTCTCAATTTCAAATCAAATCGTACGTATTAGGCTCGTATTTCAGTGTATAGTACATAGTTGTATACTTGCATTGCTTCTGATCTTTCTCGTAGATGATGAGTAATTATCCAGTTATCAAATGGTGAATATAGCAGTAGGGCTCTTGACTAGAGGTTTAGATGCTTTTACAGACGTATTTTAAATTTAGATTGGCTAATTCAAATGAAATTTATTCCAATATTGCTTAAAGCAGTTGGAAAGAGCTGGATTCACAGATTGCATTACATCTATTACTTGTATAGATCAACATACAATAATACCAGCAAATCATCATAACATTTGTGAGGCGGCATCCCTTTGATATACGCATGGTGCGAAAGGAAAGCGCCATGTTGCTTATCCCGTTACGTTATTGATGGTCATAGGTTCAACGTTTGAAGTGATCCAATGTCTGTAAATGTAGACAGAGCTGACAGATTATTTTCATTGTACATTTTTATACTCCTGGGCCCAGATTCACAGAGAATTTTATCTCAAAACGTTTTAGCGCTTAACCCGTTCTAAGTTAAAAAAGAGATATCACGTTCTAACTTTATAACGGTTTTATCCTTATTCCCTATTCACGAAGAATTTTAAGAGAATTTTACCGTGGTGTTATCTTTAGTCCCAACTGTCCGTGCCGTTGCCGTGTGACGTCATTGTTTTCGACTGTCAACCAATGTGAGCAAAGAGCGGGATGTCAATCAGTTTGTAATAACGCGATATAAACATCAAGTACTTGTTTCCTACAGCTAGATAATATTTAAAACTAGTCAAACGCGAAATATGCGTTGTAAGATGAGCGAGATATCTCAATAAGGTATAAAAGTCCTTAAAGTAGTTCTACCCTTGCTACTTTATCGACTCTGGTATTCTACACACCTTGATATCTGAATAAGCTATTAAAGTCGTTAAAGTAGTTTTACTCTTGCCACTTCATTGACTCTGGTGTTCTACACACCTTGACGCATATAAAAAATACTTCATTGTTGGTCAACTCTTGAATCTAGAAAGCAGTGAATCTCGACAACTTAATTCTGTCACAATTTTTATGATATATTTTATGAATATTATCAGACATTTTATTTTTTTTCTTCAAAACGACTGATCAGAATTGCTTAAAAGATCGTAATAATGTGTAAAATCCATGTATACACATTTAGAGAAAATTTCATTCCATTTGGAGAGATTTTATTTTTCAACATTTTCTGCCCAGCCAAATCTTATGGGGTTTTTAGAAACTTTGAGATGATGATTCTCAAAATCGGTCCGACCGATTCATCCCAAAAACTATACAGTTCTAAGTTGGATGAGTTTGCGTGTACAAAAAAAGTTTCATGTTGATCAGTCAACCCTTGCGACCTGTGGAGTGCTTACAAACAAAAAAAAAAAAAAAAAAAAAAAAAAAAAACACACAGACAAAGCCCTATAAGAGTGGGATGGAGACTTCGCTACGCTCATCAATCAAAATGAATGCAAAATATGTTGTATATACTTCCAAGTTTGTTGTTTTCTAATTGTTGTGAATCTTTTTGTTGTTGAACATCGAGAAGGCTTTGCATTTTGTTTCCCGCTAATTCTGTCAGCTGTCAGACGAGATTCCCAAATGTGAGGTTAAGATTGAATATGAAGTATGATAATCGTAATTCGGATCGTTTCTTTACTCCCAACCTCTCTAGATTTGTATTTTCAATCTTCTAAATATGTACTAATTGAATTTGAGTGAGCCAAATCTCCAAAATCATCGAAATCAATTGCGAGGTGAGTGTTTTATCTTCACTAAAACCACTCGGGGCCGGTGATAACTTTATCACCAACTATTCTTGAAACTTTTGCTTAAACTTTTTCGTGAATACGAGTTACAACCAAGTCTGGTGATAACTCCTAAAACTATTTTAACTTAGAACGGGTTAAGAGATAAAATTCTTTGTGCATCTGGGCTCTGAGCTCATCTCACAACGCGAATCCCGCCTTTTCCTAGTCTTAATCTGATGAATGGAACATAAGCCAGGCTACATAGATATCCAAATATAATAAAGTGAATCTCACTGAGCCATGAAGAATATTATTATTATTATTTTATTATTATTAACTCTTGCAGTTGCACATAAATGCGCGATGGCAAGTTCCCTATCGATCCTATCCTATCGCCTCCCTAACCTTCTGACGGAATAGCTTCAACCCTATTTCATCCTCCTCAAGTATACTTCTACTAAGCCCATTCCAATCCCTACCTGTCCTATTCAAGAAAGAGAACTTACCGACATCTAATCTAGCCCCCTTTATAACTACTGCTCTATCATGACTTCGCCTACCCCCATACCCTGACTCATAGCTGATTGATAGCATAAGAAGATATGCGAGACATACGAGGACATGTGAGACCAGATAAGACCATAGATATAATATATTACCTTACCGAGATACGTTACTCATGCAGCCGATATAATAGTTACTACATTTTGCCAGTGACTTACCGGTCCAATCCTGATCTGAGAATGGTTGAAATCACAATCAAAATTTGAAAATTGTATATCTACAGTTTTTCTCAGTTTTGTGATTCAGATTTATCTGTTGTTTTTTTTCCTTCTATTTATTCTAATTTAAAAAAATACCAGCTCAATCTGAATTACAAAACTGAGAAAAACTGTAGATTTTAAGGTAGGGAATAATAGGAGGAGACAAACTCTTTTCAAAAAACAGGATCAATTGAAAATTATATATTGTTGGGATAAAAAAACAGAAGGTTTACCATAATTGAACGGAAAATGAGAATAGAGAACTACGCCCTTCAAAAAGCTTATAAGAATGATTATTCCAATCACCAATTGGAACAACTTGAATTAAATGCAATAAAAAAAACCCTGATCAATTAACCCACATACAAGTCAGTTCAATGATACCGTTATTACTATGGACAGAAAAAATTGGTGTTTCAAGATGTTTGTTCCCCGTGATTGACGCGATTGGTCCCCGTACAGTTCGCTCACTCGTCAATACACGCACACGCAATGTTGTTGTTTTCGTGTCGTTAGGTCAGTGTTGCTCGAACCATAGCGATGTCGCTCGAATGAGAGCTGTTGTTGCCGAAGACGTACTCGATTTTTCGTCGACGTCTTCCGTGTAGACTACACTAGGCAAACGCGTTATGTGTTTCCGCGTTGATGGATGAGCTGGAACATATCAACTTATCTTTGGATTGGTTATTATATATATATACACCTTGAGATCCAAACCATTACATCACTGCCATCTTATTTTACATTAATAATTTATATAATAATAAAGAAGGCTTTGTTTTAATCGTTTACAATCAAGTGGTGACACTTGTTGCTTTGATTTAATAGGTATCTTAATAGCTTTGAATAATTGACTCAAATAACATTATATATTTTTTTACATCGAAACGGCTGATCCGATTTGAGTAAAAGTTCGGAATAATGTGTATCATTATCAGATTGAAATTCTCTGAAAATTTGAATCCTCTCAGATGAAATATTTTTCACGAATGTTTTCCTCTGGCTTATTCTAATGGGATTTTTGAAAACTTTGGAATGAGTTTTCTCAGAAGTTGTTAAACCGATCGCGCCTCAAAACTATACAGCATCAAGTCAGATAGGGGTTCATGTGTGTGCCAAGTTTCAACTGATTTTGAATTTTTGTCTGACCTGTGGAGCGCGAACAAAAAAAACAAAAAAAAAACAGGCACTTTTTTTTCGGTATAGTGTAATTGTGTCTTCGCTTCGCTCATCCAATTATCTTGTATACGTCTTCGTCCTCCGAGGACAAAATGCGTAGTGTCTCGACGTCGTCCTCCTAAGAAGACCAAATACCTAGTCCACCGTCATTTTGTATTCCTTCTTCACAGTCGGTTGACATTCTTACATATGTGATCTGATAGTTTTTCAATAAATCAAATGTTTGCTTTCAAATTTCCATCAATCGAAAATCACAACATGAATACAATTTCAATTTTCAATTCAATTTTCAATTTGAATATCATTTTATTCTTGTTCATCTAATACAGTTACAAACATACATTTGAACATATAGTTTTATAGCGATATCATAATACTAAATTAACAAATATCTCGACTCTATAAATATAAACATCAATTTTAAACGTTTCAAGGTAAAATGGAACTGATCGCAAGAATTTAATTTTAATTTTGAGAAAGAGATTTCAATTTTGATTGAATACATCTGGATTCTTGTCGGAGTCTGGACAGTGTGAACCTCATCGTCTCTATCCCATCAACATTGAAACTGTTACCTAATATTGTATTCACTCATTCATTATCCTAAGCTGGGTGGTCTTCTGTTTTATATTCAACAAACTTTAAAAGTACACACATGTTTTTGCAAGATGAAGATCAAGGTCACCTTGGATGAACCTGCCGAGTATACAGGGCCGTGAATCATCGTGCGCCATTTACTGAATGAAATATAAACACTATTTTGAATTATTCGATGAGATTGTATTCATTGTATAATTATTTTCTTCAAAACGACTTGTCCAATATCAGTGAGAAATCCGTGATGATGTGTATTATATTTATAATCTTGGTCTGTGAAAATGTGAAGTATTTTGGAGAGAATCAATATTCAAGTGTTTTTCACCCGACTTGATCTTATGGGGTTTCACGAAAATTTTCGATTGTGTTTCTCAAAACTGGTTCGAACGATTCGGCCTCAAAACTATACAATTCTAAGTTGAATGAGTCCGAGTTTTCAGGAGAAGTTTCATGTTGACCATGGCATACTGTGTGGCCTGTGCAGTGCGTACAAACAAACAAACAGATGAACAAACAAAACAGAAGAACACAGACAATAAGCTACAACAGAGTGGAATACATGTTTTCGCTATCGCTGATCTGATGGAAATCAACTATTTTATCATCAATTTGGGGTGTAAAAAAATATACGTAATCAGAGGTGAAGACAATTCAACTCGCTCATTATTGTTCGATTCACCAATCATAAGTTGATTATCCCGGATCTTTAAAACCAACAAAGAAGTTCTGACTAGTTTTCATATTTGTCGTCATGATATCTGCTTAATCTGCTCTGCATTACCGACATAAGAATTATTCCCGCCTTACTACTTGTTTCAACAATACCGATTCACTACTCGCTAATCCGAGGAGTAAAGCTGCATTTCCATGAAAGCGTTATTCGCTGAGCTAATTTGCTGAGAGTTTTTTTAAGCCACCATGATGATAAAACGACCAATCAGTGAAGAGAGTGATGCAATTTTCGATTGTCGAGCTCGCCTCAACTCCACCGCATCGCAAAAACGAAACGCGAATCGCGTAAATGGAAGGCCAGCTTTCAACTGAGAAGTAGGATTAGCGGAGAGTGAAGTGCAGCAGAGTAGAGTAAATCTCGTGAATTGTCGGATAAACATTGAGAATTGTGCCTATACTGGTTGCATTTCATATGCTTCATTCTCTGCAATAGCTCGGCTTGCCCGTACCGCGGCAGATTCTGCAGGTAAATCATTGACTCCACCCAGGCGGCAGAATAGTCTATATCCAAGCAATTCCGACCAATATTCTCTGGTTTTGTGCTCAAAGAAAACAAAAAACAGGGACAACATGAATACATGAAAAGTTGCTGTCATAAGGAATAGATAGTCGAATAATGTTTGATTTTTGATCACTTCTAGTTCAGAGAGGATGTTGAACACCCAAGAAAATCCAAACAGAAAGAAAATGAAGATACTGGTACATAAATTACGTAAACGTACTTCATGCTCATCCAAGCCGTGTCTTTCAAGATCCAATTCTTTTCCACAACATTTGTAAATATCGTTTGTTATAAGAACGAATATAATCGCATTTAGGATCAGTATCAGAATGGCTGGAGCTAGTACCGTTATCTTAAAGGTGATCCCCTCGGGGTAACAATACCCTCTATCTACAGTCTGAACCATATAAAAACCTTGATAATCCCAAACGAGAAGTGTGGTCACCGGCAGCAGTGGTAGACCCCAAGCAAACAAGCAAACTTTGAACAGAAGATGGGTGATGGTAGTTGCTCCGGCGATTGTTGATAATCGTAGATATTGCAAGAAGGACATCACAAGCATCCACAGAAACATGGACAAAAAGGAGTAGTGTTTGAGTGCACCTATGATAACACACTTGATACTCATATAATCTAATCTGTTCAGACTGCTCACAAACCCTAGTACCAGATTACACAGTAAAGCAGATGTCATATTCAACATCATTCTATGACCGAGATCAGATCTCCATTTCGGAAATAAAACTCCTGTCAAAACAATACTAAGAACGCCAAAAGAGCTCAAGATGAATTCGATTCCCAAAGCAATTTTCAGTTTATCAGTTAAAGACAGTATTTGGCTGGTAGTTTTGATAGAGTTATATGCTATATTGTCCTCTGAGAATGTTACCGTCTTCTGATTGGAATAAGTGTTTGCATCTGACAACAATATTATCAAAGAATCTTGTTTTGAGTAAGGAGCAGTGAGAAGTGGTCCATTTCTTCTCCACAAAATCCCATGAAGCTAC
Organism: Brachyptera risi; assembly: GCA_964007535.1. NCBI lineage: Eukaryota > Metazoa > Arthropoda > Insecta > Plecoptera > Taeniopterygidae > Brachyptera > Brachyptera risi. Next base: position 9,839,943 of record OZ023334.1, read on the forward strand.
AGATGTTGATATCCAATCTTCGGTATAAAGAAATTCGTTGACTCTGAAGTCGATATAATGATTACTCTCTTCCTTATATTCCTTTGAATGATTACTCTTGTAGAGTGTCACGAAGATCGATGCATATATTCTATTTTGAGTCGACTCATCATCATTTATGATGGCAAATTCTGGAACGTCAAGTATAACTAACATGTAAGTTACCTTATCGAATACTTTAACCCATAAACCAGACAGAACAAACCCTACCTCGATAATATTCCTAACAGAATTCATACCGTTACTATATCTTATCAATTCAAAAGAATTACTTGTTCGATTAGAAGTGGAAATAAAATTCACACCTAAAACAGAGTCATCTATCCCAACTGGAGACATATGGAACAATGTACTACGAGCCGCATATTCTATGTTTATCTCATCAACTGTTGGAATGTAATTCAGAAGCATTAATTCTATATCCATATATATTCCATTTCCAATCAAAGTTTTTGAAGAATGTTGAAGAAAAAGGGCATCGGTGATTAGATCAAAGAGGAGTTCGATCATGAATGTGATATGTGTCAAAGAATTTGTTCTATAGGCTAGTTTCTTTAATTTTCTTGCGTAAACCATCCGTCCCACTTCATTAGGGAATAGTTCGTCTCCCTCACATGCTGACCATTCAGCGGTGTACGCCACTGCCGGCATCCACATGGCTCTATCTGAGGTGTAGTTCCAACAACACTCTACAATAGTGGCGTCATATGTCTCCAAGTCATACTTCATGTAGTTGGTTTGTATGTCTGTAAATTATTAAGATTGTTAACAATATTCGATTAATTGTGTTGCGGTCAGGAATTGGGTTATTTGTGATTTTCACTGATCTCGTCATATATTCCAGATTGTGTTTGAGTCAGCTTGAAGTGGAAAGTTTTGCTCCGATGAGGAGGCTAAGTATATTGATAGATGTAATATTCTTGGCCACCATATTGGAGCATTCTGCCAATGCAGATTGACTCATTAATAAAAGTTTGGCTCTGATAAGCAAGAGGCACAGTTATCACTCGGGACATAGCGAGAGATCTAGCGAAGAACATCATTGATAAACTCCGTAGGTCGTCAATATACAATGTTGAAGGGTTATTCCATTCTTGGGTATAGTTCCATATCCTTACAAGGCTGTAGTACGTCCAGGGTCTGGGCTCGGATCGACTTATAATTGGGTCCTATGATTGGGTCCCAACAATTGAACAAACAAGTGATGAATGGACGAAAATACGAAATTACTCACTGGGAGATTATAATGCACTTGTGTATGATGAGCAAGATATTCATGATTGAAAGGAAGTTTCAAGTTACTTTAAGCCTTTTAAATGCAATTCATATTGATTGTAGGTCCATCCTCTGTTCCTGTTATTAATTATGACGTATGACATTGTTTCACGCCCTGAACCGTTCAACAGCTTCAATTTTCATGGGAGGAAAATACATTTTTCCCACAACGGCCGATCCGATTGATATAAAATTTCCGAATGGTATATATGATGCAACATATTTTCCAATACGCAACACGGCTTTCGGAAAGGAAGAAACACTATCTCCGCGGCGTACGACACGATACAAGACATACTATCTGCAAAGGATAGTAAACTTTACACAGTAGGAGTATACTTCGATCTCGCCAAAGCGTTCGACACTGTAATACACAGCATACTATTAGAAAAGCTGAACCACTATGGCGTCAGAGGTCTTCCTCTACGTTGGGTAGAGTCGTATCTCTGTAACAGGCTGCAATGTGTAGTAGCGTCTTCTGGTGAATCATCAGCGACTTCGTCAATAAGGCGCCTTAAAGTTGGAGTTCCTCAAGGTTCAATATTGGGTCCTCTACTATTTTTGATATATGCAAACGACCTAACTATCCCTGACATCCATGTGAACATCACTCAATACGCGGACGATACCAGTATGCTGTTGACCAGTAAGAATCCATGTGACATCGAGCGCCGGGCCAATGCTGCAGTAACATCCTTGAACTCCTGGTTTACTGTTAATAAACTGACAGTAAACAACGGTAAAACCATTGTCGTCGATTTCTCCAATGTGAAGAACTGGTCACCAAGTGTACTAAGTGAGGGCGACAATCTCACTGTGCATAGCTGCACAAAATTCCTCGGCTTCGTCATCGACAGTGATTTGAAATGGTCTGAACATATCGAAAACACGAGCATAAAACTCCGCCAAATAATATTCAAGCTAAGATCCTTAAGAAGTGTTCTCTCAACTAGTAATCTACGAGTGTTTTACCTAGCAACATTGGACCCAGTCTTGCGATACGGTATTGTTTTCTGGGGCGGTGCTTCTCAAACGTTAATAAACAAATTATTTAAACTGCAGAAATACGCTTTGAGAGTTATCTTCGGCATGCGGAGGAGTGAAAGTTGCAGAGGCTTATTCAGAAGTTTTAACATCTTGACAGTCACATCACTGTATATTCTGGAGGTTGTGAGCTTTGTAAAGAATAATTTTTATAAATTTGAGAGGAAAGAATACCATATGTACATGACACCAGATTTAAAACTGTGCCTAAGATTGAAAAACATCGCACCGCCCTCTATGAGACCGGATTATTCCACAATGGTGTGAAATTTTTTAACAAGCTTCCTGACCATTTGAAATGTATAAATGATAAAAGACGTTTCCGTTCAGAAGTAAAATGTTTTCTCATAAATAAAGAATTTTATAATATAGACAATTTTCACTGTAAAACAACTTGAACCTATGTATTATGACGAAACATAACATTATCAATGTATACTGTGGAAAATAAATTATTATTATTATTATTATTATTATCAAACTTGCATATGAAGTCCGTGAAACTTTGAATTTTTCCGTAAGAAAATAAGGTTTTCCATCATTTTTCTCTGGATTATGCGTATATAAGTTTTTGAGAATATCGAATTCGTTTTTCTCATGAGTTTCAATGTGGTTTCGTCTCAATATCATTTTATTTCCAAGCTCATTTTTGAAGTTTTATATTATTATGATTTTCCATGGTTATTTTTTGCTTAACAGCCCGACCAAAATCTAGGTTATACTGGGGATACGAATGAACAGGTGATGATGAAACTATGAATTCATGATAAGTGGAAGGACGTTTACAAAAACTCATGCCCTATGCGGGACTCGAACCCATGCCCAGCAGTGAATTAGTTTCTGAACCGGTGTGTCAGCTGATCAAGCTACCGAGGGCGGCTTGTGTTTCTTGTTCACCCTGTGGAGCGCGAACGAGAAAAACATTATTGTTTTATAAAGTATTGTAAAATTGATTCTTCATTCACGCCCATCCAGTGAGAGGGAATATGATACCAATCAAATGATTCAACTTGTGTTTTGTTTTCTTTCAAGGACGAAAAGGAAAAATACTGACCTGGAAAGTACGTTTCTTTAAAAGCACTATCCTTGAATATCGCACCATTTGTTGTTACACACCAGGATAGCACCTCATTCACTGTGACCGAGGCAAAACCTTCGAGAACAATCGGCTTATTTGCGTGTGCCTTCAAACTGCGAACAATCCAATCAGATATGATATTAGGTACTCTCGACACAATTTCCAAAATGATGGTATTTTCATTTCATAACTGATGACCTGACGTCGTTCCAAACATTGATTGATTGATTGATTGATTTCATTTTATTGTATTTAGCAAGAATACACTTGATTACAACGTCAGTAAACAGAATATAATTCAAGGTTTTCACTTACGAAATGTCGACCACTCCAAAGTCTTTGGAAAAGAGATCATGGTCAACAACAAGCGTTCGAATGAACACTTCAGCTTTGTTTTCACTGGATATGCGGCCTCTCGTCCAATAAGGTAAGGGGAATGTTGGCTCATTCAGAACGTTCACGAGTTCATCAATCATTCTCAAAGCCATTGAGCCATTCTCCTGTACCAAATTCAGATCCGTAATGTCTTCCTCGCTGACGATTGACAACTCCACAAAGACAGTATTCGGTGTAGGATATTTCCTTGTCTGCTGATAGAGATTTCTCATAATATTCAACCTTTTTGTGAATTGACAAATACCACATTCGAACTTCTGATCCTCATGAACCATAACAAGCCTTTGTGCTTGCATGTCAAAAGCTCCAAGATTCCAACCGTAAACAGCAACTATTGGGTTCAATGCGCTTATTTCTTCAGCTGTCATCACCTGGATGAGGAGACAATAGATCAGTATGAACTATGAAGTGAAATCTTTCTTCATATACATATTGAGCTCAACAACGCGATGTAATGACAACTATTTGTTTGGCGTCAGATGAATGAATAATAAGATAATGGGATGATGAGATGAAGGTTTTCTCAGCTAGTGAGAAAGACAGTTGGGAGGTAACGTTCTAGGTCTATATTCAAGGAACCATTCCTGCATTATATAGCTTATAGGCTCCAGAGCGAAACCAAAAAAATACCTGTAAAGTTGGATGGTGGAGAATATGCCAAAAGTCAAACCGAAATTGGCTATGCTCTTCGCCTCCCGCTTTTTATGGAGCAAGCAAATCATCAACTGAGATACCAGTGCCGTTAAAATCAATCTTCGAAAGTGAAATTGTTGTAGAAACAACATCTCAAATTGAATCCACGCTGCACATAAATACTGAATGAAACTATGACCATGAATTCAGCTGCTTCGATGTATCGAAACCTATTCACATTCGGTGAAACAACTAAGCAAAAGTCGGTCTACAATTCGAAAGTAAAATGTTTCGGTACCTAATTCAACTCACATTCTGAGGAAAGCTGTTCCCTGGTGGTGCTATGCAGAAATCTTTACCACTTCTGGATACTGGCCAACAAAATGCAGATGTTGTCGACCAGTTACAATAAGAGTAACTATGATTTCGTATATGTGTTGACGGAAAATGTGATGTGATTTATTGACTCTCATTTTGAAAAAGAGGGTCCTGGTGGACAGGAGCAGCTTTCTCCTAGGTCGAGTTTGAATTGTCATAGTGTTATATCTAGTCATGTATCAAATTTCATGCCAGCAACAGAAAATTCAATCTGTTTACCCCAACCGACAGCACTAATTCATTCACTTAATCATTCATTCATTTATTTTAATTTCATTCTATCAACTCATTTCGTTTTATTTCAATCTGCAATTTGTGAATACATACAGATGGTAAATGTCCTTGAACCCACTTTATCATTCGAACCACTAACTTGAGGGAGAACAAAAAAAAATATATACAAAATACAAATATACATTTTTGAAAATATATTCGATATATCATGACACATTCCATTCCTCGTTAGTTCTGTTGATGAAGAAATATTTCCCAACGATGAGATACCTCATTATATAATAATAATAATAATTTTTTATTTCCAATAACTTTACAGTTCTGATACCCTTTAGGATAAATCCTAATAAGGGTGTATGGAAAAACATATTTCACAAATATTCACAATTAAATTTACATTACAGTTTACAATTATAAATATTCACAATTAAATAGATACAACATAATTTTCCCTGACTATATTATCTGTAATTAAAGTTCGAAATAAATATGACACAATTGCTAATTTTGAACAAATGTAGCATAAAAAATATTTAGGATTTTGAAATCAGATTTTGTCATTTAAATATTCTTCTACCGAATAATATGCTTTATTTTCATATCATTCAGATATCATTCAGATATCTCGCTCATCTTACAACGCATATGTTGCGTTTGCCTAGTTATCAGTATTTATATATATATATATATTTTCATTGTAGCTTGTTCATTTGTGTTTGTATTTGTGTGTATTTGTGTAACCATTTGGGATTGTTCATTTGTATTTTATCTGTATCATATCTTGTTTATTTTTCATTATATTGTATTGTATTCTTGATTATCTGATGTGAGTTCGCTAGTTGAACATGACTTTTAGATATTCATGTAAAATAGGATGAGTTCTTTGAAGAGAGTAGTATTACTCTATTCCAGGGGCAAACCCTCAATGGGTTCTGTGGACAGTCGAGAGTGGAAAATGTCGTAATAATGTAAATTTATTGGATGGAAATAAAAAAAAAAAATACCCCCAAAAAAATTATTATTATTATCAGAATTATATTTCAAAACAATACATAACCTTACCAACCTCACACATACACATAACCTTACTAACCTCACACATGAAGACATAACCTTACTAACCTCACACCACCAGCTGAGTTTGAACGAATAAAAAGTTTAACTAATTTTGAGTCCAATATAAAGAAGTTCCTGCTTCAGAAATCGTTATATTCTATTGACGAATACTTATGTATTCATTATTGATCATCAATTTTCATTGATTGACAATTATAATTCCGTAACTGTACAGTCTTCTGGTAATGAAAATTTATTATCACTAGGCAAACGCGTTATGTGTTGCCGCGTTGATGGATGAGCTGGAACATATCAACTTATCTCTGGATTGGTTATTATGTATCCACCTTAAGATCCAAACCGTTACATCACTGCCATCTTATATTTCATTATTAATTTCTATGATAATAAAGAAGGCTTTGTTTTAATCGTTCACAATTATTATTATTCACTATACGCTCATCTAATTACTTTATATATTTTTTTTACATCAAAACGGCTGATTCGATTTGAGTGGAAGTTTAAAATAATGTGTATCATTATCAGATTAAAATTCCCTGAGAATTTGAATTCTCTCGGATGAAATATTTTTCCTGTATTTTTTTCTGTGGGTTATTCTTATAGGATTTTTGAAAACTTTGAAATGAGTTTTCTCAGAAGTGGTTGAACCGATCCCGCCTCAAATCTATACAGTATCGAATTAGATAAGGATACTTGTGTGTGCCAAGTTTCAACTAATTTTGAATTTTTTTCTGACCTGTGGAGCGCGAACAAAAAAACAAAAAAAAGGACTTTTTTTCGTGTATGGTGAAATTGAGTCTTCGCTTCGCTCATCCAATTATTATTCACATTCTGTCTCAATTCCATTTCAACCGGATGGAATGAAAATTTGACAATTCTGCCTAATGCTCGTCTCATGGAGATTTTTCAAATTTTACGAATATTCACAGAAGAAATAGTAGAACTGATTCTGCTCAAGAATAGTCCCAACCTATTCTGGTATGACATCGATGTTTAGAAGAAGTTTCAGGTCGTTCGATCACTTTGCCTGACCCGTATGCGGGCTGTATGCCACTCACAAAATTACATGAAAAAGCGACCCGATTTTTTTGTACCATGTGAAAATATAGAAGTCTACTCTACGCTCATTAATGAGAAGAAGAAATGATCTCACCACATCTTCCAGGCCGTACTGATAATTCCATTTGTATATCGCGTCTTTGAACAAACAGCGATGTTCATTTTGAGATGGACAAGTTTTGTAAACTCCAAACGGCACGATTCGTGTCCCACATAACTGTGCCTCCTCCTCGGTAAAGTTGTCGTACCGCTTCAGCAGTTTAGTTCCAGGATATTCTATCCTACACAAATCGTCCATAGCGTCCCAGTTACTAGGAACATCCGGTACTATCTGCAAGACGATACATGCTTGTTCAGTGAAACACAAATACTGAGTAACGACTTATTCCAGTCAAAATATTATTGGTAAAACCTATGACTATCAATAACGTAGCGGGATAAGCAACATGGCGCTTTCCTTTCGCACTATGCGTATATCAAAGGGATGCCGCCTCACAAATGTTATAATGATTTGGTGATATTATTGTATGTTGATCTATACAAGTAATAGATGTAATGCAATCTGTGAATCCAGCTCTTTCCTGCTGCATTAAATAGTATTGGGATACATTTCATTTGAATTGGCCAATCTAAATTTAAAATACGTCTGTAAAAGCATTTAGTCCCCTAGTCAAGAGCCCTACTGCTATATTCACCATTTGATAACTGGATAATAATTATGAGTAATTATTACTCATCATCTACGAGAAAGGTCAGAAACAATGCAAGTATACAACTATGTACTATATATTGAAATACGAGCCTAATACGTACGATTTGATTTGAAATTGCGAATCTCACAAATGTACACGAAAGCGCGCTGATTTCATCATGGTGAAAACGGACTAATGTTAAAAGGATAGGACTTACGCCATGTTGCTTATCCCGTTACGTTATTGATAGTCATAGGTAAAACGCAGCATATGCATTGTAAAATTATTACAATATTTTATTATTTGAACACGAATGTTGTATATAATTTGTGTATCATTATTTATTCATCTATGTATTCATTTTATTTTATTCATGAGAAATAATCGGGAAACATAGATAATAAGAATTGCATATTGCAAAATATTATGACAGAAATGGTATCAAAAATATAATAATAATGAAAGTTCGATTTTTTTTTTCGAAGTTGAAATTCACTTCATTTTTCAGTGAAGGTATACATCATTGAGTGTTTACAAAAACTCCACTAAGCCTTATTTATGATCATCTGTGGTATGAGTACAGAAAAATACAATGTACATTTAAGGTATGATTTTTTTTTTTTTTTTTTAATAACATCGAAACTTGAAACAAAATCACTGTTTCCCAATTAAGGCGGCTATAGATCAAAGATAGGATCGTTTGGACGGAGCACCACAAGGGCGATCTTACCACCCCATTTTGATTATTTAAAACTAATGATCTTCAACAACACCAGGACTGCGCTGTCTGTGACCATAATTTTTCGCCGTAGATAAAAGTCTTTCAGTATAAACACTCGAATGATGATATCTTCCACTTTGAACTAAGTCTCTTGGGCAATGATCACTTCTTCACTGATTCAATTGATCATTATACAAAATGCACAAATTAAATTAGTGATAGGCCTATAATGTTATAATTAGGCCTATCGCTCTACTAATTAATGGTCGTGGCCAATTAGTACTTCATCCAAGCATTTGCTTCGACGACTGTGGGAAACCACGAAAAACCAAGTCAGGATGGATAAAAAAAGGTGTTTGTTGGCTTGAGCTTTTTCTTCCAACTTCTTCTCTTCTTTTCTTCTTTTCTTGTAGTGTTTGATATATTTTTTTCCCCTTTTTTTCTTCTTTTTTTCTTTTCTTTATCTTTCTCTCTTTTTTTCTTTTCCCTCTCTTTTCCTCCATTTATTCATTCATTTTTTCTCCTCATTCCATTTCATTTTTTTTCTTCATCTTTATTTCGTCTTTCATTCATTTTTTTTTTCATTCTTTTATTTTTTCATTTTATTTTTTCCCCTTTTTCTTTTCTTTTTTTAACTTTCTTTCTTTTTTTCTTCTCTTTCCTTTTTTAATTTTTTTTTTTTTCAATCATTCTTGTTATTGTATTTGATTATTATTCCCAATTATGGTGAAAAAAAAATTAAAATCGATTCCAATTATAATGATGGCAGTATTGTGGATGATTGTATTGATAACAATAATAATGATAGTAAAATTGACAACAACATATGATAACGAGGAAAATATATTACCGAGTGCAAGAAAGAAGGAATCTTGTGTTTTCACTCAGATCATAGCGACTGAAATTAAAATACGTCTTCATTCTATGAATATATGAAGCATTGGACAAGGGATTATCATTAATAATTAACAGATTTATGAACATTTCAAGAGCAAAACTGAATGGGCTTAGTAGAAATGTTCTTGAAGGGGATGAAATCAGGTTAAAGTTATTCCGTCAGAGGGTTAAGGAGATGGTGGGATAGGGGTACTTAGGGAACTTGCCACCGCGCATTTATGTGCATTTGCAAGAGTTAAGTAATAATAATAATAAATAATAATAAAAAATGATAAATATGATAATAACTTCGAAAATTGGTGGAAAAGCAGAATTATTTTCATAATTACACAGAATGCTGTAACAAA
>OZ023334.1:9852312-9972312 GCA_964007535.1 Brachyptera risi
ATTTGTGTTTAGATAAGAAGTAATACTAAATTTGATCAATCAGTTCCCGTGAGAAAAGTTTGTAAGATATAAATTCAAATTCAACGAGAACTGATATAAATAGTTATTTAACAACTTTGCATGAAGTTTGGTCGAATTGATTCCACCATTTTTATTCAAATCGATGAGAAAACTTGAATATCCGTCTAGTTCATTTTTTGAGTTCAGATAAATTATGACAATCCACATTTTCAGTGTTTGTTAAGTGGCCCAGTGATGATATATTTTTTTTTTCAATTCTTTTATTAATTTTTTACACGGTTTACACATTGACACCGTGAAAAATTCCCACAGAGCCAAAGGCTCATCTGTGGAACAGACTAATGAATACAATAAACAGACGTGTCAATTTATGGAAAAAAATAAATAATTATTTGAAACTATAAAATTAAACTATAACAAGAAGCAAACAAGTACCAGCAGACGAAAAACATTATACATTTGAAAATTAAACAAGTCAACACAGTCATTGATAATGCAATGTGGTTCATTTATGCTTCAGATATGCTCTCATAGATTTTATTTATATATACACATACACACACATACACCTTTATTAAATATTAATCATCACAATTATCGGACTATGTTTCCAAACAATTGGGTAAGAGGGTGTTGTATCACCATTTCTAGGGCTGAACTTTTCAAAACCGACTAGCCACGCCTGGCAGCTCTTCTTCTTCCTTCATTACCACCAGCTTCCTCCACAAAAACTCTCTGTCCTCCCACTGACCGTCACTGATCACCTCCTCCCATGCCCATCCCCTCTCTTGCACGTCCGCTTTGATCACTGCACACCACTTCACTCGCGGTCTTCCCACTCTTCTCTTCCTCCTTCGTTACCACCAGCTTCCTCCACAACAACTCTCTGTCCTCCCACTGACTGTCACTGCTCACCTCCTCCCATGCCCATCCCCTCTCTTGCACGTCCTCTTCAATCACTGCACACCACTTCACTCGCGGTCTTCCCACTCTTCTCTTCCTCCTTCGTTACCACCAGCTTCCTCCACAACATCTCTCTGTCCTCCCACTGACTGTCACTGATCACCTCCTCCCATGCCCATCCCCTCTCTTGCACGTCCTCTTCAATCACTGCACACCACTTCACTCGCGGTCTTCCCACTCTTCTCTTCCTCCTTCGTTACCACCAGCTTCATCCACAACATCTCTCTGTCCTCCCACTGACTGTCACTGATCACCTCCTCCCATGCCCATCCCCTCTCTTGCACGTCCGCTTTGATCACTGCACACCACTTATACTCCCCCTTTTTTCAAATTCTCCCCTCGGAATATTGTCCATACTCATTCTTTTCATGTGCCCGAACCCAAACGTTCTCTTGGAATCTTAAATGTAAGTCTTTCCTCTCCTAATGCCTTCCTAATATCTGTGCTTCTCAACTTGTCTAGTTTTGTTACTCCTTCAATACTTCTGAGGAATTTAATTTCTGCTGCTTATGCCATACTCTCTTCTCTCCTTCCCATGGCCCATGTCACTGCCCAGTACGTTAAAATGGGCACAAAATACGCCTTGTGTGATGGAGCTCACATTATGATTGATAGAATTGATAGATCTCTGTGACGTTGTCAAAGTGAGAAGGATAGCGTAGCTGTCACCAATGTCACTACGGACATAATAATTATAAAGAGCTGTCGAAATTTCGGAGAGAACGTAGGAACGCCCGAAGCTTAGTCTGGGGGTTTAATTAGTATCAAGTCGAGGAGGACGGATATTGGAATGGTAAAAAATAGGTTTATTCCAAGCTTACCAAGATTGTAGAGTACTTTTGGATAGTTACAAAATAATCCCAATGGTTTATTGATTCACTTTTTACGATTACACAATAACATATGTATATAATTAAAAGAATAAGAATTAGTACAGAGACAGCCACGAGGTGTTGTTAGAAGAAGTACAAATCAAACTAAATTGTGTCAAAATGATCGTCGATTCTTTTTTTTTTTTTTTTTTTAATAACATCGAAACTTGATACAAAATCATTGTTCCCCAATTAAGGCTATGGATGAAAGATAGGATCGTTTGGACGGGGCACCACAAGGGCGATCTTACCACCCCATTTTGATTATTTAAAACTAATGGTCTTCAACACCAGGACTGCGCTGTCTGTGACCATAATTTTTCGCAGTAGATAAAAGTCTTTCAGTATAAACACACGAATGTTGATATCTTCCACTTTGAACTAAGTCTCTTGGGCAATGATTAATTACTTCTTTCCCTTGACAGCAGATGTAAAATTGATCATTATACAAAAAGCACAAATTAAATTAGTGATAGGCCTATAATGTTATAATTAGGCCTATCGCTCTACTAATTAATGGTCGTGGCCAATTAGTACTTCATCCAAGCATTTGCTTCGAGGACTGTGGGAAACCACGAAAAACCACGTCAGGATGGATAAAAAAAGGTGTTTGTTGGTCTTGAGCTTTTTCTTCCAACTTCTCTTCTTTTCTTCGATTTTTTTTTTCGATTCGTTTCTTTTTTCTTTTTTTCGATTCTAGTTTTATTAAATGAGAAAAGTAATAGATTTGTGAAATAGATAATAGTTACTGTCAATACAAATCACGGGTGAATCTTGAGACTTGAGAGTTCCTTTCTCGAATGGCATGACTAAAGTTATACAGAACAAAGGGTATGCAAATGCATGGTATGATAGAGTATAGTATTTCTGGTACAAGTAACAGATAATGGGTTAAATGCATAATTATGTATCAATGCTATCCATATTGAAATGGTTTCTCCATAATATAGAAAAGTATATTTTAATTGTTTAACTAATTAATATAACATGTAAAAAAATGAAATTGAGCGCTTTATGACACTTGTACATTGCAAGTTTGCAGCAAGTGGGGAACTCCTTGTTCTAGAGAACTTTCTTACTAATTGGTAGAAACCGTCTGCTTTGCTCACTCTGGTCTCCACTTCCCGGTTTACCTTTCCACCTTTTCTTCAAGTTCTTTGTCTTTCAATTTTATCTTTTCTCGCTTCCTATCAAGTTTCTTCTCCATGGTTGGTGATTCACTCTTCTTTACACTCATTTTCAGACCAAACTCTTTTGTAATATCATTCCATCGATCTATTTTGTTCTGTATTTTGTTTTGGCTCAGCTGTCGCCCCCATACAGCCACATCGTCCGCGTGAACTAGAGTTATCGTGTCCCGTTTTCATTTGGTTCTACTCTTCTTAGAATTTCATCCATTACAATAACGAACAATGTGGGAGAGAGTACACTGCCCTGCCGCAAACCTTCTTCTACTTGGAACCATCTCGACTTTCCCAAATGCGTCTGCACACAGCTTTCACAATCCTTATAGGTACTCATTATCCTCTTCCTCAATCCTCGTTCCACTCCTTTTTTCTTCAAACTTGCCCTCACTATTTCTCTTGGAAGTCTATCATACGCCTTTTCCAAGTCCAGAAACGCTTAATATCCTTTCATGCATCATCACCTCACTGTTTCTTTATCACCCGCTCATTCGTACCCTTTATAACCTAGCTGTTGGTGGGGTCGAAAAGCAACATAAAAAAAGAAGCATTTTAATGAAAGTTTTAGATTATTACGCCTATAACCAAAATATTAAAGGTACTCTACTCTGTTGATAAGAGAATTCAATTCAGGATTTTCTGTCAATAGAAGAAATCATGTAACGTTTTTTTTGTGAATAGAAGCAATGTATTTAAGATCTCCATCAATAGAAAGAATCAATTTGAGAATTTATTTTTACATAATAATCTATTTAAGGTTTTCTGTCAATAGAAGCAATCATTTTAAGGTTCTCTTTCTATATGAGGGCGTCCAAGGGTGAGCTCGCTCACCCTTGTTGAAATTATAATTTACTAGGAAAACGCTATATACGCGTTGTTAGACGAGCGGAGAGTAATAGTATGTCCACTTCATTCTCAAACTTTTGCCTAAATTCGCCAATTGGGTAACATTTTAGTTATAAATGGGTAAAAACTGCTTCGAGTGGTACCAATTTAGTACATTTCATGTTTTTTCTTCAAAATGGCTGATCCGATCAAGCTGAGAATTTCCAGAAATGTGTATCAAGATTTTATTAAACTTCACACAAAATTTCAATTTTTTTGAAAATAATTTTTTTTTAATTTTTTTTCCGCCGTGTTATTCTAATGGGTATTTTTGAAATTTCTAAAATTCATAAAAATAAAAGTTACCACCCGATAATGCCACAAAACTATGCAGATCTAAGCTAGATGAGGAACCATAATTTAAAAAAGTTTGAAGTTGATAGCTGTAGCCGTTTGACCTGTGGAGAACCGACAAAAAAACATAAAAAAAAAACATAAAAACGAACACCAATTTTTTTCAGTATGTCAAATTGAATCCTCGCTAAAGCTCGTCTAATTATAGACCTACTCCAATCCAATAAGAAAATGTATCAGTCTTTGCCTTCTTTCGAGCCACAATTTTAGTATTATATTTTAACTGGCAAAGCAAGGACCTGTCATAGATATCATGGGTGGGTTATAGTCTACGTAAAAATTAACTTTTGCATGTCCATTTTGAATACAGAAGTGGAAGAGAAGCCATTGCGGCTCAACCCCGCCGCACAAATAAAGACATATTATTATTATTATTACAAAAAAACTTCAATATTCTATCTCATTCATTCAAAAAAATTGGTTTAAAATTTCCCGCAATTCAGCAGATCGATCCTTTGCTGTTTACTTCAGTCTGTATCAAAGAATATGGTTCTATTATGTTTTTTATGGTTTAGCCAATTCAATGGTTTGGCTTATCGATGTTAAAATTACACAGTTGTAACTAATTAAGGTAAACATAAGGTATTGTTAATGAATTAATGCAATATGACCCAGCTAGAGCTTTCAGAGTTGAAATATATTATGAAGGCTGGAATTTTGCTAACCGGCTGACTGTGGTGCCGGCCTAGACCTAGGCCCTAGCATTCCCTCGACCCTTTTATCTCAATAGCCTAGGCCTAACGTACGTAGCATTGTTTTCTTTTTGAATACATAGTAAAAGTTATGGTTAATTATATATAGCCCTACTATAACTCGCATGAACCTGTTGAACTATTGTCTGCCTACTTGTTTTACGCTAGTTTGAATAATTATTATTCTTGCGAACTTGTTTATAGACATGGGGTAACATAACCTAACCTTGTAGTAGGTGTAGGCTAGGTCTAGGCATTGAAATCAATGGTCTAGGCCAATACTCAATGCCCAGGCTTAGGCATTGATTTTGTTTATAAATTCAATGGCTTAGGTGAGGTCTATATGATATATCACAGTCCTTGACCATATCCCACATATGCGTTGACTGACTAGGCTCAATAATTAGGCCTACCCAATACAGTAGGGCCTACCGGCATTGACTTTATAAGGCATTGACGTAGGCATTTGCATTTACTATAAAGGAAAAGTTACCTCCAAGTATTTAGGCTAGTCAGTAGCTTTGATTTTAGGTTATAAATAATGTCAGTGAGAAGAGCCATTCTAGAGCCCAGGTTAGCTTGTTATTTTCAACTCTGTTGTATTACTAGCCTACCAGTAGCTGTAGTGTAGGCATATTCTTTTGACATTTTTATTGTTCTTCAATCGATTTATTGAATGGTTAGTGAATCAACAGTGGGCACTCATGGAGAGTGACGAAGTGGGTGTTTTGTAGAAACCGTGGCATCCCGATGGACTCACACGGTCCATCAACAAGCCGTGAACCACAGTCTATAGAGCATCATGATATTGAGACTAACTGGAAAGAAGAGTTGGACACCGCGCCGCTAATAAACCGCCTGACGAAGTTGGATACTCTGCAGCGGGAGACCGACAATCGAGTACAAAGATTGCAGGCGTATGTTGACCGTGCGGCTGGATGTGCAGACGATTCGGACCCAGATAACGATCTTGAAGGTAATTATCAAACCTAATTCTTCCATGTTAAACTAAGAATTTAGAACATTTAGATCCTAGGCATAGGTTAGCCTACTCATCATTAGGCCTATATAGGGTAACGGTATTTATTATTGTGACCTTGCCAGATACTTCTCGACTTTCCAAACACGTCAGTTCTCAGTCGAGTCTTTCGTGGTAAGTAATTGATTCCTGATTGCATTACAGACTTGGCACCTGCCACTGCTGATGCCTCGGTGGTCGCGAGTGACTCGGATTTCCCAACAGGTACTGAGCCCCAGCGTCTCGTAACCCTCCAAATCAACACTCAACAAACGAAGAGATCTCAATGCTCCGCTCCGGACATCGACAATGATGTCTTGATCATCTCTGACTCGTCTTCCAATCCTAATGTAAGTGTCAAATTCCGGACTACCGTTCTCTGTGCTGCGACCTTGACTTGACCTGTGACCGTAATCACAGATTAATGAATGGGCTTTAAAGGACATCACAACCCCAAAACTAGATTTAACGAATAACGCCGATATTTTTTCCCCTAATTTTAGAGAAAACTGGAAGTCACCATCTCAGTTCTGGAATTTATCAATTTAATTTATTCATCGAGTTGTGACACGTACATATTACTCGATTCTGTTGGATGTTTCTATAGTACAGAATCGGTGATTTCACGTCATGACACTCATTCTCTGGAGGACCAAAAATGTAGGCCTAATTATGATTTCTGAAATTGAGATGACGATTTGTTGTCTTCTCTGAAATTATGGAAATAGAGGTCGCCATTATTCATTGAAATCTAGTTTCAGGGAACCTTGTGATTGTCCTTTAATGATGTTCAACGCACATTTTGAAATATCAGTAGGCCCCTACCAATTTAAGAGCATTTAAAAGGTTTGCTTTTATCAATTGAGCTACAGAGAACGGTTGATTGTTTCTTCTTGACTGGACTAAGCGTAGCTACTGTTGCTAGTTGACCGAGCTACCGAGGGTGACACAATCCAATGCTCTAAGCTAGGCCTAAGCAATGTTTGTCTCCCATTATCGAACTAATACTGATCTCAAATATATTACGTAATATAGTACAAGTTGTAATAATGTATACAGTCTAGTTTTATCTAGTTATCTGTTATATGTTTATAGTAGGCCTACCGGTATATAGTTTCTGACAAGGTCAACACAATGTAAATTGTACAAACGCCTGCTAATAAATACAAATTACAAAATTATGAAATAACAAATACTGGTAGCAGAATAGTTTACTTACTTTCAATGAGTTGTACGGCACTAGAGCCTCATGTAACCCAGTGGTCCACCATGCTGCTTGCTAGCCACTGTCTTCTGGCTACGTCACGAGGACATAATAGGCCTTCTTCGCTAGGAGCGAAAACATGCCGATGAGCGCACTTTATAGTATTATAATAACCTTGACCAGTACCCTTATTCCAAAATTGTTAGAAATTTCTGAAATGAAATGCAATTATGGTTATTTCACTGTGTATTTATAGATGGCTGATGGCTATTCCCAAATCCTATTTCTCACATTTCATTTCCACACATCACTGCTCTCCACCTATTTGGGTAGTGAAATGTCAAAGTGAGTCGTGAAGTATTGTGCATAGCACTCGAAATGGCTTTGCATCACTGCCACTAGGATGATTAACTAGAGAAGGCAACTGGTGTATCCTATTTGGTGACATATTGACAGATTCATATTGGCTAGAATCTGATAGCCTAGTGAAGCGAGCTTCAATGTAGACCTAATAATGAAACAATCACATTTTATGAACTCAAGCATAGCAAAAAAGATGAAAAGTAAAATGAAATGTGGAATGAAAAGATAAATCCACTCATTACATTTCACCATCGAGTTATATTGTTATGGTTCATATGTATTTTAACCATTTTTAATATTTAACCATTATTATTACATTATGAACTCCGTGATTTCACATTGCATAAATCTCGAAAATAAGAATCATGTAGTTTTACTTTTTATATTCGTTTCCCCCCTAACAATTTATTGTGTCTTCTCTCTCAGGTCGTACATTCTTCCATCACCACGCCCGTGATTCTCTCTGTAGAGTCGCTCGCGAACGGCGGAGGAACGAAGAGGACACTCGATGCCATGAACCTCGCTAGCACGGGTGTCAAGGTAAGCTCGTGGAGTTCGCCAAAAACAATCCACCTGAAACGACATGAACTCTAGTCCTAGCTTTATACGATACCTTATGCCTAGAGGTGTTTGTTTTTCACAAACCACAAAATTGCAAAATGTTGTATGTGATGGTAAAATAACAAATTTATAAACACGTTTCAATAAATTCTTAATTCATTAATATAATATCTAAGCCGCAAAAATACGTGAAATATGTCTAAACTTGCTCAGAACACTGCAATCAACGTAAAACTACAAAATATTCTATGGAAAACACGTTTTTTCAATGTTTCATCATGAAAAGGCATGATTTTCCTAAATTCCATATTTTGTATTTGGCGCGTGAGCTGTTCACTGTTTGATGGGCATGCCAGTGCGTGCGGTCTGCCTGTGTGCGCTTGTTGTCTGACCTTCCGGTCTGACCTTGACGGCAACGAGCAGACCCTGAGACTGATGAGCTCAAAACATTCATTTGGCCAAGCGCCAATGGAAGCGAGCCATCTGATGATCGGGCATTATGAAAGCAGCTGAGTGCACACGATCACTGACGACACCCGGACTTCCAACCAGTCACTTGGCTTTCTCTCGCGCGCAATACGAAATTAACTCAATTCTAACTGAGAAAAGTAGTGATTTATGTTAAAAAGAGTTATTTGGTTAATCCGAATTTTTATGATTCGAAATCATATTCTGGTGGTCCCATCCATTTCAGATCAACGACGGTTTACTTGTAAACTGTGTACTTGTAAGCTTGGTTACTGTTTTTCCTTTTAAAACTACATGAAATGCAATTTCCATATGACATTAGGCAAAAAAAAATGGCACTGCCAAACACCGAAAGACTCGAATCCCCTCTCGACTGCCTTCAGTTTGTTTTGAGGTATTGAACGATTTTCTGTAGGGGTGTGCGAACAATTTAATTTTGTAGTTCCAAGTTCAAATTTAACTGCACTCGAAGATTTCGAGTTCTTTTTTTTTTTCTTTTTTTCAGAATTCTTCTGTAGATAAAAAAATTACTTCAATTAGTAAATACTGCATTAAATTTCATTACGCTAGGCCTACTTGGTTATGTGTTGAAAGAGACGCTTGAAATTAGACAATAATTTTACAGTTTCAAACTAGTGTTTGCTGACAAAATAATACCACTTGAATACCACTTGCTGAAATGTTTAAGATAGGTAGGTAGTTAATCTCGCAGATATTTCGAGACCGGAAAGTATTTGGGACAGGGAGAAGGGAGCAGAACACGTGGGTCAGATTAAAAAACTAAAACTACAAACCAAAAACATCATTTTTTTGGCAATTTGAATTTTCATTCTCACAGTTCCTTTGAATTTGAATCAACAAGGGTTTACTGTAAGTGCTTCACTTTAAACAGATTAAAAACTCAATATTTATTATTCATTAGCCTAATAGGTCTAATGGTTTTTTTCTCATTTTTTTCTGTGCTTGAACTTGAAACTCGCGACTTTCCCCCCGAACTCAACTCAAAACTTTAATCCTTAAACGTGCACATCCCTAGTATTCTGATTTTTCAGGACGAAGTTTATTAAAGTCTGCATGTTCTAAAAGGGTTCAGTCCATGAAGCTGCAGCAAGATTATGTGATATCCGTAGTTTTTACAATTATTTGATTACCGGTAGCACACAACCTCATTTTTTTTTTGTATAGAACTACAGTATAGGCCCTACCTTTAATTTATTCACTTTTGCATCAAATTTGAATCACTTGATGAGTCCAGTGGCTTAAAACATACGTCCAACATTCCAGTCGCCTCGCATAAAGCGTCAGCGGATCGACTGTTGCAACGCCGATTGTACCACCACGGACAGTTCGACGCTAGCGCCCGCGCCAGACTTCGTGCTGCGTTACTTCGGGCATCGCCACGACTACCGCGCCGGTCCCGAGGGCCTCGTGTGCAACGTGTGCCACGAGTTGGCCTGCATATACAGGGAGGTGAGTCGTGCTAACCTTGGATTATAGCTTTTTTATATTGGGTTTTAACGACGCACTATACTGATGGCTACGATCTATTGGCGTCGGTGGATGATGAATGGGATGATGACTGAGATAAAAGGTTATTTTATTACGTGTTTTGAATGGTGGGAAGGAGTCGGTCGTGGCCTGTTGTTAAGGAACCGTCCCAGTATTAACCTGAAGGACAGCTAGGGAAACCACGAAAAAAAGCCTGTCAGGATGGTCGACCATGGCGGGAATCAAACCCCGGTCTCCCAAATGACGGTTCAGTGTGTTACCACTCGGCCACGCGTCTCGGTGGATTATAGCTATGGGCCCTATGCAGTGGCAAGCATTAGGGGACAACTAAAAATCCGATTTTTGTTTCTAAATAGAGGGCCTACCTAAATGGGGTGAACTGGTATACAGTGAAACCTCTATGCAACGTTCCTGGATCCATCGTTTTCTGGCTTCCGTCATTCATTTCGTCCCACCCCACTTCCATATACCGTAATCAATGTTGAATTATCCTGGATAGATCATTCTCCTGCATGGATGATTTCGTTTCCCTGTCCATTGATGAATAATGGTTAAAGGTTTCACTGTAGACTGTTTTCACAAAAATCGTTTTTAGTGGTGAAATAGCATTTGCGGAGTTTTTTCACCTTGTTGGTGAATTTTCCCGGATAATGATATCTATCATGTATTATTAATATCAATAATGTCATCAACGTGTTTATTCAGCTCTATTTTATTTATATTTGGTTCAACGATGCACTCTACTGATAACTAAGATTTATTGGCGTTGGTGAATGATACATGAGATGGTGGGATGGTGAGATGTAATTTTGTTTTATCAAGTGTGGGAAGGTCATGGCCTGTTGTTGAGAAACTATTCCAGTATTGACTTGAATGACAGAGGGAAACCGACGAGGAAAACCCTCGTCAAGATGATCGACCACGGCGGGAATTGAACCCTGGTTTCCTGAATGACGATAGGTCAGTAAGCTAGCCACTCAACCACTTGTCTCAGTCTTTGAGGAAAAAAATTGGCGAAATGAATCGCAATTATTCAATATTTGCGGCTAAAAGACATGATTGCAGGAAATCGCGGAAAAATATCATTTTCGCGAAAACAACAATGGGATTTACTGAGACAAGTGGTCAAGTGGTTATCTCACTGAACCGTCATTCAGGTGACTGGGGTTCGACTCCTGCCATGGTTGATCAGCACAGGGGTTTTTCATGGTTTCCCTGTGTCGTTCAGGTCAATACTGGGATGGTTCCTTAACAACAAGTAACAACCAACTCCTTCCGACTATCTGCAAACACCTAATGAAATAACCTTTCATCTCTTCATCCAATCATCCTATAATTATAGCATTCACCGACATCAATAGATCCTAGACATCAGTAAAGTGCGTTGTTATATTGCGTTAGTTAGTAAGTAGGCCTAAATAATATGTGATGTCGAGTAATGAGTTGAAATACATTGACGTGCCACTTGCTTTTCACATTGAACAAAATATTTTTTACATTCGTGACACTAGTCTTGCATACATTTTGAAAATTAGTAAAGGAGCGATAAATTATGTTTAGCCTGGGCGCTCGATTCTCACGTACGGGCCTGCCTGCACGGATGGTTTTGTTTTCCTGGTCCCTTGAAAAATTATGGATGGAGGTTTCACTGTACCATCTAGAAGGTATTAAACAATCTATGTTTCCCCTGGTATTAAAATCTAGATAACAACTGTTCAAAAATTATCATTAAAAAAATTATATTTTGCTGAATCAACTCCCATCCACTCTTGAGTTAGTGATGAATTGAACAGTTTTCCATCTCACACTAACAGTGTCTTTGTCTTTCTCTGACAGGACCGTGTCGCCGCTTTACGCCGCCAGGAATATCTATTCGACATTGACACGCCGGCAGTGCTCGACACCGTCGTCCTTTCCGACTCGGACGACGAGGCTCCTGGCGCCATCTCTCACCCACCACGTGAGTTGCGTGCGATCACCTTAACCCAACTTTCTCGTAGTACAACCTTGGCCTTTCACAAACGAGCAATTCTTGACAGCGCCGCCTCCGAGCCATTTTGTAAAATCGGCCAATCGTAAGACAGCAGCAGGCTTCGAACAGTTGATGACGAGTGGGACAAGAAAAAGCAAATGAAAAATAATTCTGATATCGGTTGCTAAAAACACAAAACTTCCAAAAGCCTTGATGGGGCGTATCTATATATTTTTAGATGAGCGTAGCGAAGATTCCATCCCACTCTTATACAGCTTTGTCTGTGTGTTTTTTTGTTTGTTTGTTTGTTTTGTTTTTGTTTTTTTTGTTTGTAAGCACTGCAAAGGTCACATGGTTAGACTGATCAACATGAAACTTTTTTTACACGGGCAAACTTTCACAACTTGGAACTGTATAGTTTTTAGAATGAATCGGTTGGATAGATTTTGAGAAATATCATGTCAAAGTTTTTGAAAACCCCATAAGATTAGGCTGAAACCCTCAAACCCTTCCTGTCTGTTCCACCATTGAATGACCAAGCAGTTAGCTGTAGGCCTAATTATCACAAAAGTAATTATACAATTAGAATGAAGAGCATGATTCAGACCCAAAAAATGTGCATAATTTGCTATTTGATATAATTCGATTCATTTCAATATCCAAAAGAACGTATTATTACGTATTATTAAATATTTTAGGTCTAACGAGAGGTACGCCACCGATAACCCATGTTATATTTTCCTGCAGGATCATTTTTTTCGTAAAACAATCGATAGAGATTTCATCGTAGATTATTTTCAACATCACCCCACAGCATGTTCGCTCTTGCCGCAGGTTTGAAGCCGTTTGGCGAGACCCTGCCCCCGATGGCCGTGGCAGTGGTCAACGAGCACCTGTCCTCCATCGTATCGTCGGTCTTGGAGAGATACCTCGACGTACAGCTGTCGAGCGTGCAGCGCTCCCTCCAGGGGCAGCTCGACGAGCTGTCGCAGGAGGCAGAAGAGATCACGGACACTTACCTACACTTCCAGCAGCGGCTCGACAAAATGCAGAAGTCCTTTTACAACATGTACCGGCCGGCCAATGAGGTCAGTTCTAATAGATCTGTAGGAGTAAGTGATGAGGTGCAAGGTTAAATTGTCACTGACACTAAAAGTAGCACTGTATTAATTTGACTAGATATTTATTTACACTGATGAATAGAATACATGAATGTGAATTGAGACATCTGACTGTCCCAATGAAGTGTGATGTTCACATGATGACTGTCAACTGGCAACTCCCTTGCAGGTTGCCTTCCTGGTCTTTATATACTAGATTCATGAGTAGAAGATTCTAGACTCATGAGTAGAAGATTCTAGATTCATGATGATTGATGGAGAGTCCCTTGCAGGATTTCCCTGTCTGACTTATGCTAGGAATTTCCCCTAAGTGATCAACCTCAGGAATTCCCTACAGATCCTTTTCAGATTTCAATGCACAAGCGCTTATTGCCTGCTATATCGCCTTCTACCGGTCGAGATTGCTGGTAATGCATTCAAGTGTTTTAGTAATGTTGAAAAAGCTGGTCTGCTTATCTACAGGGTTAAATGCAAAACACCAAGATATATAACTTGCATTATCTCTCATTTTGCTCACTCTGACAGTGTGTAAATCTCTAAAAATATAATGAACATATTAACGTTGTAACTACTATCATATTATTTATAAGTACAGTAAATGGGCCTACGTTCACTATAATGCACAATAATTAGGGGTGTGCGAATCCATGTTTTTCGAATCGAATCCGAATCCACTTTCAGATTCGGATTCAGTCCAACATAAAAGATTCGAAAATTTCGAATCTTGGCGCCAAAAACGTGGCAACATTGCATTGTCAACTTTCTAGATCGCGTAAGCAAGTGCGATGCGCACTAGCCTACGAGTGGGTGGGGTCGTCATATATGGCCGGCTTCGATTGGCGCTCGGCCGTCTCGAGTCGGATGAACAAAAGTCTCGTCCTTGTCAAGGTTAGACCAAAGACCTTCGTATCTAACTTCGTTAGAAGTTAGATACAAAGGTCTTTGGTTAGACCACACACGTCACGGCCGCGCAGTAGCGCGTGCGTAATAGACTAGTAGGATGACAGACGCCATGCAGCAAGCAACTCCGTGCTCACATTTATAACTCAGCGTCAAATAAAAATGATGGAAATTGAGAAAATGATGCTTCTTCCTGATAAAACATTTATTAAACGTGTTTTCAGTGAAATACCTTGCAGTTTCTTTTCGATTCCGTTGTTATGAGTGTGCGGATGTAGTAGGTCTACGCCCGATTAAAATGAGCAAAAACATATTTTTGACAGATTATAGGCCGAGATTCGTATATAAGCCGAGGGTGACTTTTGGGCTAGAAATTTCGAGAAAAACCTTCGACTTACATTCGGGACAATACGGTAATAATTGAATTATTATTATGAATGATAAACGTAAACGTTCGCCAGATGGGTTCAAGTTTAGACAGAAATTTAAAATTTAATGTGAAATGGAAAAAGTAAAACTGATGGAGATACTGATAAAAACTGACAGGATAATATCAATCAAGGTAAAACTTGAAGAAGACAGTTTGTTAGGGGTGTGTAAAATCTGCTTGCCAATAAATCTTACTAGGCAAACGCGTTACTTGTTTCCGCGTTGATGGATGAGCTGGAACATATCAACTTATCTTTGGATTTGTTATTATAGAATAGAATAGAATAGAAGAAGTTTATTGTTTTAGGGCCTCAACCCATAACATATTCATATTACATGGATACAAAAATATTAACACGGTACACAGTACCACCAGTTAGATATAAACAGAACAAATCAAAACAAAAATAGAAATACATCAATATGCATGTAACTATATCAATTAGTGCTACTCCGTCAGCACAAACGACCTCAATAATAATGATCTGGAGATAAAGTTGTATATGTTATGCAATTTTACTTCATCTTGCACATTGAACAAAATTACATGGAAATTCAATCTAGTATATTCTGTGTTAGACAAATATTCTCCTATGTAATACTCTCTATAGGCTTTGTATAAAGGACATATCAACATAAAATGAAACATATCTTCCCTTTCCTGGACATTACATAAAGTACAGTTGTTCTCAGGCTGTAGTTGGTATTTGCTGGATCGACTGTACCATTGGATGTTATTCACACTAGCTACTCTTGATTGACAAATTATACGAATTTTGTCAATTGATATGCGGAACATCAAATAGCTTGCAGTACCTAGGGTATTACCTGCTAAATCTTTATATAACGGACAGCATGACGATTTTATCATATTTTGCCTATCTCTCTCGTACATCTTATTATTATAACTAACAATTATTTCTTCCAATTTATCACCAATCATAATGGAACTTTGTGCATGCCAGACATTTTCATAACCCACATCACAAATAACTTTTTTTATTTGGCTGACCCAATTATATTTGACCTGATTGCTTTCTAGTTCATCAAGCACTAGCAATCTATTATAACACATTTTTGGAAATCTGTTTTCCATCATATTCAAGAGTTTTATCCAGAATTGCAAAATCATTCTGAGAACATGTCCTGATAACATTGTTCTACCAACTTCCAATCTAACAATGTAATTAGGTGTATTTCTAGGAAGAAATAACAGCCTTTTGAAAAACTGGACTTGAACTTTTTCTATTACGTCAAAATATCTAAGTGACCATATATTACTACCATAGAGGAGAGTAGCTAAAATTATTGAATCAAATAACTTTTCTCTACCTGCCCAAGAGTCTACCTTAGATCGTACCATTATGTCACGAACAGAACCAACAGCTGTATTTGCTTTATTAACAAAATAATTAGAAGCGTCATAAAATAATCCTGAAGAAACAAATGGAACACCGAGATAAATATACCTATTAACCACTTCAAGCTTCTCTCCTCTATAGTAGAAAACATCAGACATTTTCAACTTTCCACCTCTACGAAAAATGATTACTTTCGTCTTATTTATATTGACAGTGAGGTTGACTGTACTACAGTATTTATCCAAAATATTAATTTTCTTCTGTAGATCGATTAGAGTGTCTCCAAATACAATCAAATCGTCCGCGAACAAGAGCATTAAAATATCCGATATCCCATCTATACTTATGCCTCTGACACCTGCTTTCCTGAAATAGTCTTCAATGTCACTAATAAATAAAGAAAACAATAAAGGGCTTGAGGAATCCCCTTGTAATACGCCCTCAGTTACATTGATTGGTGAGGTGTGCCCATCTAATAGTCTAACTCTCATCTCTGCCTTACTGTAAATGTGTCTTAATATTCTTATAAGTTTCGAACTGACACCTAAATTATTAAGTTTTTGCCAGAGAAGATCATGGCTAACTGAGTCAAACGCTCTCTTAAAATCTACAAACAAAGCATAAACTTTCCTTCCTTGTAATCTTATATGATTGTGTACGAGGCTACTTAAAACAAATATGTGATCAATACAACCTCTCTTCTGCCTAAAACCAGCTTGGCATTCGGGTAAAACTCTGTGACTTTCTGCCCACGTATTCAATCTACCAGCAATTATTTGAGTGAATATTTTCATCATACAATTTATCAACGCGATTCCCCTATAATTACTGGGATCATTTCTGTCACCTTTTTTGAACAACAATATAAGTTCCACTAGGGAAAATTCTAACGGTGGTATTTCACTCTCCAATATAGTATTATAAAACGCCAACAAATAAGAAGTCCACTCTGTAGGCAAACATCTTAAGAATTCATTTGATATCTTATCTAAACCAGGTGACTTTCCTAGTTTGCACTTCATTAGACAGTTATTTAATTCTTCTACACTAATTGGTGAGTCTAGGTAAGGATGCCTGGCATCCTGAAAATCAGTTAATAACCCAGATCTTTCGGGATATATGTTTTTATAAAATATTTCCCAGTTAGTTATTGATATGGGATTGTCACAGTGTTGTCGGCTCCGAAACTTTTTAACCGTACTCCAAAATGCACTTGAATTTTTAACATTGTTCAAGTCTTCTCTGAACTTATTCTGATAATCACATTTCTTAGCTTTCAAAACAGATTTATACATTTTCTTAGAATCTAGATAACATTTCACGTCCATCTTATCAAAAGCATTTCTTTTACACTTACGTAATAATCTTCTAGTTTTATTATTAAGTTCTATACATTCCCTATCGAACCATGGTTTGTTTTTGCTTTTGAACGACCTACTGTTGACAGCTGTTAACATGTTGAGGTCATTGGCAGCCTGACTAATATTTGTACATAATTGTGTATACATTTCTTCAGATGTTGCATTTTTAGCGAACAACTTAACTCCACTGACGAATAATTCCTGCATTCTGATTGTATACATGCCATTTGTTGGAAACCATTTTAGCTTCCTATCCGAAAATCTATGCATATTATTTGTTTTCGTTATTCTTGCACTATTTTTCTCTTCATGTATAGTGAGTTTACAAGGGGAATGGTCTGACACAGTGATATTGTCTAAAACAACAAGGTCAGATACACTATTTACGTATGTAACATCGACCCAAACCAGATCTATTACACTACTACCATTATAATTCAAACAAGTTGACTTGGCCGGGCGATCACTTCTACTTCGACCATTAATAACCATAAATGTATTGTTCTCTAGTGTGTCACATAATAACCTTCCTTTGGAATTGATGAAGTCATCCAAAGTATCTCTCCTCGCATACAGATCAGTACCTTCCAGCACGATACTCTCGTGCTGGTTTAAATCTCCTATTCTCGCGTTAAAGTCACCGCCTACGTAAATCTTGCAGTTTGTATATGAATCACGTATCTTTTGCAATGTTTCATCTAATAAGTTCATACAATGTTTGAAGTCTCTGCTAGGTCTCATGTATACGACACCCACAATAATAGGAACTCCCTGTTCGTCGTCTTGACGCACGGATTTCATTTTTACAAAAAGCCACATATCACATTCATCCACAAGTTCTGCTTCATAATAATGTTTATTGATCAACATAATCAGACCCCCGCTGGCTCTACCTTTGCTTCTTTCTTTCGTTGCCTTACACTGGAATAGTTTGTAGTCTTTCGTGAAATACGGGACGTGTTTCAGATCACATGGCATCCAAGTTTCACTTATGCAAATTATATCGCATAATAATAACTCATTTATTGATACTTCGTCTAAATCGCATAAGTTTTGATAACCTTGAATATTCCAAAATAAAATATGAATCTTATGAGTTCCACTGTTCGTTATGTAGGATTGAGGCTTACGGTATCATGCAATCATCTCACTATCTCTCACCAATGTTTTTCCATCGCTAACAAACAGCACCCCATCAACCTCTAACAAGTTGTAACGTTTGATTTTCACCCGTTTACCCTTGGCGGAGAGAATCTTTCTTTGTTCTAAGACATGTCTCTTAATAAGACGATCACTTTCACTAAGATCTTCACCAACGTATATGTTCCTTCCTCGAAGGGTGTAGCCTCGACGCAACACTTGAACTTTGCTGGATATGGA
Source organism: Brachyptera risi (assembly GCA_964007535.1). NCBI lineage: Eukaryota > Metazoa > Arthropoda > Insecta > Plecoptera > Taeniopterygidae > Brachyptera > Brachyptera risi. The sequence goes on from OZ023334.1 coordinate 9,870,931, forward strand.
CTTGAACTTGACCAAAACAGGACCATCTGCAGTCTTACCTCCCAAGCGAGAAACGAATGAGATATCTGCGGCCGACTCCTCCACCTCCATAATTCCACCGATTATTTCTTCAATACATTTTAAATCTCCCTCATCACTGCGTGCCACCCCATGAAATAAAACGTTCAATTTTCTTTCCTTGTTTTGGGACTTGTTATGCTCGATCTCCAGCATATTCACTTTACCTCTCAACCAACCAACTTCTTCACGTAACCTCATCATCTCGTCTTCAACAGTCTTAAATTTGGCATCCAAAATTTCACTTACTTGCTTCTTTAATAGTAGGCTTCAAGTTATTAATTACAGAATTTAACGCACTTTCCATTCTCACTATAGCCCCCTCTAATGCAGCAATCTTCTCCATTCTATCTATAGTCTATATACGTATGTATTGACTCACTGTGTGATACCCCTCTATATATGTAATTTAACCTATTGAACAAACCCGTTCAGTTCCACTAATTCAGAGAGCAGCTAGACACGTCCGTACTCTACGGTGGTCCATGACCGAATCTCCGGATTTGTTATTATATATATATATACACCTTGAGATCCAATCCATTACATCACTGCCATCTTATTTTCCATTATTAATTCATATGATAATAAAGAAGGCTATGTTTCAATCGTTCACAATCAAGTGGGGACTCTTGTGGCTCTGATTCAATTGATAGTATTCGTAGGCTATTCTAATGAATGAAATTGAACATAATAAAAACACATTTTTTAATTTTTTACTCCAAAACGTCACATTCAATTATTGTAAAAGTCCGTGATAATGTGTATTATTATGTTGTTCAAGTCCTGTGAATATTTGAAAAATTTCGGAAAACATTCACTTTGTCATTTTTTCCGCCTGGCTTATTCATATGGGTTTTTTGAAAACTTCAAAATGATTTATCTCAAGAATTGTTGAACCGATTTTGCCTCAAAACTATACAGCATCAAGTCAGATAGGGGTTCATGTGTGTGCCAAGTTTCATCATGATCTGAATTTCTGTTTGATCTGTAGAGCGCGAACAAAAAAACAAAAAAACAAAAAAAAAACACCTTCGATTTTTCAAGTACAGTGTAATTGAGTCTTCGCTACGCTCATCCAATTAAAAATCATTCAAAAATGTCCTTATTTTTCAAACTCTCAACTTTTATTTGACAGGATTTTACAATATATTTTGGTAAATTTCCTTATTTTCCGAACTAGTAACGCATAATTTACAGGATTTTACAGGGTATTTTGATAAGATTTTCATTGGATTTTTAAAAAAAGTTGGTGGCAGGCCTGCTGTAATGGTTAGACTTGTGCTGTATAAAATGTTTTATGCAGGGTTAATTATGAGAATGCTGAGATAGGATTTTCACTTCCTGGATCAAGTGTAACTTGATTAGCAGTGTCGTTTGTCCCATTATCACGCTTCACAATGCATGTTAAAAAGATTCGGGTTCGGATTCGCTATTTTTGATGAAGATTCGGTTCGGATTCGGTTCGAAATAAAAAACATGGATTGGCACACCCCTAACAATAATAGAATTAATGTGTGCTAAATAGCGAACGTCGAGTGGTTAACGGGTTCTGTTTGCCCCGCAGGAACTGTCCGAGCTGCAAGTCACGGACTACCGTGGCCCCGGCAATCACGACGGTACGACAGGTAGAGTTACTTCAATGTCCCGTCCGATAACTTGGGCAGTGGTGGCGGGAAGTAGTTCTTAATTCTACTTCATTTGACGCGTAAAGCTCAGATATGAAAGGCCACAAAAGGAGAAATACTGCAGACAGACCCGAAAGGTCGAAACACTGTGTGTTTACACCAAAAAATCACCCCTTAGTATTAGATAGAAGGGTGACTTATTGGTTAAAATGATGAAATGTAGATAGATCGTCATTCATTGCCCTGATGAATGATGAAACATTTCAGTGCATATGGTCATTTCGTCTTTGGTTGTAGCATTCACCGCAGGCCATATTCAACATATTTTGACAGCTAATAAAAAATACATACCGTATTTACGCGATTGCAGTCCGCACCCTATTGTAGTCCGCACCCTAGTTTTTTGAAGTAGGTTTTAGAAAAGTACTTTACATGCGATTATAGTCCGCAGAGAAATACACATACTTAAACACGTGAAAATCGAGTTAGCGCAGCGACTACGACACGCCTGCTTACACTACTGGAGTTATACTGGCGCATGGCAGTGACACTGAACTGACATCTCAGCACATTTCAGTCACTTGGTCTTAGCCAAAGATATTTATATAACCTACGGTTAGCTGTGTGCAGTGCGATGCGCGCTCGGTCGACATACCTGCCCCCCGCCCCCGCCCGCCCACCCGAACATCAACAAAACAAGCAAGGCGGATCGCACGCCAGCCCGCCAGTCAAGGTTAACCTTGAGACAAGGCGAAGTATTGCGCATCACTTGGAGACATTTGACAGAATGGCGTGAATTTTTTTTTTTACGCGCTTGGAAATCCGTCATCGATTGTAGTCCGCACCCCTGTTTTAGATTTTCTAAATTTGGAATATACCTGCGGACTGTAATCGAGTAAATACGGTATATAGGCCTATACAGGTTGAGTTAATGAAAGTATTTTATACTGAAGATTTTTATATCTGCATGGTAAAAAGATTTAAAATATCAAAAGATGTGAAGCTTCCTGATGGTGGTTTTAGTTGATTCCTGGTGAAACGACCCTATAGCAACACTTGTCTCTCAGTTGGTGCTATTCCCATACTGATATTTTCAGCCCTTATAAATCTCATTACGGTCTGCAATTACCATATCCTCAAATAAACCAACTGTTTCGGGGCTTAACGATCAAATTATTTCAATAAATTATCATTTTTCTCAGGCAAGTTGATCGAGTTTAGTGACTCCGATGACGAGGTGACTGAGGTCGATGTCCTGGAGAAACCCGTCCAGGCCGTTGAAGGCGTTCAGATATGTGAGTACATTCAGTGACAGTACATAGTACATACTGCTACTCCGACGAGTGATCAAATACCCGTAGCTAACACACTGTGGCTGGGGTTTACAAAAACCCATGCCTTATGTGGGACTCAAACCTACGCCCGTCGGTGACTTCAGTTTCTGAAGCGGTGCCTCAACTGACGGGGAGTTACCAAGGGCTCTGTTTACGACTGTGGAAAGAGTTGGCACCGCTGAAAATCATCAGTAGAAACATGATACCGACCGTGAACGTATTTTGTACAGACTTTTGATAAATCTGTGAAATAAGTGCGGAAACCAAAAAGTAATAATTATGAACAGTTAAAAAGTGTCGAGTAAGTTAGCAATATATAACACCTACCTTACATATTTCTGCCCTAAAGAGATGAGTGTGGATTACTAAATATTTATTATCTAATGTATAAGTGAATTTGTTTTGCCAAAACATTTCTGACCAAAGCTGTCTACATCACAGGTTTTCTCTACTCCCAATGTTTTCCTACGTCTCATTTATAAATATTCGTACTCCCTAAAAGTTGCATCCTAATCTCTATCGGTCGATAATCAACACTATTTGCCTGATCGATTATTAGTAGGGGCCCAAGCCTAAAAATTAATTGAAAATCATCGAAAGCTAAGCAAAATGCAATCAATATATTGCAATCTTCGGAAATATTTCCGAAATTTATCTTTCCATAAATTTCACATTCTTGTCTCATGCACATCTGTACGAATATCGAGATAACATAACATAGGACCTACAGCCTGTACATTGTTTGTTTGAAGATGAAGATGAAACGGAAGCTCAGTCTACAGTTGCTTTCGAGGCGCCCCAAATGGTCGACGACGATGTGCTGATTTACGTGAGTCAACACTTCAGTTGCCGTTCGATTTTGATATTTACAATCGTTTCGATATTTTAGAAATTCGATTCAATATCGAATCGGAGTAGACCTATTCATTGATGTACAATAAAACCTCTATCTATAATTTTTTCAAGTCATTAAAAAAAACATTCAGGAAAACCATTCATGCAGGAAAATGTAACATTCGTTATATGTGAGTAGGTTTGGATAAAATAGTTGATACTACGGAAAACCCTAGTTAATCCAAAATGGAAGGGATCCATAAAAAAAGTATTCCGATTTATAAAAATCGGATTAACCAAAAACTCTCGTTTCACAAGAATCATCCATCTTCCCGCTTAGAATTTACTCAATTTCGTATTGCGCGCGAGAGGAAGCTATGCGACCGGCCGATACGTAGAAACGTTGCTCAGGGCCTCTATCATGGTCGCCTCAACGATAGTCTTTACTCCGCCGCTCACTAGACCCGCTTCTACTGGCGCTCGGCCGTTCCGAGTCGATGGTGTGACGAACGAGCGTTCCGAGCTCAGCATAGTGTTGTGTTCGTCAACGTCGAGGTCCGACCACTCGGTCAGATGACACACACATGGCTCAACTCTCGTCGGTCTTTTCTTACGCGTCAAATAGAAAAGATGGAAATTGGGAAAATAATTATTAATTCAAAGAATTCACTCAAACTATTTTGAATTATCCAAACTAAAAACATTTTTAAAGCAATCAAAGGGTCGAAATATTAGGTGCCAGTAGTTCAAATTACGGCTTAGCTAGAATTCGGATTAACCATATTAATTAATATTGAAATGCGTATACCCTACCTACAGCCGGGGACCAACTTCAAGTTCAAAATATGTCAAATTTTGGATTAATCGAGTTTGGATTAACGAGGGTTTACTGTAGCAAAAAACAAAGGGTCGGTGTTTCACGGTACATTTTTCAATGTTGAAGCACTGATCGAAAATGATTAAAAAAATAAAAATAACTAAAATACTACCAGTACTCTACTGCCTGGTACAAGAAATTCGAGCCTAGCTGCCACTTAGACCCCGTTTACATTACTACTCAACTACTCTAGTAACCCCACCTACGGTCGTAAGTTACCGTGTGTGAACGTAAATTAGTTGCTACGCTAGTAACAAAAGCTACTACAGTCAACTTACTACTGTTGGTAAGGTTACTCTAGTAGATGTAGTAGTGTAAACGCTCGATAGTTGGTACTACCGTTCGATACAAGGAGAAGATGGCGACGAAGAAAGCAGCTGGCGTACCAAGCTGTCAATGCACAGCCTTGTAATTCTTGTAGTGTCGCTCGTTAGACGGCTGTAATTCGAAATAATCTGCTCTCGCGGTAAAACATATAACTAAAACCTCTAGTAAACAAGAATCTCTATTTGACAGTGTGAACACAAAAATAGTTACTATCGTTTTACACCAGTAACCTTACTAGAGTAGTTGAGTAGTAATGTAAACGGGGTATTAGTCGAATGAAAGACTCGGAATGTATTGAATGTCCTCAAGCCTATGCAGCTAGCTTCATCCATTTGCCTAATACCATTCAGTTTTCTTACCATTTGTATTTTTTTGGGGGATTGTATATTTTCGATATCGATTGAAAATTTCTATACATTCCTATTAATTTTGGAAAACAAACTTTTAGTATCGTTTGTTCAAAAAGAATCCGAAAGCCATAAAGCCGTAACAATTTTCAAATTGCTAATGATAGGTGTGACTTATTAATTGGCCACCTAAATCTTTGCAGCTTGAGAGACCCTGATTGGAGATTTTGAGAATTGCCCCCAATCAACAGCCCACTTGATTCACGTTATATTTTGTGATAGGCCTACCAAGATGGCCAAAAAATTCTAGCCAACAATTTCGAACAGAGAACTAATTTATTTCACTTTTCTCAATAAAACGCACTAGCTTGCTTGTGTCGATGAATGACGTGTTGTTTGTTTGCAGTGGCAGCAGACGTCCGACCCTGCAAACGTGAGCCGCCTCCGCCCCGAGTTGCCCCCCGTCCTGGAGACGGTCCCCCGCCCCCCGCTCAACGCTGGGTACCGAGTGTTCGCGGCCCGCGGAGGCTTGCTGTCCGCCTGGGTGGAGGGACGGGTTGCTGAGGTGATGCCGCCAGAAGAGGGCCAGGTACGTCGACAAGGTCACGTGTACTAAACGCAGCCGTTTGAGTCGGTTTCACGAGGTAGCGGTTCAACTTGAACTAGGATTAATTTTGTTGACCAGCGTCGATATACCTGGCTACCCTTTGTAGCTCAGTCAGCTGAGGCACCGCTTCAGAAACTGAAGTCACCGTTGGGCGTGAGTTTGAGTCCCGCATAAGGCATGGGTTTTTGTGAACGTCTTTTCACTTATCATCACTTCATAATTTCATAATCACCTGCTCATTCGTACCCCCGTTTAACCTAGCTGTTGGTGGGGTTGTTAAGCAAACAATAATCATCATCACCTGCAATATGTTGATAAATAGCTGGTTACAGTGATACACTTCTCTCTTCGGTACATGCCGTGAGTCTGAGCGCTGACAATTAGTTTGCGTTACATCGTCAGATAGAAAAAAAAGTAAGTATGAAATAGATTGAAAAATAAATAAAAATCTATACATGCCAATATTCTTTGGCCAGTTATTTAATTCAATCTGTTTTATTTGTATATATTCTTATTTATTCATCTCAGTATATTTACCACCACCTCATATGTTTTATTTCAAAATATACAGATCAATTTTGTGATTGTGTTCGTGACATTTATTTGATCAACCTTGACACATCACATTTTGATAGATCGACAAAAAACTTCAAGATCTAAATAATCCCACAGTTTCAACCATCCCTATACTCGAACAACTCTATCTATATGCCAGATCTATATTATATAATCACTAGCCTTACTATCTAAAAGCATTTTAACTGTTCCATCTCTGTATAGTGTACCTATATTAATCATACCATTTTGCATGTCAAAGCAGTAGATTTAACTAAAAATTGTCAAATCCATAGTCATTATATCCAACTAGGAAAACGCTATATACGCGTTGTAAGACGAGCGGAAAGTAATAGTATGTCGACTTCATTGCCAAACTTTTGCCTAAATTCGCCAATTGGGTAACATTTTAGTTATAAATGGGTAAAAACGGCTTCGAGTGGTACCAATTTAGCACATTTCATGTTTTTTCTTCAAAATGGCTGACCCGATCAAGTTGAGAATTTACAGAAATGTGTATCAAAATGTTATTCAACTTCATACGAAATTTCAATTTTTTTGAAAATAAAATTTTTCAAATTTTTTTCCGTTGTTGATGAGCGTAGCGAAGTCTCCATCCCACTCTTATAGGGCTTTGTCTGTGTGTTTTTTTTTTTTTTTTTTTTTTTTTTTTTTGTTTGTAAGCACTTCACAGGTCGCAAGGGTTGACTGATCAACATGAAACTTTTTTTGTACACGCAAACTCATCCAACTTAGAACTGTATAGTTTTTGGAATGAATCGGTCAGACCGATTTTGAGAAAAATCATCTCAAAGTTTCTAAAAACCCCATAAGATTTGGCTGGGCAGAAAATGTTGGAAAATGAAACCTCTCCAAATAGGATGAAATTTTCTCTAAATGTGTAACCATGGATTTTACACATTATTACGATTTTTTAAGCAATTCTGATCAGTCGTTTTGAAGAAAAAAATAAAATGACTGATAATATTCATAAAATATATCATAAAAATTATGACAGAATTGAGTTGTCGAGATTCACTGCTTTCTAGATTCAAGAGTTGACCAACAATGAAGTATTTTTTATATGCATCAAGGTGTGTAGAATACCAGAGTCAATGAAGTGGCAAGAGTAGAACTTCTTTAACGACTTTTATAGCTTATTCAGATATCAAGGTGTGTAGAATACCAAAGTCGATAAAGTAGCAAGGGTAAAACTATTTCAAGGATTTTTATACCTTATTGAGATATCTCGCTCATCTTACAACGCATATTTCGCGTTTGACTAGTGTTATTCTAACGGGTATTTTTGAAATTTCTAAAATTCATAAAAATAAAAGTTACCACCCGATGATGCCACAAAACTACACAGATCTAAGCTAGATGAGGAACCATGGCGAAAAAAAGTTTGAAGTTGATAGCTGTAGTCGTTTGACCTGTGGAGAACCGACAAAAAAACATGAAAAAAAAAAAAAAAAAAAAACATAAAAACAAACACCAATTTTTTTCAGTATGTCAAATTGAATCCTCGCTAAAGCTCGTCTAATAAGCAAAGGATCTCCATGTAAAGACCCACAGGTTAGCAATGTTTGCTAGTAACCCTGTATATGCAGCGACTGATCTCAATTCATTACCAACTCCATGAAAAGCCATCACAATTATGAATATTTTTAAACGCAATCCTAACTATACATACTTAACAAGTGTTTGTACTTTGTATAATACATATTGAAGTAGGCCTACTGTAAATGTTATTAGACATTTCTTCTGATTTCATGATTGCATTTGCACTTTTAATGAAATTGTATATCTAGTTCTAGTTTGACCCATTCTATAACAACGTAAACTGTTCCATTGAATAGAGAAATTATTATCATTATTAAATGTAGGGTAGGCCTACAAGTCTTCGAAAATACTTGAAAAATACTTCCCTGTAAAAAAAATGACCGATCTCTCTGGTTCTCCGGCAGCCCACCGATCCCGCAGGGCGCTACCGTGTGACCTTCGACAAGGGTCCAGACCACGTGCTGACCGGGCGGCAGTTGGCTTATCACCGCTGCGCCCCGTGCCGGCTCAAGACGGGCAACAGGGTGGTGGCCATGTTCAAGGACGAGCGGAACGGAAGCAGCAACATGTATGCGGGCATGGTAGCTGAGCCACCAAAACAAATCAATAAGTACAGGTAATGCAGAGAAAGAAAAAAGTAGAGAGGGAGGAGAGAAAGAGAGAGTAAGAGAGAGATAGCGAGAGAGAGCTATGAGGCGAATGTCAATGGAAGATTGAAGGTGCATTTACCAATCGAATCAATAAGACAACTACGACAAGGTCGATAACTAGGAAAACGCTATATACGCGTTGTTAGACGAGCAGAAAGTAATAGTATGTCGACTTCATTGCCAAACTTTTGCCTAAATTCGCCAATTGGGTAACATTTTAGTTATAAATTGGTAAAAACGGCTTCGAGTGGTACCAATTTAGCACATTTCATGTTTTTTCTTCAAAATGGCTGACCCGATCAAGCTGAGAATTTCCAGAAATGTGTATAAAGATGTTATTCAACTTCACACAAAATTTCAATTTTTTTGAAAATAAAAATTTTTAATTGATGAGCGTAGCGAAGTCTCCATCCCACTCTTATAGGGCTTTGTCTGTGTGTTTTTTTTTTTTTTTTTTGTTTTTTTTTTTGTTTGTAAGCACTCCACAGGTCGCAAGGGTTGACTGATCAACATGAAACTTTTTTGTACACGCAAACTCATCCAACTTAGAACTGTATAGTTTTTGGGATGAATCGGTCGGACCGATTTTGAGAATCATCATCTCAAAGTTTCTAAAAACCCCATAAGATTTGGCTGGGCGGAAAATGTTGAAAAATAAAATCTCTCCAAATGGGATGAAATTTTCTCTAAATGTGTATACATAGATTTTACACATTATTACGATTTTTTAAGCAATTCTGATCAGTCGTTTTGAAGAAAAAAAATAAAATGACTGATAATATTCATAAAATATATCATAAAAATTATGACAGAATTAAGTTGTCGAGATTCACTGCTTTCTAGATTCAAGAGTTGACCAACAATGAAGTATTTTTTATATGCGTCAAGGTGTGTAGAATACCAGAGTCAATGAAGTGGCAAGAGTAGAACTTCTTTGACGACTTTTATAGCTTATTCAGATATCAAGGTGTGTAGAATACCAAAGTCGATAAAGTAGCAAGTGTAAAACGATTTCAAGGACTTTTATACCTTATTGAGATATCTCGCTCATCTTACAACGCATATTTCGCGTTTGACTAGTTATTTTTCCGCCGTGTTGTTCTAACGGGTATTTTTGAAATTTCTAAAATTCATAAAAATAAAAGTTACCACCCGATAATGCCACAAAACTATACAGATCTAAGATAGATAAGGAACCATGATGAAAAAAAGTTTGAAGTTGATAGCTGTAGCCGTTTGACCTGTGGAGAACCGACAAAAAAACAAAAACATAAAAACGAACACCAATTTTTTTCAGTATGTCAAATTGAATCCTCGCTAAAGCTCGTCTAATGAGCTTGTGAGTGGATAGTTGATGCTTTGAACACAGTGTTTTACTACAAACATGGCCGTGATATCGCCTAGCGTCATCACGGCAAGTTTTACGGCCAGTAAAAGTTCGACTTTAAGCAAATCTCAAGGCCACACTGGACGGCAAACAGGGCAAGTCTGTGATTGGCTTGTTGCTTATGATGGCCCGACAAATTCAAGTTCAAGCTGTGGTGGCTCTATGAACTAGTGATAACATTGATTCAGAATCTATTCTAATGTAAAACAATTATTCTTAAATCGAAATATAGATTTTTTTTTGTGTGGGGGGGGGGCAGTGCAGCTGTACTCTTCACTATGCAATACGTGCTCATTTTGCTGTCTATATTATTTTGTATTGTTGAGATTCTACTATCTGGACACAAGCTACCCCTTCGGTTACGTCTGACAGCCGAACGTTGACGGATCTACCCAAATGGTACAGTACAGTTCAAAGAAGTCTCTAGCTCAGCTATTTTTCACGTATACGCCGCAGGAAGGTTGAAAAAAAAGTTTGAAATTACGCAACTTTTTTCTCTTTTTTTTTCTTTTTTTCAAAATTGATTTTCAATTGATTCTGGAGCTCAGAGAATCGATTCCCGGTTTTGAGAATTGATGTCATCACTACTATGAACGTATCTTAAGTGTCCGTTGACCGGCGCGTATGTCTGTCGCTAGGGCGCTGGTGTTCTTCGACGACGGTTACTCCCAGTACGTACCGCACGGCAACGTTCGGTTCGTTGTGCACGCCGGCAGCAATTCAATCGAGGAGCAGTTTGCTGATTTCCACGAGGACGTCCGCAACTTCTTCAGGACGTACCACGCGCGCTATCCCGAACGCCCCATGGTCAAACTCACCCTCGATCAGCTGGTCAAGTGCGAGCTCAACGGTTAGCCAAATATACAATCATGTAATTCCAAGAGTTTCTTTCAAACTATGGCCAAGCAATCAAATCACATTTTATTTTTGAGGTTATTTTCAACTATTTCATTCATTACAGGAACATCTTTTGATAAATATATGTAATAGATCAATCAAATGCTAACCATACCTTACTGGAAGTTCATACTCTCTCGTTGAACAAAATCTGCATTCTGCATCAAGTTAAAGTCATATTAATTTATCATGTTGTAAATGTTGGTGCTTGTGAACTGTATACATAGGCCTACATTAAAACCTCTCTCTATCGTTTATCAATGGACTAGGAAAAACGAACCATTCATGCAGGAAAACAATCCATCCAGAAAAATTGAACATTGGTCAAATGGTATTAGGGTGAGACAAAATGAAGGATAGAATCAGGAAAAAGATGGATCCGCGAACAATGCGTAGAGGTTTCACTGTACTGATTGTTGATTGGTGATGTTTAAAGGCCGCTCAACGACGTGGTTATCAGCGCCCGTTTCACTGTACTGTATTACTGGACAATAAGTCAACATTTTCATTTTGTGTAGGCCTACATGATACAACATTTCTTGAAAAATAATTTTCATAAATTCCGAAATTTCCACAAACGTTTCCGGGTTTATAAATTATCGGAAATTTCTCATCACTAGTTAGTAGTAGTAGTGTTTATTCCTTTAGGCCCCTTTCGAGGAAATCGGTACACAATTTACATATTTTACAATATAACTTATAAATATCATTACAATTGAGTATCGTAGTAAGCCATCATTTATGATTTTATGAATAATCAACGAATTAGTAATTATAGTATATCAAACAAGTTATAGAACAAATAATGATACGTCAGAAGATTTCAGATTGATTGATATGGAGTTGAGATATAACAATAGAATTTAAATTATTCTGATTCCTTTTAATACAATATAGACCCTTTGATGTATAGATATAGATAGCTAGATAATATAGATAGGTAATCAGTTGAATAACAACAAAAAAAATTACTGAATATGTCCATACATAGCAAAGTAAAATCAATAGGTTATATGAATATATTAATTTTGTGATAAACATTGAGTTTCCTCTTGCTGTCGGCGGTGACGTGACGTGTTGTTGTTGTCAGGCAAGTGGTGCATGGCTAAGGTGCTGGAAGTGGACGCATCGCTCTGCCACCTGGTCTTCCAGGGCAGCTCTCGCAAAGAGTGGCTGTATCGCGGCAGCGAGCGTTTCCAACAGGTCTACTCGCTGAGCAAGACACCGGTGGAGCCCGTGGCAACGCCCCGCAGAAACGTAAGTCCACTCATTTCTACGAACGTGCAAGTCGCAAAATTTTCAATCGAGCGGAGAACTAAATCGGCGTAATTTTTTTTCATTCATTTTATCATTCAGCAATCAGCAAATTGCCCCTTTGATTAAACTTGATAGAACTTGGTTCATTTCAGACTTGCCCTCGTGAATTAGAATTGTTCACGAACTTGCACATGTAAATCAGTCAAAATTGCTTGAAATTCTCTCGAATTCTAAAGGCTTCACTAGCACAGCCCTACTTGTATCTCTGAAGTAGGAAGATTGTAAACCAAATAAATAATTGTATACATTTCTGTAAGTGTAGAGAAACTCTTGCAGTCTCAAATATTGAACGCTTTCAAAAGATTCAGTAGCATTTTTAATTGTAGATCTCGTCCTAAAATAAGAAATAACCTTTATTGGTCCCTGACTATAATTATTATAAAACAGGATAGCAATCAGTATAAAAAATACATAGAATAATATAGAGAAATAGATTGAAAATATGACATATTGGTACATGAAAAGGGAACTGATCGAATAGATAGAAAAAATGTAAAAATAAAATAGGATTGAATAAAATAATAAGGAGATTTAGTGATTACAAAATTAAAAAGTGATATAGTGAAACGTTGATTATACAAATGATTTCTTGAAATTCTTACGGAGTCTTTAAGTGCTGACATTCCGATTCGATATTTTAAAAAGTTACTTATAAAAAAACCTCACATTTTTCACATTGATCCTCACATTATCAATCACAGATGTACATAGCTGTTGACGCGCCTCTAAAACCCAACATTCATTCATTCACAGATGTACAAATCACTGTGATATTTACGTTTGTTATGTTGGCAGAGAACATAGTTTTGTGGATACAAGTACCTAGGCCTGTATTGATGTTTATTAAAAGTTGTTCATATTTTTTTGGCGTTTCTTTCTTGGGATTATGAATCGTAATGTATGTAATGTGCATAATACCTGAAGTTGTTCTCGTCAATAACTATGAAGACTTACTCTCAATCTTAAATTCAAGTCAACTCCCAACTTCAGTGGTGATTGAGCCTTCAGTCTCTAACTCCCGTCTTATTACATGTGAAACATTATACGCGATATTGACCTGACATTTGTTTATCTTGTATTTCCAGCAAAACCGCCCGTTTGTGGAGTTCACCCAGATCCCGGAGGAAGGGGACGTTATCGGTACGTAGGCCTATTGGTATTGTTACTAAGAAAACACTATACATATGACTTGAACAGGTAGATCAGATGCTAGTACGCTGAACTGTCGTTCAGAAGATTCGGGTTCGATTCCTGCCTTTGTCGACCAATCTTACAGAGGTTCATCGTAGTTACACTTTGTCGTTGAAGTGAATGCTGGAATAGTTACCACATAAAAGTCAGGCCACGATCATTTCCTTCCCACTGTCCAAAACACCTGATGAAATAACCTGTCACCTCGTGTACCCTTTACGTCGTACATCGTTCAATGATGCTAATAGATCTTTGTCATCAGTATGGTGCGCCTTTGAACTGAATAAAATGAAATGCAAAAAACACTATAACATTTCACTTGGAATATTTTACAAGCCTATCCTATCATGTCTCAGTCAGAAGGTTACACATAACCTAAACGCAAATATGACTGTAATAAACGTGTCCGTATATGTTGCATTAGGAGAAGTAAGCAGTGAGCCGCCCGCTCCCAAGCGTTCGGTTGCGAAGAAGAGCACGTCTCACCGTCCTCGCCCTGCGTTGACCCCCATGACCTTGCAACCGCCCGCAGATACGCCCGCAGATTTCTCCACAAATCTGCGGGCAGATTCTTTCACAGATCCGCTCGCAGATCTGCTTGTTGCGCCAACGAACGGCGCAACCCTCGTAACTACGCCTGCTCCCAATGTGCCAGTCGTAACGCGCGATCCCGACAGCAAGCCTGGTAGAGTCGTGGTAAGCTGGCTGTTGGTTCTTGTTCGTTCTTGCATATACAGTGAAACTTCTAGTTCTATCTATCATTTTTCAAGGTGACCTATAGTTGAAAAATGAACCATTCAATGCAGGAAAATGATCCATCATGGTACATTTCACATAGTTTGTATGGGAGTAGGGTGGGACAAAATAAATGATAGGATTGGGAAAATGAAGGATCGAGAATGATGCATAGACGTTTCACTGCATGGTGAACATCGATTCTATTCTGGTAATCACCTAAACAATAGCCATTATGGAGTACGCTAGTTCAGTCTGGGACCCTCGGGACACAGGATTAATCAAGGCTGTAGAGAGCGTACAGTGGGTTGCTGCGAGGAGGGTATTGGGGAGAGTCAAGAGATGGAGGACCATTAGGAATAGTAAGGGAGTAATACAGAAAGAACTGGAAAGACCAACCATAATGATTGAACAACTGAAATGGGAAACCCTGGAAGCAAGGAGACGAAAGACTAGACTGTGCAACTTCTTCAAAGCAAGACACAACTGTACCGGATGGGAAGAACTAGGCAGAAGAGTTGGAAAGGGGATGCAAAGAAGTAATAGGGGAGGAGAAAGAATGGAGGTGGAGAGAGTTTACTTAAATATAGGGAAAAACGGTTTCGTCCAAAGGACGATAAGAGACTGGAATGAGCTGGAAGAAGGAAGAACTGCAAAGAAATTATCAGAATTCAAGAAAATGATCCAATAGAATAATAATATCTTGCCACCGTGCATCTAGTACATCTGCAAGAATGTTTACAAATACAAATAGCCGAGGTATTTTTAGCATATAGTTTTTCAGGATAGGGTTTATGATGAAGAAAGCAGAGCTCAGAATCTTGCAAATGCATAAGGTCCAATTCAGGAAGTTGCAATGAGATTTTGTGATTGCTCGTACTCGAGTTTTACAATTGCTTAGTTGGTAGATGTTATTTAATCGTGAATACAAGCATACTCAGTCATAAGTTATAGCTTTTTTCTTGTATCTACAAAAGAAGAAGACCGTCTATCAACTAGATAGTTGTGGAAACTACCGTGATTTTAGAGAAAATCACTACAACTTTGAAGATTTAACACTTTCGAAAGAAATTTAGTTGCCTTTCTTCTCGTAAAACTCGTCCTGAAAAGAATAATATCCTGAAAATACTGCATCAGTACAACCATAATGCTAGTGTTTGTGTTTGTTATGTTGGTAGCTGACCTTCTTCTTTCAGTGATGCAAGTATACTGGGCCTGTCATGTTTTGACTTGAATAAAAAAAATTCAATAGCATCAAGTATTTTTTGACTAAACAAAGTTTCACTTGGTGTGTATATGAAACTAGCCTTAGGCTGGATATATGAATTGGGTAGAAGGGAAGGAAAGGACAGCGGCTTAAAGCTTAACGAGGTTTATAAATAGAGATAATCATAGTGGAAAGCCCATTGATAGAACACAAAGATGATTATACAGAGAAATCCTATCCATCGTTTTTCAAGGGACCACTCAGAGGAATATAAAACCATCCATGCAGGAAGACGATCCATCCAGAAGAATTTAGCATTGATTAAATGGGAGTGGGGTGAGAAAAAGTGAATGATACAATCAGGAAAACGATGGATCTGGGAACGATGCATAGAGGTTTCATTGTACACAAACACACGAGCTTTTTACATTTCGGCTATTGCCTTGGTCACAAGTTTCACGTAGAATTATCACGATGATTCTTCCTACTTCCTCAACGCCATCTTGTGCCCAACCCAGCGTGACCTGTTTTTCCAGCACGACCTGTACGACCCGAGCAGCGGTCCGCAGTGCTTGCGGTTTGTGCCTCACCAGTGCGGCCCGCCGTGCCTGAAGCGTGTCCCATACGACAAGGATGCGATGAGACACTGCGGTCCGATGACGGTGCCGCTACTGCTGGCGTGGAACCGGTGAGCTCACGCTTCCAGCTTGGAACTAACTCAAACGTTGTTAGACACGACTGATGATTACAAACGTGCATGTAGAGTTGCCATTCGAAATGGAATATTCATCATTCGATATTTGTTAGATTCCGAATCAAAAGTGATTGATAATGATTGAAAAAGTCTAAATAACTGAAATGCATACATGTGACACATGTAAATACATTCACTGTACCGCATAATAATTCAAACCATTCGTGCTGAAAACCATTGGTAGCATGGAACTTTGAACTCGCTTACCAACATCCCGTTCCACTTCAAAAGTCACCGCTAGATAGCTCTTTCGTTTCTAATAGTTTCTCTTCATATATCAACGTGGTAAGATCGCCCTTGTGATGCCCTTCCAAACGATCTTACTTTCATTCATAGCCTTGCATTAGGGAGCAATTATTTTGTATCAAGTTTCGATGTTATGAAAAATATTAGGGGTGTGCGAATCCATATTTTTCAAATCGAATCCGAATCCACTTTCAGATTCGAATTCATAAAAGATTAGAACATTTCGAATCTTGGTGCCAAAAACGTGGCAACATTGCATTCTCCATTCTCAAGAACAATTGCTGTAGGCCTAATGGTTAGACTTGTGCTGCATAAAATGTTACAAGCAGGGGTAATTATGAAAATGCTGAGATAAGATTTTCACTTCCTGGATCAAGTGTAACTTGATCAGCAGTGTTGTTGTCCCATTATTACGCTTCACAATGCATGTTGAAAAGATTCGGGTTCGGATTCGGTTTGGATTCGGTTTGATATAAAAAACATGGATTTGTACACCCCTAAAAATATATATATATATATATATATATATATATATTAGTGATGACATCGATTCTCAAAGTCGGGAATCAACTCTCTAAGCTCCAGAATCGATTAAAAATCAATTTTGAGAAAAAAGTTCACCCTCAAAAAAAGTTGTGATTTTAACCTTTTTTTCAACCTTACCACGGCCTTTTACGTGAAAAAAAATAGCTGCTAGAGACTACTTTGAACTGTACCGGTACTGTACCATTCGGGTACTTCTGTCAACGTTCGGCTGTCAGACGTAACCGAAGGGATAGCTTGTGTCCAGACTCCAGATAGTAAAATCTCAACAATACAAAATAATATAGACAACGAAATGAGCACGTATTGCGACATGAAGAAGTACAGCACTGACCCCCCCCCCCCCCCCCACACACACACACACACAAAAAAAATACAAAAAAGTTGATTATTTTATTTGAGAATCGATTTACATCAGAATCGATTCTAGATCGATTCTGGATTAATCGTTGTTATCACTGATATATAAATCAACGACCATGGTCAGTCCAAGATGTGGTTTGACGTCATTTCGCGTTGCAGGGATCTCGGGACGTGCTGCGACAGCCGTGCCGTCCTGTACCGCGCGCCGTGCGGCCGACGGATACGCAACGACGACGAGCTGAGCAGGTTCCTACGCGTCACCAAGACAACGCTAACCATGGACGCGTTCAGCTTCGATCCGGAAGTGTCGTGCATCGACGAGTTCAAGCTTGACCCGGACATCGCCTTCGTGCCGGTAATTTCAATTTTATTATACGATTTAATCTCTATCCATCGTCTATCCAGCCTACACCGTAAATGTCTTGTTCAGAGTATTTAGCTACATTTAGCTATTTCGTGAAAATTGCACGAT
Source organism: Brachyptera risi (assembly GCA_964007535.1). Lineage (NCBI taxonomy): Eukaryota > Metazoa > Arthropoda > Insecta > Plecoptera > Taeniopterygidae > Brachyptera > Brachyptera risi. The sequence goes on from OZ023334.1 coordinate 9,888,822, forward strand.
TTTGATGGTATTGAGCTGGATTGTATAAAATATTAATCTTGAAAAGTGTGTTCAAATACAAGATTAATTTAAAATTGTCACCTTTTTTTGAATAGGCCTACCAATCAAAAATAAGTGGTATTTGGGCAACTTCCTGCCTCGGACAGAAAAGTTCGAGAGAATGTATAATTTTAAATGATGATGCCGTAGTTGTGGATCCAGAGTTGGCAGTTCCTGTTTCTAGGAGGTAGTTTGCTACAAAATGCTATATTCCACATAAATATAGGCTACCAAAGCTAAAAGTAAATCTTATATTTCTACAACTCTACCTATATCTAACCTAACCTCACCGATGGCGCGTGCTCGCAGGACCTGACGAACGGGATGGAACACGTGCCGATATCGTGCGTGAATCACATCGACAACGTCATGCCGCCAAGCGTGCGCTACACTGTCGATCGGGAGCCGGCGCCAGACGTCTTCCTCAACCTGGATCCCGACTTTCTCATCGGCTGCGACTGCACCGACGGCTGTCAGGTGAGAAGCCCGCTCGAGTATTATCTGCTCGACTACTTGACATACTTGAGTATTATCTACTCAAGTATTACGAAAACTCCATCGTTTTTCAAGGAAAAATGGAAAAATGAATACAATGAACGACCAGGAAAAATGAACCATTCATGCAGGAAAATGATTAATCAAGGAAAATTTAACATCAAATGAGTCAAAATGTCACAACTCAACAGCTCTGGAATTGAAACAGCTCAACGAGCTTTGGATTATTCTTATGGGTCAAATGAAGAGATGGATTATGGAAAATTTATGATTATTTCAAGGAATGCTCCTGAACTATTTCAAATTATCCAATCTGAAAACAGTTTCGGAGCAATTCAAGGGTTGAAATAATAATTTGAATTATTGTATAGCTTCGGATTGAACATATTATTATTATTATTATTTATTTGATACACAATACATTATAATACATATGTATTTTAAATGTTGTGTATCGCTGGTGGTAAGAATGGAGCAAGCCCCCTAACAACATGTGCCTTACCACCAGCCTAAACTAAGATAACTAAATTAACATACTGGAATAATAAAATATAACATTTAAGGAATAGAAAATTGGAATAAAATAACATAATGGAGTAATACAATGAGAAAAAACAAAACAAAAAACATATAAATATCATTATAAAAAATATATATATATATATGAATTAACATTGAAATGCCTAGATACCTTCAGCCGTAGACAGACTTCGAGTTCAAAATATGTCAAATGTCGGATCAACCAAGTGTGGATCAACGAGGGTTCACTGTAGTAAAGCTGAAGAATATTGTTGTCTCAAAAGAGTTTTTGTTCAACTGCTCTGCGTTTTGTTCAGGACAAGGACAAGTGCGCTTGTTGGCAGCTGACGTTTGCCGGCACCGCGTACGGTAGCTCAGGCGTCGTGGACAACTCTATCGGCTACAACCACAAGCGCCTCAAGGACCCGGTGCTGAGCGGCATCTACGAGTGCAACTCCAGGTACAACGCATTTCATTCATTATTATCAGGGTGGCCGCTCGTTTTCGATATTTTTGATCAATATTCAAGAGAAAGAATTAGGTGGTACGGGCATATGTGACGAATGGAAGATATCGAGAGCAATGTTTGAGATAGCAGAATACAATGGAGCTAAGAATACAGTCAGGAGACCAAGCAAAAGGTGGTAGGATGGAGCGCAGTCCTGGTGTTGAAGTTCATTAGTTTTAAATAATCAAAATGGGGTGGTAAGATCGCCCTCGTGGTGCCCCGTCCAAATGATCCTATCTTTCATCCATAGTCTTCGTTGGGGAACAATGATTTTGTATCAAGTTTCGATGTTGTTAAAAAAAAAAAAGGATGGAGTCAAGTGCGGGGTAGGCAACCGAGGAGAAAATGGGGTAAAGTGGTAAAAGAGAGATGATGGGAGGATAGAGAATGGTAGAGAGAACTCATAGGGAGAGAAGAAGAAGCAGTGGATAGTAGCGATATTGAAAATCAATTCAATATCTTATAAATAAACAGCTCACTGTCATTTGTTATATGTCAGATCGGCCATGTATCATATGTGTACACACTCAAACACTTTCCCTCACGTCTCGCCATTTAAATAAACATTTTCTTTTTCATTTTCAATAATCCCAGCCAGGTGTTCATCATAAAGTCGTGAAAACCCACGCTTGGGTAAATCCCCAAAACGTAAACACCACCTGCAAGTGCTCACACTGAGGGAGAAAGTTCCCGTCAGGGTGTTTTACAAAATGTAAATGATCATAAAACGTTGGCAGTGCAAGATACGGAATAATAAACATGTCTTCAGGTGTAAACAATAATTGAACTTGATATGAATGAGTTCAATTCTGTGAAAGCACATGTGGAAAGATTATGAGGTTTATGTCATAGTAAAACCAGTAAAATCATTCATGTATTTTCAACAATCAATTTTACTTCCCCACAAATCAAAAAATACAAATATCATGTAACCCAATGTTTGAACTACAATATGTTCAAATGGGAAGTCAATAGATATTTTTTTTAATTTATGTGTGATGTTGACGCTGAAAATGCTTTGCTGCAGGTGGATCCTCTTCAATAAGTTGGCAAGACTGTTTCATGTACAACGATTTCTCGGTTACAGGTGTAAGTGCACCAGCACGTGTACCAACCGCGTAGTTCAGAACCCGCTACGCTGCAAGCTACAAGTGTTTCGCACAAAGAACCGCGGCTGGGGCATACGGTCGCTCAACGATATCGCCGCCGGCGCATTCATCAGCGTCTATGCGGGCGTCATTCTCACCGAGCAGTCCGCCAACGAGGTGAGTGTAACTGGCCGGTGACTAGCCTGGTGTGTTTATTGATTGATTGATTATTGTTTGCTTAACGACCCCACCAACAGCTAGGTTATACGGGGGTACGAATGAGCTGGTGATTATGAATGTATGAAATGATGATAAGTGAGAGGACATTTACAAAAACCCATGCCTTATGCGGGATTCGAACCCACGCCCAACGCTGACTCAGTTTCTGAAGCGATGCCTCAGCTGACCGAGCTACTGAGGGTGGCGTGTGTTTATTGTTGTCGGGTTGTCGACATGTATGGTGTAGAGTGCTTCATCTGTGTTTCTTCTCCCGAGTACTTAGAGTACCACAAAAGTTCAGTTACCGTCTAGATATCGAGTCGGCATCCATTGAGGTAGAAAAACTTCACACTTTGCATCAAGTCAGCTCCCAAGACTCTTACCCAATAAATAACATGCTAGAGCTAGTGGCTCCAAGAGTCTAAAAGTAGAACTACACCCTGGCAACATGTTAAGTCTTTGTCAAGTCAACCATTGTTCTTAGCACAAAATCCTAGCGTTGCCTATGTTCTTGTTTCCCTTGTCCTTTCCCCAACCGTTTGCACAAAACCCTCGTTCATTATCTTGGTTTGAGGTGGGCTACGAAATACTGTATGATGAATTATTGCATTCTAAGAGATCGTGCCTTTATTATTATATAAAGTAGGGATGACATCGATTCTAAAAATCGGGAATTGATTTTCTATGCTCCAGAATCGATTAAAAGTCGATTTTGAAAGAAAAAAGATTTAAAATTTTGAAAAAAATTTGAAGAAAAAAGTTCAAATTCTCCAAAAAGTAGTGTAATTTGAAACTTTTTTTTTCAACCTTCCCAAGGCGTTCACGTGAAAAATAGCTGCTAGAGACTTCTTTGAACTGTACTGTACCATTTGGGTATTTCCGTCAACGGTCGGCTGTCAGACGTAACCAAAGGGATAGCTTTTGTCCAGATAGTAATATCTCAACAATACAGAATAATGTAGACAACGAAATGAGCACTTATTACGACGTAAAGAAGTACAGCACTGAACCAAAAGAAAAAAAAAAAATTTGGGGGGGGAAAAATCGATTTTTTGATTTGAGAATTGTTCTAATATAAAGCTGTCATAGTAAGTAGTTTTTTTAGTAAACATTAGCCAATCAAAGTCCTAGCCTCTTGAAGCCAGCTAGCTCAGCTTGTTATTTTAATCGGTTTATTGCGTCAGGTTCCAGTTGGGTAAAAAAATTGTTCCGAGCATCTTGATATTCAAATTTGAATATGTATTCTTGTGTTTTAAAATCTAGAAATATCAAATTATCTCATGATTAAACCTGTTATTTTTGTAAAATCTAGATATCGTTTTTAGTACCGGTCCAAGCACTAAGCTATTCTAACTTTCTAACACTTTGACAGCTAGTGTCAAAATAATACCTTTTGGGTTGAAGCCCGAATCCTTCAGTTAATAGAAGAAAATCTACCCAAGTGCCATCCCAAAGCAATGCATTTCTCGAGAAATATGTGTAATTTTTTCAAACTGCTTTCACAGCCACTTGAGTACCGTAACTAGATTTTTGTATGTACCAATATTATACGTAGCAAGCAGTAAAACTGCAATTCTTTTGGATTGCTCACTCTAAATAAAACGGGAAAGGTCTCTAGATTTAATGCTCTAGTGTGGTGTATTTGTTGTTGTCAGGGTGGCAAGGCGTTCGGCGACGAGTACCTCGCAGAGCTGGATTACATCGAAGTCGTTGAACGCCTGAAGGAAGATTACGAACACGAGGTCAAGTTTTACTTTGGCGAGGAGGTTGTGGAACAGCCCCCTCTAACTTGTGAGTGCAGTCATGTTTTATTGAGGTTATGTTTGTTAAGTGAGGTTAGGGATGCTATTAACTGTTCAATTAATGAAGTGTTCTTGAAAACAATACGAGAAAAAGGGTTTGAAAAAATTGCCTTATAAAACATACACACAAAGTTTTATTGTGAATTTTATTGAAAAATTGGGTTGAACGACCATCGGGATATAACGACGATTAGCTTATCTCCCCTCAAGGTCGCACTAAAGAGATTGTACTGTGTCATGAAAAAACTAGAATATGATTAACGTTGACTTCTCATTTGATCTTGCAATAATGTTGTATTTTTCACGTTTCAGACACACCAAGCAAGAGAACAAACGCAATCAGCGATGGAGAAAGTCGCAGCGATAATTCCGATGACGATCACCCGCTGAAAACACTGCAGCACCAACTGATAACATCCAAAGAAGAGACTGCCAGGTGAGACTAGGGGAATGCACCATCACAGTATTCTAATAGCCACGTTGGTGAAATATATATTGGGTTGAGTGGCACAATGACTACGTATAGCACACAATCGGGAAACGGTTTAGGCAAGCCGGTTCACGCCGAAACGGTTCAAAAAATGAGTGTATATATCAAATAATTCAGAAACACTTTGGCAAAACGTTTCAACGCCAGCCATTTTTAATATTGACAGCGCCTTGTGGTCAATATATTGCCCGCGTTCAAGGTTACCTTGAATCGATTTGACATGTATACCAATCATATCGAGTTGTCCTAAATTCACTTGCCAAACTGAATTGGAATTGAAGTGTTTTACACCAAAACCGACAGGTATATCATCATCTATAAACCGTTTCAGCGTGAACCGTTTTGCCTCGCTAAACCGTTTCTGACCGTGTGATGTACATAGTCATTTTAATGATGACTAAGATCTGTTGGCATTGGTGAATGATGAATGAGGTTATAGGAAGAAGAGACTTAAGCTTATTTTAGTATTTTTTTGTACAGTGGGAAGATGGGATAATGGCCTATCGTTGAGGAACCATCCCAGTTCAGTAAACCCTTCCAATTCAAACTCGAATAATTCAATTTTTGCTGTAATTCAACATTGTTGTGGTTCCTACAAAGTTTTTACCCGTGACTCAAAGTTGAGTAGTTTAATAATTTGAACTTTTATAACCCTAATTCAAAATAAGTGTTTTTGGATCCATTGAATTTCGAATGATAAAGGGGACTGTAAATTCTATTGACTTTGTCAACTGAGAAAACCACTGTAAACGTCTGTTAGTTTGGTCGACCTTGGCGGTAATCGAACCCCGCCCTCCTGAATATTAGCTCAGCGTGCTAGTGCCCAATTCACTCGTCTCAGCTTGGCTTCTCGCTATTCTATCGTTTTTATTATTCGACGTTGAATGCAAGCCGTAGAATATTGCTTGGATACAACAGAAACGTCGAGCCCGGTATTGTTGTGCGCGTAATGTTAACCTTGTTCTCGCATTCGTGTTCCAGAGAACATAACCGGAATAAGCCACTGGAGATAGGGGAGAGTTCACGCAGCACTCGGAGCTCGCTTAACAAGCAGAACACGGAGAAACTGAGGAGGGAGCGAGGTAAGAGGAGAAGAGAAAAGTGGGCCAAACAAAACACAAAATGCAATGTTTTTAAAAAAAGTATGACTCAAATAAATTACAATCATATACAAAGACTTTATCAAGGGGATTTTAATTTCAAGATATCACACCAATGTAGCGTGCCTCTCTTTTTTGGGACGGTTAATTCATCCGTGAAACACGATAGGCTACCGTAAGAGTATAACTCCATATAACCTAGCTGTTGGTGGGGTTGTTGAGTAACATTTAAAAAAATGGATTTACCGTAGATTTATAAATAATGACAGAATGTAAAAATTCCTTAGTGTTGATTGTATTTTAAAATGTACTAAATAGGGACTACTAGTAATACTTTACTAACTGTACTGTACTATACTAACACTACTGAACAACTTGTCGGCATACCATGTGTCCTTGAAGGCTCGGTTTACCCGTGTGCCTTCCATCACACGCACACACATCCATTTCGTCATTCATTTCTCTTCTCAAATCTTGTGGAGATTGAAATGTGTTAATCTTATTTCATTATACGTTTCAATCGTCATTATGTTGTATCGCATTCTGCTTTGTTTGTTAACGAATATGTTTTACTACATATCACTATTTTAGTACTTCAGTGGTAGGAATTCATACCCTAAAGTAACTAGTTTTTTAACCCCGTATCGTAATTATTTGAAGAAAAAAAAATCTTGCATTATATCCCTCGCAACCAAGCGTCGCTGTCCAGATGCGCTAGTGTGGCATTGCTTTAAATGTGCCTTTGACATTTTCTTGTTCCCCTGTCGTCATTAGAAAGGATGTTAGAATTACTGAACTCACATTTCACTTATAATAAATTAATAATGAATAGCGATAATTATTTCCTTTTTTAAATAGGCCTACGTTGGTTTTGGAATTAGTTTTCATCGTCATAACAAAATCCATTCTTGCACTCTCATCCACCCGCCCGTTATCAGCTGTTATAGGCTGGGACAGTACGTCAGTGCGACTGCGACGAATGTTCTTGTCAGTTGTCAGTGTGCTTTCGAGGTTTGAGAACAGAGCTACCGGTACTATCGCTTTTTCGAGTGATGATTGCATTGAGGAAAATGACGTGTCTTTTATGAATATAGAGCCTATGATTTTTTGGGGGGGTAGAAACATGGGTAGTATGCAGGTAACGATGACGGATACTCGGGTAGGCAAAATCCTACTCGCTGACATCCCTAGTGATGAATACAAACGATTGACCAGGAAGGAAATGATACAAAAACATCAACGGTTAAATTGAAAATATATTTCTTGATCTAAAGTTGTCATAATTGATAAATTGATTAGTTACTGAAATTAGTTGATTGAAACTTGAAATATTTACAAAATATAACATAAGTTTTTTGCAGTGGTAGATGAGAGAGTGAGAATATCTTCCGTCTTATATCCATCATCACATGTGTGGTCAGCTACAAACGTTCCTAACAGACCGTTGAAGTAGTTGTAGATAGTAATAGAAGTTGAAAGTCGAGATGGGAATGGCATTGCGGGAAGATTTCATACTATTAGAGTGGATGAGTTGGCACAGTATTTAACTATTTATGCTGTATTTGTTTGCTCGTGCAGATCGTGCCACCTTGTTGTCGGAGGCTGACGGAAGCAGCGACACTGAAGACGGACACAACGGTAGGTACTCGGTGGTAGTGATATCATTGATTAATCGAGAATCGATTATAATGTGAAACAATTCTCAAATTGAAAAAAAAATGATTTTTTTTTTTTTCGGTTCAGTGCTGTACTTTTTTCACGTTGAAATATGTGCTCATTTCGTCGTCCATTTTATTTTATATTGTTGAGATTTTACTATCTAGACACAAGCTATTCCTTTGGTTATGTCTGACAGCCAAACGTTGACGGAAATACTCGAGTGGTAGGGCCTACAGTACAGTTCAAAGAAGTCTCTAGCAGCTATTTTTCACGTAAAATGCCGTGGTAAGGTTGACAAAAAAAGTTTAAAATTATACAACTTTTTTTGAGGATGAACTTCTTTATTATTATTCTCGAGCTTAGAGAATTGATTCACGATTTTGAGAATCAATGTCATCACTACTGGGTAGTGACCAGCAGTCAAGAGGTCGCGGGCGTCTGCTGTGCATGACGGTAAACTAGCACGTCGTGAACTCTCACAACCAGTTTTTTATTTAAGTGCGTTCAGGCGCAAAATGACCTTGCTGTTGACTTCTAACCCTAACGCTGACCACTTACTTCTCAAGCGTATTTTTTTTTTCATTTTCATACTGAAAAAAAATCGAATCTGACACCCATGGAGAATTTTGAAAAATACTTATACCCAACTCGGCACTTGATTGGCCAGATAAACAATTGATTTTGTTTCATTGAGCTTAGCCTGCTTGCTTCACAGTTAGAACTTCATCGTTCCTGTGTAACAAAACTCCAGCGTAACTTGAACCCAAGGTTCAACGTGACCGTGTACAAACTGTTACTATAGGATAATCTGCCAAAAAAAATTGCAGGTGCACTGTTAGTGTTGAAAAGTGGAACTAGAGAAAAGTCACAAAATAAAGCGTGCGCATATTTTCAACAATGATATTGAATAAAATATGACATTGTTGACCGAACTTTTGTAACCATTCGTCGTCCATATTGAGATTTATAATCACATTCTATAGTTACTTTTCGTGTTGAATACTGCTATTCGCTGTTTTTTTTATTCACTTTCTAATAGGCCTATCACTAGAACCGGATTAAATCATACAGTAATTCACCTCCAGGAGTGCAGGCTTTCATGCCGTCAACTCTCACGACCTTCAATTTTATTTTCATTTTGTTACCGAATAAAAAATCCAGTTTTACGCCTGTACTGGATTCGGATAAAGCACACGTCCTGAGCTGGGCTTGCGATCGAAAACGTCTGTCCGCGTGCCAAACACGCTGGCTTGGTACTAATGACAGGTTTCGCCCCGCAGTGCGCCTGCCCCAGAGGGTTACGCTGCTGACTGACCCCGAGCCTATCGACGAGGAAGACGTGGAGGAGGCCGGCGCTCACTACAAGTCTGCACGCGAGTACTTCAACGACACGTTGTACATCATGGACGCGAAGAACGCCGGCAACGTCAGCCGATATCTCAACGTGAGTCTCTATCCCTCGCATCATCTTTCTTCATCCTTCTTCAGTTACAGTTTTTTCATATTTTGGAATATAAACTCACAAAGTAAAACCAAAATATCAAGAATAATGTACAGTAAATACATCATTTGGCTCGAAAGGGTGAGAAAAAACCGTAGCATGCCGATACAATGAGTTGAACAACACATGGAAGGTTCATTGAAAGAATACATATATAGGCCTATATACTTATATCCACAAAAGAAGAAGGTCGTCTGGCAAGTAGATGATTGTAAAAACTTCAATAATTACATAATCTCGTTGCACCGTCAGTGATATAACGCTTTCGAAGGATGTAGTTGTGTTTCCTATCGTAAATCTCATTCCGAAATTCATATTATCCTGAAAATGCCACAAAAATACAAATTAAGAGGGGATATTTATGTTTGTCATGTTAGTATATGACCTTCCGTTGTGACTACTAGTATAATAAACTGTCAACCATTCCACGTTGAGCTGCTCGAGAATTTGCCATCGGAAAGCTGCTGCGTTTTCTTTCCCTTGCTGCCCAAATCATATATCTACCCTCAGGCTATATACCTGTACATATCAAGTCACAAGGAAAATAATTCGCTTGTGAAGAACCAATAATTTGTATCTTCCATTTTTGAGAAAATGAGGTTATGGTATTGTTTTAAAGATAACTTTGTTCTGAGTTTTTCTGGCAATACCTTCTATCTGTTTAAAGCATAATAGATGTCAGAAGTGGATGGTGGTAACACCTTGTATCAAATGTTTCAACTTTTATGGCAGCAGTTACAAAGTTTGAACCTTCTCCTGGAATATTTCGATTTGCTAGATACAAGGTATTGGTTCTTCACCATTATATTGTTTCTTCGTGATTCAATCTTTGGACGGTTCAATTTTTCTGAACTTCTTTACGGTTTTAGCGGTTTTTTAGTTTCGGTTTTTAGCTTCATACATGTCCTGGTGTTGAAGTTAATTGGTTTTAAATAATTAAAATGGGGTGGTAAGATCGCCCTTGTGGTGCCCCGTCCAAATGATCCTAATTTTCATCCATAGCCTTAATTGGGGAACAATGATTTTGTATCAAGTTTCGATGTTATGGGAAAAAAAAAAGTTTTATACATTGTTTTTATGTGTTTATTTTTCAACTTGATTCAGTCTCACATGTACCGTTTGTTTTGTCCGTGCACAGCACTCGTGCTCGCCCAACGTGTTCGTTCAGAACGTGTTTGTGGACACGCACGACCTCCGCTTCCCGGTTGTCGCATTCTTCGCGATGACCCACATCACGGCCGGCACCGAACTCACGTGGAACTACAACTACGAGATCGGCAGCGTCCAGAACAAGGTGCTGCAGTGCCACTGCGGCGCACCGAACTGCGTCGGACGCTTGCTGTGAGCTGATTCGTTTCGCTGCGCCACTTTCTTCCTATTCATACGCGGTCTACTGTACTTTGTCAATCTGTATTCCACTCGACGGTTTCGTTTCAGTGAACGTATCAAACGATGTTGACGATAGTGGCCGTTAAAAGTGCAAGGGAGCCAGTCCAGCGAAATATCAGTTTTTGATGATGACTTTTGAAGAGGGTGAGATATCAAAATTCTAATATAGGAGAAAAACAGATATATCTTCAATACCTTCGAAGTGGTGTGAGATAAAATAAATTAACTTTGGATTTTAACATTTTCACAGGTATACAGCTAAAAAAAAAATTCAATCTTCATACTTGTGAAAATTATGCAATATAACTTATAAAATCCAAAGGGTATAGAAAAATACCTATGCCTCTTTTGTATAAGAATTTTGATATCTTGTACCGTTTAGAAGTTATCACCAAAAAACTGATCTTCCGCTAAATCAACACCAATGGCCTCTTTTTAAGGCCCATTCACAACCGAAATTGGAACTAAACCTAATTTTGCTAACAATATTCACCCAATAATAATCCAAGTTCTTGTTCCTAACAACACACCGCACACAATTGGTCGTACGAGCAATATTCAACTTGAAACTTTGCTCCCAATTTTAAGCGCCAGCAATAACATGATAAGTTCCCTCTCATTGGCTGTTCTTTAGGGATACATTTGTTGTTGTGAATATTCATTAAAAATTTAAAACGTCCTCTGGATCGTGGAGGCAACTTTACTCCTAATTTCGGTTGTAAATGAATGTTCCTTGAAGCAAAACAAGCAGTTCTCATTATCATTCTGAACTCTTATCAAATGAAGAACATATCCTATACTTGTGTCCACGAAAGAAGAAGGTCGTCCACCAAGTAAGTAATTGTGACAGAAACGCTCGGACCAGTAACTAGTAAGCTGAATCATCATTACGAAGATCAACTGAGACGTGTGGCCAATACACAGAGTCGTCATTCAGGAGACCGGGGTTCGATTCCCGCCATGGTCGACCATCCTGACAGGGCTTTTTCGTGGTTTCCCTCTGTCGTTCAGGTCAATACTAGGACGTTTCCTTAACAGGCCACGACCAACTCTTTCTGACTAACCAAAAACACCTAATTAAATATAACCTAATTCATCTCACCATCCCATCATCTTGTCTCATTCACCGACGGCAATAGATCGTAGTTATCAGTACAGTGCGTCGTTGAACCCAAAATAAATAAATATTAAGATCGAGGTTCGATTACCGCCACTTTTTACCATCCTGACGAAGGTGCATCACTGGGATGGTTCCTTAACAACATGCCACAACCGTTTCTTTCCCATTATCCAAAAACCTCTTGAAATAACATTTCATCTCATCTTGCCCATCATCTCATTTATCATTCACCATCGCCAATAGATCTTAGTATCAGTACAGTGTGTTGTTGAACCTAATATAAATAAACGAATAAACAAATAATTATAAAACTTTGGCAATTGTAGAGAAACTTGTAAACATTCAACACTTTTGAAAGGTGTAGTTGCATCTCTAATCGTAATTCTCTTCCTGTAAAATCAATTGTCCTCAAAATACGGTAGCTATACAAATATACCGTAACCGCAATATCTGTGCATGTTATGTTCATTTAATCAGCTATTTATCTCCGTTTTCATATTTATTCAGATTGGTTTTAACAACTTGTTATGATAACTAAGATCTATTGGTGTCAGATGAATGATCAATGAGATGGAGGTTTCTCGGGTAATGCAAATGGTGGTAGGAAGAAAGCAGTGCCTATATAGTGGGAACTATTCTGGCATCGGCCTCTACAACAGGGGGAAACCACGAGAAAAAAATGTATAGATATTAGATATACAGCGGTGGGTATCGAACCGAGGTTCAATATGCCCTTTCTCTCCCGGATCACATGAAGCGAGCACGATAGCAACTGAACTACATGTGTTGGTTTTTATTTTTAATGGCATATTATCAAACATTGAAAAAAAAGTGTAGACCCAATATATATCACTACATATAATACTTGGTTATGTTGATGGACAAGACAGCCTTCTTCTTTCCCAGATGCAAGTATATCAATTCGATAGTTTACCTGAAATCGAACTTAAATTATACTAGGTATATAACCTTCGTTTGAATTAGCGAGATCCTATTGTAAAGTGCCAAGTTCGACGTCGTGACAAGATATCGTAGATAATATTAAAGCGTGAATTTGTTTTGAGTTTCTAAAACATTCCGACATGTCAACACATATCACGCTTTCATCATAATGTGCATTGTCATCATTAGCGATGATTGCGATTGTTGATGCTCGAGTGATGTTTTAAAATTATGATTGCTTATAGAATCTAACTTGACTTTTTAGTGATAAAATGTTCATACAAATTGTAAATTATATGTAATATCTCGTTTGTAAAATAATTTCTTGGCTGTGCTAAGCATAGTGTAGTCCTCTAACCCAACAGATCTCATCAATGATCCAATTTAGTCATCGTAAACTATTTTTATGTTTTCAAATACTGCGTTGGATAAGTCCTAATGAAAAGACTCCATTGAAAGTAACTGTTATTTTGGGTTTAATATAGTTAATGATTTGATGATTTAGTGTCTATATTATGCGATAACTGACAACTTCGAATCTCGAATGAAAACAAACCGGATTCTCGCATTAAGTAGGCCTACAGTGATACCTCCACCCTATCGTGTTTCAAGCAACCAGAAAAAACATCTTTGGAGATAAATTGAACACTGGTTACATGATTATGTGATGAGACAAAGTGGTCCTTCACATAAAAACGGATAAAAACGATAGATTTGGGAACTAAGCATCGAGGTTCCACTGTAGTAGATTCTTATTGGAACAAGAGTCAGTAATTAGAATTACTGCAAACCCTATTCTGTAATGTTAGTGATAAAATATCGTAGGTCAAGGTATGTACAATAATAGAAGATAAATCACAAGACTATTGAGTCTAGTTAGATAAAAATGTGGAGCATAATAGGGCTGGGTTCAAGTTCACATTCCTTCATGTTCTTTCATGAGGTACTGATTTGAAAAGAGAGGGAAAAAATGAAGAATGTTCCAGGCCTAGGCTATCTATTCTAACTTCAAGATTCCATCTTGAATACTATAATAAACATTTCATAAATGTATTATTTTTTAATTTTATGGTCCATATTGTTAAATTGGGAAAGAGATTCGTCTTATTACTTTATGTATAGTTTGTATGTTTCCCTTAGTTGATTGTTCGTGTCGCTGAAATTGTCACGGCTGGTGTAAATAATGATAAGTAAATGTACCATAGCATACCATGCGAAGTCAAGATCGTGTTGTGACACATTGAGATGACTGATGAGTGACACATACTTTGTTGAGAGACAGAGAGAGAGAGAGAGAGAGAGAGAGAGAGTGTGGACCGGTTTGTTTGGATCACTGCGTGTTCGCTCATCGGCAAGACAGGAGAGCAAGGATTTGAGTCCCATCTCACTTACGACTGACAGACAGCTTTATTTACCTATTCAATATCGAAAATCGAGTGGATTCATTTCAATATCCACCAAAACCCTAATATCAAATAGTGATTGAAATAAACAGTGTAGAACGACCAACCTTTAATGTTCATATATTTATTGGAAATAACATCAATTAAGCCTTAAATCTATCCTGAAATTGAGAGATTGTTTTCTTATTTTTTTTCCCCATTTTTATTAGAACATTTTTCATAATATATTTTTTAGAACTGATCTTTGAGTGTACTGTAGTTGCCTTGCAAGTCCCATAGATTTCATAGTAGTTTGTTCTATATGATGTCAATTCAAGACTGATATGTTTTCTCTATCGATGTCCGATGATCTTAATTTCTCTTGCCACAGACAATACTACTTTCTTTAGTTCTCACCTACATATAAATTATGCAAATCAAGACTTATTAATTAGATCAGGTGGACTGTACATCAGTTTTGGGTGATTTGTTGATCACTAACACACATACAGAGAAAGAGATTGTGTGAATGACAGAGTAATTCATGCTATTTTTTCTCTGCTTTCGTTTTGTAATATTCTGTTATGTAAAATAAAATAGAGACAGTTATTATCTTTGTTCAGTTTACCCATGTTGGAAGAGTGGGATTGAAGTCCTGAATTTGTGCTGTATAAACTGTCGAGGCCCGCTTGCACAGCTGTTTGAGACAATAAGCCGCTGAACAATGAGCCGAGGTATTTGAAACTGTAACTTATCTATTTTTCTATTTTGTACTTTCAACATTATGATGTGCTTGTCATTTTCTGAAATATTTTCATGGTATATTTGTCTGTTGCAAGTTGACTGATTTTATCATGGATGACTTCCAAGAATTTTTTAATGGTAGGTTGTTGGTATGCGGCTTTGGTCGTTGTCACAAATACTGCAAACTGTAATTAATTATTTCAATGCTAAGATTATTCCGTCTTACCATGATTGTACAACAGGTTCTCACTAGTGGGCTCTGATGTTGTGTACAAATAAACAAGCAACAATGAACAAACAAATTGTATTTTCAACCTTTATTTTAATACCCAAAGCACAATGTAGTGATACCAACAGACTATCATTATATAAAACGGTGTATTTGTATTTATTTTTATTCCTGTAGATTTGTACATGAAACAGATGTACGAAATGTCAGCTTATTAACTAAGAATATTCATTTAATTTAGATCTACAGGTCCATGTCACTCACATAGTTTTTTAGTAACTTTGTTTTTAGTACCGGTACCTATCGTTTCTTCAAAGGGTATTTCCGGTGACAAAATCTTTGTCCAAGTCAACTTGCTGCTAGCGCAACTATCACTTGTATATCGAACTACACATGGTTCAGTAGATGATTATGTAATGTTAGCATTGATATTTGTTTTGCAACAAATTGTATTTGTCCACAAGAAATCAGAAATGACAGCAATTTTGCCAATTTTATTAGTGTGGGAGAGGGTACACCCTTTTTTATACAATGATAGAGTCTGTTGGTATCACTACATCGTGCCCAAAGACTTGAGTATCGTATAAAATATAGCTACGGTATACCGTATATTATTGCTAATACCTATATCTGTGTGAACTCTCCTATGGATGTGCATGAAAAACCTAAAGACCTGAATAGACCTATGAAAAGTGTGTCGGTAAGACTATCACGACCATCGTAATAGTACCGCGGACAATACGGGCCTCATTCAAGCTCATGCTTGAAATAATATTTCTGTTCGATTTTAGTGGATTACTGAAATTTGAAAAATGGTTTTGGTTTGAAAACAGGATCTAATTTAAATAGCTTGGAACAAACTTGTCATTCTTACATTTTTTTACAATTTTCAAATCCTTTGAAGTTCTGGGATTTTTTCACAATAATATTAAAATGAAATCAGTGTTTTTACAAGTTAGATTCCTCATTTGTATTATCATCTCCATAGTGCCTTTGACTTTCTGCCAAATTTTTCAAGTGTCAATAAACTTTGTGATTATTGTTTGCTTGACTGCGCCGACAGTTGGATTATTTGGTGGCACGAGTGAGCATGAATTATGAAAATATGAAGTGATGGTAAATATCTACTTTTTTATATTGATAGTGCAAAACTGTCTCTAGTCTGCTTGCTGTAAGCTGAATCTTGTTGCTAGATGGCATTGAGGGTTGCAGCAGTTTTGTGACTGAAGCTGAAATATGATTCACACAATAGGCCCTTTTTGGAATTCAACGCACAGTTGTTTACTGCCTACTATATCGCCTTCTAGCAGCCGAGATCACTGGTCTGCCATTCTTGGACTGTTGAAAAAGTTAGTCCTCTTATCCTCAGGGTTAAAGGATATATATCTTGCATTATCTCTCATTTTACTCACTGACAGCGTGTAAATCTCTTAGTATATAGTAAACATATTGATGTTGATACTTCCATCATATTAAAAGTAAATACGTTCACTGTCATGCACAGTAATAGAATTAAATAATTTGTGCTAAATAGCGTTGGCAGCGTAGAACTTTCCAACATAGGTAATAACATCCTGCTCTACTTTTAACATAGTCGCTGGATGGCTCATTCATTTTGGGTTTTTTTCACAAAAACATGAAAACAAAGCCCAATTTTTATCGTTAAATGGAATGAAAATTTTGCTACACTCATATCTATCTAATAACATGTTCTTAGATGTTGAACATTGAATTAGATTTATTTGACAGTTTACAGTTGAGCAGACTGCATTTAAATACTAACTCGTGATTTATGGATTTTGAAGAGAATTGAATTGCGTCATTCTTGCTCATTTTACAAGATGGATCATGATATATTTATTGTAACTTTTAATGTGTGTCCAATGAAACTGATGTAATTGTTGTCATTCCTTCGGTTAACTTTTGACTTTAAAAATAGTGTGTATGGGGCTCTTTAGTGGCCTAATTTACTAAAGTGTAATTTTTGAGTACTAGAAGATGAATTTTGTCCAGCTAAGACATAATTTGTAGATAAAAACAGGCCTTAGAGATGGAAATCCATCTGGATGTAAATTTACTGTTATTATAAATCGTCTATTTAAATTCAGATGAAGGAAACAATTATTGCAAATGCAGAAGTGTAATTATTACCTGTATATGTATGAGTTGAATTGTAAAATAGGTGATATTATAGAAATGCAATTGAAAATCTGCAATATATAATGTTCTTTTAGTTTTCCTGTTTATTGTTCCATCCTGATTTTATTTCCTTCACATTATAATTGAAAACTTATTCAACGAACTTTCAATTTTAAAAAATCATAATGAAGACGGAATTAAGCTATATATCATGAAAATCTCAGTTTACATCAAACAGATATCTGAGGAAATTAATGGTAAACAACAATTTACTGTGTGGTTCCATGAGTTGGATCATATGCATTGGAGAGAGACAGAGCTAGAGATTTCTATAATTTCCTACATCCTGATGTTTGCCTGATACGCGAGTTGAGGGTTTTGTTCAAAAGCTGTCAATGACAAGGCCTATACCTAACCTCCAAGACATATGTTTTGCCGTCTACCCAAACTGGATTTCCAATCAATTTATACAGCTTGCCTGCGAGGAGCAAAGGCTCATAGCTATAACCTCCTTCTGTATGATGTTTGCCCTGTACAATAGTTTGATTTCTGGACAAAATACACGTTCCCTGCAAGAGAGAGAGAGAGGGAAAGTGTGTGAGAGAGAAGCAGCTAGAGGTAACAGCTATAACCTCCTGCTATATGATGTTTGCCGTGTACAATAGTTTGATTTCTGGGCAAAATACACGTTCCCTGCAAGAGAGAGAGAGAGAGGGAGATAGAGGTAACAGCTATAACCTCCTGCTTTATGATGTTTGCCGTGCGTACAATAGTTTGATTTCTGAACAAAATACACGTTCCCTGCAAGAGAGAGAGAGAGGGAAAGTGTGAGAGAGAGAAGGAGATAGAGGTCACAGCTATAACCTCCTGCTTTATGATGTTTGCCGTGTACAATAGTTTGATTTCTGGACAAAATACACCTTCCCTGCAAGAGAGAGAGAGAGGGAAAGTGTGAGAGAGAGAAGGAGATAGAGGTCACAGCTATAACCTCCTGCTATATGATGTTTGCCGTGTACAATAGTTTGATTTCTGGACAAAATACACGTTCCCTGCAAGAGAGAGAGAGAGGGAAAGTGTGAGAGAGAGAAGGAGATAGAGGTCACAGCTATAACCTCCTGCTATATGATGTTTGCCGTGTACAATAGTTTGATTTCTGGACAAAATACACGTTCCCTGCAAGAGAGAGAGAGAGGGAAAGTGTGAGAGAGAGAAGGAGATAGAGGTCACAGCTATAACCTCCTGCTATAAGATGTTTGCCGTGTACCCCAGTTCGTAAGTTGATGAATTTACACGTTTCTACTCTAAATTGTCAAGAAAGAAATCAAACTAGAGTACACGGCAAACATCATACAGCAGGAGGTTATAGCTGTGAGCCCTTGCTCTCTGTAGGGAAGCTATAAATTGATCGAAAATTACGTTTGGGTAGACGGCAAACATAATGCCCAAGAGGTTAGCTATAACTCCCTACCATTGACATACAGACAGCTTCTTAACTGAACAAAAATCCTACTTGCATATCAGGATGCAGGAAGTTATAAAAATCTCTTGTCTCTCTTTAATGCATGATCTATCTCATGGAAATATAGAATGAATTTGTTGTTACCATACATTTCCTCTGTCTGATGTAAACCAAATGTTTCATGATAAATTTCTAGCCTAATTCAAGCTATTTTATTGTTATTTAAATTTAAAGTTCTTTATAAGTATTTTTAAAATAATGCATATAATGTATATAATATAAATAATATATAATAATGTATATAATAATGTATATAATGATATAATAATGTAATAATGTGAAGGAAATGGAATTGGGTGGCACGATAAACAGGACAATGAGAAGATCATACACATTGCACATTTTTATTATAATTTCTATAATATCACCTGTTTTACAAATCTCAAATAATCTGTCATAATATTATATAACTATCATCACATTGCCATCACTATACACAATATTATTCAGTATGTTACTATCATTCTGTAGATAACTCATCTTTAAATAATCCTTAACATCATACTCGTGTTTATTTTATTTTACCTAATCATTATTTCAACTATTATTACCAATATCTTCACTATTATAACTATCATTATATTATTTTTATTAATAGGCCTACTATTATTATAGGTACGATACCCATACTTTGTACAATGTACTGGTCCACACGACGAAAATGAATTAATTTTAAAAATCAATATTAAAATTGCATTAGTAAAGTATTGACAATATTCCAGAATTGGTATAATGTACTTTCAGTGAATGCACAAGATACTCGTCTGTATATCCTTTACTGCATAATGTTTGATGTGAATCAAATGACAATAACGACTATTAATCAATTCATTCAAATATATATAACACTGTTGAAATAATTATTTTTAGTTTTTTACTATATCTACAAGACATAAACGAATGATTTAGATTAACGGTACCTAAATTGAAATTTAGATGGATTTTCATCTCTATTTTGGACAAGTTTTACCTGCAGTGTGAAAAATATTAAGAATAAGAGACCATAAGGATTGATATTATAAAGTCCAACGTAAATAGTTATTTGGCAAATGACTTATTTTAACAAGATCCAATTGGACCGTGGTGATTTTTGTTATTTTTCCTTGACTATCACATAACATTTTCATCTATAGCGTTCATAATAGACCTACTGGCTCTAAGAGATGAAATTCATCTTTCAGTTGCACTGAACACATACACTTTGGGTAAATTAGGGCACCAAGTGGGCCCTTATTACCTTTTTGTTTGACACATCAAAAGTGGATTGAAGGGATATGACAGCAATTATATCAGTTTCATTCTACACATATTACAATATATTACAATTAATATCTTGTAATCCATCTTGTAAAATGAGCAAACATGATACAATCATCCAATTCAATTTCTCTAAAAATCTATAAATTACAAAATTATTTCAACTATAGTATTCAATTGCAGTCTTCTCAACTATGAATTTGCACATGAATATTATTCAATGTTTATCATCTAACAAATCATGCAATACATATGAAACAAGGTATGTAGTGATTGACCCCTGACTACATACCAAGAAGTATACACCACTGATTCCCTCAGTGTGAGTTGAATCACTCACACTCTTACTATTCTCTGAAATATTTTTTTAAAAGACAGATTTGTTATTTAAATATGAATAACTTTAGATTAGAAGTCTTCATTTATCATGTACATACAATCAAAAAGGGCGAGGTTCAGTCAGCTGACCGTTTTTTTATTATTATTATTATTCCACCTAACTTTAGAACAATGAAATATTGTGAAACATAAATACAAATTACGTGATGAAATAACATACGATATAATGAAATGACAGTTCTAACTCAATAATATCAACTAGCATACAATAAAAAAAAATTTATTGTTGAATAATGAATAAGTATGATGTATAAATTTTGTATGGAAGGAACTGCCGACTTGAATACACATCAGGGTTGCTGCTCGATATTAAAGTTTCAAGATAATCTATTATTTGATTATTCAAAGAAATAATTGATAAAATATACTGCAACCAAAATATAATTGAATGAATTTCAATTGGAACAAATTCTTGGTAAAGTTGCCAATAAACTACAAGCAGAGCCATGTAAAATTATTTCAATGTTGGAAATTCATTACTATATTTAGCTCCTATACATAGTGGAGCGTGAACAAACGTAACTGACCACTTCATTTTCCTGTTTGCCTGTTACTTGACAAATCCTACAACTGTTTCAATCATTCATATTGAAAGCTCAGCGCGGACTTTTCAACAGTTTCAACCATCGATAAATAAACTAGTGAATAATAATTCAGTTAATCAATCAATTTAATTTGATTACTGGCTGATGCAGATCAATCAGCAATCAAATATCTGATGATCTGTGGATCTCTATTATATAACTTACACACAGAATATATGACAGACATAATATACATACAGTGTATATACAGAGAAATATTACATCTATCATCAGTGTACAAATTTTGGTACAGCTTGTATCCACAAAAGAAAAAGGTTTTCTACCGACTACAAAATATTGTACACACTTCAACAATAATTGTTAAGAAACTTAATTGTAGCTTCAAAGATGTATAACACTTTCAAAAGACAGAGTTGTGTTTCTTCAAGTAAATCTCATCTGAACAGTCATTGATGCTTAAAATACCGCAGCTGCACAAATAAAGACGTGATATTTATGTGTGTTATGTTGATAGATTACCTATCGTTTAACAACTAAGTGTAATCTTGTGCTACAATATTTAAATTGTATATCATCGACAAGTTACTTGTCTCACAAATCATTAGCGTTGCCGGTCAATATATTCTATATATATATATATATATATACAGAGAGATATTCTTTCTGTAGTTTGGTCAGTGGGGTAATTTAAAAAAAAAATCCTACATTATGGGCAGAAATTATCATGTGAATTATTCATCAACTTACAAATCCATATAGGTGATTATTTTGATTATTGTGGACCCATTATTTCTTCTGTTTTCCTGATAGAAACTACAGATTACAGATCATCAAGACTAATTTTATTCATTTATATTGATTGGGTTTTAATAACAGACACACTGCAATCATAACTTTGATATATTGGTGTCGAATGAATGAATGTATACATAATAAGATGATGCTACGATGAGATGAAGATTTCCGAAGTAATGTGAAGGATAGAGGAACAAAATCATCTTTTCTCTGCACACCCGCCTACGTCTGCAAGACATGCAGAACACTGTGTGCGTGCTGGCTGATAGTCAATCACTCTTTGAAACCTTCATCATTTATCTGATGCCAATAGATATAAAATATCATTAGAGTGCGTCCTTAAACCATATAATAATTTTGAATATTGAAAATACCAAAATCCTAAAATGAAAGACATACTACTAAACGTAGCGTGGTTGTTAGAACTGCTGTGGAGCTACGACGTCGATGTTGCTCTTGTGCATGCCACCAACTCGTCTGGCGTCCAACGGCGCATCTTCTCGTTCCAGAAGTGAACATCGTCACATTGCGGCGCAGTATTTCCATTGGGCGGCGCAACAGAGTCTACCAACAGGTAAAATACAAATTAGCTGTGAATTGCCATAATTTTATTTTATTTATAATGGTTTTCAAGTGATGTTGTTTGTCAATGTAAAAACACATATCTAATCACGTCACATCAATAATTAATTGAAATATGTCGATATTTTTTCTCCCATTCGATAATCGTATTGAGCGTCCAAATACCGTATCATATCATAATTAAACAATGAACATTGAGGCCTACTATCTATCCAGTTCAAACAAAATGTGAACTTGGGACATTTATTATCGACAAGTGGTTTTATTCATAGAGAGAATATTTACAGTAAGTCGTCATCACTATTGTAGTTGTACATCTCATAGCATGTTGTTGATTTGTATTTTAAATTGTACCTGTAATTATGTGTATGACTCTTTTTTGTCATATGTACTGACTGATTATTATTTTAAATGTATTTTAATATATTCGTATTTGTAATTACTTGTTATGACTGTCTTCATATCTTCGTGATCTTTAGGACAGTAAAAGAATTATTATTATCGTTATTATTGGGCATTTATTACTGTATTTTAATTGAAATTTTAATGTGTGAATAAAAAAAATATATATTTCTGGTGATTACGAAATGTTTCAGAGTTATTAAGAAATATGTATCGTACGTTGTTATTATGTTGGATGTTTATAGTTTATACTGTTGATATTGCTGTAATGGTGATGTGGAATAAAATGATATGCAATTGAATTGATTGAATATTTTCGTGGCTGAATTTTCAGTATCAACAAATTTTCCTCTAAAATTCCAATTTTATTATCAAAATTCCATTTAAATTTCAAAGATACAAAATACGGAGAGGAGCAAATGATGAGTACATTGATTGAATTACCAACGGTGCAACAATGAATTGACACGTTCTTCAGTATCGTAATTCTGGAAAATAATCTAATATTTCAACTTTGAATGCAATTTCCTCGCAACCCTCCATTTCCAAGGCTAAGAACATTATATCTGAAAACTAGAAGTCAGAAAGCTCTGAATTTGGTCTGCACGTTCTTACCATTCTGTTAGATCATGTGACCTCACATCACATCATTATTCATGTGTGGCAAGTGGGTCTTCTTCGGGATTTAAAAAAATACTATACACATAAAAAAGAACAAAAAGAGTTTCAAACTTGCAAATATAATTGAAAAATCATATCTGAACAAATATTGACCTGATATACTTTAGGCATGGTAGTCTATTTGTGTAAGGCCCGGTATTACCAAGTCCAGTTAGCCTTTATCTGACAGTTCAAACTTGTTATCACCATGGTTACCTATGCTATTTGTTTTCACCAACTCTCAGATAAATACTAACTGGCCGTGGTAATACTGGGCCTAAGTACTGTAACTACTAATGTATCAATAATCAATATGAGATCAACATTTCAAGTACAGGTACAAATCTTCAGCAGTCTTGTAGAAAAATGTTCCCAAATTATTAAATAGCATACAAAACTACATGTTGAAGCTTTGCACTAGTCTTCTTGATGAATAATTAACATCATTATTCAATTATGATCATCCATGAATAATTCAATTCAACCATTCATTGAATGAAATTAAAACATTTAGGCAGGAATTTTAGTTACTAGTACTTATATTCAGGGGGTACAGATTGATCTATCAAGATTTCCTGTTTTCCTGATACTTGACAAATCATTGCTTCTTGACTTTGGTCCAAGCTACTTTCAATATCAAGGAGGTTTGGTTGTTCGATAGATACATTGTAATCAAATCATACTCAAACTTTATCGAACACTGATCGAAATATATCAAAATTTTCTATTTTCAATCGCTACCGAAAATACTGTAGCGACTCAAATGACAATCATCGAAACAGGAAGGAATCAGACAGATGTACACTTCGCTTTGTAGGTACGTTCACTGCTCGTTAATATCAGCTAGTAGTAGTGAACCAAAGAACTTCAACATGCCGTACGACATCCAGTGAATTGCCACAACACTCTGGCGTCCACTACAACTACATTGATATTTCAACTTTGACAGCGAGAATTCTGAAAGTGATTTGACAGCTGGAAGTTTGTCACGGATACCAACTCGATTCGTATTCATGCCAAAATATGTAGTACCAACTACCAATACTTGCCTGTCAAAGATGATAATCAACTGGTTGCCGAGGTAGTAAGAAATGTACGAACCAAGATGCATCGGGTGTCACGTTGGTTTCTCCTCTTTGTGTTCCTGTCGTTACTTTCTCTCCCCTCCTCCTTCCCTTCTTTCTCTTCTCTCATCACGGTTTGTCATAGTTCCTAGCATCGTCTCATCGGCTTATGAAAATATGAAGTGATGATAAATGTCTATTTTTTTAATATTGTTAGTGAAAAACTGTCTCTAGTCTGCTTGCTGTAAGCTGAATCTCGTTGCTAGATGGCAGTGAGGGTTGCAGCAGTTTTGTGACTGAAGCTGAAATATGATTCACACAATAGACCCTTTTATG
Organism: Brachyptera risi; assembly: GCA_964007535.1. NCBI lineage: Eukaryota > Metazoa > Arthropoda > Insecta > Plecoptera > Taeniopterygidae > Brachyptera > Brachyptera risi. Next base: position 9,913,746 of record OZ023334.1, read on the forward strand.
GAATTCAATGCGCAGATGCTTACTGCCTTCTATATCGCCTTCTAGCAGCCGAGATCACTGGTCTGCCATTCTGGGACTGTTGACAAAGTTGGTCCTCTTATCCACAGGGTTAAAGGATATATATCTTGCATTATCTCTTATTTTACTCACTGACAGTGTGTAAATCTCTTAGTATAGTGAACATAGGCATATTAATGTTGAAACTAATATACTATAAGTGAATACGCACACTGTAACGTACAATAATATAAATCATTTGTGTTGAATAGCATTGGCAGCAAATAACTTTAGAACGCAGGTACCAACATCCTGCTCTACTTCAAACGTCGCCGCTAGATGGCTAATTCTTTTCGAAAAGAGTTAATTAATGAACAGTCTCTATCAAGAGGTAACTAAATCAATTACCAAGTGACAAGTTGAGTATTTTTTCACATTATATATTTAGAACATTTTTGCAAATAATTCTTTCACTTTTCTTGATAAAATTATTAAATACATTCGTTTCCACGAGAGATTAAAGCATGAACCACCCGTGATCCAATAGTGGGGGATAAGGGGAACAGTTGATCAGAATCTCTAACTTTCGTGGATACAACTATAGGATTGAATAGTTGCGTTCATCGGGATCGGAGAATGAAATACAAAAAGGGGGATACAGTATAAATCCATACATTTATTTATATTTACAAATAGTATATATTACAAGAGCTATAGATACAAGATTACATAATATTTATCAAAATGGAATGCTGAAAAACAGTTCTTGAATACTGGCAACTCGGGGTTTCATCGTAGAGGGCAAGCTCAGTCTTTTACGTAATAATTATTGTTTCCCGCATCCTGCGGTAATCAATGAGTAGCCTGAAACCATTCCAAGCCAGAAGTGGAATAAATAAATATTTGGAATTGAGACGATTTCGAAATACGTTGTTCAACTTCAATCACAGAAAATAAAATACTATCAAGATACTTTACTCTTGAAGGCAGAATGAATTGAATTTGTAAATTATATTTAACCCTCCCTACGTCTGAAAGTAATGCATATGCCGTCCACTGTAGATTTGCGTTGTGATAGTCAATCACAATCCAGCTTGTTTATCGCGCATTAGAGCGGACGGCAGATGCACTACATGGGCAGGTGGTGTAAGAGAGTGGCACGCCAAGTACATGACATGTCTCCAAGTATATCTATCATCTACGGTTCTATACTTGTTGGGTGATATTTTTATCTGGTTTTCAATATCTCAATCATATCATTCAATAATATGTACGTTGACACATTGATTGTGCCGAATCGTTCTTGGAAAACATGCCTCGTATTCTGATTATCATTAAAAGAGACTTGTAAAAAATCAAGTCAAATCAGGATTAAGTACGTAGAACATGCTTTCTCAATATTGACCGTCAACTCACTGGATCTATTATATTGACAGTATTTATGATACAATTTCTGTCAACATCATTACCGCAGTAATATAACAGAGTGTAATAAGTTTGGGTACTAGGAGTTCACAGATTTCACCAGTAATCATAATACCTTGTTGTAAATATTCATCTTTCACCCCTGGCACTAGCTACGCTCGGAGGACAGCTGTATAAGAGCTACATGCATGAGCTCATATAGCATTAACCACAATTCTATTTTTAGACACATTCGGACAAGAAAATGTCCGAAAACAGTCTTCTTGAATACAATATGTCATTAAAATTCACATTGAAGAATCTTAAAATTCAATGTGGCTCTGATATTTGACGTCACTAGGTGAGTAATTGTGGTCAATGCTATTCATGTTGGAAGAACAGAAATAGAACTAGACGAATGCTAACGGAATGAAAAATATATTAGTACCTAATTTTGGGATGATCTTTCAAATTTATACGTAGGATGTAATAAAAGACCTATTGAAATAACAGGAACAACTTTTTTCACCAAGAAATTAAAATAATTGAAACATATTTCAACAGAAATGCTTACACACTTTTAGAGCAAACTGGAATACCTGTATTATGGAAAAATTCAAGTGAAATTGAAAATAAGATAGGTATGTTCATCATAGAAAGTATGGCGGTATTTGGTTTCTATTGCCGGACTAATTCAGTTGTGGAAGGAATGTAGACAAGTTAAAATAATCAAGTCTTGAATTGCTTCAGTCGGTTGATACAGTAGCTACTACTTCATCAACTCTGTTGCCACACGAAACATACGAGGTTCCTCATTGGTTCGAACGCACAGCTCCACTTGTAACACGAGATCTCATTGGTCCTTTACAAACAATACTAATACACAGTAACTTGCATTTCATCGAAGGTAATAATTTTTTCTCTTAATCTTCTTTCGTGGGTTGAAAGCATTTGTTTCGTTAATACAATGTTCACTCACACACTATCACCAACGTACTAAGGCGTGTTCGTTACGACTGTATAACCTTCAATAAGGTTGAATCAATAGTTTAACCACCACACAATCTCGCTGATACGGCAACAAGGTTAGCGAGGTCGCGCAACGGTCGGAAACGTTCAGACCTTGGATCCGGGCGGCTGAGCCTGACCTATCATGACTTGCGTGACAAACGGCCCTTGCGTTCTCTTGTTCGTCTCCGCGTTGATGCCTCCGTTGACGCGTCGTGGCAGCGAGTTGGCGTTGTCATCGACCGACCTCTGATTGGCTCTCATCAACGCCTGCACGCTCTCGTACTCGTAGAAGTTGGAGACGGGCCGCTGGTTCGGCTCTCGGTTGTCACGTCGCTGCGAGTGGTAGTGCTGTTGGCGCCGACTGAACAACAACAACAGCGTTAGGCTTCAAATACACATCTTTTACGTTCGTAGACATATATTCTTGATGAGGTTCATCAAATTAACTTACTCATTGAATACATCAACTCACACTTGGAATTCTTTTACTGATCGAAGAGGAAATTTTTTTTAAGGAAGGCCTAAATTATTTAATTGCACGTTTACTTCACACATTGCTGTACTTTTATCCACGAGAGATAAAGGTTGTCTACTAACTGATAATTGTAAAAACTTTGGCAGTTGTAGCAAAACTTGTTGCTGCTTCAAGCATAACTATTTTGAGAGATTTAATTGTGCTTCTGATAGTAGACCTCATCCTGAAAAGTCATAGACCCTCAATGTACCACAGCTATACAAATAAGATAGTGGTATTTCTGTTCGTTTTTATGGTAGACAACTTTTCTCTTTTGTGGATACAAGAGTATTACATTCTCGTAATTATTGTTCCTATGTTAAGAGTCCATGGGAGTCGATTTAGCTAAATATCATTTTTTTGGTGATAACTTTTGAACGGTATAAGATATCAAAATTCTAATAAGCGAGAAACACAGATAATGGTAATAGCTTCAAGATGATATAAGTTATAACTATTCAAGTCATGTCGCATAACTGTCAAGCGAATACAGCTGAAAAAACACATTTTTTAGCTGTATACGCTTGACAGTTATGTGACATGGCTTGAATAGTTATAAATTATATCACCTTGAAGGTATTAAAATTATCTGTGTTTCTCGCTTATTAGAATTTTGATACCACATACCGTTCACATTTCATCACCAAAGAACTGATATTTCGCTAAATCGACTCCCGGGGACTCTTAACATCTTGATCAATGTGAATAATTGATTCACATTGATTTTCATAGTAAAATCTTTAAGAAAATGTACGTTCAATCTAGAACATATTTACAAAACCTTATAGAAGTTAAGTAACACAATTAAACATTATTATCGAGCACTACGAACAAACAGTCAAGGTAAGCTGCTAACCAATCAACAAACGAAGGAAAGGAAGACCAAAACAAACGTGTGAGTGTGTGTGTAAGGTGCAGACAAACAAACAAACATGCACATATTTACACAAGATACAAGGGGATGAGACGGAAGTGTCAAGAGGGTGTAACTACAGTCGGAGGAATACAAACGCAACAAGCCTGTGAGACACGAAATACCTCTGCAACCAGTCGGTCAGAGGGTCGCTTCGAATTACTTATGCAATGAATAGTGCGTACGGAGGACCCATACAATTTTATATGACAAACATTTCTTTTTCTTTAAGGATTCATATTTTTTTCACAGTAGAAATTATGTTTTCATGAGACTTCAATTGAATTGGGTTCGGTTCTACGAACTGATAGTGGATCAACTTGTTATCACCCTTGCTTACGCGCGTTATTTTCGTACCTCAACTAATATTTGGCCAAGTAAATGAGTTCGTGAAACCGGCTCTTAATAAATTGTGTTTTAAAAAAGCAAACACTGTTATGAAATTTGGACTGGTCTAATTACTGCTTTAGAATTCACAAAGAATGAATAAAAATAGACCCTTGAGTGAGTACCGTATTACTTCATCATGTCAAGCTTTAATTTCCACACAAACATTCTGTTGGTATAACCTCTAAATTTCAAAGAAATAATACTCTTTGGCTAGTTTAAATTATTGCGCTTCGTCTTTAATGGAATAATGGGTTGTACTGAAATTATGCCACCTTTTTCTAGAACTGCCTTAGCAAACATTTTAATCCCCGTTACGATAAAAAGCCAGAATCTCCCTCTCTCCTCTCCAAGATTTTCTTTCAATTCAATTATGACGAGGAACACAAGTCTACACATATATTTTTTAAATTAAGAAAACAGGTGAACCAATATTACAAATTCAATATGTGTTGGTTTTTCAGCTTCTGTACCAATTCAATTCAAAATACGATTGATATGGGAGGGAAATTCAAAATATATTTTGAATTGATAATCTATCGATGATGAAAATACCTAAGTGCCCCCAGCAAAATATGACATCACAAATTGTCTTACATTGAAACACCTTCCCTGACGACAACCACTCACAGTGTGACGTTATGCAAGTACGACCCCTAACGGGACGACTACTGTAACAGTGTCAAGCTACGTTACATTTGTTATGATTATTTACCTTTCTTCTTCTACTTTAAACCTCTGATGTTGCACCTGCAGCCGCATTTGCATTATCTGCGAGTCCGTGAGGAGCTCTTTGCGCTGACTTGCGTCGGACCCAAGAAAAGAACGTACAATCGTTAGACTGGTGGCGTGCGTGCATGCATGCGTGCGTCGACAGTGTGGGACTGGTCGATCGGGCTTCTCGACAACTACTCCAGGCCTGCTCACTGGTCATCACGTAATCGCAGACAATATTTCCGCAAATCTAATATTGTATTTTAAACTTATAGTTTTTCCATTATGTTGAGTTCAACTACGCATGATAGGTCTAGAGATGACTAAGATTCACACTGATGAATGAGGTGACGGAAGATGACACGAAGGATTATTTTTCATTCATTCATTTATATTGGTCTTAACAAGCACTGTACTGATGATTACGATCTATTGGCGTTGGTGAATGATATAGGCATATGCGATGATGAGATGAAAGGTTATTCTATTAGATGTTTTTGGATCATGGGAAGGAGTTGGTCGTGACCTGTTGTTATAAAACCATCCCAGAATTGACCTGAACGATGGAGGGAGACCTCGAAAAAACCCTGTCAGGATGGTTGCGAGCATGGCGGGAATCGAACCCTGGTTCAGTGTATCTCAGCCACTCGCCTCAGTTGAAAAGATTATTCCATCAGGTGTTTGTAGATAGTGGGAAGGAATCGGTAGTGGTTAAGAAGCCATCCCAGTATGTACCTCCATGACAGAGGGAAACCTCAAGGAACCTCTGTCAATGGTGACTATGGCGGGATTCGAACGTACATCTCCTGAATGATGGTTCAGCGTTTTAGCCACTGGTACACCCGCCTCAGGTTATTAGTTGTTTTTCTTACAGAAAAGTTGTATCAACAATGTCAGAGAATGTATGATAAAGATGATCATAATATATTGATATAAAGATTTGAAATTAGTTACAATATTCAAAACAAGTTGGGTTGATCACATTAGGTAGTACTATGAAGCTCACAGATATTCATGGCACACAAAATTAGAAACATTATAAAATGACTGGTAATTTTTTTTTTTTAGGGCCAATTTGAAAATATCAATTGAATTAAGATTATTTTGACTAGTATAATTTGAATTGATATTGGTAAATTGAAAAGTAAAAGACTAAAGAGATGGAATTACTCACTCTATTTTGTAATTTAGTTGAATAATACTTGAGAAATAATATACTTGAAAAATAATACTTGAATAATACTTGAAAAAAAAACTTGTAATAGAGTTGAATACTCTATTTTCAATCGCCCATACATTATTTCAATATATAGGGCCTACTTGTGGGTGCTAGTACACAATAATGCACACACTTGTTATATTTACACTCTTTTCAGTTGCCAATACATCTTTACTGTCATTATAGTGCGTAGTTGAACCCAATAAATGAAAATTTATCCTTTTTGCCAAAAGTAAGGTTATAATTTATTTTGTAATATGCTTATATATTTTCAATATATTATGTCACCACACAAAAGTGTGAGAAGACCATTTTACGTGAACATGGTTAATCGGAAGAGCAGTCGCAAGACCGAACATTGCCATTTTATATTGTAAACTATACATGACAAATAAAGACAAAGCCATCCATCTCATCAATTATCAACAACAGCATTTTTTTTTGTCAACTAATAAACATTCAACACTATTACTTTGTCGAACATGTGTGGACGTTCAGTTCCGTTGAGCAGGGCTGCAGTAGGAGTCCGAGAGGCCAAGTGCGTGTTTGTGTCGGGGTAGAAGTAAAGACAACAAGAACAGAGCAACCAACACGTCAACAAGAAACACTGTCGTCGAGTTATTTACACGAATCATATTGACAACAGCAAACACCACAGAGTGAAAGACACAATACAGTGAAACCTCTTCAGTAAGTTTCTCTTTAGTAATTTATTCCCATCTCAAGTTTTGTTTTTTGATCCCATTCATATGCGCCCTCATGTGAAATAGATTCTTTAGTAAGATTTTTTAGTCTCGTCCCCTGAAAAACGTAATAAAGAGGTTCCACTGTGATAATACTTGTAGCAACGAAAGAATGTCGCCTACCAACTGAATAATTGTGAAAATTGTAAAGCAACTCTCTGCAGTTTTCAAAATTACAAGCTTTCAAAAGATTTAGTCGAGTTTCAACTAATAAACATTCAACACTATCAGTTTGTTTCAAGTTATAAGTTCAGTTGTTTTTTTTTCAGTTTTTTTCAGTTTTTTTTATATTATCATCTTGGTTTAGAATTTAAAAAAAAATAAAAAATAAAAAATAAGTTTTAAGTATTAGTTTCAAGTTTTGATGTTATTTAAAAAAAAAAAGTTTCTAAGCGTAAATCTCATTCCAACAAATTATTGACCCAAAGATATCACAGCTATACAAATATGACAGTGATACAGAAGTCATCTTTTTCATTTTGGTAGATGGTTTTCTTTTGTGGATACAAATAAAGACAAGCATGCAATATTTTTCTATGATTAGCCTCATACATGATAACAAGCAGCTCAAAGTCAACCAATCTTCTTGTTGAATTTTCAATATGTGATGAGAACCTTTTGATCAACCAAATACAAAAGAAATATCCTATTTTAACAATTGTGTGACGTAGTTTTGCGTAGAATTGGACAGGCCTAATATGGTCACGATACAACATAGTTGCGGTGTTTCCCTCCTTCATTTTATGGGTCGTGACAGTCGTAGAAAATCCACTTCCGTACACTCTCAAGTACCGGCTTGAATATCATTTATTACATTCTGAAGAATTGGTGTTTTACATTATAAATATATTTGCGCATCATTATCCTAATTACGCTACTATTAGAAGTTGAATATTTTTTTTTTGATAAACCTTAAAGAAAACTGAATTTAATAGCTAATTTTACGATTACATTGCGTTCTCTAAATAAGATATCGATACGATTCATGTATCCTGATGTAGGTCTACAGGAAAATAATATTCCTATATCGACACGAAAAGTAACAATAGAATGCGCTTCTAAATCTCATTATGGTCAACGAATGGTTACAAAAGTTCATTCAACAATGTGATATTTTAATCAATATATATCATTGTTGAAAATATGCGCATGCTTTATTTCGTAACTTTTCTCTAGTTCCAATTTTTAACACTAAACAGCATGCCTGCAAATTTTTCTACGCAATTATAGTGATGAGTGGAATTATCCCCTGACAATTCTACTACTTTCACTACGCAACTTAGTGATGCATGCTGCATTACAACATGCCCCTCCCTAACAACTATCAGCATGCAACGAACAGGAGCATAACGATAGAACAAGACACAGTTGTACCAACTGAACGGTGTGATCGTATTTAATTGTACTCACCGGCTATTTGAAAAGACCCTTAGACACATTACAATGATACAGTTAGATTCCTCTCTCCCCCACCACACACAGAAAAAAGCTATTTCGTGTATGGAGTAAGTATTGACAATTGACAAAAATCATGTCAAACACATCAAACTGACTAGACAATTAACAAACAGGTAATACAAATATGGTAGAAGATTTTTATTCTAGTGTAGATAAGAGTCTAGTACAAGGTTGTCTAGGCACGCCAGCTTTCCGGATGACAATTCTCGTTACGGTAGTTTTAAAAATATAAAAATAGATTTATTTTCATATTGTTTCAAAGCCCGAAGAATACTGACCTCGTTTCATGAATAACAACGATAACAACTTATTTCGTTTCGTTTGCCTTTTCGCTTTGGCATTAGGAGCCTAGGAATGCAAGCTTCAAAGCCGCAAACTCTCATAACCGTACTTTTTAAAATAGCAATGAGATTTTTGATAATTTATGAAGAAATCAGCTAATATTACGCCAATGAGTGAATTCGATGAAATACAATTACTGAATTTGGCGCGTGATTGACTAATCAAATGATCAAGTTTGTTTTGAGCGCCTGCACGCTCGTAATGAGTAGAAATGAGCCATCTCGGATTAAACTAAACTACGATATCAATTTCAATACCAAAAACTGTAATAATTCATCAACATTCCTTACTTGCAAATAGTTTTGCAAAAGAGTTATACAAAAACTGTGAGAGACAGAGAGAGAAGATAAAGATCAAGAGAGAGAGAGAGAGAAGGTACAGATCAAAAGAGAGAGAGAGAGAGAGAGAGAGAGAGAGAGATCTATGGACTCACTTGAGGTGTACTTGAATCTCCTCGTAGTTGACGTAGTGACTGAAACGCTGCGGGTCGGTGATGCCGACGCGACTGCCCGGCCGACTCATCTCGCCGTACAGGTCGTACGGGGTCGGGCGACCTGGTATGACCTCTGGCTGTTCCAGACGCTACGCAAACAAGCACAGGTACATTGTAAAACAGGCATATGACTATATTTCTTCTTTGATTTAGAGCACATGTGAGTCTATTCATCAAAATATTTGTTTTTTAGTGTTAACTTTAGAATGTTTTATTAAGATATCAAAATATTTGTATATCCAATGTATTAAGCTAAACTAATACAATTATTTCATATCTGTCTTTTCAATATCTAACAATACTGCGAAGGGTCCATCAGTTGTTAGCGTGCTGAAATGCCATTCAGGAGACTGGTATTCGATTCCCATCATGGTCAACCATCCTGACTAAGGAGTATCGTGCATTTCCTCATCATTCACCGATACCAAAAATCGTAGGGTCATTACATTGTATCATCAGGAGTCCATGGGAATCGATTTAGAAAAATATCAGTTTTTTGATGATACTTTGGAAGGGTATGAGATATCAAAATTCTAGTATGCGAGAAATACAGATAATTATAATAGCTTCAAGATGATATAAGTTATTAGTTACTATTCAAGTCATGTCACATAACTGTCAAGCATATAGGGGCCTACAACTAAAAAAAAAATTGTATATCTTTATATGCTTGACAGTTATGCGACATGACTTAAATAGTTATAACTTATATCATCTTGAAGCTATTGTAGTTATCTGTATTTCTCGCGTATTAGAATTTTGATATTTCATACCGTTCAGAAGTTATCACCAAAAAACTGAATATTTTGCTAAATCAACTCGCGTGGACGCTTAAACCCAATATAATAAACGGTGACGAATACAAGCAATGCTAATGGTTGAATGACCCATGATGGAAGGTAGGAGAGATCGTCGCGTTGGCTCACCTGCCTGATGACCTGCTCGTACTTCTCCTCCCGCTCCTCGAGCGGATACTGGCCCCGTCGCTCGGCGTGCATACGCTGATGCTGCGCCCGCAGCTGGTGGATCCGCTCTGTGCGCGTCTGGTTGTCGTGGGGGGGCGGCGGGGGCGGGGGGCCCATCTGGCCCGACTCACGGTACACGCCTGGCAACACACACAAGCAAAGTTTCAACAACTGTACCAGAAAAATACTAGAAAACTGTTCAAAGTGGAAGATATCAACATTCGTGTGTTTATACTGAAAGACTTTTATCTACGGCGAAAAATTATGGTCACAGACAGCGCAGTCCTGGTGTTGACGACCATTAGTTTTAAATAATCAAAATGGGGTGGTAAGATCGCCCTTGTGGTGCCCCGTCCAAACGATCCTATCTTTCATCCATAGCCTTAATTGGGGAACAATGATTTTGTATCAAGTTTCGATGTTATTAAAAAAAAAAAAGAAAAATACTGGGGCTTCAATCCTGTATGTTGTGACTGTCGGAACTCAACTGTCGTATCTTTCGATTCCTATTTATGAATATATCAGGAGAGCAAAATCTAGGCCTATGTTGTAGTATGTAGTACAGTAATTTTACTATGCATATATATGTATATAATACAATCACGTAAATTTGGCTCATATATATATATATATATATATATATATATATATATATATATATATATATATATATATATATATATATATATATATATATTATATATATACATATATATGTATATAATACAATCACGTAAATTTGGCTCATATATATATTATATATACATATATATTCATGAGTGAGAAATTATAGATACGACACTTAGGTCAAGTGATTACTTACGACAGTAATAACGTATAGAAATCAGGCCCGTAGAATGATGAAGCTCTAGTACATGTATCAGATTTGATCAGGAATCTAATATCAATCAATATACTGGTGTACTGAGACAGGTGGACCAGTGGCTAGCACGCTGAATCGTCATTCACGAGACTGGGTTCGATTTTCGCCATGGTCAACCATGAATTGAATGTTGAGGGTAAGGTGCGTCGACAACGGTCAACCATCCAGACTGAGATTTTTGTATACGTACTATTTCGGTTTTGCATAAATTCTCACCCCACGGTATGATACGTCATGTGGGCAGGCATACTCTAAGTCTCTAACGGACCGTGACATTCGTTGTCAGTAGAAATAAGCTCGTGTTTCAATTGAATCGACAGGTTTTGAATGATTCACGTATTTTCAATACCATTTCAAGACCAATTTGTTGATGTTTTTTAATCGACCTGCCACCGTCCCACTTTACAGAAGTTTCCCGAAGGTGTTCTTCAGCCTATAGGCTAATGCCGGGGTGGTTCTTACAAAAATGTAAGTCACGACCGCTTCCGTGCCACTATCTTTCCCATTACCTATTAGAAACCCGGAAGAAACCTTCACCTCATTATGGAGTCTCTTCATTTCACTAATCATTCGTCCGACGCCAATATATCTTGGATATAAGGGGGCTAGATTAGATGTGGGTAAATTCTCTTTCTTGAATAGGACAGGTAGGGACTGGAATGGGCTTGGTAGAAGTGTTTTTGAAGGGGATGAAATTAGGTTGAAGTTATTCAGAGGGTTAGAGGTCAGAGGGCTGGATAGGGGTAGTTAGGGAACTTGCCACCGCGCATTTATGTGCAATTGCAAGAGTTAGAATAATAATAGAAAAAAATAATAATATCAGCGGACTTCCATGAGTTATTCGACGGCTTTTTATCTAAAACAAATATTTCGACTCGAGGTGCGTAAATCTCACCTTGTCCTGGCTGACTGGATGCCGACGATCCCGAACCCTCTCGATCCCTCGACATTCCTTCCCGGCTGTTCTCCCGCATCCGGTTGTTGTTGTTGTTGTTGTTGTACCCTATGTGTGTGATGGAAGACTGAGGAGGCGGACCTATTTGGCTCTTGGCCTGTGATTGGTTGCTAGATGACTGAGTAGGAGGAGCCGAAGACTTGGTGGGAGGAGCGGAGTGTTTCGATTGGATACCAGTCGAAGAGGTGGGCTCCCATTGGCCAGTGTGGGCGATGTGGGTGGTGCTTGTGCCGTCGCGATGATTGATACCTGTCCGGGGAGAGAGAGAGAAGACATCGTAACTCGTAAGATACAGGACAAAATTATATTTGGACCTAATTACTGGTCTGTCCACAGCCTTGAACAACTCGGAATCATATCTTATTACTACCGTACTTGTTATCAACAAATTGAAGGGCATTGCCAATGGCAGAAGACACAATATAGCAAGAGAAAATGGTTCAAACATTGACGTTGAAATGTCCTCTAAAATCCTACTAGATTCAGAATTGTAAATTGATGATAATTGAATATTTGCAATAGATATTAATTATGCTTCAATATGTAACAATTACAACTGATTGAGTCTCTGACTAGCCTATAGAAGTGTTGAATATAAAATAATTTCTGAAAATCAAATATCATTCAACATACCTGATGAGAGATACAAAATAATCATCATTTACCAAGCATAGCTGTTGCAAAGATAATCAAGCTATTCCAATTATCTGTCTCCGTTGTAATCAGTAAATGAAATTCGAACAAAGTTTTAATATATGTTAGTGTTTTATGGTATTGGGCTATGTCTTACGTAAAATATAAATATGTGAATCAAGCTATGTATTAGAATAAAGATACAGGAATGCTATCAATTAGTAACCATTGGTAACTGATAGGAAATTACAAGTAATCACTAATTATCTCCAAATCACCGAGGCCCAACATTAAAAAGTCGAAGTATCCGTATTCTGAGATTTAGTTATACAAATAGCGTGAGTAACCATGGTGATAGCAAACTGCCAGTTAGAGCTATTATCATGTTGGTAATGTCTGCTCTTGATGATATTTTGTAAAACTGGCTAGTGGGTTTAGAATTGAATTAATATTCATCTGTGACCAACACGTCAGTATGAAGCTCACCGTGCGTGGAACCAATGTGAATTGACGACGACGAAGTCGATCCCTCCCGATGATGGCTCTTGGCAGATATCGAGCCTTCGCGGTGGTGACTTAGAGGTGGCGCATTGACAGAACCACCTCTGTGGTTGCCCTGGGTTGGCGCTATGCCTGGACCGTCTCGGTGGTGACCCGGTGGTGGCGCGTGTATCGAGCCTTCGCGGTGGAATGGCTCGGGTGCGCCATTCGTCATCTCGGCCTAGAAACATTATCACATTTAATTGGGAGAAATAATGTCGTGGGCACTAGAAAGCTACGTGTTAATCATCTGTTGGAATAAAATACTAGATGAACAGTTTTCAATTATTCTTGAAATCAACATAGATCTTGGTGGATCAAATATTGAAATGAATTGTAGGTAACCGTACGGATTATTTTGACATGTGCTGCCCGCACGTGCCTCTGGTCATTCAAGTGGACATCGTTCGTTCATTTGCACAGAGAATGAGTAACATGCATGAATGTTTCCAAATGTGGGCTACACTCATCAAACTGATTCAATGTTTTTAAAAACAGATTTTTCTAAATGGTAATCTCATATTTCAAGAATGAGTTGAAACACAGAAAACAGGAAAACTAGAATATTTTGTATGCTACTCAACAAATTAAAATTGTTAAAATAAGATCTAGGGAAGAATTAAACTGGCATATATTTGTAATTTATAAAGACAAATGATTACTGCACTTAAAAACTGTTATTTGGTAAATATTAAACCCGAAGATTGTTCTCGAAATCTGTACTACCGGTAAGTAAATTCAAATGTTGATATACTCGTAACCACAAAAGACAATGGTCCTCCACCAAAATAAATAATAAACATAAAAATAACCAATGCTATATTTGTATAACTGTGATATTTTTTTATGGTAGGCCTATTATGATTTCTCAGAGTGACTCACCATGAGAAATGAAACTGTATCTTAAAAAAAAAACATAAAATCCCTGCAAGATTATGTATTTACCAAAGTTTTACAATTAATTAGTAGACTACATACTTTCATGGATACCAATATACAATATCACGTGCCGATTACGTAATTCCTCTGACCCAAGGATCACGAACAAATAAACAACGAGAACGACATTGTCCGTCTCTGTTCCTCTCACCTGCTGCATCTGTTTCTGCCTGAGCATGAGCCGGCGGTACTGCTCCTGTATCCGCTGTTGCTCGTCCTGAGCCGCCTTGCGCGCCGCCTCCCTCTCCTCGGTGAGCCGTCCCCAGCCCTCCTCCTCCCCGCTGCCCCCGCTCAGCCCCTCCGACACTCCCGGCGGCTTGCGATGCTTCCCGAATCTGAACACAATCACACAGTCACGACATGCGATCAGCTGATGAATCTTTTACACGTTTCACAGAAAAACATGATGAATTAATATACAAGCATAAGCAATATAACTCCAAATTTTTATACAGAAGTAAAAATGGTGATTACATTTTTGTACAATGAGAGTTGTAATAACAGCCTTACGAACTGGAAAATTTTCTACAGAAGTATATTTAATATTTGTCAGTCTACTGAACATATAAGATATTAATTCGAACTTTGAAGAGCTATACTACTATTGAGTTAAAAGAACATTTTGCCTACAAACTTTTAAGACTAGTTTTAGTTCATCAATCAGGGGTAAAAAAATGAAATGAAAAATGAAATTTCAGAAATATCCAACTAGTTGGATTTTCACTAGTTTAGCGCAGAGCTCACCTGAACATGGAGCCGATGCCGCGAAACAGCCCCGGTTTCTTCTTGCCCATCTTGTTCTTGTCGAGCACCGCGTTCATCGACGACTGGCGCGGGCCGCCGCGGACATTGGCAAATCCAGGCAGCGAACCAAGGTCGCCGTCCTCCTCCGCCACTGGTCGGGGACACAGACGAGACTCGACGTGAGTCAACCAATCAGAGCCAAGCGCTAATAACCAATACACAAAGCCACAAGCGACAAGAGGTTAGAAGCGGGGACAGGTTAGTCGATAGCAAACCACAACATGTCAAGACGTATTACCTAAAGGTGGATTCACAACAGTTTTCAACAAGCACTTCAGTCTTAGTCAGAGTCTTATTTCTAGTGAGCTTAGAACCACCTTGGATCATAATTGTGTTGCAACTGCTTTAAACGCTCAACAGAGTGTGTTAATGTTGCTGTTTTCACAGCCTGGCTGCTGCAAATATTGAAACTGTTGGACGCCTCAGACTGGTTCGTCTTCGTCCTAACGACATGGAATTGAGTTACATCGTAGAATGAGCTCAAAACAAACACTGAAATTACGGCTGTTCCATTTCAATGATTGTATTTGAAAACTGAGACGAGGACCAAGATAAAAGCAGCCATTGAATCTGTTGTGTATCGACCTTGACTTGTCACAAACTCGAAAAACCACAAGTTGACAGACATAACCTACTTTTTCTGAAACCCAACGCTTATAAAAAGAAAATTAAAAGCCGTAAATATATATGTATTAAGAACACCTTAGAGTTGGGTCAATTTACTATAGTTTTAATTACTGTTCTAGTCTCAGTCCAATAAATACCATGATTCACTACCGTCTTGATTTTAGTTTCAGTCTTTAGGCTCGTTTTAAGAACTAATTTACAGCCACTCGTTGCAAGGTGCTTGGTACGAAGGTGTGCTTGAGACTGTGAACCAATCAGATGTGTTGAAACATGCGTTGAAATAGTTCTGACAGGATGACTGTGAAGACGGGAAAATTAGCGCAGTCTGTTGGGAGTTTTGTTGGGAGTTTCAACCAGTTGTGACTCCATTTTGAGCAGAAATGGTTCTAAATGTGCTAGAACCATGAGTCAGACCAAGACTAAAAGTGAAACGCTAGTTAAAACTATTGAAAATCGACCTTTATTGAACGTTCAGGCTGGCAAACTGCAAATATATATAAAGATAAAATGACAATAACAACATTATTTCAGATATACTTTGATCACATCTTTGTGCTGGTAGCACTGCATTGCATGACTTGCATTACCAGCCTGAAGTTGTAGAATAAAGCAACTACAAAGTATTGTTGTTCAAGTCATTAATTTGTATTTATCTGACGTTTGCCAGCGCAATAATTCAATACGTATTTTACATTAAACCCAATGTTATCAAATGACACCTTATAGCTTTTTATCTGAAACCATGACAACCCATCTTAGTATAATGCATTTGTACATTTTCATTTCTCAGCTATAATGGTGAATATTAGTGGAAGCATTATTTAAAATATATACATGACACAAATGAAAATTAGTTTTGGTACACTGATTCCACCCTTCAGTTTGGATAAGTAATTTCCAACTTGCAACAAACCAATGAAGTTAGTTTGATCATTTTTATTTACAAATTTAGATGTTGATAGATATAGGCCCACCTGAATGATCATACACGAGCAAACTACACAAGAACTGTATCTTTGTATTATACTCAACGACCACACCAATAGACGATCAAACCTATGAAGGTATGAAAGCGCAGGTGAGGAAACGATGAAGTGATAAAAGGCAAAAGAATGTTCACAAAAACCCATGCCTCAAGACTTTTTTTTACTTACTAAAGAATTGGCTTAGCTGAACGAGCCGCGGGGGGCAGCACAAACGAGGAGAAGTAACACAGAGCAATGTATGTACGGGTAATATGAAGTGAAAGGCCATGTTCAGAAACATGGCTGCCAGGCCCAACGTGGGAACAATATGGCGGATGGCCTTCTGACATCATGAGCGTAACAGTTTTGTTTGGAAACTTTTGTTGCTCTCAAGAGCCCGCATCGTAGACAGATCTACAAGGCGCACTTTCACCACATATATCTCAAGAACCACAAACACTACAAACTCGCGGTAAAATGCAATGAATAAATAATACCCTTACAATTAGATATGCTTGGTCCAAATTTGAAGAATAATTCCAGTATGGAGCAATAATTGAATCAAAGTGAGCCTAATTTGATGATTTTCATTGCTTAATTCCCGGTTACCAAATACCAGTAGAAATAAATTACAAACGCACATCTTCAATTTCAACTTTGCTTATCAATATTTGAAATTCTGATTTGCCAGTAATTTTACAGTTTTCTCATTTTCCTTGGCAAAAATGTGTAATGTAACTAGATTGTGTCCAATTTATAAAATGGAAAACTCCATCTGGAACTCTTTCAATATTAATCCCTTTCCACTTTTCAACCCACAACCGAACTTTTCAACGCACATCAAACTTGGGTCGAGCATTTCGAAGAGAAACATTCTCAGCTAAGATGCGGGCTCTTGAGTGACTATCCACACATCAAAAATCGTATTGGGCCTTCAAAGCTTCATCTCTCTGAGTTACTTCCCCACGATAAGAGGCACTCACCAGTTTAGGTTACATTAATGTTTAGTAAGCATTGAAACCACACCACAGGTAAGACGTTTCATACAAGATAGGTATAAACTTGTATTCGCGACAGTAGAAGGTTGTCTAACGATAAAATAAATGTAAAAACTTTAGTAATTGTAGAGAAACTCACTGCAATTACACATGAGTCGCTTTTGAAAGATGAAGTCACGTTTTTAATCGTAGACCTCTCAATCTGGAAATCATTGACTCAAAAAGAACCACAGCTATAACAGTGACATCTGTGTTCATGTGGGTAGACAATCTCAAACTCTCGTAAATATATGTATATATCTATTCACCATAATCTAGCATAACTATGTCTCTTTAATGTTAGACAGGTCACAATTATTTACATTGATATACAAATATGGTGAAACCTCTATGCATCGTTTTCCTGCTTGTATGTTTCATTTTTCCAACCCCACTCCCACATAATCAATGTTTAATTTTCCTGGATGGATTGTCTTCCTGGTCCTTTGAAGAACGATGGATAGAGGTTTCACTGTAACCAAA
The DNA here is from genome assembly GCA_964007535.1 of Brachyptera risi. Lineage (NCBI taxonomy): Eukaryota > Metazoa > Arthropoda > Insecta > Plecoptera > Taeniopterygidae > Brachyptera > Brachyptera risi. The sequence goes on from OZ023334.1 coordinate 9,931,772, forward strand.
TACAGTAGCCCAACATGATGTAATGCATATCCCATATGCAAAAACTGGGAAAATATGTAAATATAACCTGGAACTTCACGTCTTTATTGCCTGCATATAGAAAACTATTGTTAGAACCAAAATTTCAAGTTAGGCCTGTTGAAATGATTTTTTTAATATATAATCAATTGAATGGTTAAAAATTCCAATGAAAATTTGTAGGCCCAAATTCAATTTATTTATTCAAGTTGTGTTTTTGTAAATTAGACTGTAGGCTATATGTGTATACTAGTACAACAAAAGACCAATGAATCAAATCAAATCCCGAGACACAGTCTGAAGATCATGTCTTGAAGTACAGGCCGTCGCAGCTTCTTGGCTCACTCATCAAGGTAAGCTGTCGTTGCTGTCTCTCGCGTAGTACTCACGTGTTTCCATTTCGAGCCTGGCCCGCACGTCCGTCAGCGGCGCCTCATAGCTACGGTCTACAGCGGCCCTGAAGCTCTCGTTGCAGCCGCGACCTCTGATGACCCTGACGGCGCCGGCGGCGTTGCGGTACGTGTACGCAGGGTCGCTGTCATCCTGCATCTGGATCTACGAGCACACACGGTCAACACGACTAGTCTATCCATCTAGCATCCACTTTCATATTCATGGGTTTTTTATTTTTGGTTTATTAACACTCTGTAATGATAAATAAGATCTATTGGTGTCAGATGGATGATGAGAGGACATCACAACCCTAAAACTAGATTTCAATGAATAATGACGATATTTATTTCCCGATTCTGAGAAAACTGAAATCACCATCTCGATTTCAGAAATTTCATTCTGTTCTATTCCCAACAACAACCGTGTCAAAATTGGAGACATTTTGAAGAATTAATTCTGTTCCAATCGAAGATTTTCAATTTCACATTGCATTGAAAGATTTTCAATATCATCGATTCTCTTGAACTGATTCTATTTCACCACGAAACGTAAAATGAAATACGTTGGAAACATATCCAATTATATGAAACGACTCTCTTGTTCTACATGCAACCAAAATACCGAAACCGCATCCCGTATCTTCACATTACCCCGTGAAAGTCTAAGAAGTATTAGAAGTCTAGAAAAACTATGATCTATATAAACTAGAGATAGATGACTGGATGAAGACGCTTGCTCACCTCTTGTACCATGGTCTGCAGTGACTCCAGGCTGGACGACTTCTTCATGCCCAGCGACGGGCCAAACTCGAGGATCCGCGCCCGCAGGTCCGATTCTAACAGACGAGACAACAATACGTTAAACAGAGGAGTTAAGTGTCAACTGGAAAATAGTAGCTAGTTGGTCGATAAGCAAACATCGCAACAGGGTAATTTTGTCAAGTCCCTCACAAACAGCCTCATGAGGCAAAACATACAGTTAAAAATAAACGCAATTACATTGTTACAAGGTGATATATAAATGATAATGACATTTATTTTCTTGCTTCTAGTATTTATTTTGTTTCACCTTACTTTTATCTCAGTCAACTCATAAGTCACTCATAAGTCATCCATAATCAATATTGAAATTTTCAATATAAAACCAATATAAATGTATAATAAAAATGAATAGCAACACGAAATTTCCTGCGCGGATGTTTTTATTCTGGTCCCTTACAAAACACGATATAGATAGAGCTTTCACTCTGAATGTTTTTGAATGTGTATCATAAGGCAAAACAACTTGTAATACTGTACGAAAAGCAGTACGTAGGCCATGCCCAAGCCCGAATACATAACTGGAAGACAACAACGTGTTCGACAGAGACAGTAAAACATGTTTATGGCAAGCTTTATGCTGACTGATTATTAGTTATCCAAGAGCTAATATTTTATGAGTAACATTGTATTGCATTTCAAGCCTTATTCTTCTCTTATTGTTGTTAAATTACTTCTACAATGCCTATTATATCATTATCATTATTTCTATTATTAAAATTAGTAGTTTTTATTTCAGCAGGATGGCACATAAAGCAACATGTGAAACAGGCAAGGTTCCAACTTGAGGGCCAGGAGGCGTCTGCTAGGCGTGTATGATTTCACGCAGTCAACTTGCGCCCATAGTTTTTGAAATTTCAAAAAGATTTTCATTCCGTTCTGTTTCTCGAGAGATAATCTAGGTTTGCGCTAACCGCTGATATACAATGAAAACCATGGAGCTTGATTGACTATGTGAACTGACCGAGTTCGTTCCAAATGCCTGACCGCTTCCAAACAGAACATTACAGACAACTTGACAATTGGTCAATTAGAACAATTAGTGATCATCTCATGTCAATACTTTCTTCATATAATAATCAATTGAACAGTCGGGAATATTATTATATACAATAGTACAATATAGGCCTATGTAATATTATAGATGTTGAATGGTTAAATAATAAATACATATGAATAGTTCCAAGTGAGATATAGTACTTTAAACCCAATTCAAATAACCATCACCAAAAAAAGCCAACACATATTCCCAAGCATGATGTAAAAGCATAGGCCTAGAGTAAGAATAACTATAAAGGACTCGGCACTAAAATTTACCATACCACTGCGGTTTAAAAATAAATCAAACAAATGGCGGTGAAAATGGCATCATTCTAATTGGTATTTGAAATGAACTATTTATTTTTAATCGGGAATGTCAAAATATATTAGCATGCAGATCATCCAATTGAAAATAAATCATAATTATAGCCAAGAGGTGATTAGAATATACAATTGACTCCACAATACGTGGAGAAAAACCTCGAAGAACCTATAGCAGGATATTTCAGTATTTTATGCCCACGGAATTGCTAAGGAACGGGAGTTATCACCAGAAGCGTGGCATTAGGACTTAGAAATGAAATAACAATTACGTACGCTGGGAGTCTGCGTACGACGGTGCCATGCTACTGATGGACTCGGTAGAGTTGGCACGCAATAGTCGACCTTCACTCGCTGAAAGAACAATACATGCCGTGCCGTAACCACAGTGACAGAGAAGGGTCACCAAGAGTGATAGGGAAGGGTGACCGTATATGGAAAGAAAAAAGGGAGAGCAAAATCATAGTAATACAAAAAAAGTAGACCAACACCCAATCAGGGGGGAGAAGACCCCTTGATACAATATTTTCAGTTGCAGATACTTTTCTGAATTTTGTACAAATTTGCAGCGTTTGTAGTTTGCACAACAGCTAGCGATCTAGCGAGTGTTGACCTAATTCAATTACGACCCCTACTACCTGAAACTAGGTCAAGTTCCACTGTACGGTATTCTTGATCGAAAATCTTTCCGAGCTATTGCATGTCATCAGCGGTCATCAGACGATAGAGACAGAGTGAAAAAAAGAGAGTCACATTCAATGTAGTGTATTTACACATGCGAGGAGCACAGTCAAACCATGAAAGAGAGAGACAGAGAGAGAGTGAGAGAACGACAGACTCACCATTGTGTGAATGATGCAGCTGTTGAGGCAGCACTTGCTGTGTGCCGTGACGAAACTTGTCTCGCTCCTCCCTGAAATCACGACAAGAATAACGACTTGGTACCAACATTCCAGCTCAAGTTACATCACACACGTTTCAGTAATAAGATGATCAGGGCACAAGATGTTCCATTTCAGCTACTTTTTTTCTCAATTCTTTTTTTAAATGGCTTTTAATGACTCTGTTTGATGATGAACAGATGAAGTGATGATAGTTGGGAAGACATTTACAAAAACCCATACGTTACCTCAGCGGGACTCGAACCCATGGCCCGCACATTCAAAGCAGTGCCTCAACTGTCTGAGCTACACGCACGGCTAGTAGCTTTCTTCTGAATTGCATTATCCAAATATTCAATAAATTCTTGCAGACATGTAAAACACTTTCATGTTTTCAATATTACTTCATTTCCTGTTTGGTAATTAGAGAGAGAGAGAGAGAGAGAGAGAGAGAGAGAGAGAGAGAGAGAGAGAGAGAGAGAGATATTTACCTGATCTTCTTGTTGCGTTGGTACGTGTCGGTGTGTTTTGCGTCGAGTGTCGCGTGTCTCTTCTCCGACATGGACTGGCGACCAAACGCGTCGCGAGAGAATCCGGCCGCCTCCTCCAGAGACAACCTGCACACAAACAGACAAAAATACTTCACAGTTAAAATATAAATACTTGGAAAGTTAGAATCATGATACAAAATGTGCTCATCAGGAACAACATTATTATATTCTGATGTATCATTATATTATATATCATTGATAGGCCTATATATATATTACTATTTTGAAACACCGTCTTTCAAAGCGCAACAATGTTCAGTAGCGTAACAACAGAACGATCCAATAAAACCAATACACTGTATAATGAAAAATGGTCATAAATGAGAAACACCAAACACCCCAATTGATATTTTCAGGAAAATAGCTAATCGCAATTATATCGCCGCTATGATAAAGCATAACAAAATCATACTTTATCGCTTTTTGTCGCCTTTTGAAAAAAGTGACCAAATAACATCGAATGTATTGAAACATGAAGAAATAATATAAAGGCATGAATTGAAGCATTTTTAGATTAGACCGCACTGATAGCTATCGCTATTTTTACATGTCCCTAACGACAAGGAACGAACGTGACATACTGGCTGGTGTACGTGGGATCGACAGGTTTCTCCTCCTTGGGGCTCGGTCGGTGGTACTCCTCCTCGATCAGCACCATCTCGGGCGGTGGCATGTTGACAGTCGGACTGCCCGCGTGACCGCCGCCCATCCCGCTCAGCCGCACGGTCGCGTTCCACGCGTCGTTCGTCGCGCGGTAGTAGCTCTCGTTGCGCATGGCGTTGTCGCGTGGCAGCTGGCCCGTCAGCCGGTCGAGCACGGGGTTACGCGGACCGACCATCTCGTAGCCGCCCGGCTTGGCGGGCTTGTAGCTGTCGCCCGAGTCCCGGGACGTTTCCAGGCTCTTGCACGGTAGGAAGATGACAGTCGTGTCGGAGTTCTCGCTCGTGCCGGAGTTGTCCGGAGTGCACACAGTCTCCGACTCTTTGGTTCCTGAAGGAAGAAATGTTTAAATTTGGAAGACATAATGTGCAGCCCCATGACTAGATCAAAGACCTCATTTCTTTCTCATTAACATCGAAAAAGTGACATAAAATTATTGTTTTCCAATTAAGGCTAGAGTTTTTCTATAAACACTTTTTTCTGCCCAAACTTGGCACAATATGGTAAATACTAAATAATAACATAAAAGATCATGGGCCTCGTTCTCGTACGTTGTGACCGTCAAGTGATCGCCTAACCCAACTGTCGTATCTTGTAATTCATATTTATGAATATATAAGAGGGTAAAATTTATGTAATTAATAATTATATTCTATGTATGGCCTATCTCAAACAATTATTCAACTAAAATATTAAACCACGAATTTTAGTCTTCTAAATATTCATGAATGATGAACTGAATTTCCAGTTAGGTGAAGTGATCATTTACGACAGTCAAACTTATAGGAAAGAGGCTCATATTCTGTCACCGTCGAGTTGTTTGCATACCGTTGATTGTGGGCGGTGTTGCCGAGTTAGGTCCGTTGGCTCTCCTTGCCACGGTGATGGTGATAACGCCCGGCACTGGTCCCTCCGTGCCCAGCATGGCCCGTCTCAGTGTCTCCATGGCATCGGAGTTCGGTTGGGCAAGCAGCGAGATGCCTGTAATAATACAATACATGCTGATACCAACTGCTGCATATTGTAACCAATTATAACAAATAATGAAACTTGGCAAAAGGTCTTCGTTCCTCAATGGCGTTAGTTGAGAATCTATTTTTATCACGATTGCCGTTCGATTCCTACATTATCGATCGACACCTCATTTAGAACTTCAAATCGATATCACATCGGAATACTTGCTAGTTACTATTGGTATTCAATATCAACACAATGATCGATATTTATTTGAAAAAAGAGAAAAAAATGCACTACTACAGGAACTCCAGCCTGAATCTCCTTAAGCAGTGTATGCTATAATTTAGATGTGAACTTTCGATTTTTTTAAAATTCATAATGAAATTTCTGCCAACATGTATTACGAAGTATTGATAAAAGTAATCATCAGATTGGAAAAAAATTACACTGAATTGAAGTAAAAATCGTTGAGTAGAAAATAGACGTGACTTTTATGTATGTATACATCAATAATTATATTTAGCGCAACATCCAAATTAACCTAGCACAATAACAGGTCTTGAGCGTAATATTGAGCAGTTGACCTACCGTTGACATTGAGCAGCTGATCGTTGGTGCGGAGCCGGCCGTCCCTCGAGGCCGCTCCGCCGTGCAACACCGCCTTGACGAAGATGCCAAGGTCGACGGAGGTCATCGACCCCACGCTGCCGGACGAGTGGTTCAAGCTGTGATTGGCCGACGTCTTGCCCTTCACGCTCACACCTGTAGCGACAGAACAACGACAATCACGACTAGTAATGCCGCAGCTCCGTCAGAAAACCAACTGGTAGCCTGTGAGCCTACTACTTCCAAGGCAAACCTATTCATCTGAGAAGTCCCTGAAGTTGAGGCCCCTATTCTATAACTGTATGAAAGCAAGACGAAAATGTCACGGCCCATATAATAAACCATGTCAAAGTATATGGAATCGCCCGAACAAACAAAGATCGGCCACTTAAATTTCATTTTAGGGTTGTGGAATAGGGGTCCAGGGGTATTCTAAGCATAGGACTGATCATGAACATTACCATTCCACCGTAGAAATCGAGGAATACGCATGCAGACAAAAATAAATAATGACTTAAGACTAATGAATAATAACTAATGAGTCACATTTTGTAAAAACTGAGAACACATGTGGAAATATTCAATGGATAATTTTATAATTATAATTTATAATAAAACGAGATACAGTCGAACCCACTTATAACGAACTCGGTTTAAACGAAATTTCGGTTTTTACGAATTAATTACCATCCCCCTTCAAATCTCCTATCCTTACAATGTTAAATAAAGACCTATAACGAAGTGATTTATATTTCAAAATTCGGTTATTACGAATTTTTTGTCACTTTTCAGCATATTTTGCTCATTATTTTCAGCTACAGTCGGACCCGCATATAACGAATTTCAAGGGGAATGAAAATCTGTTCGTAAAAACAGAATTTCGTTATAGAGATTTATTGCTTTTTTTCATAACAGCACTTGAATTTTAGAGATTTATAAAGATAGGCCTACATTTACGACTTGGGCCCTAGTATAGTACTGTATTAGGTGACATATTATCATCGCATCGTATCATCACTTAGTATGTTTGTAGAAAGTAATAGAAAACAACAATGTCCTTTCATAAAGAACTTATCATCTGCTATCACATGACACCACAACTACCCACTTCTAGTGTTTTATTTCCTAGGTTACAGGACACTATCACGAATGAAAATGAAGGAATGTAAACAAAAAATAGATAAACAAAGTCATTGAAGATGTCACCATCACGTTATTATTTAGTGCGCGTTGAGCGAGTGTTTTGTTTTGGGCCGTTCCACTGTGCGAGGGACGGGGAGGGGGGGTGCAGCAAGAGTTATGACCACGTGCTGTACGCGTCACCAGCTGCTACGATGTACAGTCCGTTCAAAATAAATGTAACCTGAAAATAAATTCACGCAAAATGCTCCGATTTTCGAACATTTTGTTGGAAATAGCTGAAAATAATGAGCAAAATATGCTGAAAAGTGACAAAAAATTCGTAATAACCGAATTTTGAAATATAAATCACTTCGTTATAGGTCTTTATTTAACATTGTAAGGATAGAAGATTTGAAGGGGGATGGTAATTAATTCGTAAAAACCGAAATTTCGTTAAAACCGAGTTCGTTATAAGTGGGTTCGACTGTATTTCCAACAAAATGTTCGAAAATCGGAGCATTTTGCGTGAATTTATTTTCAGGTTACATTTATTTTGAACGGACTGTACATCGTAGCAGCTGGTGACGCGTACAGCACGTGGTCATAACTCTTGCTGCACCCCCCCTCCCCGTCCCTCGCACAGTGGAACGGCCCAAAACAAAACACTCGCTCAACGCGCACTAAATAATAACGTGATGGTGACATCTTCAATGACTTTGTTTATCTATTTTTTGTTTACATTCCTTCATTTTCATTCGTGATAGTGTCCTGTAACCTAGGAAATAAAACACTAGAAGTGGGTAGTTGTGGTGTCATGTGATAGCAGATGATAAGTTCTTTATGAAAGGACATTGTTGTTTTCTATAACTTTCTACAAACATACTAAGTGATGATACGATGCGATGATAATATGTCACCTAATACAGTACTATACTAGGGCCCAAGTCGTAAATGTAGGCCTATCTTTATAAATCTCTAAAATTCAAGTGCTGTTATGAAAAAAAGCAATAAATCTCTATAACGAAATTCTGTTTTTACGAACAGATTTTCATTCCCCTTGAAATTCGTTATATGCGGGTCCGACTGTATCTCTAAAAACTATTTGTACCTCACCAAGGATCGTAATATACATATAACATGTAATCCAATGCAAATGTCCACAATGGATTGAAAATATTTCAGTTTCAGTGGTGATAATGGTAATAGTAGTATTAGTAGTAGATCTAGTAGTAGTAGTAAGTAGTAGTAGTAGTAGGTCTGGTACAAATATTTTTTAGCAGTATTTTACCATTTAAATTACACCAGTGCCATTTCAAACATAATAAATAACACAAAACAACAATAGTATGCAATTTGTTACTTCAACTAATAATTGATATGATATAAGTATAACTATATATATATAGTTGAACATCACAATATTCATAAAACATTCTAGGAATCAACTTTTTTCTTTAATCATTCTTGTATAACTAATTAGACCAACTGTTTTAACATCTTATTTTATTATCAAAACTATCATACATTCTCATCGCTAAAATGGATGTTGATCGCTCCCATCCCGAACCTGCCTTTGACTTACCTAACCCGGCCTTCTCTGTGTCGTGGACAGGAATGTCGAAGGTCAAGATCTCACGATGTTTCCACGGGAACACGAGACCATCGTCGTTGACTTTATCCGCCGGCTGTTGAAGAAGCACGTCACAATATTAGCCAACGCTCTATTCTTCGACCATCGTCATAATTGAAGCTACATTAGTGATCTGAACACATGTTTTAAATGGGTCTCGAACATAATTATATATCTGGACAAGTATAGCTATTAAATGATTTATTACTGGTGAAAACTGAAAACATCCAATGGATGAAAATGTGTTCAATCTCTTCAATATGACAAAATCATGTTATTTCTTGATGGTATATGAAAACGACTCTATGGACTGAAATTAACAAATGATAATATATTAATATGTTGGTACTTGACATGCATTAGGACGTGACAAGACATGAAACAAGCTGGCAACATTACAACACTAAAATACACTGCATCACACTAGCTACATTTGAACATGCTTACTTGGCCAACACTTCTAAACTCTGTGACTTGTTCAGGAATAGTATTTAATAATAATATCGAAGAGGAAATATATCAAATAATTCAGTCTATCTGCTGCACAGTTGGTATTACTGCTAGATATCAGTGGTGTCACTTTCATTGTTGAAAATGTATTACTTTGAGTTTGATAATTCTTCTCGAATCTCATCAACAAATGTTACGCCACTGCCTTCTAGAGGCAAAATCAACTTTATAGCGAACAAACATATCAACGAATGTCTCATAGGTCTACTTTAGGTCATACAACCTTGTTTGTGAAAAATTTTGTATGTAGGCCCTCTTATTAAAATTTAAATGATATAACAATGCTGAAATTTGCCACCGAAGATGAAAATAATACATTCAAATGAATTGTGGTGGAAACGGTGAATATTCAATTGGTACTTCAAAGTAAATTAATGACTTATTTTGAATTAGGTTATGAAGTACATGACTATGAACTCACAGATATGCAAGCTGTGTGTTGGTAGTCATCTACGTCACAGCAAAGGAATGTATATAATGAGATTGATGACATTCTTAATTTTAAATAAATCGAGGTTTATTCGGAACACCAATTAAAAATGTACAGTTTCAACCACAGTTTGTTGAAAACAACTCATTCTTTCCAACTGCTGCGTCAAAGTTTGGTGTTGCGACGCTCTTCAATTTTAAACTAACACATTTTAACGGTATGAAATTTATAGTCATTTAAATCAATGGCAAGATCAATGGACAACTTTCAAAGTGCCCCTTATTTCAACTCTACATTGTCTACAGTGAATAGTAAAAAGAGTCTAGACCTCGGCGCGTGTGCTCCTGGCTGCGTCCGACGCCCTCGGCTCGCCGATCAGCCTGTCGGAGGTGGGGGCGGGGGCAGGGCTGCGTTCCGCCGCTTCGGCCGCCTACACGTCACGCAAACACGCCACACACAACTTACGATCAGCACAAACAACACAACACTACACAACTACAGTACATGCTTAGCTTACTTGCATTCGTGAGCGCCGGTTGTACAAACACTTAGTTAAGTGTTAATTATCTAATTGCAGTGTAATTTATGCATTATTCCTGCATGCAAGGTTTTCCTGCTTCTATCTTTTATTTTGTCTCATCCTACTCCAATTGACGACTAGCGATTGACCCGCCCATAAATGTCACAAAACAGAACATCCAATCAAATGGGCTCTGTTATGTGGGAAATCTCACATTTACCTATCAGAGTATCTCTAAATTCCCACATGAGGTATGATCAAGGTGGCCCTGGCGATTAGCCACGCCTATCACTAGTGGTCAATTCAACTAAATGTTCAATTTTCCTGCTCTCTTTACAAACAATAGCTAGAGGTTTTACTGTATTAGTTAACTAATGGAGATAACATGAGTAGCCAAGAGTGATAAAAAGTTAATTAGCTAATTATCAGTTCGTACAACCGACCCCAAGTATCACATTCTGCTGAAAGTTTTAAGAACTGTCGATTTAATTGTGAACTCCAAGATTCAAGTTGATCATCAATTTGGATATCAATATTATTTTAATTGAAATCCCAATTCGTCAATTTGAACAGAATTAATATTCAAGCTCATCAACAACGTTAATCTTCGATGAAGTTAATCAAGATTCAGTAAAACTGGACCTGATTACATTTAGAATTATTTCAGTTATACAATACAATAAGTTATAAATACTTGCGGTAACACTGGAAGCATTGAAACCAATCAGCATAAGTCTTAAGGCTCATTCACAATGTAACGTGGCACTAAACATAACATGTGACACTAAAGCCTGACACTCAACGATACAATAGAATTCCAATAATCTATTTACAATACATCACCATTATTCATTAAATATAAAACTAGAAAATAACAGCCAATCAGAATTTAAGGTCATTGCTCTTGTCACTGGACTCTCAATAATTGTCAAACCGAAACTTTTGACTGAGTTCAGGTAGTTCAGTTCACCCATTGGTCACTCATTGTTTCGAAATTGAAGGATTCCGATTGGCTGATTCTCATGTTTTAAGCCTCTAAGGTAATGCCAACATAAAAAGCTTGGAGCTTGCTAGCCTTCTAGTCATGTTCAAATTAACATCAAAATGCTAGCGTGTGACTGTTGTAAATGGACCAAGGATATCACACAAGACGAACATATCTCAAGTTGGCGTTGCGCGGTGGAATTGTGAATGGGCCTCTAATGTTATTGTGCTTGTTACTTCAACTTGTACTACGTGACTTGACTAAATACTGGCTGCTGATTGGTCAGCGTAACAGACTCACGCTCAATACATCTTTACAACACATTCACTACGATATGGCTAAGCACAAACGGTATTAAAATTTAAAAAAATTACGACGTAAAAACAAATCAAGAGACCGAATGTGGAAATCTGATGCGGGCACCTGTAAACTCTCGATCTACAATAATTGAACGTGCTGAAAATGCAACATCATGAACAAAAATGGATGAAAAACAAATGATGGTTAATTTGAATCAAAATACAATGAAACATAAAGAAAACAGAAATAAATGGCATTTCAAATTATCAAGATTTTAAAGCATTTTTAGCTACAGCTGAATCCAGCTCATCAAGCTAGTGCGAAAGACGCCCGACTCACGATTTGTCTGGGCAGTTTGGGGCTGCTCGACTCCTCCTGGCGGGACACCACGATGCGCACGCGGCTGCCGGGCGGAGCGTTACGCAGTACGGCCACCGCGTCCGACTGAGGCTTGCCCGTCATCTCGACGGAGTTCACCTCGAGCAGCCGGTCGCCGGGCCGCAACCGACCGTCCTCCACCGCCGCGCCCTGGTGACCAGGCAGACAAACACAGTCAATACGTGTCTACTGTGAAACCTCAACGAGTCGTTCCCTAAGCTTTCGGTTTTCAATTATCGGATCCAACGGTAAATTTCACTTTCCATTCCACTCTTGAAGAGCGAAAAAATCAAAGGTTCTCCTAATTTCAATGATACATTATTTGGGCTAATTTCATCTTGACCAAGTCTTATTCACAAAATGAAAATACAGGTATATTATTAATCCCATTCTGGTTACCAAAATGAGAAACCTGGGAGGCCCATGTTTTCATTTGTGATATTGTGATTTAACTTGACAATAAAATTATCAATTTTTTTCACTTAAAAAATACGCTAAGTTAGACTTTCCCATCCTTTGGTCGGTTTTTTTTTCTGTTCATTACCTTTTACCATATTGGTAAAGACTCGGACTCAACTCAAGACTTGTGAACCTCATTCAGACTCGACTAGGAATCGAAACGGAAAATATAGACTGGTGCACCCCTAATATTATGTAGTATTACTAGAACTTGATACAGTGAAACCTCTATGCATCGTTCCCGGATCCATCGTTTTCCTTCTTGTATCATTCATTTCTTCTCACCCCACTCCCATATAATCAATGCTAAATTTTCCTGGATGGTTTTATTTTCCTGGTCCCTTGAAAAACGATGCATAGAGGTTTCACTGTATCAGTATTAGGCCTAGAAAAGTTTGCAACTGTTAAACTGTATTCATTCAACGCTGATCAGTTTTATTCCTGAACTATACTGTCAATCCATATCTAAAACAACAAGAAATTGTGTCTAAATGAGTAAAAAATAAATGATTGATTGATTGGTGGTGTTTAGGGGCGCTCAATGTCTAAGAAATAATGAATTCAAGAGGAATTAATATTAAGTGGAGTTCATTTTTATTTTGTTGAATCAAATCAAAATGAACAAAGTACAAGAAACAGATGAAACCTATATAGGTCTAAACGCATTTTAAATTCAAACAAAAAATTGAAATTCGTTGAAAAAAATTGCACTAGAAAAATTTAACAAATGAGAAACCAGAAATAAAAAAATTAAAATAAATTCAAGTGAGAGCAAATATTTGAGTTTTACGCCACCTTGGTAAGTATGTTCTTGATGTAGATCGGACAATTCCCTCCCGCCGGATTGTCCCTGGTTGTAATACTGAAGCCTAGACCGTGTTGACCTTTGACCAGTTCCAGCTCGATCTTTCGCCCTATCTTCCGCGTGTTTGCTGACAGTACGCTGTTGCGGGTTGCGTGGTGTCCGGGGGAAGCCTTGCGTGTCGGAGACACTGTCGCCACCTTGTGGCTCACTACTGAAACAACCACCGCACGGTCACTACTTCAACGCCAGCAGATAGTGTCTAGTATAGTGACTTGGAAGATAAAGATGTCAGTAAGTGTGCCAAATTTAGTCAAAATCTGAGATGGTCACAAAAAAAAAATGTATTCAAATTTGGTTTATTCATTATGGAATGACCCATGTGAAAGTCATTATTTGGAACTTTGGAGATAGAGAGCAAACTGGGCGCCTATAAGCACTTGGTCAGCTGTTTTCTAGAAATATTTTCGTGAATGAAATAGTGGTGAAAAGAAGGCAAACATTGAAGAACAGAATATTCATTTCAGCCACTTCTACCATTGAAACAAAAATGCTTTTTCAAGCTCAAAAATAACACTGATAAAACTTGTATTGCAATGTTACGATGACTACAAATACTGTGTCAAGATGCTTCGCAGTAATTTTTATCGAGAACTGCGATGCGATCACTCTTGATTTCTCTATGCTACACGCCTACAGCGGCTCGGTACGTCGAGCGGTCCACTCACGTCTCTCCTCCCCCTCCACCATCGCGGCGTTCTCCTTCTCCTCGGTCGACCTTGACAGCGACCTCGGGAAGACGGGCGCCGGCGGTTTCTTGAACCGGTCGTCGCAGTCGATACGGTGCTTGACGACTCGCAGCTGAAGCTCGGCGCTGCGCAGCGAGTCCTTGAAGATCTCTTGAACTCTACGATCAAACACGGCAATAGTTAGCAGGGATACCAGACATAACGTAAAATTTTCAGTGTCGATATAAACTGTCATAGTGACTTTCTGTTTGAACATGATGTAGTGAAATTGCTCTATAATATCAAGAGGAAGTATCTTCCAAAATACTGTCGATCCATAATAAATACTCACATTAGGTTACAGTGAAACCTTTATGTATCACTTTTCACGGGATATATCACGTAGTATAAAACCATACAACCGGGAAAATTCAGCAGTAGTTATATGGTAGGGTGTGACAAAAAGAGCGACTGAAGCGAGAAAAACGAAGGGTCTGGGAATCGATGTATAGAGATTTCACAGTAGCTATAAGTAATTTTACAATCTGTGGCGAGATAAACTAGTCTACTAAATCTGATTTCAAATGAGAATTGATTCTATTTTCACATGTTCGAAATATGTGATGAAGATTTCCAATTAGAATCAAAATATGCTCCCCCCCTCCCCCCCAATCTCTCCATCTCTCTCACCTGTGGAATGGCATGTTGAGCAGATTGCTGCCGTTGATCTCGATGATCCGATCGTAGACGGCCAATCTCCCGTCCCTGTCGATGCGGCCGCCGGGCTCGATGCCTTGCACCAGCAGGCCTCGGTCTTTACCCAGCCGGTCGTATTCGGGCACGACGTGTATGCCCAGCGGGCCCGTCTCGTTGCTGATCACCACGTGCTCAACGCTGGGTACAGGAGTTCAAGGTCAATAAACAGCTACAACCGTTGATCAATGCAATGGCTGTTGAGCAAGGATGTGAATAGGGAGCGTACTTTTGAAATGCAATTCAACAGAATTAACAAAAAGCTGAGAATTGGTCAACTTGTAGAGCGTTTCTTGCATAAAATTGATAAATACTTCATGAAGCATTTTACTAAAGTACAAGTTTACTACAGATATTGTACCAAATTGAACATTTCTGATAATTATAGTGATAATTCCGAATAACTACCCCTAAAGATTTTGAAATGTAAGTATTACAAAATTAAAAAAAAAAATTTTTTTCATTTTTTAAATTATTTTGAACATAATTTTTTTCTGAATCTTGAATTTTCCATGATTTTTACAATTTAACATTTCAATAAGAATGAAATAGTACACATATATGTATATATATATTAAATATCAAACTAAGAATAAAAGCATGGCTTCCATAGCCTCCATGACTGCTCTTATCCATATTTAGGCTTTCTAGCCACCACTAGAGAGAACTCAACACGTAAAGCTTGCTAATAAATCCCAACCTGTCCGAGTTGAGCTCATCGTCGATGTCCGAGTCTTGAACGAGTAGGTTCTCTGACTGACTCAGGCTGGCCGAGTTGGCCTGGCCGAGCGGCTCCTTCCTGCGGTGGTCCCGAGGTAGCGACTTGCTTGCAGTCCTGCCACCAAACAAACAACAATCAGTGGCCAAACACACAGCGCCAATCCGTTCATGCTCAATAGATAGGAGCGGATCCTATCTATAGGGCGTCTAGATAGTTTAATAATTCAATAATTCAATTTATTAACGTCAAGAACTCAACGAAATGACATTTGCCCAATTATTGACAAGGTGGAATATTCAAACAGGGCACCACAAGGGGGGCAACCCTACCACCCAAAGGAAAGAATTTACTATAATGTAACACATTTAAGAAAGTGTAGGCCTACGTAGATTAATAAATTAATGGGTTCACGAAAAATGAACAATTCAATAATTTGTGATGAGGGAACTGAATCTTTGACGTTCTTAATCTTATTGATGTTCATAGTTTTTTTTTTGCCGTATTTCCTTCCAAAAACTCTTTATTCTTCTAATCATTTTTGCTGATCTAGCTTGTCTCAACTATTCCAAGTTGAAGTTAACAATTTTGCATAAACCGTAAGTGTGAAGAAGGGCTTTGTAAATTTTCTTGTATCCTCAAAAGAAGGGCATCTCTGGGATAATGGTTTGGACCAGATTTGGGGAAAAAACTCTACTGCATTTTCCAAAAACATTGAAAAATCAAAGTTTCATGTTTCACAATCATTCAGTTGATAGACTATCGTCTCTCGTGGAGACAAGCATAGGCCATGCACGCACCTGTTGTTTGTATTTGCCGCCCGCTCTGCCGCGTCCTGCCACCGATAGCCCGTGCCTTCCGACAAGAACTGCATCGACAGCCGGTTGGAGCCGTCTCGTGCAAACCGCGGGCCGTCCGGCTCGTGCCCGTTGGGCTGGTACCAGTCGCCGCTCGAGTAGCCGTTGTGGTTCACCGTGTGGCGGCCCGCTCGACCGTCCTACCGACAACAGCAAACGTGTTACGAGGTTATAGGGTTGCCATTCGATTTCAATATTTTCGGTCAGATCGATATTTTAGGATAAACGCTTCGATATCGAATTGGAATCTTTTTCAGTATTTGAAATGTCAGTCAATAGTCGAATGATCATTTAGAGCAATGATCGATACAAAAATAATAAAATCTAAATAACTCAAATAATAAACTAAGTACTACCATGGATTTTGAATATAATTTCAATAACACTGACTTACTTTATTGTAATAGCAAACCAGCTTGCTGACCTGCAAGGACCATATACTTTTTGTGAGCTTGTATGCAAGAATTTATTTAATAAAGATTTAAAATTCACTTTATTCAATCTTTCTCAAGGCTCTTCATTTATTAACATAATAGAATGTGCACTGAATATGAATCTACAAAACCTTAGTAGGGTATAACTGTGGGCTACGTATAGATACAACTACATATAATAAACAATATAATGGTAAGATAATGAAATGGCCATGTTTTCAAGAATTAGGCTAATGTAAAAATGAAATTAAACTCACTAACGAAACTTCCAAATTTGAAATTGAAGAAATAATATGATGATCATGACAAAAAAAAAAACGAAATTAGGAATACGATTAATATTATAATCACTGAAACTGAATGGAATGGTGTCTCCAAACTGCGCTGACGGGGCTCAGCGGCGATCGTCACCCAAGTCTGACGAAGCAACATAGAAATTCGTGGCGAAAAAACGATTTTGAGGTTATGTACGACGTTACCTTCTTGAACATCCTCTTCTCTTTGTGGTCTTCTGGTTCGACGGTGATCGCGGGCGCGGCCGACCAGTGCTGCCCGTTGCTGACCCCGGGAGCGGCGCTGCTGACCCTTGACCCTGCCGCATTGCTGCCGCCTCCCAGCAGCAGCTGGTTGAGGGACGGCTCGCTGCCACGCCGAACCTGCAGCGGCGCCATGATCAGCCCGGACGCAATCTGCTCGCCCGTCACCTCGATGTCCGTGCGCGCGTAATATTGCTGGCTCTCGCTCTACGTTAATGCAAACACGTTCACGTTGGTCACAATGAAAGTTGAAAATATCCAATAGGTATGAATAAAAATAAAAATATAAAACTTGAGAAAAAAATCAGGAAAAGGCATACTGTACAAGAAATATTGAAATAAGATGAACCAGAAGTTCACAATTAATTAAAGAAAATGAAGAATCAATTGGAAACAAAAAAAGAAAAAAAGAAAAGCAGGCTGATAAATGGATGAATGAATTATTAAAAATAGTTAATGGAAGATCACAATAGATCTTAGTTATCATTACAGTGTGCCCTTAAACTCAATATAAATCCAGTGAATGAAAAACGAATAGGTCTAAGTCTAGATAAAAAAAACTGGAGACTGAAAAATTAATATAAGAAAAAAAATATATACATTTAATGAAAACATATAAAAATAGGAACCAAGATAGGCCCAACAGAAGAATAAAATAACAAAAGGGATAAAAAATGCCACGTATTCGTTGAACCTTCGATTATATTTAATAACTACAATCCTTGATGAAACGTCGGTTAAGTGTGCCGCTTGTGTCGTACCTGGAATATGTCCGGACTGCCCGTGCCGACCGAGCTGCCGCTGGCGCCGTCCCCGCCCCCGTGGTGGTGGTGTTGGCCGTCCCCGTCCTCGTAGTTGGCGATGATCTGCTCGCGGTCGTCCGCCACGTCGTTGAGCCGATCATCAGGGTCGAGGATCCCGCCATCCGCGTGCGACTGCAGGCTGTGCACGAGCACCCACGCATCGCCGCCCTGACAACAAGACGAGCACAGACAATCAGCTGACAGGTCACGACGATCGGGGGGGAATGTGGGAGAGAAAAGTGAGAGAAAAGTGTGAGAAAGAAATAAAACTGTGGGAACAAGTGCCAGAAAGGGTGGGAAAAAAAATAGAAAATGTGGGGAAAAGCTTCTGAGTTAAAGGGGGTAGGAGAAATGTGTTAAAAGTGGGGGAAAGTGCGAGTGGGGGGGGAGATGTGTGAAAAGTGAGAAGAAGCATTGAAAAGGGGCAACAAATTATAAAAAAGGGAAACAAAGGTGTGGCAAAGCGGGTAAGGAAAGACGAAGAATGCATAAACAAGGCAAAGTACGGAAAAGTACACGAGTAAAAAGTGTGGGGAAAAGCATGAGAAAAAAGGTGTGTAGGGAATATGTGAAAAGTGGGGGTAAGTATGTTGAAAGTGAGGAAAATTTGAAGGGGAAAAGTGTTTAAAAGTGGGTAATTAAAGAGGAAGAAGTATAAGTATGGGAAATTGTTGGAGAAGGGTGGGGAATGGATGTGAACAAAATTGTGGGGAAAACAGTTGGAAAGCATTAAATCAAAACAATCGTAAAATTTGGTTTTAAAGAAATGTGGGTTGCATGTGACATGCTCTACAAACTAACACCACATCAACTAATCAAACAGAAGCAATGAATCAAAGACAACACACAATGCCTTGATTGTCAACACTTGAAAAAGCATCTATACCAGAGATCATCAGCCAGATCTCTCTCTCTCTCTCTCTCTCTCTCTCTCTCTCTCTCTCTCTCTCTCTCTCTCTATCGCATTTTTTCACGCCACTTACATTAAAATTGTATCCATTCAAGAACTAGAAGACCAGTGAAATGTCCAACTATTTCTTGACCCATTTCTATTTCGCATAATACTTCATTGAGAGGAATATAATATCCGTAAATCTACGCCATTCATGTATACTAAATAAACTTCTACAAAAAAAAAAAAATAGATGGCAATGAGATAAATAGTTGACACGGAATAACTCTGAAGAAGATGAGATAGATAAGAAGATTCATGTACAGAAAGGTAATTAAGAATTACTATATCCAGGTTCACCATGAGTCTGAGTTACTATAGCGTACGTGGCAGTAGCTCTAAATAGGAGTTGGAACCGGTTATCACCATGCTTGCCAATGCTATTTGTTATCACAAAGTCTCAGAATAAAGCTAACAGAATGTGGTAATAGCGGACCAAAGTTTTACCAAGTTGGTATAAGTAGGCCTACTGTAAGAAGTGTTTGTTACAAAAAATAAATATTGTAGTGCTAATGGTATAGCAAATAAAAATAACATTTATAATGTAACAATACTGCTAGGCCTATAACCTTTTCCTAGAGCTAACAGAATGTGGTAATAGCGGACCAAAGTTTTACCAAGTTGGTATAAGTAGGCCTACTGTAAGAAGTGTTTGTTACAAAAAATAAATATTGTAGTGCTAATGGTATAGCAAATAAAAATAACATTTATAATGTAACAATACTGCTAGGCCTATAACCTTTTCCTAGAGCTAACAGAATGTGGTAATAGCGGACCAAAGTTTTACCAAGTTGGTATAAGTAGGCCTACTGTAAGAAGTGTTTGTTACAAAAAATAAATATTGTAGTGCTAATGGTATAGCAAATAAAAATAACATTTATAATGTAACAATACTGCTAGGCCTATAACCTTTTCCTAGAGCTAACAGGATGTGGTAATAGCGGACCAAAGTTTTACCAAGTTGGTATAAGTAGGCCTACTGTAAGAAGTGTTTGTTACAAAAAATAAATATTGTAGTGCTAATGGTATAGCAAATAAAAATAACATTTATAATGTAACAATACTGCTAGGCCTATAACCTTTTCCTAGAGCTAACAGAATGTGGTAATAGCGGACCAAAGTTTTACCAAGTTGGTATAAGTAGGCCTACTGTAAGAAGTGTTTGTTACAAAAAATAAATATTGTAGTGCTAATGGTATAGCAAATAAAAATAACATTTATAATGTAACAATACTGCTAGGCCTATAAACTTTTCCTAGAGCTTGTATCTCCGAGAAAAGCAGGCTGTCTAACAACATAACAAACATAAATATCATAGTTATATTGGTATAGCTATTATATATTTAGGATGTTGTACGTTGTTTACGATTAGTAACACAACTGCGTCTTTCAAACGCGTGAAAAGTTTGAAGTTGAAGCGAGATTATGGAATTATCGAAGTTTTCATAATCATTCATTTGACAAACAACAAACCTAATTCTTTCGTGAATAAAAAAAAGCATTTATATAATTTATTATCATCATCCCCAGCTGTTGGTGAAGTTTCTTCTTGTTATATCCTAAGTGATTATAATGTTACTCTAATGACTATGTTTCATGAACATAACATAAATAACAGTTATATTTGATGGAAGTCTTTGTAATTGCATATTAATCATTGTACATACCGGTAATTCTACAAATGACTCATGTCCATATTATATATATATATATATATATATATATATATATATATATATATATATATATATATATATATATATATATATTTATGGTTTCACGTAGACTTGAACGACTCATGTTATAAGAATAAATTATTTCTGGGTGTTTCTATAGTTGTTTTTCAAAATTATTCAATTGCTATCAAATCTGAATAAATGATTAAATTGAATAATTAATTCATAAGCGATTAGATGAATAATTTTGAAAAATGACCATAACGTAAATAGACATATGTGTATGTATATATATATATATATATATATATATATATATATATATATATATATATATATATATATATATATATATATATATATATATATATATATATATATATATATATATATATATATATATATATATATATATAATATATATATATAAAAGCAGGTGCCGGAATTGGACCCTTCCAACATGAAAATAATGCTAACTGGCAGTTAACAGTTGTTATTATCATGGTCACCAATGATAGGCCTCTTTATTGTAATCAACTCTGAAAATACGGCCAACTGGACTTTGGAATACCAAACATTAATATTTTTAAAATCCAAACACATTTCCTCTTACATCCCCGGAATGTGCATCGAGTTCTTCACATCACGTGGTGTAATTGCACGAGAGGCCCTGGAATGTGCATTGTCTCGCTCGAACGCGTTTTACGATACACCAGAGAGACGTTATGTTATTATTATTACATTTTCTGTTCTAAATAGCAACAATTAGAGTTGTGAAACAATAGCCGGTGTCAGCTCACCATCATAACACATTGTGCCAACTTTCCAAACATGAACATTCATCTGTTTCGCGTTTAAACAATAAACTGTTAAGAGTTGGTATGCATGTATGTCATTCAAACTCACATCAGAATCGCGATGAGGAACCAGTTGACAGTACAGACAGATTGTAGCATTTTGTAACTAAACCAACTTCTGTTGTCACACATTGACGTAATAAGAGGACAACGATTTCCCACAAATGTGCTTCTCCAATCTCCCCCACTTCAGTAATAGTTTGCCTGCTCCCAAACTTTTCTAGTTGTAACAATATATAGTCAATTATTGACAAACATGCTGTATTCATATTTTCCATAAATATATATGGAAGACGTAGGCCTACCGAACTTTTGGTCCTGTAAAATAACGAATGACGAATTTTATCCTGTAAAATAACATGGTTTTCTCATACTGTAACTAACGAAACATTACATACCACAATGTATACTGTGAATAAATTATTATTATTAGTAGTAGTAGTAGTATTAGTATTATTTACTAATCCTTGATTTATAAGACAGTAACAAAGAGTAAACACTAAGTGAACTTGTTTCATTGTTTCATGATATAAACCTGATTTTTGTCCAAGCTATTAATTTTATTTTTCATCCCACAGAAAAGCCTTTTTGGCTTTGTGGAAGAGCGTGTTAATTAATCTTGTGTACGTTTCATTTAAAACTGATACAAAAAAATATATATATATATTATTATAGCCAAGGAAGAACAAAGTGGCTATTCGTCGGCCCCGGAAGTGAGTTTTAAATTGGTTTCAGTTCATCTTGAATTAGTAAGGATGTTTGAATAGTTAAGTTGATTAGTTTAGGTTAGGTTGGGTTTACTAAGTCAGTTAGATTGGGTTTATTTAGGTTGGTTAAAGCTGCGCGCAAGAACAACAACAACAACGTCCGCATGTGGTTACATAGAACAGTGGCCCGATGATAAGCGGCTGACAAAGAAGAAACGCAAGGAGATTTGAACGCCGGAGCAAACATGGAACCAACACTCAAATGTTATATTGGGTACCAAAACATAAATATTTTTCGGTTTTTTATTTGTATTGTAGTTTAGAAACCCGTGTATAAGCCGGGGTATGTGTATATAATCTGTTCAGTGAAAGGCCCGCTTTGGTATGTTGGAATATGAAGGAATGGGAAGAAATGCCGATAGGAAGCTACGGAAATTCAAGTCCGACACACCAATCATATGATCATATAATTTTGTTAACAACCCAAAGCATCCGGCCTATAGAAATCTGAAGACTATATAGTATATCATAAACTGTATCGGATGAATCTAGAAGTAAATATTCCACCGAGATGGGTGGACCAGTGGCTAGTACATTGACTAGTCATTCAGGAGACCGTAGTTCGATTCTAGCCATGGCTGATCATCCTAACTAGAGCTTTTTTCGTGGTGGCCACGAACGCTAGCTACCTTACCACTGTCTAAAAAAATTAATAATAAAATACCCTAATACAATTTCTCAATATCTCATTCATCATTCACCTTCACCAATATATCGTTATACAATGCATCCCAAAGTGAAAAAAAAGAAAATATTTTTGCAATTATACCTCTTCGTTCATCTCCCCACAACACTTTTACAACATGTTCCAGTTGTTCCTAATAGAAGTTTCAACGTCTATAGTTGAATGTTAATGCTACGGTAAACATGAGTTAAAGAACACGGACCTTTTTGTGCAAAATGACGGAAATCAATTTGAACAAGGTATATAAAGTTCCGTGAATAACGCAAACTTCATGTGCGAAATGAGATGAGTTATAAAGAACACGGCCCTTATTCACGAAATGACGGAAACTGAATCCAACATCGAACAAGACGAGTGCAA
Source organism: Brachyptera risi (assembly GCA_964007535.1). Lineage (NCBI taxonomy): Eukaryota > Metazoa > Arthropoda > Insecta > Plecoptera > Taeniopterygidae > Brachyptera > Brachyptera risi. The sequence continues at coordinate 9,955,280 of OZ023334.1, forward strand.
AAGAACACGATAACGAGTTAATAACACCGCCAGCAAGAGACTGAAGTGTTCCGTTTCAACGCACGGCATTCACATCAAGACATTCGTACGTCACACACAGAGATGTAACAGTAACAGTACATTTCTCACCATGGTTCAATAGTAACATTGATTGGCGGTATTTAAAACCAGCTTAATACTGGCCATCAGGTGACCAAATACAGCTGTTAAGACAAGCTGGACAACGGCCTCGGACATAATGATGTAGCTCATACAGCCAGTAGGTGAGGTCGTATATATACACATTGCGTGAATACCATATGCTGCGATTCCGATTCTATCCAGTCATACCTCGTGGTTTCCCTCAGTCGATCAAAAAAGTTGGACAAGATGTGCGACAGCCTCCTCGAATACAATGACGTGGTCCATACAGTCAGTGTATTTATTTAATTATAATGGGTTAAAGGACGCACTGTAATGATGATTAAACTCTATTAGTGTCGTTGAATGTCAATATGCATAGGGAGATGCGACGAAACGTTATTTTGTCGTTATTTTATATCTTTCATCCATAGCCTTAATTGGGGAACAATGATTTTGTATCAAGTTTCGATGTTATTAAAAAAAAAAAAAAATTTGTCGTGTGTTTTTGGATAGTTGGAAGGAGACAGTCGTGGGCAAGGAACCATCCCAGTATGAAGCTAAATACAGAAAAAAAACACAAAAAATCTCTGCCAGAATGGTCGACCATGGCTGGAATCGAATCCCGGTGTCGTGAATGATTGTGGTTCAGTGTGTTAGCCACTGGTCTATCTGTTTCAGTTACAGCCAGAATATATTGTGTGTAACACGGTTGAGGCTATATAGACTCTAGACTATGTATTGAAACAGTCGTGCTTATATAGCTAGATAAAAAATGATGAACCGTATACGCCATTCAGGAGACCGGAGTTCGATTCCTGTCAGCGTATCACGAAATTCCAGGTTAATTTAAGAAGCCACAAATTATTTTTCCTTTGTTTCCCACAAATTATTTTTTCTTTGTTTCCTACGTATCTACATTTTTGGGGATAGTTATAGGTTAGGATTGGATCCTGTTGGGTTACGCATCGGCCAACTAACACGGGTGGAAGCGCCGGGTTTTATAGTGGGCCCTATTATATACCAAGCATGCAGCACGCCGTTGTACTAGACCAGCTACTCCTTTGCCCTCAAGTTTCTCACGAGAGGTGACAAAGGAATACAAAATCACGTCTCACTAGATGAAATGGAATGAAGAAATCTCCGCATGAGCTTGGAGAAAAATAACAAATCAAAGTGAGATTTAAAAAAAATCGAGATAAAAAAAATGTGAAGATACATCGACAAATTAAATCAATGCAATCAGCAATGAGAACAAAAATGAAGTGGATATTCACCAAGACCCGGTAATACAAAGTCATAGTTTACCTCATTACTATTAGTTACAGCTATACGATAGTTATATACGACTTCGCAGTTAACATTATATATGAGAATAAGAGCCGATTGTATACCATAATTAAGAATTAATTAGTTTATTATTAGCTGAGTACGGAAATAACATGCGTATAAGCAAGAATGAAACAAGTTATTTCGTTAATTATTGCTTAATTCATCAATTATTAGTTGGTACAACCACTTTTGATGAAAAAATGTAACATGAGTAATCATGGGGACAACAATAATTATCTCTAACTGCCAGTTCCCATGTCAGCCAATTCCACCTTTAGCCGGCATTAGCAACATACAAGAAAAAAGTGCTGAGTTGTCAATCTCTCGGTCTCTATATAACCCTGCCATCTGTACTGTCATGGAAGAAAGATATAGACCTAATAGCAAAACAGTTCACTCTTACGGCTAAACAAGAATGCATCCCAGTGTCCAACTCCATTCCCCTCGCCAACGTCTGCAGTACACATGCTCGCCACTAACGAAACGGTCCCACAGGAGACTGCTGGGCAGCAGCACAATCCTGCATGCATGTAGCGCTTTCTATAGCGGTCTGCATAGTGACTACAGGTATTACACGTGAGAGGATACGAAGACAGTGATGATGGAGTATAGTGGGGGTAAAAGTGGGGGTCAGTTTTATTACAACATTGATGCGTAACATGTCTCAGTTTATTTTATTTGTATTTATTTTAACGACGCACTGTACTGATGACTCAGATCTAATGCCGTCGATGAATGACATATGAGAAGCCGGAATGATGAGGAGTAAGGTTATTTTATCAGGTGTTTTTGGATAGTGGGAAGGAGTCCGTCGTGATCTGTTGTTAAAGAATGATCCCAGTATTGACCTGAACCACAGAGGTAACCCACAAAATACACCTGTCAGGATGGTCAATCGTGGCGGAAATCGAACCCCGGTCTCCTGAATGACGGTTCAGTGTGCTAATCACTCGACCACTCGTCTCAGTGCATGTCTTGTTGGAGGCGCTGAAGAGCGAATACTGGAATAGGGATAATTCGGCACAAAAAGTACCTATAGAATGCGCTAGCGGCAGCTGTCAAAAATCAAACATGGCGGAAGTTTGGAGGACATAGTAATCTCTCCGTAGTGTTTACTATGGCTACTTTGCTTGTAATGCAACTTGGAATGACCATGCAAAACGTTCATACGTGCGATTTTGTTTAATATTCATCTTTTGACAAATCTGTCCAACTCATTCAAGTAGATTTGGATGTTTCATTTGTAGAGAAAATGTTATTGAAACTTAGATCGGATTATTTTCCACCACATTTATTTAAACAATTGTTGTGAGTTAGGTATTAATTATTATTACTACGTAAATGTTGTGTGAGAATTTAGATTATTATATTATCTAACTCTTTTAGTAACCTAGCAAAAACTTATATAGCCTAGGGCCTACATTAACCAATTAATTTACCCATGCAACATTTGTATTCGTTTATTGATATTACTTCAAAACACCATTTGACCTGAGCTTAAAATGTCCAGTAGGTAGGGGGTCTATTGGTAAAATGTATAGGATTTTTATTTTTTCCAAACATTTTCATTACTTGTTATCTAATCTAGGTCTATGTATGACTACCCATAAGCATTCCAAGGAAATCAATTGCAAGGAAAACATCAAAAATGTTTTATGCTTTAAGAGTAATTTATTTAATTATACGGTTTTTGTTTTGTATAATGAAGTATACAAACCAATTTTGCATAGTTTTTGTATGATAGGCCCTATTTGCAATCAACCCAGAACATATCATCAGTTGTAATGGACAATGTCAAATAATTATTTACGGTTAAATGTTATTTACAGTCGAATGTTATTTACAAAACTAGTATTTACAATTACCCTAAATATTACAGGCACATAGTATTTGCACTTTTAAAACCTAAAATTTATCATCAATTGAAATGGATGGTGGCAAATAATTAATTACAATTATGCTATTTGCAATTGATCTAAAAAGTTACAGATAGGCATATCATTTGCAAATTGCAATTAACCTAAAATGTTTCATCAATTGAAATAAATTGCCGCATTTCGGGAATAAATGAAAGGAACATTCGCGGTTCTTTCCTGCCACAAAATTACCCTGTGGTACGCAACAATTTCGTTGTGAAATACATTTTTGGGGCGAGAAAGTAGTCACAAACAACGCTGTACCATAGCCACGTGCAGAATTCTGTCCTCCAAACTCTATTTACGGTAGTCGCCGATAGAGCGCATGACTGCAACTTTTTTTGCCGAATACTAAGAGTGAAGGAGGGCTTTGGCGTTTAGGAATGCCATAGACAAGCTATACTTTTTCGGGGAATTGGCTAGAGCACAAAGGAACTTTTGTTTGGGTTTTTGGGTTAGGTTATGATCGTTTCTTCGAATAAACACGCCAAGCCACGTTCACTCTTGGTGGTATCTTTATTCCAGTATTCGCTCTTTCGTCATGTCTTGTTTATATAGGCCTCGTAATTAACACCGACTCTGGTATGCCCGAGGAAGTGACTGTGTGGCGACAAGGCAGGAAGTCACCTGTGATAGGTTGTATGAAGAAATGTGCCGGCGGCAGAAAACAACTGGACATTGGATGCATTACTAGACAACTGTATAGAGCTATTAGCACGGCGCTCTTTCGTCTCGACCTGCTCCACGGAACTGGTGCGTGGTCAAACCGATTTACCAAAGTGGCCCATTTGACAATATTCCATATGGATTATATATATATATATATATATATATATATATATATATATATATATATATATATATATATATATATATATATATATATATTGGTCATTTACCAATTACATGCTTTGGGTTGGCCAGGGACGATCAGACTCTGCGGACAACATCGCTATTTCGTTTCGCATTTTGTGTGGCAAATTGTGATTATGCTCTATGGGCAATCGCAGCACGATGAGTTGAAAGATGAACGAGATCCCAAATAGCCTATAGCCGTTATACGAAATGTAATGGAAATCTACACACCTTGGTATCCTCGTGCTTACCCCGATTCTCATGAAGCTGATATGTATTTCTGCACTCAATATTATGTCCTTAAACAAAATCTAAAAATTCCAATTTCTCGATCAAAAATATTTTCGACATTTTATTCGCCATTCTATTCTTGTGTGTACCATTTTAACAGTTTCAATCATGAATTTATAAAAAAAAATTGAAGTCTCCCCCGTGGCTCAGTCAACTATCGTACTGCGGTGGAAACTGAAGTCTGATTGGGCGTGGGTTCGAGTCCTGCACAAGGCATGGGTTCTTCAAATCGTTTTTTTTTTACCCATCACTTCATCGTTTCATTAGCACCCGCGCTCATTCGTACCCCCTTATAACCTAGCTGACAGCTGTTGGTGGGACCGTTGAACTGGCATTATAAAAATAAATGATCATTTATATCTGTGAAAATTGAAATCACCCTGGCGGAAACTATTTACCCTGTTGAGACTGGGGACGCCTTAATACATAAGCCACTGAAAAAAATGACCCTACCCTCGTATAATCTAGCTGTTGGTGGGGTCGTTAAGCAAACGATAACCAAGGATGACAGCTAGTCGATAATACAGACACCCACTTTCTACAAGACGAGATGGGATTGAAAAGATCGACGCTATATATAGCTAAAATCGAGGTGACTGCGCCCCAGTGTGTTCGAAGCGTAAACAAGACAATGGTGCAACTGATGAGAAGCGGTGATTGTCCATCAACAGGGACTAGAACCCACGACCTCCGCAACAAGTTGACCACTGGGACAAGGTCACTGGACCACTGAGGCAACCGAACAATAACCATTCAATAATCAGATCATTCACATTCCCAAGCAAATGCAAGAAGAAAGTACTTGTAAGTTAAAGCACGTCAAGCTTAAATGGTTTACATTCAATTCACGAAGGATGGGCAACAGGCAAGAAATATAATAATTGTTTTGTATAATGACAATGTAGAAAGTATTGCAGATATTTGTGTTTCCTCCGTATTACAATTTTGATATCTCATACCGTTCGAAAATGGTTACAGAAAAAATGTTATTTCGCTAAATCTTGACTAACTCTTGATGTTTTTATTTTAGCCTTTCCAAACTTAAAACAATTTTAAAATTCGATAATACTCAATCATATTATTCTTTATTGAGATCTCTGCCCACACACATCTTGGATTGCCTAACGACACATATATTGTGTGTCGTTAGGCAATCCAAGATGTAGCATCAATCGACGACTCGAAATAGGCGTGGCTTAACCAGCCGGTCATTTGTGGTCATTTCAAGATACCCCGATTGGATATTTGAATTTGACTACAGTTCTAACAGCCCTGTTGATTGGACGGTATGATTTCTGACGACATGGGGGCGGAGACTGCGAGTCGTCAATTCACAATTTGAGAATAAGAATGGATGGAAATGAAAATAAACAAGTACAGAAATTGAGTATTTTTTAAAAAATGAACGAATAAATACATATGAACATGAAATTGAAACTTGAACCAGAAATGTGAACCATGATTTCACTCTACACACAATATGTAAAAAGGCGACGCCGAGTGACCAAAGTTAAAAAGTGACTTGATTATAGTGTCAAATTGATAGAAATAAAGAACTTCTAGTGACGCAAAAATAAAAACTGATTTTATTGTTACAATAAAAAAAAATTGACTTTTCTTTAAAAATGTGAAATAGTGACCAGCTGTGACGTCTGAAATTGAGTTTCGTATAACGAACAAACTGAGTGTGATTATACCACGTGGATGGCCTGTAACTCATATTCGTCTGGTCTAGGCAAGTATGAAGGTAAAGTAGTATGTAGAAGTAGTAAGCACGAAGTGAATGGCTCAACAGAATCAAGACAAGCGGCTAATTCTCATCACGCCCGACTAGCTACCAATTGAATTACACGTCCGGTACAGTCAGCACCAACACCTCGCACCCAGGTGCATCGACAACAATATAAAACACTCGTCAAGTATCCAGTAATTAACCGTTTCTTCTTTTATTATCAAGTAAAACTTGACACCAGGTCGTGAAGGATAAGGATGTCAACTAAGATAGGAACGTTTGGATGGGGCACCACAAGGTCGATCATACCACCACAAAAGAGAAGTACGCGACTATAACGTAATTAACATCAAAAGGTAATTAAATATTTTCTATAAACTATTCTATCAGGCCCCAAAAATCTACTAATTATATTCATTCATTTGAATAGATTATTATCAGGCTCAATTTTGTCTTGACTCTTTCAATGTTTTCATAAAACGTGGTGGAATTGATGATTCTTCTGAATATTCACTTCTATATACATAAATAATCCAGTTGGTTCAGATCTAAGATCTTAGGACGGAAAGATGGGTGTGCATATAGTTCCTAATCTTTCAAGACTTCTCCAATATCAATTAACGACAATATTCGACAGTATCATCCACATTGCTTAGATATATCTTGATCTATAATTAAATTTAAATATATATTTTTTTTTTATTTCCAACCTTCTCAACTGAAGATGTACTTGGAGATGAAAATACTCTACAATGCCGTCAGTGCTTTTGAACAAAAGAAACACACCAAACGACAGAAACAAATAATGAACAGAAATACAAAGCTAGTACATTATTAGCCTGTGTACTTTTAAAAGAGCACCGGAGGAAAGAAATAAGTTCTTCACGATATAACATTTTTGGGGGGTTGTAAGATTGTCGTCCATCATACCTTGTCATCCTTCGCTTTAACTGGAAAAAAAAACTGTGTGTACATTTCCGATGCTGATGAGAAATAGTCTATGAATAGATGATTCGTTTAAACGACCGGCAACTTCAGATGCATACCTACATGACCCCACTAACCACAAGTTATTTGGGAAACTCTTTGTTATTTTACCTTTTTCTCCTTAGCACTGATCTCGTTACCGCCGACATGCAACAACACGGGCTTCTGTCTCCGTTTAGCAGGCGGGTTCGACAAAGAACGCTGCAGTTTCTCCACTTTGTACGTTTGTCGCCAGCCAAACAGCTGAGCCAACTTCTCGGCGACGTCTGCGCATCGCGCCGCGCCGTTCTCACCACTTTGTTGGCAATCCTCGAACATCGTACCGCTATCTCATAGCGCAACACTTTCCGATGTGACCGTGACTCCAACAACTATAGCATTTCTTTCACTTGAACTCGAATTATACGTCCAAATCAATTACTTAGTTTTATTTCACTGCAACACATCGATTTTGTTGTTCTTCAACAATCAACACTGAGGTTTTTATTCATGAATCATGGTTATACCATCACTGATTTCGACTTGCAACACTGTCGATATATATATGCGTCCACTGACGTTACGATTGGAGATTATTCTTAGCCAATCGGAACCAAGCGATGAATAAAATTGTGTTCAAGTTATCAATATAAGTTTATAAGTGTCGCGTATCATTTCTGGTGAGTGCATTGACCCTTCCAAACCCTAAACATCAGAAGTGGGAGCTCGTTTATATTTTATTATACGTAAAAGCAACGTAATTACCATCAAATTTGATTTTTATTGACACACACTGTTTACTTGATTGAATGTGTAAATAAAAATTGAGTTTGAACCACATTAAATTGAATGTGCACTGAGGCTGAGCATTATTAGTTTATAACAATATACTTGTGGATTATATTGCTATTGAATACATAACTGAACATAACACTGAACATTATAATAAGTGTTCTATGTTGGGGATATAAACGAACTGTTGGCAAGAACAACCCCAAACAAGTTCGCCCGGCTTTATATACAACTCTTGTGGCACGTGTGTATTGCGGAGAAGTATTAAGAACACGCCCGTACCTATATATATATTACATACATATATATATATATATATATATATATATATATATATATATATATATATATATATATATATATATATATATATATATATATATATATATATATGTAATATATATATATATATGCAACTAAGTCACTGTCGCGATGGATTAAACAGCTTCGATTATCGATATTCCAGGTCTACCGAAACAAGGCTGTAAGGCAGGAAGTCTACATGCTACATGTAGCTACATGAAGCTACATGTATAGGGCCTACTATGTTATTCAATAATCTTTGTGTGGGATATATATATATATATATATATATAGATAACCGCATTTTGCTTATAATTCTAATTAAATTTCAATATTGTTGTCATAAATAACAACAACATTGAAATACGCGTTGCGCAGAACAACGGTTCCGATCTATTGAGGAACTATTGACACAATGGAGAAGGTATAATAATGTAAATGCGCAACCTTCCCACATATAGCCGCTGGTGATGGCGATGCGCACGCGTAGTTGTGGGTAATTAGTGATTAGCTCTAATCGCAAGTATTCGTGAAAATAACTATCGGATAACGCACGGAATGTTCGGTGATCGTAGCTTGTAATTAGTCGAGCAGAATGACGAATAGTCGTAGACGAAAATTACAATAAATACCTTGAAATACATAATCATCATTATTTCGTTGAAATTTAAACTATTGAAATTTGCGTACGACAATGTGTACGGTTGTGGTCACTTAAAATAGGTCGATCAAGTAACAACAAAATGCATCCTGAAGAAAATTTACCGTACTTATATTATACGCACTGAAACTAGGAGACAACTCTGTGCATATACGCACTCCACGCATAATTATGTGATTTATGTCATAGTATATAATACAAATTAGTTCAAACTGTAGGGCCTAATAGTATGTTGAAATAAGATGGCAAAATTTTGAATCACAAAAAATACACAAATGAACGCGACAATTGTTCGAATAGTAAACGCTAATTCGCTCAATAATTGGCGGTTAAATGTGCGTAGATTGTATACACATTTGAATTTAAATTTTGGAAAACAATATTTTGTGCTACCGCAAAAGTACATATCTGATTTTAGTATCTGATGTTTGTTTGAACAATGAAATACAAATTTATTATTCGAACTCGTCGCATTCATTTTGTGAATTTTTGTGATTCTAAAATATTTGCTATCTCATTTCAATATGCAATATTGTACAGTTTCAAATATAATTTGTAATAAATATATCAATATACTAATATGTAATTTGTATCTCCAATCCCAATTTCAATATTTATCTTCTTGCTATCAACTTTACTAGTTGCTAGAACCGGTGAACATACCGACGTTGAATGACATTCAAAATTCGTTTTACGGTAATTTGAAGAAGCAATATTAGAAAAATAGTGATTAATTTAATATAGTTTCTCCCGACTTTGATTTTCTCTCTCCGTAACGCTCCATGCAAACACACACATTATGATGAGTATCATATGTTATTAAATCAAATTGCTGCTGGTTTCGTTAATACACTTGCACTGAGGAGATGTGAAGACTCGAACCACCCGTGCGCTAATGCTGTGCAATAGAAAGGACCATCGCTCGGAGTCTTCATCTCTCGTGTACACACAAGTTACACAACGAGATATGAAGGCTGGAACCACCGATGCGTTAGTGTTGTGGGATAGGAAGGACCGTCGTTCGGAACCTTCTTTTCTCACGAATAATATTATACTAATAACTGACAGCTACTTTCTATACATAAACACAATGCATGCTTGTCTGCCCTCGACTCTGTCATTATACACGACCGACCGTCAGTCCTAACCATATCGAATAACATGTCACGATCGGTGGCGTCGCGTTGACTTTCCCCGCTGTGATGCGTGCGCATACACCGCGGGTCAAACGGTATGACCCGCACAACCTTTCGTTTTCTATATATCTGTTGGATTTCAATAAGTATATTGTAGACAATGGTACCATTGCCGTGATTATACAGGTAGGTCGATCTTGTTCGTAGATTTTGTTTTTATTTCGAAATAACTATTTCATTTCCAGTGCCTTGACTGACTGAGACGAGTGGTCGAATAGGGAGCAAACTGAATCGTCATTCAGCAGACCGGGGTTCGATTCCCGTCGTGGTCGACGATCTCGACAGTCGATAGGGGTTTATCGTGATTTTCCTCTGTCCTTCAGACCAATAGTCAATACTGGAATGGTTACTCAACAAGCTTCTTCTCACTATACAAAAAACATCAAATATCTTTCATCCTATCATCTCTTGTATAAAATTTAAAAAAAACACTCAAAAACCACTTCAAAAAACTTCATAAAAACAATTGATTTATTCAATATATTGGGTTTAACGACGCACTGTACTTACTGATGACTTCGATCTACTGGCGTCAGTGAATATATATATATATATATATATATATATATATATATATATATATATATATATATATATCGGTTGTAGCCTGTTGTTAAGGAACTATCCCAGTATTACCCAGAACGATATAGGGAAATAAATCGCGAAAAACCCCTGTCCGGATGGTCGACCATGATTGTAACGATGGGAAGAAAATGAATAAGAATAACGAATAAGGTACGAATAAGAATGAATGAAAGTGTATATATGAAGAGAGTCGATTTTGAGACAGCAGTAAAAACGATGAAAAAAGAGAATAGTTTGGGGGAAAGATATCAGATGGGTGTAAGCCTCTTCCAAGGTGATGTTATGCATTGTTGTGAAAAAAAAATTGTAATAAGTGTCCCTCAAATTATGTTCCACAATCACAATTCCAGTAGGTATATTAGTTTGTATGCACCCCCAAATTTCCTAGTTGCTATGGTAACCTGAGAAACTTGCAATCTCGCTTCGAGTTGAGAAAAGTGGAGAATGGATGTTGGTGGGAAGATGAAGAGAAATGAAAGCCACTTTGTTTAAAACGAAAAGACAAGAAACGTTTAGAAAAGAAACAACAAAATGCGGCACTGGCAGGCATCGAGTTCAAAGAGGACTGGCCTAGTTTTGGCGAGTTGGTTAAATAAACATAATCATGAATATTATTTTATTTTCATTATACTGTATATAAGTTGATTCAAAAAATGTCCTACATATAGTTTTGAAAATGAAAATGTCTCACAGCAATAATTATTCATTATTCCTCGTGTTAGAAAATACTAAAAAATGAAACATCAGTTGAAAATAGGAGACGTTTGAAAGGATACTAAATATGAAAAAGGAAGGTACAGTTTAGTTTACCCACAAAATAATTGTATCATGTAATCACCATTAATATTTTATTTCAATTAATTGGTATCCCTGATTTGTCCCACTAGCCTACGCCACTGAAGCACACAGGGGGTTCGCTCCATCATCCCTCGCGGATACAACCCATTGAACATGAGCATGTAATACAATCTTTTAGTTTGGGTGCCTGAAAAGTGGACGTTTATAAAAGCACCATAAAACCGTCTATATAGGGGTGAGTTATTGAATGATAATGCATCCTGTCAAGGCTGCGACGACCCATTAAGATAATGTGGCTGTCGCGACCCACATAGATACGACACACACACACAGGTATGAGTCACGTGATATACACCCAGCTGTTATCAGCCAATAGCAAACAGCTGGCATGGCAGCCATTGTTTACCCCAGTTAAAAGCATTCTGGCGATAGTCAAACAACACACTCAGCACCTATTAACAGTATGTCATTTCTAGGTCAAAGTGCATTTCTTGTCACATCCAGGCATATACTTCAATTTTAAATATACGTTATGTCGAATGATATTATGTCTATTTTCATCCGAGGATGAAAGTTACGAGCGATTGTCCCCCTTATCGTCCACCACTAGCGCACGGGTGTTTCGCTCCTTCGTCTTTTGTTGTGTCCCATGATGATGATCGATTAACTAAATAGGAAAATATTCTATAATAGATTACCGGTAAGGAGAACGACAGGAATCATGCAATTTCCCTTCATACTCCATCACTTCGCTACCCCGCCAAACCAAGAGGATTTGAAACATCATTTATATACTTTTAATTTGCATGGCAATTTGTTAAGGAGAAGAAACAGATAGAGAGAGGGAGAGGGAGAGGGAGAGGGAGAGGGAGAGAGAGAGAGATTGCTTGAGAAATAAAAATCGAGCTGAGTGTAATTAAATAAATAAATAGTATAATATAATACCCCAATGCCACGCGGGCAATGATACGGAACTCAAGACATTTGTGAATGAATCTTTTCTAAATTTTTTACTAAAAAGTGTCCAAAATGACATAAACAACAAGATTAGTCTGACATTCAACTTGACCTTGTGCTTCTTGACCTTGGCAACTTCGCACCACTGATCCATACCTGTGTAAGACACTGGATGGATTTCACTCATTAGAGATATTAAAAATACCCAATCTCATTATTTATATTTGTAGTCAAGTAAGTAGAAGGTCGTCTACGAAATTATAAATTATAAAAATCTCGGTAATTATATAATCTCGCTGTAACTTTGAGAAATTGACACTTTTGAACGATGAAGTTGCTTTTCTTATCGTAAAGCTCGTTTTGAAAAATCCTAATGCCAACATACCGTATAGCTACACAAATTTGAAGTGGTAATATATGTTTGTTATATTGGTAGACGATCTTATCTTTCGTGGAAATAAGTATATTAGAACTCTCCAATCGAAAGATATCAATTTCCAACAATAAACTGAATAATATATAATAATAATAATAGAAATAAATAGAGAATGAATTATACAAATATTAATCAAGGTTCTATATTATTTAGCCCAACTAAATATAGTTACTTCAACAACATACAATTATAGTCATAGTGATTTTTTTTTTCATTTTCCCTTGACTATCACATAACTTTCTTATCTAGACTTCATAATATCGGCTCCAAGTAAACGAACAATTCAAGTTTCAACTATGATTACTCACTCCTTTAGCTAGACCGCAATTATTATGTTTCCCCAGTGATGTCGATCAATTATTGCACTGAAGAGTTTCTCTCGTGTATGAATCTAATTGTTGACTATTGCCTCAAGGCACGCACGCGCCGTGTGCATAATATACAACGTCTTGGTGCAGTTTGTGCAATTACCTGCATAATGCAATGAGTGCAACGGGGTATATTATATTACCTTTAACATCAAGGTGAAGTAATTTACTGGCAAAAACAATGAGTCTCGTGTATACTGCATATAGTAATATAAGGTTTTATACTGTACAGAATATGACGAATAAAACATGTAGAATTTCAAGATGACAATTTTTTGAAGTAGTTGAGGGGTGGAGGGGGGACACCAATTGCGTGAACATTTCATCAACCTTTTTCATTTTGGTATACTTTTTAATTTGTTGGTATAATTTTTAATTGGGGAACAATGATTTTGTATCAAATTTTGATGTTATTAAAAAACAAAATGTATATAATTTAAATAAATTAGGTAAGCCTACCTAATGATAGATGTTGGAATAAATTTGAACTAATAAATTAACTGGGTAGTTCCAAAACATGTAGCTTACTTGATCAGCCAAATTTTGGCAATTGAGTCTCCTATTGATTATTATAGCTGCTGTATAAGTGTTCACTGAGACGATCCCACCAAAAGACAGGTTACATGGGGGTATTTAATCAAGTACGAACGACCGCATAGTTCATGAACGATATTTAAAATAAAAACTCGAACTGACGCCCGACTTGCCTTCAGTTCTAAAGCAGTGCCTTAGCAGTTTAATGAGCCACCGACTTTTCATTGTTGCTAGCACTAGAACGGGCGGGTGGAAACTGAAATAAGGGGGATAATTTTTTAACCTGTATACCTAAACAATAGAACAAACTATGTAAAACTTACATTTCAAATAATTGTCCAATTTCACAATGCGATATGTATTCAATTGAGATTCAGGCAGTGTTAGCATTGTATAATTATTAGGTCATTGTATAAATATTTCGTATATATACTTCATAGTTATTACTTTTAATATAAACTTTAATTCAATTGTATTATGTTTCCAGCGTATAGCCTACTAACCGACTAATTTAATGTCATTCTTTTCTAGAGATTTCTAGATAATTATACAAAAGAGTCTTCTATATTCTTTTGTCAAGTTTTGTCATTGTTAAGAGAATGACAACAATGCACCTCGATTGATATTAACCAATCACAATGCTTGTTAGTTCCCTAGTTACCTGTATTGCTATATGATAGATTGAAAGAAGTGTATTATACAAACAACTGGCGTACTCCGTAGCGCAGTCAACTAAGGCACCGGTTTAGAAACTGAAATCAACGTTGGGTGAGGGTTTCGAGTCCCGCATAAGGTATGGGTTTTTGTAAAATTCGTAACCCTATGAACTAACCTATAACTTAGTGAAATGAGCTAACAATAATCAACCAAACAAACAAACAACAAACTTATTGTGTATGTTGGTCTAGGCCACGGTGATATACAGTCAGCTACTATACCGGCCACATGATAAGTAGCAGCTCTGTTTTATCGGCTCCACAGTGTATGGAAAGATAAGCTAGTCAACAGGTTGTTATCAAGGTAGGCGACCTATCTATATCTTATCGCGCTGATCATGCAAGCGAAGATAAACACTCAAAACATGCAAGTTGACATATTGACAATTGCCACTATGTGGAATATAGCTAACTACCTGACATTTAGCTCAGTTACTAACGCTCTCGCTTTATGTGGTCCGGAAGGTGAGAGGTATATCGAACCTCAGTTTGATCATCTCCACCGTCCAGCTTTACAGGGGTTTTTCGTGGTTTCCGACTGTATAGTCTAGGGCCTAGATTCTGGCCTAGACTCTAGGCCAGTGCCAGGATGTTGGTATACTGATTATACAACAGATGCAAACAAATGAAAAATTGATTCTAGTAGAAGCGAGCCGCCCTCTGTGTAGCTCGGTCAACTAGAGCAACGCTTTGGAGAGGATGACGTCACCCATTGGGCGTGGGTTCGAGTCCCGCATAAGATGAGTTATTGTCAATATCCTTTCAAATATCATCACTTCTAAGTTTCATTATCACCTGCTAAGGCATACGTCATACCCCCCCCCCCCAACAACAACAACCTGGATGTGTGTGGGGTATTTAAGCAAACAATCATCTAATTGAGAGTAAATTAGCGCCGCTACATGCATTTTTGGTCAATTACAATATGTATCTAACTATAATTTGATTAAAATATGATGTGTAATCCAAAATGTTGTCTTCTATCCGGATGCAATCTCTTGTTTAGGAAAGAAAAATGGAAAAAAATAATCATTCAAAAAAAAAAAACACTGAACAAACAGTTTTGAAAACAATTGATACAATTATTGACGCTTATGATTTGTATCTAATTCTTGAAAACGTCATCATAATGGAAGTTATTGATTAAGACACAGTTTTATTACACGACTATTATCCGAGTATAGGCAAGACAGAAATAGTGAGGGAGAGAAGGTATAGAGTGCAGGAGAGACAGAAAGAGAGATGGAGAGAAGGTATAGATGGTAGAAACAGCAATTAAGGTCAAACAAAACACATCCAATTAAGTAGTTTAAAGCGAAACACTCAACGATGTCGCCAATTACACATTAACTGTCATTTTAACTGTCAATTGTATTACTTCGAGTTCTGTCCGAAGACAGGCTGTTCTCCAGCAGCTCTGATATATTAGCAAGAGGAAGATATATAATTAATGATTAATTTATTGCCACGTCAATATCTGGTCTAATTCAATGTCAAGACCAACTCTAGGTTTCTAGTTTTCAATGTAGCCCTATTATCAATTTATTATACATCTCATCGGTTCAAGACACTAACCATAATTAGAGAACCTATATTTCCACATATTTTATCTTGTTTCTTAGTTATAAGTATGGGTTGCAGTCACATGAAGTAGTCGATCAAGCTATTCTAAAATGCACCATTAAAAAAAAACTTATTTTTTACGCACTAAAAGAACTAGTGGGCAATGTGCATACGCACTCCACATACAATCTATAAACAAATGGCTCATAAATTATGTGCCCAGGTTTCATTTTAATTTCGAATTAAATCATCTTATGTGACCGCAAGTGTGTATACATTAGATAAGACTAATCAATATGCATTCAAGGTTAGAAAGAACAGAATTCGAAAAATGTGCACTTCATATAGATTCAGAACATATATATTGAATAGATTCAAGAAACCTTGAAAGAAATGCATTTCTCGATTAAAATCGATTGAAAAGTCGAACAAAAAATACCCTATTGCATATAAGCACCCTATAGCGTGAGGCTCATATCGAAAGCTCAATATACGCGGGTCGACAAAGATTGGAATCGAACTCTGGTCTCCTACAAATGACGGTGCGACTATAGCTACAATAAGTGATCGCTCGGTCCCAATTCTACTATTATACTATACATCTCGTAGCTAGATCAAAAACAATTCCAAACAATCGTTTCCATAACAATACAGTGATCTGGTGGACTACCAAACATTCTGATTGGTCAATTCCAACTGGTGGACATTGTCATCTGTTTCTAGCAACAATAAGTGATGTCGCTTGACAGAAGCATATAGAAAACAATGTGATTGTTCCCTAAACTAGATAAACCTCGGGCTGTTCCAGATTGTTGCTAATGTCACACGCTATCCCCCCCCTTTCTCTCTCTCTCTCCAACACATTATACATGTCTGACTTTCCAATCCGACTTGATTAACCTACAAACTAAG